>JBBBVU010000013.1:17738757-17824282 GCA_037177055.1 Atherinosoma microstoma
GGAACTCACTGAACTACAGTGGGGGGGAAGGAAGGTTCCAAAGTTTAGGGGGGTCAAAGGGGGAAACCTTCAATTGTTGTAGGAAAAGGCTCCCCCCCCCCCCCCCCCTTTTGTAACTAATGTAGGTACAAGACTACACATCTATGCGTGAGCACTGCAGCCACAGCCTTGAGCTGACATTTTAGCTTTGTTTGAAATCCGCCTTAACTATGCTTCCCTCCCAAACACACCCAATTGCGCACACCTACGCAAGTGTCGCTACAAATAAACAAGAGGATGCTATAGCCCCTTAAACCGTATAGCCTGGGGTGTGAGCTCACACTGACTGACTGGCACTGCGCGCGCGTGTGTGGGGAGGGTTGCCTCCCCCTTCCCACCTCAAATAAGGGGCCAGGAATCCCCTTACTCCTTCTCATCAGCAAAATATAAATGTTTGCTTTGTTTTATATTTTTTTGGACTTGAAACAAGAAAGTGTGTAGTAACCTTTAATAACAGTGCATAATGTGAGGCTTTGTCCCTGAAACATTGTCCCAATGAAGATTTAGCGGCTTCCTGGAGTGATAAATTTCACCATTATCTCTAAATGGACAACATGGGTGGCAGTGTAGTTTCACTTTCTATATGCAATTTTGTTTTTTCTCGTGCATTTTTTTTTAAATTTATCTTTTGCCTAAAAATGAAGACAAATACGACAAAATCAAAGATATCTCAGATATCATTATAAGGTAATACCTTAAACAGGTGTTCACTGCATTGAATGGGCCCCTTTGCTTGTAGCTCTCCATTAACCCGTATTCCTGCGTCGCACATAAATAAACAAAAAAGGCAAACCGAGGGGATCAGTGATACCATTTGAGTCGAAAAGTACGGTGACAACGACTTGATTTTCCACACAGCAGCTCTTATTCACCTCCCCACTTCCAGCCTGGAGGGACTCATGAAGGCACAGCCCTTATTATGATTTGATGAAATAACCCCTCTGCTTCCTTTAAGCCCATCCCTTTGCTGAATGCACCCAGTGATCATCATGCCACTTTCATACCCTGCTGCACTTTCCACGCTGGACGAGCAGCTGTGATCCCACATGCACCTCCAAACATTTTTTCTTGTGATTTTTAAGGGAGATTTTATTTAGAGGCGGCGCTTGTTGGCTCCGGAGTAGCGTCGTAACGACACTTTTTTTCTCTCTCCCCCCAGTCCCTGTTGAAAGAGTTTGACCAGGGCCAGAGTTGGTGCTGGGGGGTCGCTTATTTAGCTTAGAAATAACCTGGGGGGTGTTTGCTGCGCTTTTTGCAACAAAAAAAAATCTCGTCTTTTTTTTCTATTTTTTTAATGATCATTTTTATTTTTCTACTACTCTGAATATCGCCACTGTCCCACTCTAAGATCTGACAGCCTTTCGAGATACTTCCTTTCAGATCATGAACAAACTATATGTTGGGAATTTAAGTCCTTCGGTCACTGTCGAGGACTTGAAGCAGCTCTTTGGGGAGAGGAAGCTTCCAGTGGCCGAACAGGTCCTGCTGAAATCCGGCTATGCTTTTGTGGACTTCCCCGATCAGAACTCGGCCATAAAGGCTATAGAGACTCTTTCTGGTAAGTGTGTGGATTTGATAAGTGATGCTGCTGCTGTCAGGAAAAAAAATTCCCAGCGAGTTAAACTGCAAGAACACAATAGGTCAGGGTGTCCGAAATGTGAAATATTAATCATTGCTGGTGTCCTTTTTCTTTTTTTCCCCTTTTGCTCGGGACAGTGTTTGCGATCGTGTGCCATCAGAGTTGAGGTGAACGCTCAGTCATGCACGCTCCAACATAAATTGGATAAATTATCGATCACAGGACACACTCGGGGATTTAGTGCCCGTTTGCTTCAAGAAAACACGGGCCGTCGTAACGCAATTAACTTGCACAATAACCTATATTTCGGAGATTCCGATGGTGCGGGGCGCTACTTTGCAATCACCCGCTGGAATGTATGGGATGGTCTGATGGTTCGGGTAGGCATAATTATTTTTCACTTATTTTTTATCTTGATTTTATTGAAGAGAGCAGAGCAACGCGAGCGCGGAAAACTTGTTAGATCCGTGTTCCTCTGATGTCTGGCTATGTTTTTACGAGGTGTCTTGGAGGTGGGTCACGGGGGTCCAGAGGAAAGAGCTCATAAACAGGTAGCTGAGGGGGACGAGGTGAGACGCTAATTCTGTGCTGCGCCAGGCCACTCATAATAGTAACGAAAAGCCGTGTTCAAGCCTCGCCGTGGAGCGCTTCAAATTCACTACCCCCCCTGAGTCAACACCGAGAAATAAGAGGCACCTACCTACAACAGAAAGAGTACAAGTCATTCTCCTTTCAAACCATCTCCTCTTTGATGTTGCATTCTTTACTGAGAGCAGAAAAAATATCCCTCATTGCACTGTGTGAGAGGGTTGTGGGAGTGGAAAGCATGGCTGCCCATTTCCCCCACACTATATAAGCACATCATGCTTCATTTTGCTGCCGATAACCTTAATTGTCACCTACAAAATGTCACACCGAGGTTGTATTAATGTAAACATGTACACTTTGTCCGCCACCGTGCGCGCAACGCGCCCTTACAGAGTACTTTTTCAGGGGTTGTCTGTTTGAATGGGGACGCACCTACTTGGTGAAGTGATTCAAAGTGTGTAGGCCTACCAGCGTGCATTGTTACTGTTATGACACACAGCTAACGTTACACTATCAATTTTCACCCCTACAGGTAAAGTTGAATTACATGGAAAGGTGATAGAGGTAGACTACTCTGTTCCCAAAAAACTAAGGTAGGCCCACAATCTGACACACACACTCACACACACACTCACACACATTCTATCATACGGCTATACTGTGCTGTGCCCCATGGCAGACTGTGTGACCTGTAGTCTTCCGCTAGAAAATAGAGCAAGGAGATTTCCTTCTTTTCTCGGTGCTGTCGGTGATTTCTGCCAGGCTCTTGCTATGTCGTTGGTTGACGGTGAAAGTTGCAATTGTGTGAGGGCTAAACAAAAGGACGAAAGCGGTAAAGAAACAGTTTAGTCCCAACATCCGCAGAATACATGATGGCTGCTGCCATATCGCGTGATCTGCAGCGAGGCCTATCCCACTGTGGACACACACACACGGCGCATACATGTAATAACTGTTTCTTAATTGATTTTCTCGCACTGAGTGAAAACCAACTTTCAAACGCACTAATACGTATTTATAAAAAACTACTTCTTCCGCAAGGTAGTTTTAGCTATTTTTTTGTGGGTGATAAAATTAGGTTCCATGGCTAACTGTAAACATTGCTGTGAAGAACAAGTTGCATTTGAATCAATTATGCATCTGCTTGGTTACTCTACAGCGTGTGTGTATGTATGTGAAAGACATATTGTGTGTGCAGGAAAGCGAGTCTATAAATTCACCCTCAACTCCACTAACAGGACATTGGTAGACTACCTCTCATTTGCTTTTCCCTGCAGTTTACAAAAAGGTGAAAATAAGTTTTTGAATCTTTTGTAATAGCATTAAAAAGTAGTATTTTTCTGTACGTAACGCAGGGTGAAATACGTCGTTTGTTACAGATTACGCAGCACTCAACCCATATAGATCCACTTTATTTTTTTGCAACAATACCTTTTCCTATAGGGGAAAAGTATATTGCGTGACAAAAAGGTGAATATTCAAACCCCCTTGTGGAAGAACACGTGACCCCTACTTTATGTGTTCACAGCATAGTCCTCCCCCTCTTGTGCAGGCTACACTTTCCTGCACAACAGCCCTTTCTTTCATTTTGTTTCTTTTTTTTCGCCGTGCAACCCTGTAGGGAATATTATTTATGTTTAAAATACCCAGTGATCGAGCTGCTACCTTGTTTCTTCGCTATGTGGTTCGTCCTGAAGACGTTTTGTAAGCTGCAAGGCGCAACATGGTGAAAAAGCCTGCGCCACTCCCCTCAGTTAATGTGCACGTAGGCCATGGAAATGCTGGAGAGCCTCATAATGGCTGCCATGATGGCCCTGCACACTGCACGGCTATAGGCTGAATCAAGATAGAACAAATATCCATACAGTACATGTGACTCCCTGCATGTGTCCAATCGGCAGTGTGTGTGCAGCTGCTGGACCTACGAGCATGTTATGGGGGAAAAAAAGGCCTTAAAGCGAAATCTTCGCCATGTCTGCGAGGTCTATAGAAGAGCAGCGTATGGAACGTACAGGTGTTCATTTTTTTTTTTAAAGAGAACCGCCGTAAGATTGGAGAATTAGAGGTCTTCACATTTATTTTCCCAGGTTGAGAATAGTAATTTAAATCAGAAGTATCCTAAAAGGTTGCCTGTATTTGTTTAGAGCTTTAATCCCAGAATCGTTTACACTGATTTAATCTTTTAAGACTCAAATCCATATCTTGATCCTGCACTGTGAGATTTAATTAATATAATTTTATGGGGGTTTGGCTCATGCTTATCTATTAAACATATTTAGATTTATTTTCAGCTATACTAAAGCAAACAGGATATATTTGATAATCCTGCCTCATGATACTGTAATTATGTTTCCTTTATATTTAGTATTTTATAAGTCTTGTAATTAAATGATAGCACAAAAATAGGTTTGATTTAAAATACATTGTAATTGTAATGAATGCATTGTTGCAGGGCTTGAGGAGGTAACTAATCTGCAGATTGTGTTTGGTGATTTTGGAAGCAGTGTGTGCTTTCTGTGTCATCTTCAGGCCTGTGAGGCTGCTGTAGTTTCAGCTGCTGTTTGCTGTTTGTTTATACATCTTGTTTTGCTGTGCAGTGTGTGCACATTGGTGTATTTGCATTAACTATGCATTAAATATTTCTGTTTACAAAGATATAAAAAAAATACCAGCCAGGTTATGATGCTGTGTTTTGCAGTAACATCCTGGTAACTAAATGTTTTTTTTGTGTGTGTGAAGGCCTTTGTAAATGTGGTTTTGAGGTGTTAATTAATGCAGTTTGATGTCTTATTTATAATTCAAACATAAGTTATGATTCACACATTTCATGTGATATATTCTAATTGTAACAGAGAAAGCAATACTTTCTTTACAAAACAAATAAGCTTTTTGATTTTATTTGTAAAAGGTTTCAAATGATTTTCTATCAGAAAATACATAATTAATTGCACATTATTATCCTTAGACAGTTTTTAAAATTACATGGCTGTTGTGGATTTTAAGGGTGTTTTATTCTTTTAGATTAAAAAATGTAGATAATAAAGCAGGGCCATCTGTTTATAGATATTAAATGAAAATATTTTAAACTAAGTGAGCTTCACCTTTAAATTATATTTCTGGTGCATTTAATGTCACTGTCATAACCTGAGCTTGAGCATATAACTGCTAATTTGTATAAATAATTAATACAACAGAGACCATAAAAGAATGAAGAAAATGAAGGCGTTTGCAGAAGTTTTATGGGAAATATTACATAAATTATTATTACATCGTTAATATAATCTTTTTTTAATTAAAGAATTAAAATGATACAAAATCATAAAGTTAGTTGGTTGAAATTGATAAGTATTTATTGAACTATTGCTGTAGAACCTCTTTAGAAAAATAATTTGTGGCTCATAATTACACAAGAATACTGAGAAACTGGCAGTGTCTGTGCCAAGCAAAGCTGAGTGCATCACATGAGAAAACAGAGTGTGACTTAACTGATATAGGTACTGCATGAATGATGGGCAGTTTTGCTTGACTATCCAATATGGGACAAAAACACTTTCTGTGAGACTGATCGATATTCATTTATCAATACAGAGCAAAACGGTGTCGGTGTGGGATAAGCACGATTAAAGCTGCCTGCCTGCAAAGCATAAAAGTTTGTTTTCTTGCTTAACAACCGATAGTGGCAAAAACCAGATCTTCTCCTCATTATCTCTGACTTAACCTGAAGGGAAAACACGGTTAAATGAAAAAGCGATAAACTTGAAATTGAGACTCAAGATTTTCTCCACTAAGCTGCATGAGAAAACAGAACTGTTCAGTTCTTGTACAGAAAATGTTCAATTTACTGTTTATTTTAAGAAGAAATATTACATTCACTTCCCCCCCCTTCTTCTTCTTTTATTCTTACAAATGGAAACAAACCAAGACATGGGTGTAAACATCTGCATTGCACCACAGTGTTGCCCATGCAGATGTGAGTGTTGGCTTGTTAGTGTGCACTGAGTCAAAACAGCGAAACATGATAGCCATCAGTTGATCCACTTTGAATCCATTAATACTCCCCAGTTGATCCTGGTTGAAGGGGAAGCTCTCTAGTTCAGGCTCTGGTTTTGTCCGGAGTGACAGCAGGAGCCACATCTGCTGCAGCCTCCCCTCACCTGTCTTTGAGGAGGAATCCCACAAAGTCATTTGCTTTGGTGTCTCTCATCACTTTCTGCCTTAAAGAGCTTTTCTGCTGATTTTTTTTACTTGCACCATCTTCTGTCTCCTATTTTTGACTTATACGTGGTGAAAAAGGAACTATGCTAGATGTTACACACCCATTTATATCTCAATGAGGCTGCGTTGTGAACGTAAATAGTAAATTAGGTTGTTCTTTGTTAGCACTGATGGAAAAAGTAACATTTTATCAGTGATGAATCAGCCTAAAGCATTTGTTTTGAGTGCATTCAGGTAATTGGATTTAAATTCCAGCTTTTCTCAAAATCTGCTCAATCTATGTAGCAATTATTTACTTTTGTGAGAGCTGAGTCTTTTCACACACTTGCTGGAGCATAAGAGCACATAGCTTAAGGGAGATGTGGGAATCAGATGTGAGAGAATTGTAAATTCATTGTTTGTCTATAAGACTCTGAGATCGCAGTTGGAGTTCCCAGAGAGTTGGAAACACCCCCCCCCTTTTTTTTTTTAAAACAACACTCGCATGTATATCACAGCAGCATCTAAAGAGATTCACTTCTCAGGAAGCTGTTATTCACATTCTAGTGCAACCTGTTGCATGACTAATATGTTACTGTAGCATTACACTCATTACAACCGGGATTGAAATAATCAGTCAGATGACTCTCAGCGGTGAGGAGTGCAGAAGGCGTGGCTGGAATGAGGAGGATTGCTCTGACTTGATGACTTAGTGTTTGACTAAGTATACAAATTCATTTCAAATAAAAGCAGAACAGGACTGTTCACCACATGGAAAGTTTTCACCTGAGGGGAAATCCCACAGTAGCAATAGCTGATCTCTTCTGTCACTAACAGTCTCACCCAGATAGGAGGTAAGGGGACTGAGTCTTCTGCCTGAGACTTTATTGGTGATCTACACATCACCCACTCTAATTTCTTATTTCTGAATGATTATACAAATGGAAAGACAGACTATGATGGAAGCAAAACAAACCCCGATTGATCAGTGATGAGAGCCATGAAACCTCCTTGAACTGAGCTACCGAAGCTTTTTTTTTTTTTCCAAACTGCCTGCTGAAGAATTTTTTCCCGACGATAGATTTTCATTGGCTTGCTGAAGTCAGCTTCCATTTGTGGAAGAAAATAAGAGAAAAAGTTGTGTTTTGCCGCTCTTTTATCATGCTTGGAAATTCGTATCTCTAACTCACTCAGGGCTAGTTGTCACATTTGTCTGTCAGGTATACAAAATAGTTTATAGTGTGATCACCATCATCTGCACTGTTATGAGCAGATGTTTGAGGCGTTGTTTTGCTAAGCAGAGTTTGATGAATTTCTGCAATCTTAAATGCGCTGGATGTGAATATTTAATGAGCGATAAATCAGAATTATGAGTCTTGCAGTTTGAACCCAACTTCCCTTTTGGGGAAGTAATTTGAAGGTGCAACAGCTGCTCCGTCGTTCCCCTCTTTTCAGCATCCCTCTGTCGCTCAGTCTGTTTCCCCTGTGTGTCCGTGTGCAGAATGAGATCAGGATATTCATGTAGAAATAACGCTGGAGAGACTGAAAACGGAAGCCTTAGTGTGCTGGTTCTCCTGGTGGGCCCACAAGGGTGTGGTGTCCATGGAGGGGTGGGCAGCTGAAGCGCATAGCAGGTGGCATTTCTCACCCAGGCAAACCCAGTCCTTGGCTCATATCATCACCATAAAAAACTGCAGCGCTGGGGCAACTTAAGAGCCATGATGGGTTTTGAACAGGTGAA
Source organism: Atherinosoma microstoma (assembly GCA_037177055.1). Lineage (NCBI taxonomy): Eukaryota > Metazoa > Chordata > Actinopteri > Atheriniformes > Atherinidae > Atherinosoma > Atherinosoma microstoma. The sequence goes on from JBBBVU010000013.1 coordinate 17,746,899, forward strand.
AACTTCCAAATAGCCAACCGAGGTTTTGACATTGAGCGCGCCAGGGGCAGAAAGGCTCTGAGCTGCTGGCCGAGAGACGTGTTCTGGGAAGGCTGATGGCCTCCAGCAGGTCAAACGGATACCTTAATCTCCTCCTTCGGACCTTTGCTCTTCGGATGTTTCTCTGTCTCTTATCTTGCTTCTAAAGCAGAAATGGGGCCACAGGCTGGACCCTGCAGTGGGACCAATCCCTCCTGGAACTGACTGCCTTTTTATCGGAGAGTGATGAGTTGTTGGCTTATACAGAGCCTGGCAGAATGTGGTTCAAGGACTCAAACCTCTATGGCACACATGTAATATTAGAAACATAAAAGAAACAACCACAAGAAAAGAAATGTGATTAAATGGAAAAAAAAGAGACACAACAAGATAGCAAAAAAATGATTATTTTCTAGAAAGACTAAATGACTCAAAGTATTAAGTAAAAGTAAAGTTTTTAAAACATCCACAAAGACATACAAACCAGTCGCAAAGTGATGGTGAATACCCACAGTGAGATAAGAAGAAGCCACAAAAAGCCGGAGGATTCTACATGACCACGTGTTCGTCATTCAGACCTACAGACTGCGACTCCACCCACATTTTGTGATCAGTTTTAATCAATGTGCAATAGTTCAACATAGTTCAACATTAAACATATGTAAAGAAGAAACTCACATCTGCAGTTAAACATAACTTTAGAAATGGTAGTCAAAAATATAGCCATGAACAAGCAAGCAATTATTGGCAAACTCTCTTTAGCAGATAGTAGTTAATAGATACTTTATTTATCTGCCAGGAGAAATTCACATTTCCAGCAGCTTGACAAGAAGTGAAAAATTAGATCAAGAATATAAACATAAAAAAATAAGATAAAATAAAATAAGTAGCAATAAGGATACAATACTGTATATCTGTTATACAGGTGCATGTGTGGTAGAGTGTGTAGTAGTAGTGCTTGCTTTAACATTTGGCTTATGTGGGCAGTGACAAAAAATACTTCTGACTGAACATAGCTCCTGTCTAAAATGCATTGCACTAGCTGCACCAGCTGATCTGCATTCAGTAAATTGTGCAGAATATGGTGACACTAGTGTTGGTATACTTTGTTTCCAACAGCCTTGGGAAACTGTGAGCACAGAACTTTAAAACTACAGGACAACAGCATGCGGTACAAGGAGAGGCAGCTCCTCTTCCCACAGGCTTTTGCAGTCAAGAGAACAGTTTCCTGGCAAGTGAGAAAAGCAAAGCTATGTGCCAAATTGATCTCAGCATATCACATTGCTAAATGCCTCCTAAAACATTCAAATCAGGCATTCTTGTCCTAAAGAAAAATGGGAAACTTACAAAATGTTGTTAAGCCTTTTAATTTGGCCCAATGGATATATATCCTGTTTTTACTTTAATATAAAGCATAGAGTACAGAGAATCAAGTCATTTATGTCCCACTGGGGCCGCCCCCTTCATAATATTCAAAACCTTCATTTGGTGTCAGGAACATCCAGATATTGTGTTAAGGAGAAAAAAATATTCACAGATCATTTTAATAGAGCCGGGTGCATGAAAGTGATCCATGTAGCTGCAGGAGCATCTTTTGATATCGCCGTATTTTGATGTCAGTTCTGTATGATGCAGCAAATGTCAGAAGATAGTGAGGCAGTGGTCTTCTGACATTTACAGCATCCTGATGTGGGAGCGGAGCTGTGCCGTTGTGCCCATGAATGTGTGTGTCCGTGTGCGTTTACAGGTCGCACTGTATTCAATTCCAACTGTTCCAGGTTAAATTCTCCGCGTTCCCTTGGCAACCAGTTTTGAGTGGTTTTCTAAGTTAAAGAAAGAGAGCTTGAATGATGAAGGCTTGTCAGTGCTCCATGCAAGTGTACGCCCCCCCTCCAAAAAAAAAAAATCCCATCCTTCCCACCCACCTTAGCCCTCATGCCAGCCTGAGATTCACCATATGGTGATATATCTGTCACAGTTGTATGATTATAGGTTGAGTTTGGTGTGAACTTCTGTCACTTTGTCAGTCATGTAATTTCCAGCTACTCCCAGATGAGTGGAGTCGGTCCGCCACTCACAGCTGCAGGCCGCAGACTACAGTCCAGCCGTGTGTCAGTGGCTCCCGTTATGGGCGGAGCAGTGGTCAGAGTGCTGATTTTATATGACAGTGAATATACAACCTAGCAAGGTGCCTCAATAAAAGTGCCTGTGGAAAGCTGTTGCCTCACTGAAACCTTCAAGTGCTCATTTTCTTTCCACGAGTGCAGCAGCGGAAGGTGCTGAATGGGCTGTCCATCTATGTCACAGCCGCAGCCTTTTTGTGACCCCTCTTATTCACAAACCCCCCCCCCCCCCCATTTCCATCCTTTTCCATATGTATGCGGCGGAAGCCGGGACCCCCACCACCATTAACAGAACAAGTCATCTACACACAGCTGAGCCTGCAACGCAACCTGCAGCACAGTCTGATCATTGTGCTTCCTCTGTCTCTGACGGAAGAAGAAGACACGGAGAAGACTTCCGAGTGCAAGATGAACACACACATGCTTATGCTTTCCTCTCGGAGTGTGCGTTCGCTCGTGTATTCTCTGCTCCTGTGTGTGGAAAGATGAGCACTGCTGATAGAGGGCAGCATTTCTTCCCCCTCTAGTGAGGCTGTGTGAAGCTGCGAGGGTCCTGTCTCAGCAGAGTGTCTGCTCACAAAAAGCCAGATGAATGGTTGCTGGTTTGAAGTAGATTTTTTAAATCATGCATGTTGTCACATCAACCACGTATCACTCTCCTGACATGTAATCTAACTTTTTTTTGTCCCCTTAGCTGAGTTATCATCTTTGAATGCGTGACAACCTTCTCGTCTCATGTCTACCCCTGTCTTTACTCGAATCTTGACATTATTAAAGATTCTAAAACCTACACTGAGCAGGATACAGATTTCAGATATGTACCTATTAAAGATAAGGAACTCATTCTGCCTTGTAATCTTCTTCATGCCAGTTGAACGTTGAGTAGGATGAGCACACTCCAGATCTTTTACTCACAGCTTGAACAGGAAGTTGTCACATACAACTCTGGGTTTACTTCCCTTTTTGTTTGAGCAGAATCATTGAAATCTCAACGGTAAAAAAAAGAGGAAAATTTTTTTCACAAGCATCCTCCTGAAGTATGAGGTTAAAAAAAGAAACAAAAAATATGCCCAAACTTTCAATTCCATGAAACACTACAACAAATCGGACATCGAAAGATTCCGAAATAAAAAAACAAAAGCATTTAAAAACGTGGAGAATATTTTCACCAATTCCAGTCATTTCAGCAAACATACTTCATTTGTTTTTACTTACGTCATAAAACATTTTTTTATTTTGTTTTGCGAAAGTGAAATGTTTGTTTTCTTTGTTTTATTGCTGTATTATTATTTTTTTAATAAGTGGGTGTGTTTTGTCTTTTGTTGTTACATTTTACAAGGCGTTGCTTATTTTATTAACGCTTTTTTTAAGTTGTGTCTTCTCTTTTGTTTCGTGACACGTCATAGTGTTTTGTTTTGTCTGTCATGTTGTTATGCTTGGCACTCAGGGCCACAATATTTGTAACATTCCTGCGTGTTCCAGCCCTGAGCTGTGGCAGCACTCACAGGCTCTCCGGTAGTTCAGCAGAAGTGCTGTTTTGTATTTGGCAGTTGTGATATGCCATAAAGCCTGTTGTTTTACGCAGCTGTGCCTGATCCTGACTCTGATTTGCTGAGCCCAGAGATGAGCTGGGTAATGTGGGCCAGGCAGGTGCTGGAGAGTACGACGACTCCATCTGTCTTTCTGCCAAGTGACCCAGCACATGCCAATACCCAGTCAGTCGCTTTAGGAGAGAAAGACAGACCATGTACTGTATGAGAACTACAGACAGTGAGGAAGCTGTGGAAAGACAGAGAAGAAGAATAATAGGAAGTTGTGGGGGAAAAGTGGCGACTCAATGGGAGTGCGCTCAAGTTTTTTCCCCCCATAAACATCAGGTTGCGGGTAGAGGAGGAGAGAATTTTCCCAGAGTTTCTGCAGGGCTGCACAAATACAGCAGAATGTGAAAAAAAAAAGTCTCCATAGTTGTCATCTTGCTGACCCACAGCAGTATTTCCCTGGAGGAGCAGAATATTTTATCGTGAGGTGTTCAATCTCACTAAACAGGCTCCACTCAGGATTCCCAATGGGTAGACTAGCTGCTGTGGAAGTGGTGCCATACTGTACATTAGGAGCTCTGTTGTTTGACACTTCAGAGGTTTTTAAGCTGCCATGTTTCCATTTTTATAGCATTCTATTAATGAGTAAAATACAATAAAAAACTGTCCAAATGTATTTGCAAAGTTGCTAGGATACCAGGCAATTGATTAATTGTGTGTGTGTGTGTGTGTTTAGCATGGAAATCTTGATAGCCTTTGTAGCCATCCATCTTGAGCAGGTGCAAACATAATGCTTGCCCATCCAGCAATGCGACACCTCGTTGTCACGCATGCAAACAGCATTATGACACTGACTGATGAATTGCCTGTCCCTGCTAGGTTAAATAAAGCATGACACTGACAAATACACAATTAAAATTGAAGAGTGTGTCCGTAGCAGAGCGGGCTTGAAGAACCTAAAGGAAAAACTGCGGGCATCTTCAGCTCACCAGGTTAGTAAATATTTGATGCTGGTGCAGCCATGCGTACGTTCCTGTGAAGGGGGAGGTTACAGAAGTTAATGAGGTCTTTCCTTTATGCACATTGTTGCCCAAACTTTTTTTGTTTTTTTGTTTTTTGCCTGACATGCTCACTCCGTGACGGCTCAGGCAATTTTCATTCTTACTAAGAGTGAATTGCAGAAAATGCAGCTGCAGTTTACCCCCTTGCTCCAGGGACTGCCACAATGCCTTTCCACTGCAGCGCTTGGTGCCTGTCTTAACTCTATCCTCCCCCCTTATCCTCACATGTGCATGTGTTGTGTCAGCATACCATCTAGATAGATGGTGTGCATTATTGTTTCTCACTGCCTCCCCCCTTCAGCCCGCAACGTCACCGCTCCCCCTGGTACAGGGAGGTAGTGCAAAATGAAGCCTGCTGTGTGTTAGCATACAGGGATGTAAATAGTGTACAACTGTATGTTATGTACTGTAAGCTGAATGTGAGATGCCCTATCAGATACTGTAACAGAGACACACAGTTTATTCTTAGTAGTTGCGGTTTTCACTATTTGGATTCCTCAACAGTATAGTAGACGTTTGTGTGCGCGCATGCATGTGTCGATGTCATTGTACGAGTGTGTGTGTGTGTGTGTCTGTGTGTGGTGTCCGTGTCGCTGCCATTGCCTAAGTGGAAAGCCATTTCAAAGTCCATTTCAAAGATGGTTTTGTTTCAAGTGGTGTGAGGAGTGACTCCAGGCGGCCCCGTTTCCGGTCCTTTGACGTTGCGGGACGATAAATTACAGAGATGTAAAATGACAAGCTTCAAAGGCCAGTTTGACATCAGATAGACAGCGGTAGCGACGTGGAGCTGCTGAACATGATGCATCTGATGTGCTGCGCTTGGATACGTTTTTGTTTTTTTCCAAAAAATTCTGACAGGACTCACGTTTGTTCTTTGTCTTTTCAGTGGTAATGGCAGCACCCTTTGATGGATGCATGCCCACCTCAGGCATTTGTAGAGCATTTACAGCATTAGTGCACATTATCAAAGATGTTTATCCATCAACTCACAGTTCAACATTCAAGTACCCCCCCTCTCACACACACACACGTACATTGGGGCTATGATTGCTGCAAACATCAGAGCTTTTAGCAAAAATACCACCAGACAAAACACAGCTATTATTTGTCGTTTTAATTCTTTTAATTCAGGCCATATTTTACCTTGTCTTCATCAAATGATCCATTACTGCAGATGTTAACCTGAGGTTGTTCTTAGAAGTAACTGTGAATTTATTACCATTCTGAGTTTGTGACATGCTCATATCAGCGGTTGTTGGGCTTTCAGGATTGCTTTCATGCCTAATAACCTCTTCAACTTGGAGTGTTTGTTAAAAAGGCGAACCAGCCTCATGTTTTCTGTCAGGAATGATGAAAGCAGCCGGCTTGTAAATGCTTGCAGATTTGTTTTGGTGTTTCTGTGGAGGAGTGTTGCCAGCTTGAGACTTGTTCACTAAGTGGACTGAATCCTTGAAGGTCTTTCCTCATAAATCAGATATATTTTTCTCGTAGTGATTCATCTTTCCATTGCCACTCAGGTGGTGCTGCTGGGCAATGTATAGATACAGAGCGTTATTTTTAACTTGTCCTTCAGCAAAATTGCTAAGTAGATTTCCTATTGGTTTCCTTGATAAATTTCAGTGGCAACAAGAATCTACCTGAAAATTTCAATCTTGAAAAGTTCTGCTGTTTGCTTTTGTTTGTTATTGACATCAGACTGTCATGCTTCGTTGTTTGTTGTTGGGGTTTTTCACTTCTAGTCACATAAAAAGGCTGCAAAAACAAACCTCTCCAGCTTTTTCACAATCCCCTATAACTCTCCCTTTGCCTTCGCTCTCTCAATTTAAATACTGTCCTCACAATGAGCATTTCCACCTGCTTGCTTCTGCTGAGGAGGTCAGACTTCTAACTCGAAATATTGACGTCAACTCAGGATATTTACTCAGGTATTTATCGCATATTGATCAGGACTGACATCTCCGTGAGCAGCTCAGATTATTGAATTAGTCTACATTCCCACACAACACATGGGCAGCCTCCAACCTCCCCTCACTGACACACACACAGCTCTGAACTCTGGCCATCCCCGTGTCCACTTCCTGTGTATAGCCCCCTACCTCATATCACAGAGTAGGTCAGGATCTGGAGCCGTTTTAGCTGCAGGATTAAAGTCAGACAGGGATAATGCCACTTCAGCCACTTGTGAGTCACATGACACAAGATGATCTAAGGGTTTTGGGAGGAGCACTATAATGTAATTAATACATTGGAGGCTTTTATCCATTGGACTCCACCCATTTGTAGAGCCATAACCACTATAAAAAATGCTCTTTTACAGAGTGCAGTGAGGACACCAGAGATGGCAAGCATAAGTTGCTCGTGTCCATCCACATTGATGCCGCCCTACACTCACCTCCTGCCCCGAACTGGATGTTAATGCAATTCTAACCTTAAACCTGTTAGTCCTGCACCCCCCACAACCTATATAAGTGTGTCCTATATACATAATCCCACTGCCTTCTTAATCTCTTGATGGCTTATTGGAGTTGCAGCACTTTATGTACTTTGCAACACTTGTATGAAACTGTTTGTCTTTTTTCCACTCAAACTTTAGAAAGAAGTAGCTAATTGTCAGTCAGATTTTCATTTCTATTGTTATTCTCACAGAATATTCTAAAAGTGGTGAGGCATTACTCAGTATTACTCTATGTTTATTATGAACTTATTTGCTGACTATTTTGTGGATATTTCTTTTGTCTATCAAATGTTTTGGCGATAAATTCTGAAGTAATTTATTTCAGCGCTGAACACCTGATAATTACTAAATGCTTGTGGCATAGAAATAGCTGCTTTTATAAATGATCATTTGTATTCGTATTGAAATGATCTTGACCTGATTGTTTTATAGAAAATACAACAAAAAATACACAACAAAAGATAGACAACAGAATAACATGCAGTTAAAATGCAGAAAGAAAAAGGAAAGGGAAACAAACGGGTATAATTTTCCGAATTACTCTGAAATGAAAGTGAAACTGAATTGTAAAACAAGCAAACTAAACAAAATAGCTTTTTCACTATATGCTTGGCTGTGGTTACTGAGAAACACCATGTGTCTCTCAGTGTTTCCAAATGCTTCGCTCTGCCGCTGTTTGTGGGGCCAGGACTCCTCAGTGACAGCAGCTGTGACTGGCAGGGGTGCGTTTGGAAATATGTTCCCATTGACCAGACTTGCCAGCGTTTTCTGTCTCTCAGAGGATGATTCTCCACTCGCCTCCTGTTAAGTACCGTACGAAAATTTCACTGTAAGAGAAACTTCCCTGCAGATAGATGGGGGAGGAGAGGAGGTAGTGTGCTCTCGTGTTTGAGTGTGAACAAGTAAAGCTAGCTTTCCAGAGGGAGCTGGAGGAAGAAGTGAGACGGGCAGAGAGAATGACAAGCAGACAGACCGAGAGAGAGGAAGACAAGCTGGCAAACAGTTTGAGGGCTTGCGTAAAGTTGAGCATTGTACGTGCAGTAAGTTAACCCTGCTGGGACCTACACCTAAGGCAGGCGGGCTCAGCCTTCCAAGCTACAGTATAATACCTCATGGCTGGCAGATTAAAGGATGAGACCTGAGGAGCAAGCCGCACAACTCAACATAAAGCAACAGAAGCAGCCATGAGGAGCAGCTAACATCGGACCACTGCACTGCCGCAGTATGAGCTGGTATCCACCTGTCAATAGCTCTGGGCACTGAGGTGTGTGAGAAACAGAGAATCAGCGTGCACCTGTAGAAAGCTATGCATTAGAGCTGGTGTTAGATGTGTGAGTTGTTTCCTTGTAGGTGGTGTTTTTTGATGGGGGACTCAGCTGTCCTCGGTTTGTGAAGTAGCAGAGTGGAGGAGCAGGCAGGCATTGGATCCACACAGAACTGATCAACAGAGGTTCACTAGAATCATCTCTCTGTGTAGGTTTTTTTTTGTCAGCCACTTGTGGCTCAGCATTGGAGATCGTGGTTCCCATCACAGACAGATTAAAATGTAAACGCTGTAATTACATCGGGGTGTATTTGCTTAATTTCTGCATGATAAGCAGAAATGGCTTCTGCACAGGGTTAAACAACTTTTCGCATCTCCTCTCAAAAGTTTAACACTCCCGTCTGGAGGCAGGACACAAGTTGTATAAGGCAGCCTGAATCTATTGTTGAGTTTGTGCTTTGTTTCTTTTTTAAATCCAGCATCTAGAATTGACTTTGCTGTGCATCAGGAGATTCAGGATTTTCCAAAGGCATACATAAAGAATTTAAAGCTATGTGTTTGTACATGTTTTAAAACTGATAGAAATATTCTTCAAATCTGAGTTGGCAAATAGTTGAAATCTTTTTTTTCCCCATTTTAAATCAAGATGAATATGTACTTCAGAGTCAGTGTGCAAGCCTTTAAATCCTCCCTATTCAATTGTCTCATTGAGGTTCCAGTAGTGATACTTAATCTTGATTTTATACCTGTAGTAGTAACACCCTTTCTAAATACATAAAACCCAACAGTGTAATCGTCTCTGCTGTGGTTTCCTGCCTCACCGGGCTGAAAAATGTGTAGCCCAATGTGTATGTACATGGACGTAAAACATATTGAACCAAATGTAAATCCCTGCATTTGATTTCAAACACGTGCATGAACGCATGTTCAGGGCAATGCTACATTGTTCAGTGGATGTGTTGGTGGAAACAGTTTTCATTCAAATTGAAATGGATTGTGCCACAGAGACATGCAAAGGGAACAATTTTAAAATACTAATTCTATTGAATTAGCAGGCATGAAGAAGGAAAATGTGTTTTGTGTTACCCTGTGGCACTGTAGCTCTGACTGAAAATTAATTTGTGAAGATAACACCTGAGGACTGACAACCACGCTACATCTGCAACTGTATGCAAAAGAAAAAATTGAATGAAAATATTTATTAATTTATTCATTCCTTTTCTAATGTTACTGTATTGATATGATGCACATCTGGAAGCTTGTGTGTGGTGAGAAAAACATGCCTGGGGGATCATATCCCTTAAAGCAAATATTGTACAACCATACGCTGTTTCTCACATTATGTACATCTCAAACTGAATTAAATCTAGCGAATCATCTTAAATGAACTTCAGTTCAAGGCACTGGATCACAGTTAAATTCTTAAACTTCCCTTCCAACTAATTAACCTGGTTTATCAACTCTGTACTCCAAGTAATGGATGAGGAAGCAACATGCTTTTTATTTACTTTTTTCTATTAACCAGCTGAGTGATTGGTGGTAGCGGGGAGCCGACGCATGTCAACAGGAAGGCTGTGGCTTCCATTCGAGCCACATGTGTTTCCCTGCTGCGGCGCCACATTGAAAACTAACATGTGAAGAGAAACAGGCAGGCAGGCAGGTAACCCTGCTGAATTCTGATGAGTCCTCGCACACAGAGGTCTGGAAGGGGAGACAGAAACAGGCACCTGAGCAATACATACTGAGATGAGACGGTTAGCAACACCGCGGAGCAGCAGCTTTGTTCACTGCAGTATCGATGTGAAAAATATGTGGTTAGGGAACAATGGAGAAGAGCAGATACAGATTGTTTTCCAGCAGACTTATGGAGGAGAAGTTCTTGGGTATTACAAATCAGGGCCTTGGGGATCTGAGTTATTTTAATCAAATTGAATGTGAAAGTGTCCCAGATACAATTTTAAAAAAAATAAATTGACATCTGTCTGGAAGGATTTAGATGAATCAAAGGTTTTTGTGGCATCAAAACGCATTTGTATCTTTTTGTTTTTAAACTGTAAAGCTTTCCGTGATAGGAGATTTTATATTTAATCAATATTTGTCTAGTCAGAGTTGAATGGATGCAAATATGATGCGACGAACCAGCAATAACTATGACTAAACTTGGATTTCTGGCTCATAATTTGATTGTTGTGCATCAGTCTAATTGCTTGTGTTATTTTCACTGGAAGCAGCAGTTATCCCTAAGCCCTGAAAGTACCCAACCTGCAGCACCAAACTGCTTATTAACAGTTTAACAGGATAAGATGCAGTAACTAGCTGGTGAGCTTAGCTAGCATTTACTGTAGTTAAAGAGACTAGAGGTGTCATCGTGGAGCAAAGCTGGAGCTGAAAGGAGAGAAAATATTTCATATCAAGAAGCCTACATCTAATTCATTAATTACTAATGAACCTCCGGATGTGAAGGACTGTAGAAATAATAAATAAGTAATAAGCAGTAGAAAATAAATAGATTAGGATTATTAAATAAAGTGGCCAAAGATATTTAAAGATTTCATGATCATCCCTAAACTGAGTGATATTTACTTGACTATTAAAAAATGAAAATAAAAAAGACTTTTATCCTAATCTTTCAGGCAGGTGGTTGTCCACTGGTTACAGATATTTGTTGCTTCAATGCCTTATATGATGTAATTTTGATTAAAAAGTTGAATTCTAGAAAATGATATTGTCTTGTCTTATGAAAGAAAAGGAGATGCTGGCATCCCATAGGGCCGTAACATTTACTCAATTTCATGCAGTCACACTACCTCGGATCTATCAATTTTCTAAACCTTTAAAACTTTTTTTTGTAGCTTTTATCCCCCAATTCTGATAGTTGTAATAATTTTGGAACCTGTTAATTTCTGGGTTGTCTTTGTTTATAGCCTGCATGAAACTAAGCATTCAGAGAATTTACAGATTTGGAACTCTTAATCTACTAGTTTAGTGCAGTTTAGTGTAACTGCAGGATTGGTTGTCTTTTCTCCTTTCAACCCCTTCCTTTTTAGAGAATTTAGTGTTTAGAAAAAGGAACTTTTTCCCCCTAATTTTTTCTAATAATATAATTGTACAAATTGTGTAAAGCTCAGATAGGATTTCATAAGACCCTCTACCAAGGCCAATGATCTATTTCACAGTTTTAACAAAACTGCACATTTGCAGTTAAATATAACTCCCTTCATCTGCTCTTCTTCTTCTAAGTTTTTGAGCAGAAGTACAAACAAACCAAAAAAAAAAAACAACTAAAAAAATTACAGAAATTGTATCTTAATTTTTTGTTTAAGAGCTGGGTTACTTACTCAGGGGGAAAATATGAATGTCTTTGAAAGAAAAGCTTAAATAAAAACCAGGAAAGTATTGAATCATTGTTCGTTACTAATTTCATTTCCACAGACGAATTTTAGAGTTTGCTATTTTTAAACATAATCAATCAAATAATTAATTTGATTTAATTCAGCAAAAGCCTCCTTCCTGCTCTAAATAGGGCTTTTTTTCCACCCTAGGACTCGTTTAGAAATTATTTCTAAAATAAATACTTACAAAAAATGAAAAATAAATAAAAAGCGCAACCATAATTTATGATTATTTTATATTTTCTCTGCTGGCCTTTGTAGGTGATTGCATGCTTGCATTTCCAGGCTGATATAAGGAAAAAACACATTGCTATAGGTGTTTATCCTGCTTCAGAGTCTATTTCTTCTTTTGGACGACAATCTTTGTGGCTGACGGACAACAAAATGTGGGCACTTCTCAAATCCTTTTATCTCTTTTGCACAACAATGGGAATGGGTCTTCGAGAGCTGCTTAGGAGCGCTACATAGAAAAGGACAGGACTTTGTCTTAATCCAACAGCAGAGAGAGGGAAATGCAGTGGGAGCGGTAGCAAAATTTGAAGCTGGGGGGGACATCCTCCACATTGAGGGGGTCTCTATAGTATTGTTAACTTGTTGCTTCCTCTTCGAGATTTCAGAGCGCTTAAGAGCTTAAGAGCCAAACCAGAAATTGGGTTAATTCAGATTAGACGAGTATATTGTCGGTGTGTAAGGACCACCGAGTTATTTCACCAACCCACGTGAACTGTAAGGCACTGTATTACATTGAAAGCTTGGCTGTGTTAGTTTTAGCTGGTGCACACTCTAGTCTGAAGCTGTAAGAGCAACAGAAGCTCACATACATGCAGCAGCAGCTGTAAATGTAGCTGATCGTTAGATGATCACATTATGCTGCACTCAGCACCGCACTTTCACATGTAAAAGAAGCAGAAGACATTAGTGTTGTGTAGACAGTATATAGACTGAATTTGTAATATGAGCGTTTAATAGGTGCATAATCACATGCCTCCGGTGTGATTTATGACCGCAGAGGTTTCATTACCTATTTTATCTGCATAGTATGGCTACGATGGCGGCTGGATCATCTTTCATTCTGTGAAAAATAAGCCTTTCAATAAAGCCTTTCTGGACTGATGAGAACTTCCTGTGTTTGGTATGTCGTCAAGCGTGGCCTTTGAGCTTTGTTTCAGGCAGAATACAGTCAGAAAATCGGATGACAGCTAAAATATTGTTGTTCTTCTTCTTCTAAGCTTGCTTTTCCCCCCTTAAACACTAAGCCACAAATATTTTCCTGTATTGGTGTGAAACAATGTTGAGGCCTTTGTTATATGAGCTGATTGCTCTGAGAACCAGCCAGTCAGAGTGTTGACAGCTAAATGGGTGCAGGAGAGCAGAAAATGACAGGTAAATGGAGAAAAGCAAACTTAAAAATTCTTCGAATTAGATATGAGCTTTCTTGCCGAGGCTGAGTGGTGTGAGCACAGACATGTTTATGGGAGCTTTGTGTGGCAGTGTGATTCATACAGGCCCAGCTGAAACGACGTTTGCAACGTCTTTTCATTTGTCCAGAGAGAGGCTTCCCCACTGGGCACAGGACAGGACAGTGTGCCTCGTGAGCTATCTCTGACATCCACACAGAGCGGACAGAGAGTGTAAACAAAGCTTTTAAAGATCACATTAGATATAACCTCGGAAGAAGAAGAAAAAGTTTAATAATTCATTAATGTGTTAGAAAAAAAAATTATTCCTTTGGTTAAAGGACCCCAGGAAAACACAAAAATATTGTGTTACGCTGTGTTTTTAATGACAAGTTTGACTTAGATTTTTGTGAGAGCATTTCAAGAGCAAAGTGGACTAAGTTTCTTATAATTTGAACTGCTTCCAAGATTTATGGCATCAATTATGTATGTTTATGTATGAATAATTATGACTTTATACATTTTGGCACTTATAGGGTTGATTAATGAAATTACAATTTAAAACCACTAGAAAAGAAAAATTTAAAAAATGCATATAATCTTCAGTTCATACTTAACATGTTGAAAGTGTATATTATCACATCCTTTCATGGGAGTCCTATTGCCTTGATTCACATTACTATGGTAACTTGTCATCAATACCTCTGAATACATTGTTTGACAAAGGTAACAAAGTAATGTGTCAATTTATGAGGTGAGAAAGTGAAGAAATAGAAAAAGATTAGAACTAAAAAAAGAAATGACTATATTCTTTGAATTTACAAGACTGGATCAACCTCATACAATAGATGTCATTTGTAGAAAGCTAATAAACAACTACACGAGCTGCAACAATAAGCAGGTGATTAAATAAAACAAATGTCTATCACTGTCATTTGTCAACGTTAACCAAAATCAGAACAATAAGCCACTGTTAGTGTATCCATTTAGTGAATAGGAGCAGCCATTGTTGACATGCCACATCTAAGATCCATTGCAAGAGCAGGATGTCAAACCAAACTGAGATGGTTTGGAACCTGCCAACATCGATTGTCTTGTGACTATGATCTTGGGAATCTCAAGAAAATCCAACTGCATGGCAACATTTCTCAAATCCTGGATGCTGTGATGTTATTGTGACTGTGGGCTGAAACTATGAGTGTCTCCTTATTAAATCTGGCTTCAAAAGTATAATATGTTTCGATTGTCTGTTGAAAATGTTAAATGTGTGATGTGGTGTTAAGCAATGTGGTTCCTCGTGTTTTCTCATAAATTCGTCACTTCAATCTCTTAATATCAAAAGATTACTGCCCCCACTCTTCTAGTACTATTATGTTCTTTTTAAATTACCTACAATGTTCCTCTGGTGCCATCTTAGATTGCTTCTTAGTGCAATTTTATACTTTAATAATTTTTTTGTGAAGGATCAATAATACAGTGTTGGACATTTTTACATGATAAGTAGACTTACCTATCTCTCAATACACGGATATTTTAATAGTCATACTATTTTGGTTTGTACTGCTACATTTATCCAATTTAAGAGATTACAGTGCATCTACTGCTGCTGCACTTGTGTATTACTTTATGTGGTCATTCATTATTTCTAGATTTAACTGATAAGTGCAGCTTATATTGTCTTTTTTGTGATCTTGTATGCTCAATTTAGGCAGAAGATTTCTTTTTTCCTAAACTGCTGTTTTTATGTCTAAATCTTCTTTGCCTCAGATGGAGTACAGTTTCAAAGCCTGTTATCTTTGCATGGACACACATGCTCTTTATTTAATCAGCTCAACCCTGTGACTCATGTTTGAGGGACTTGAGTTTCTATACTGTGTAACTAACAAAAAGCAATACAGACTCATATCTGGCATTTTTGTGGGCTGAATGATCAGTTATTCTAGCTGTTAGTAATTTTTCTCTCTGATGACTGATAGATTAAACTGCAGCTTTGTTCCACGTAGTTCTCAAAACGTACATGTGAGCAGTAGAAATAGCTCCAATCTACTTGTAGATTTAGTACTAGATCCAAAGGTAAAATACAGAAGAAAATCAGCTATGAAAACACAAAAAAGGAAAAAAGCAGGTTTGAAATGTATAACTCTGCTACACATTTTTTATGTTGATAATCAGAGCTCATCTATAGGAACATTGCAAACTTCTGGCGAAGGGTGAATACCCTCTTTCTCACCCCTCTGTCCGCCTGCTCAGAGGTTAAAATTCCTTCGACTGCTCTGCATGCATGCGTCCATTAGTATGCACGCCTGTGCACAGACACAGCTCCTTACCTCGTACAGGTGGGTGCAGTAAATATTAGCTTTTCGACTGAACATGGCCACCCTCAGATATTTAAAGGCCGAAATTGAGAGACTTATTTTTTTTTTTCTCTTGGCAGGCCGCTCCAAACCAGCAGCAGACAGCTTGGTTACGTTCGTCAAACATTAAGTAACCATCGACTTTAGTTTGTATCTTCTGCTGCAGTTCATTTTGGATTTGGGAAAGAAGAAGCTGAGAGAGGGCGCAGGGTTCACTGCTATAGCAAATTTAAACTGGATGTTAGCAGATGCTTGCTGCTTCACATACTACAACTGAGTTATAAAGCTCCACATATAACCTCGGGACATACAGCTGATGTCTGTGCCTAAACCTGAATGTTGTAGACAGCTAACAGTATATGTGGCAGGGTGACATGTATTATGGGCCTCTCTTTATTGTGGAGGCAGGCAAAGGGACAGAAAGCAATGAACTCCTGGCTAGCATTGTGGCCGCAAGCATGCTGAAAATGAGACCTTTAAGGACTGTCAGCAGGCACTGTCACATTTCCCATGACATGTCCCCTCAGGAAGCTTCCTCTGCATATTTGACAATGTCAGACGAGTGAGTGGTCTTTAAACACAAGGTCACTTCTAAGAAATGAACACAGACAAAGAATTCAAAGTGACAGTTTTACTAACACAATATTATAATGTATAATATTATAACAGTTTGCATTAAACTCTGCTCTGCCCTTTGAGAGTTTGTCTCAGATGACAGGCGATCCACTGAGATGCCTGTTAATAGATGCAGAAGATGCTGCACTTTGGCATCATGTTGTCTAGTACATCAAGATTACAGCGGGCATAATTAATGAGCAAAAACACAACGGAGAACCAGGCTGTAGAATTAGCAGGCTATTCAAACAGACAACGCTGAATGAAAGGAGCTTTCGGTTTCCACAGGAGGTAGCTTAGAGAAGCCAGTTTTTGGGGCTGTTTTTGAGGGTTTGAGTTGGCCATAAACACTTTTTAGCTATTGGCTGCTTTTGGCCGGCAGGAGGTTGTTTACTGTGTGGAAATAGGTGATGTGTTTTAGTGGCAAAGGCTGATTTCTTTTTTCTATTGGTTTACCCTTGTTTGGATACCGGTTGCCAAAAGAACTCTTTCATCAAGCCACTCACTTTAAACTTGCTTTAAACAGAAAGCTTGCAGCCCACTGTGTTGTATGAAACAGTGGGAATTATCGGTTTCTGGCTTTTGTGTCCACCATTTGTCGGACCTTTGTAAGGAGTATGTTGCATTTAAGTATCTTGCTTTTTATCTGATAATGCATAAATACCTACTCAAAGGTAGATATTGTACTCTAAATTTAATGTAGTTTTTTTTTTTTCAAAGTTTATGTGGAAGTTATGTGAATTCTTGTATCGAAATCAGTATGAGCTGTGAGTTGCTTTGCCTCTACGGTACTGCAAAAAAGTTCAGACAGATGAGAAGCATTGAGGAGAATTCCATGTGACACTGCATTCCTCCTCTGTCTGTCCTTGAACAGCCGAATCAGAAAGAGTCAATTCATCCATGTCCAGCTGCCAGCATGCTTCCATCTTATCTCTGCAGATGAGAAATTCTGACCTACTAACTTTTACACCCAGACCTACAGATTTGGCTGAGATAAACTTATATGAGCATGTGGAGCCAAAGAGCAGCAAAGACACTGCACGAGTGCGCTTGTTTGTGTTTCCCCTGGAGAGTCCTTCTGAACTTAAATCCACCTCTCATTATTGCCCCTCATTCCTCCTCTGCTGCATTTCTACAGCTCCATCCTTCAGTCTCCTGTGTCATCTGAAATGCTTCTTAAATGTCTTTTTAGAATATGTTAGCTCAGCGGGCACCACAGAGCTGGACTGGGCTCTCTCACGTTAATGTAGTTGTTAACAGCTTGTGGTCATGGGCGGTTTGAGTGGCTTTGCTGTTTGCGCTGCCATACTCACTGGAGGCTTTGTGGAGGCTCAGGATCCCAAAACGAACAGGCAGAGAGGGACTATGTTCTGTATGGTTGATTCATTTCAATAAAGATTTGATGAAAGCTGGTTCAAGTACATGTGTTTGAATGTCTTTGTTGTTGAATTGAGTAAACTGGAAGGAATTATCCAGTATCTAGTGTAACTGATGGTGTGGTTGCTTCTTGTTTCTGTTATTCTCTTACGTAAAAATTAAACCAGAAACACATCCGCTGATTGCATCACTCAAGACTGAGGATATCCACCATTTCAGTCTGAGCACAGTCTAGTTTTTCATGTCACTTGTGTCACTTCCACTTCTCATAGTGAGAGTGGTAAGAAAAGCGCTCGTAGGATGGTGTTACGAGGAGTAACTGCTGTCTAATAAGCGTGCGCCCACACATCTACGATTCCTTTAGCTCTTCTGGAGCACTTCTCTGATCAGTAATACATACAACCGATTGATTTGTGTGCAAATTACATGCAGTGTAGCGCAGGTCGGATTCTGCGTTTCTGCCTTCCCCACAGAACTGTTCCCGCTCCTCAGGTGCTGATGTGGCAAATGTGTACACACATGTATATAAATGTACTCTATATATAGAGAGAAGTTTGCTGGGCTTGCTGTAAACAGATGACTGTAAGTGTGCGAGTTTGTGGTTCAGGTCCGTTAAATCCACTCCGTCTGTGTCTCTCATCTCTGCAGGAGTCGGAAGATCCAGATCCGGAACATTCCCCCTCATCTACAGTGGGAGGTCAGTTGTTTGTATGTCAGTGTATGTGTGTGTGTGTGTGTGTGTATGTGTGCGAGAGACCGTGATGCCCAGTTGAACAGCACCAGGAAGCACATAACCCAATTTCCTGACAATGAGTCACCAGCCTTTTAGTGTTTGTGTGCATGTGTTTATGTCTGTGTGTGTTTGTTACTGTCTGGATGACACTGTCTAATGTTAACATCTGCAACCTCGCAAGGGTCCAAGTTGGTTGTCGCTGTGTGAGTGTCGGCCTTTAATGCCTGCCAACAGTCCCACTTCTGTTTGGGGTTATATGTGCATGCTTGGGAATTCAGTATTTTTCACCAGGTAATTAGTAATAATAACATTAGTGGGAGAAAAAAGTTTCCTTGTTTGACTGATTGTGACTTATTGTCAGTTTATTCTTTTTCTTTCTCAAATTATTTAAAATGATTTTATTGGGATTTTTGCTATTTGTTGCTGTCTTTTAGTACTTTTTAATGTTTTCTTTGCACCATCTGTGATGCTTATGTAAAGCACTTTGACCTGTCTGCCTTGCTCCAGTTTAAGCTGACAGGTCCAAACCAAACTGCTCTTTTTCAAACCATAGGCTACATTTTTCTTCCAGTATACCTACTTTATCTCTGCTAATAAATATGAACAGGAAGGTGAGCATGTGGTGCAGCTTTGGCTCAGGCAAGTGTGTATATATATGAAAGAAATAAGAATTTCTGACTGAACAAAAGTGCTTTATAGAAACTAGCTGAGGTTAAATGTGCTATGAATGAACTTTTACCATTTTTAAAAGCTGTGATTGACATTTATTATTAATGTGATGTCTGCTGAGAGTTGGTCGGTATGCAGCGTCAATCTTTTGACTCCACATTAAAGCAGAGAGACTGTATACACGTGTAACTTTGAGCAGTTGAATATATTAACAGATTGCTAACATTTATTAAATAGAAACCAATGAAAAAAGAATTTGCAATATAATTGTATTAATTATTAAATCTACATTGTTTAATGCAGTTTAATATATTTTTATTTAGATTCACCCCTTGCTCCAACGTCTTAAGCCAACCTCTTGACCAAATGTGGTCCACAAGCCAGTAGTTGACTTCCTAGTGGTTGTATCCACTTTTTGAATTGTCAGAGTTAAAAGAGCTTTAGTTGTTTTTAGATCTATATTTTCATTATACAGAGCAAAGCCATCTATTTTCCTATGTGTCCAGAGAACAATAATCCAAAACCCAGATGCGTATTTATCACAGACAATCTATAACTCACACCTATCCTATTCTGCTGAGACCTGATGACACGTTTACACCAGTTCCCATGGTAGACGGCCCCTCAGGTCTGAATAGATTAAAAAAAGATTTGAAAAGTCTATCTGCCTCAGTTCTAAACCTACTGTTCAGGAGGAAAGTGACTTTTGTTTTTTCCCATTTTTTTCTTCATAATGCTTCAAATGGGGCTTGGAGTTCACATGTTCTTTGCCATGTTCTCCTGTAGGTTTTCTCTGGGTACTCCAGGTCCTTCCACATGATTCTATATTGAACATAGGTGTGAGTGTGAATATTTGCCTTGTTTGTCTCTGTGATGAACTGATGACCTGTTCAGACTGTACCCTCCCTCCCTTTTGATGAGCTGCCATAAGCTCCAGCCCTCAAGTCGGATACAGCGGTTGAAGAATTGAATGAATGATTGAATGCCTGGGATGGTTATAGTAGATTAAAGATCTGGACTGCAGGAAGGCATATTTGGCACCTGTACTACTATACTTTGGAGCCATTCTGTTGTGCAGTTTTCACTAATGCTATAAACCTCTCCAATGCCATCACTGATTCTGTTTTTTTTTTATTACCTCAGTGCTGACATCAAGATAAATGGTCTCTTTCCTCTTTAGCTCTGAGGACGTAGTGTCCATAATTTCCATCCCAAATGAGCTCGGGCTTAAAGATAGCAACTCATTTAAGAAGTCCTGAAAGGACAAACATTTTTTTAAATATGTTTTAATCTTCATTTTTCTTTGTAGCTTTGATTGATCAAAAACCGTCAATTTTTCATTTTCAACATCTAATATGTTGCCTTTGTACTTTGATCAAATAATTATTGTGTTTGAATCATTTGCAAATGATTTTGTTGAGTTTTTATTTACTTTTACACAGCATTAGAAATGCGGATGTATTTGGTGGCATCTCCTTTATGCCTCCCTCTAACTCTTAAACAATTCTTCTTCTTCCAATTATTAGAATTATTATTATTATTATTATTGTTATTATTATTATTACTACATCTGCCTATGTTTTCAACAGCGCTGGTCTGTCTGTCTGTCTGTTAGCAACATAACAAAAAAAGTTATGGATGGATTTTGATTACATTTTCAGCAAATCTCTGAAATGAAATAAGAAACAAGTTATTAGATTATGGGGGTAATTCGGATTACTGCCTGGTTCCATGATTTTTTTAAAGGATAATTTTGCCATTAGAGCTTCTAACTCAAAAATAAAGCCAACAATGATTGGCAACCCTCCTCCCCCGAAAAAAACAAAACAAAAACAAAACAATGGTTTGGCGGAGGTCTGAACTCTCTGAATGCTTCTAGTATTCACACCGTTATTTCAATCTTTGCCCTAATTTAGTGGAACTTTGCTAATTACAAAGACACCATACGCTTTTCTACACCTGGTTTCACTTCCTAATTACTTCACTTGCATTACACAAACAATTCATGTTCACGGATGCAAATAGTGGAGTATAAAAGTCTTGGATGAATTTATTAGCCTTTTCAAGACTACATAATTGAGTGATTTGGTATTCTTCCTGTTTTTCTATTAATGCATAACTGCAGCTTGTCTCATCTATGATTCACACCTGCATTCTGTCATCACTCTTAACTTTTAGCTGTGATTATTGGTGCTATTTTTACCAGCAAGTCTGCACAGGCTGCACCCTTTGAGACCCATTACTTTGTACTCAAATACAGTTGAATATTTAGGAAAAGTGGTTCCTTTCAACTATTAGGAGTTGGACATCAAGAAAAATAGTAAGTGAGGCTGATTGTCCAATCTGGTACTATCTTAAGAAGATTTTGCCAAAAGATCAAGTAATAAAAAGAAAGTTAAATAAAAGTTGTGTTATTGATTTGGCTCCCTAATAATGTGCTTTGATATAAAGTTATTATTTCACTTTTACTCTTTATCACTTATGTGCGGTACATGAGAACATGGCCACATACACACTAGTAGCACCAAACCTGTGTGTGTACCACTGTGTTTGTGCTCTTGTTTTCCTACTTAAACTCTTGTTTCTCCCTCAGGTTTTGGACGGCCTTCTAGCTCAGTATGGTACTGTAGAGAACGTGGAACAAGGTACAGAACTCCTCTCCCTGTTTGCCACATGTGTCATCTTCATTTTGTGTTTAATGAATGAATATGTGTCTATTTAACATCACACACAGACCTCCCAATGACTCAGGTCTCCCCATGTGATTTCTCTTCCTTATTATCATCATCCCACACATCTGTTATCTAAACATAAGCCATCTCTACATATGAATCAGCCTTCATCATCTCGTCTGTCTCTAAGTTTGACCTGGAGATGTGAGCGCTTGAATTACATGCAGCCTCTGTAATAAGCAATGCCTACCACCAAGGGTCCCCTTAGCCTCAGTGTATGGACTGAAGTGGGCAGAAATGGCAGACATCCAGGAGTAATGTGTCTGTGTGTGTGTGTGTGTGTGTGTGTGTGTGTGTGTGTGTTTATGCCTATTCATTTTTGGGTGTTGCATCTCTTTTGTGGAGCTGCATTGTGGCGAGGGGGGATGACACTGAAGGCGCCTGTGGTGAAGCTTTTGCACTGTCTGATGGGGTGTGTGCATGTGTGTTTGTGTAGGGAAGCCAGCAGTAGTAGAGACATGCAGCTACAAATACACACAGACTCAAATCTTGGCACAAACACACAAATTTATGGTGTATCTCTATGTGTTAAAACAGCCAAGACCAACTACCACCCACTGTAGTCATGACAGGTGCTAAAAGAAAACCCAGCTGAGAAATTACTCCACTCAGATTTTTCCCAGAAGCCGGTATAAAATAGCCTGCTTCATTCTCAACCAAACACCAGAGCAGCGTTTCCTCCTCTCCTCTCCAATCCTCAGCTTGGCTCTTCAAACATCACTAGTTGCTGTGAATAATCAATAGAGCCACCTCGCTCTGTTTGCGGTCTCTGTCCAGCTTCCTGCCTTCCCGCCTCCTGTCACTTCTCCCCACCTGACTCCGGGTGCTCTGGTTTCACGGGGGGAGTTTTTTGGAGAAGTCCCATGTTCGTGTGTGGCATGGTGAAGGTTGCCTGTGACGGGGCAGGGCAGGGCGGGGCAGTCCAGAGCTGGCTGTGAGCGGCGGTGTCGGGCAGCATGCCAGACTCTGCCTACTCAACCTCTCTAAGCCAGCTGGACGCTCTCACTGGATTTAACCCTTCCAAACCCGCAGATTTTCACTTTTACTCCCTTATGATTGCGTTGATTTTTGATGCAGCTCATAACAAAGAAGAAGCCCACAATGGAATATTTTTTAACACTTATGTGATATTGCATCTTTTCTACAAGCCATGGAAAGTGTCCTCGCAATTATAGAGCTTTGAGCACATTGTTGTGACATTTAGGGGTTTCATAGAAACCCATTGGTGCCAAAGCAGAGATGCTTTGTCTCCTTTGACAGAGACCTCATTAGACCAGGTGACCTTTCTTCAATAAGCTTCTAGAAAATAGTCTTCTTTTCCCAACATTATCACTGTTCCTCTCTTCATTGAAAGTAAAAGACGTAAAATATCGGCTCACGTAAAATGTCTGTGCTAACTGGAATGTAAAATAAATCAAATATATGATTCCTGAAACATATAATGTTACATTTTTTAAATTACAGACTGCAAGTATCATTGTTGTTTGCCATCAATTTTTCTTTATCACAACAGTCCAGCACAATAATGTTTGAAAATGTTGACCTAATTAATCAGTCAGTTAAAAGTTGTACAAGATTCCTAATGGATATTGCTCTACAGTTCAGTATATCAAAGGATGCACGATGCCAGCAGGAATCACATCCTCAGTGCTGCTCCGTGTTCACTAAACAATACAGAACTATAGATCTTGCCAATGTGCAAATTATTGCTTCTGATCAGTAGTTGCTTTCTTTGTTTAGGCTGTTATGTCAAACTTAAATCTGTTTTTGTGCAAGTGCCAGAGAGGCTATTGTGTTAAGCAGCTTCTGTCAGTAGAAGAAGCAGCAGGATCTGGAGCGAAGCCAGTGTGATGATGGCTGTAATGGATTCACACCGACAAGTGGCTCTCAGGGTCGCCACAGGAACCTGGACGCGTGTCCGACTCACCTACGGCAATGACAAAGACCTGCTATGTGCATTTGTAAACCTTTGTTTTCTATATCACGTGTGTTCTCTTTTTCTCTCTCCCTGTCTTGTCTCACAGTGAACACTGATACAGAAACAGCAGTGGTGAATGTTACATACGCAACCAAGGAGGAAGCTAAAGTGTAAGCAGCATAAACAATGACACTGATGAGCCCAGTACCTAAAATAAAACAAAATATTTTGTGTATACCATGAAGGTCAGATCAGGTTAAGTTAATCTGTGAACAAAACAGGAATTTCCTTCTCTTAGAACAAGATATTTTTTATGTTAACTTATTATAGTGTGGTGACACTCAAGGAGGTTCTTGCATTTTTGAAAAAATATCTCTTTCTGCCAATTAACTGTCCTTAATGTAGCTAGTATTCTTTTTTTATCAGAAACAATTTTTTTCAAATCAATCCACAAGAATCAGGAGGACTGCTTCCAACTTTTTCAGTTTTTTTCTCTCATCTTAGCACTACAAGTAAAGCATGTAAATGAGGATAAAGTGCATATTTGAATCATTTCTATGCATTTTTGATGCCATGAATTAGTGCTCTGAAAGAATTCACAATCCATGTACTCTCTAAACAATCAGTGCCTCTCAAAAACTATCAGGAGTTTTCTCCTGCTAAACTTACATACACTTAGTTTGATATTTCCTCTCCATTCTTGACACTTCCTGCTCCCCCTTTTTGTCTTCCAACCAGAGCCATTGAGAAGCTGACAGGACACCAGTTTGAAGACTACTCCTTCAAGGTGTCGTATATCATGGACATGGATGCTGCTCCACCCGTCCAGGGTTTCCGTACGCGGCGTGGAGGTCGAACATCCCGGGACCAGGGCACCTCTCAGCCTGGGCCGTCAGGAGGCTTCGGTTCGCCACGCCCCAGACAACAAGACTTCCCCCTGCGTATGCTTGTGCCTACTCAATTTGTGGGAGCCATCATTGGCAAGGAAGGCCTCACTATTAAGAATGTCACCAAACAAACACAATCCAAGTAAGCTTTTATAACTTTCAATATTGTTTCAGATTTTTTTTTGTTTCATTTATCCTGTCTTGAACTTCTTCTCTATTTGTCTACATTACTGTATACTTTAATAATGCACTACAATCTTCACATCCCTCTCACAGAGTGGATATTCACCGGAAGGAAAATGCAGGTGCAGCAGAAAAACCCATCACCATCCACTCAACACCTGAGGGCTGCTCCTCCGCCTGTCGCATGATTCTGGACATCATGCAGAAGGAGGCCAACGAGACCAAGACGTGAGCTTTCACTTTGACACACACCCCACAACACACCCACCCGCACGCAAACAAATTCCCGAACTTACACGTAAATGTTTTCATGTGTGGCCTGAAACGTGTACAATCCCGTTGGGAGATTAGCCGTAATGTCCGCAGGGCTATAATCCTATCCTTTGACCTGCATACACACCTTTAAATCTCACTGTGCATTCTGTTAGTGGCTTGGACCACTAACACAGTAAACATTGCGCACACTCACATAGACCAACACATGAACAGAGATTAGCATTTAAGAGATCAGCCCACAGGTCTTATTGAGTTTGACACTATTAACAAGACGCTGCATCGTTTAAACTCAGAGTTTCCGCTCGGTGTAAATTGTTGTTTGTGTTTAT
This sequence comes from Atherinosoma microstoma, assembly GCA_037177055.1. Lineage (NCBI taxonomy): Eukaryota > Metazoa > Chordata > Actinopteri > Atheriniformes > Atherinidae > Atherinosoma > Atherinosoma microstoma. The sequence continues at coordinate 17,772,220 of JBBBVU010000013.1, forward strand.
TTGTTGTTGTGTTAAATGTGGGCAGGGGCTGATCACCTTCATATTACATCCTAGATTGTTGTCAGAGGAAGAAAAAATTTAAATGTGAAAATGTTGCACAGCTCTTTAGTTTGTCCAACGTAAGACACGATAGTACATCGTACTTAACTTTCGTTTGTCTGTTTGCTTATTTTGGTTTTGATCATGCCTTGTGTTTGTACACCATTGTGTGCATTCACATGTCTCTCATTTGACTAGAAAATATGATATATGAAATCCTTCAATGAGCAAAGTTGTGAATTATACAGTATTGTTCAAAAGTGTTGAACCAACACTTTTCATTGTTACTTTCAAGGAGCCACATTTTCTTGCAATTTTTTAAAGTGGTCATGAACAATAGTTTCTCATACTTTTCAGTTTTTATTTGGACTTTTTTTTTTCTTTTTTGACTTTTTACAGTCCAGTCCATGTACCTGACTATTACATTACCCGACTATTGTTCCTGTACAGAGAAATTTGAGAGATTAAGCCATTGAACACTGACCGATGAACCATTGAAAAATTAATAAAGCATGTAACTAAAGGGATAAAGTGCCTAAAGCGTCATTGGGCACTTAGTTACAGCAGCCTGTCAGAAAGATGCATCATTTCTTTATATTTCTTATGTTGCATCTTCTTTTTTTTTTTTTTCCTTTTAAAAATAATAGATTAGATTTATATAGCGCTTTCCTGGGCACCCAAAGGGTTTTACAGGGAATCAATTATTCATTCACTCCTCATTCACACTTACTGATAGTTAGCTACTTGTGTAGTCACAGCTGCCCTTGGGCAGACTGATGTAAATATGGCAGCCAATCTGCAGCAACGGCCTCTCTGACCAGCATCAAACATTCATACACCAGGAATGCCGACACTGGAGGCAAGGAGGGCGAAGCGTCTTGCCCAAGGACACAATGACAGATTGTCTGAGGGAGGGGGATTTCAACCACCAATTTTCAGTCATTTGCAACCCGCTCTACCACCTGCCACTCTATTTTGTATCTTAGTTAGCGTTTTAGCTGAAGACTTGGTATATCTCGGCATGGTGTGTCCTCAGAAGAATGTGAGGAAACTGGATTAGTGGAGGACAAAAGAAGAAGTGGCAGACCTAAAAAACTAACTATAGCAGAATGTGACACCTGAATGTGACATCTTTAATAAAATAGGAAAAAACCTAGCAAAGACTAGAAAGAGGTCGTGTCACTGTTCCTCTACAGTTCACTGAAGCTACATCAGAAATGGGCTCCATAAAGGGTGGCTGTCAAGATGTCATTTATAAGGCAGGGGAATGGGGAGAAAAGAGGTGTGCCAAATGACACAAGAAATGGACTGAAAAACAGCAGTAATAGATATAAGCATTCTGGATTGATGAATCTTCTCCAAAGCCTGAACATTATTTGGAGCAATGTGGGATCATCTGAACAAAGAATGTAACAAAAGGCTGCCAACATCCAAAGAAGAGCTTTGTGATATCTTTCAAGAAGCCGAAGAACTATTCCTGAAGACTACTTAGAGAAGTTTCAAGAAAGCTTGTCTAAGAGGATTGAGGCTGTGTTGAAGAATAAAGCTGGTACAACAAATACTGAGTTTAGGACTTGTTAGAATTGTACAAACTCTGTTTTTGCCATATATACTGTTTTTATATTTTTGCACATGTTTCAATAAATTGCTGGCCCTATTCCCAGTTCTCCTGGCAGTGTGCAAAGAAATATTGGGTGACTCAAGATGTTTGCACTGTCCTAAGCATGAGTAATATGAGATTTTTATTACCTGTTTTTCCACACTTTGCTTTCTATCATTAAAAGCTTTCTTGCCATGGGTAAACACAATAGCCGCATGAGAAAATTCAAGCCAGGATTCATGCAATTGGATGATTAAACACTTTTTTTTTTCAATGGAATAAATCTGCATATCAGCCCATCTAAAGTTTAGTTTTTAGTTTTCCATGTCAGGAAAACATTTCCCCTTTTATTTCCTGTTTTTACAATAATCTCAGCTAAGTGGCTGCTGTACCTTCACCTGAAGGATATCAGTCTTCTCCATCTCTTGCAAAGACAGTGAAAAACTAAATTGAAAGAACACATGAAAATGTGTCAAGAAATGCATTGTGACACAATTGTGAAATCCAACATTTATATGAAAACCAGCTCTGGTTTCCTGTTTGGTTAAATGTGTTTGTTGTAAGTGGCTTTAATAAAAAGTTGTTTTTTTTTTTTAAAAAGCTACAAGAAATCAGTCAACTGGTCTAATCCATCTCAATGAGTCACATCTGTAATCCTGCAGTCAAAAAGTTACAATAATTTTCACACCTTTATAGTTTGTTGACTAAACAACACCAAGCTGCTCCGCCCGGGCGCCACACCTGTAGTTGTGAACCTGTTGCCCGTGCTGCCTTCCACTCTGTAATTTCACCCAGTCTTCATCCACTGAAACCCAAACCAGTGAAGTTGGCCTCCAAACCCACACCACTGTCATCCCCTAACAGTTCATCCCAAACTAATTTCACCCTGCAGCAGAGATCTATACTTAGAGATTATAGCATATCCTGACCTGCCGCCCCCTCCCCCTGCACACGCACACCCCGACCACCACCATGTGTGTGACCCAGCCCAAATCAAACCCGCAGCATCTGGCAACCCTCCACCACACCCCACCACAACCTTAATCCACATTCACAACCTGCAATTGCCAGACAAAGCAAAAATACAGATAATGCTGAAATTACACTCCTACTGTTTCAGTAACCATAAACACACCATCTGCACTTTTAAGCAACACACAGCTGAATATTTATTTATCACTCTACAGCCTCGAGTGTATGAGTGAATGAAGTTTTATTATTGCACCATGCAACTTTACATATTTGCGTTATATTTTCAATCAACGCCGTAAAAAAGGATCAAATTCATTTTCAAAAATCAAATCCTCAAACAATGAGAAGGTCTGAGTTGTTAGTCATGAAACTACATCCTGCCTCCTCTTCCTTAAATTGCATACTTAAATATCAAAATGATTCAAGTCATTCAAATTTCTCTCATCCACCATCTGTCCTTCATAATACTTACTGGATTTGTCGAAGTCATGAAAAATGATTAAACTCTATGAAACATAAAAATAGAAAAAAGATGACTCACCTTTCTTTTCATTGCAATTATACTCTACACATAATATGTCTTTTACTCCTGAATGATATTGAATCCACCAACGTCAGCAGCCAGAGAAGTGGGCTTCGATGGAGACATGCAACGAATGAATCTGGGCTTTACTCTACCTATCATAACGTTTTGGTATTGGGGCTTGTTAATTTCTTTCAATTAATCACATTATATTACGACAATTACGTCCAAATGACAAGATTTTTTTCAGAAATTATTCCTTTGACATTTTAGAATATAATTATTATAATGTTAGCATTTTTGTTGACCTTTTTATTTTGATGATTAAAAAGAAGATTTCATTTGTCAAAGGGAATGACGCAGAAAGCTGTTCGACCAGCTACACATACTGAAAATGACTTCACATCCTTTTTCTATTCACCACTTCTTTTTTTTTAATCTTCTTTAAACAAAAGCCCTTTCTGAGATGTTGTCTCTGCAACAGCATTTTGGGGGGGATATAAACTAAATGGATCAGTGAAACACACAACTTTTGAGCAAGCACCAAAACATTTTAAAGCTGATCTGCTTCTGTGAAAATAGAAAGAGATGAACCATTTATGTTATATACTCATCACAAAGAGAAGGATTTGTGTCTTGACATTGTATTTACAGTGAACATTTCCCACCCTGGCAGCTGTCTACATCCCCATCACACTATTATATCCCTCATATAACATCAACATTACTCAGTAAAAGTTGTCCTCTATCATCCTACCTGATTCATGTATCTGTGTGTGTGTTTCTGTGTATGTGCAGGACGGAGGATATCCCTCTGAAAATCCTTGCCCACAACAGCCTTGTGGGTCGGCTGATTGGGAAAGAGGGCCGCAACCTGAAGAAGATTGAGGAGGAGACAGGGACCAAGATAACCATCTCCTCGTAAGTTGCCTGACCCATGCTGCTCTTACGCTGGAGTGTGCGCCTGCCTTTGTGATTGTTTCAGGATTATTCCAAATCCAAAGATATTGACCATTGCCAATTCAACCAAATGACAAACAAGACAGTCATTTGGATTTCTTGCTGCCACAGCCTCCTTCCTGCATACCCATTAACCTCTCAGCATGTGGTTTCACTTTACTGAGTTGTAAGAGAGCAAACGTGAAGAGTTGATAACACCTCCTCCTCCCCAGTACATAATATTAGAGAGGAGGTGATTACCCCCCATTTAACTCACTGAGCTCACCAACCTTCTTTCATTTGGAACTAATGAATTGCTCTGTCTCTGTGAGTTCTGAGGATGTAATGAGCCTTGAGATGGAGACACAGCAGTGGAATTAGAGGAGGAGAGGGTCCCTTTTAAAAAGAAAAAAGAAGCAAGCAGTATATCCAGAACACTTAAGAGAAATAATTCATGGAGAGATAACTTCTTTGATTTGTGAATCAGACTATTAAGAGTGGTGGTCACTTGTGTCCTGGTCAGGTTACCTGCTTGTTAAGGTGCAAGTAAAAAACCTGTATTTTGATGCAAGTAAACGTCAGTGTTCCTGAATATGTCACCAACTTTTGGGGCAATAGATTTTCATTCCAAGGCCTTCAGCCAAATATCAGCTTTCTAGATGTCTTGTTGCAATCATTTTTTTTCTTTGATGGATGAATCCGTTTCATCTGTGTACTCCTGCCAGTGTACTCGTTCCCATCCTGACCTTACTGCACTTGTTTTAAGACACTCTTCACACATTTTTACACAGAAAAAGGTCAGTTCTCTCATCACGCTGAGTATTCAGTCTGTGAAGCAGGGTGCAAAGTGTCTTCTATAGATGTGTCTCTGGAGAAGCCTTGAAAAGAAAATAATACTGATGATGTCACCAAGGTTATCCTAGTTATGACTAAAGGGTTACAAACCATTGTATGTGCCAGTTTCCAACTTCTGAATAGCTTTTGTACCACCATCCAAGCCATAATTACTCTGGGAAGGCTACAATATCTCTGAAATGGTGCTGATAGTAAGCCTTAAAGATACCGTGTAACTTTTGGCCACTAGGGGCGCTATACCTATAACTTCCCACAGGCTACGTGACACTGTCCCGAGATTAAACAGTGTTTCTCTTTCTGGCCTCCTCAGACACCGTTTTCACCTTCTTACTTTGTTCAGCCATGACAAACTTTAGATGGAAGAGGAGGAAAAAGTAGCGCAAAGCAGAGCCCTCGGTGTTTTTAGTGGGGGAGCCGTAAAGCAAAGCACTCCAGGTCACATGATCCCATGAGAGACGGATCCGCTCCTGCTAAGTTACAATGTCTGGTTTCTGAAGATGGCAGCTCCCTCGGAGCACCGACACGCGTCAAGCACTGTATGTTGACCCCAGAAATCATCCGTTATTACTCACATTTGGCTGATATTTGGGTCAAAATTTACACGGTATCCTTTTAAAATGACCATGAACACAAATGTCCTTACTCAGCTAAAGTTTGTGGTTCAAATACACTCCAACATACATTTAAGGTAAAAAAAACAACAATTATAGTGTGAGGGAGAGGCACAGGATGTTTATGTTTATGTCTATGTCAACCAACTTTATAAAGACATTTGTGCAGTATTGTAAACATGTATTAGTTGCTGTACATTTATGTCAGCCGTCCATCCAACATGACACTATGGATTTGCATTATGGTAAGTGTAGTATATACTGTTTTAGGAACTGGACCCTGACTAGTGAATTTAAAGTCAGAGCCTAAATGTCTCAGCCTTAGCTGTTCTCAGTTTTGATCATTCTTTTGAGAAAGTAAGTGTGCAGAATGTGAGTCTCCTCTGGCTGAGCATTTCCATATACAGTGCTTACCTGTGCGTGTGTGTGTGTGTGGGATCTGCCTTGCAGGTTACAAGACTTAACCATTTACAACCCTGAGAGGACCATCACGGTGAAGGGTAGCTTGGAGGCTTGTTGTAAAGCCGAGGCGGAGATCAATAAGAAGCTGAGGGAAGCCTACGAGAACGATATTGCTGCTATAAACGTAAGGTTCCCATCTGCATCCCTCTTGGTTGTCGTGCGTGTGTGTTTGTGTGCGGCTTTGATCCTGAGGTGACTCACACAGACTGACAGGTGAATGACAGAGAGGAGAGATGATAAACAGTGGGATAATATCGCCTTCCCATTCAGTGCGTGTTACCAGTGGCATTAGTAAGGCCAGCTTGGTAAACAGATAACAGTAAACGATCGCTGAATAGCTCATCAGTGAGTGCAGCGTGCCTATGTGTGTGTGTGAGGAGCCTCTGACTCACGCTCATTTCCCCGCTGTGTGAGTCTGTGTTCCTGTGGTCACATACTGCGTTTCCCAGCATCCATCTGATATCTGTAGGCTGCTCTTTCACCCAGCTCCTCTTTCACACTGACAGATGACATCACCTGTGCTGCAGCCACTGAGGTCAACCTCAGATGAAGACAAGCACTGAGGATTTCACATGATGTGTGCTGCACATATGCAAAGATGAACACTAATAAGTGACTGTATTAACAGTGAGGATGCTCACCAATAGGAGCAGCTGTAACTCATGAAGAGATACAGAAACTAGTATCTGTTTTTGTGTTTTTTTAAGGGCACATTAGTTTAGTAGTTTCTCCCTCACTGAGATTAGGTATTTGCACAGAAATGGCATGTGGTTGAATTGCTTTGGCTTGTGTGAGCGTTCCTGGCACCTGCCCGGATGAGCGTTGATTCTTCAGTAAGCCGGTAGGGCCATCTAGCGTAAAGCTGTGGATATTACACAAAGCTTTCAGGGATCAAGGAAGTAAAAATGAGAAAAGGAGACTGCATGCCTTGTAATGGCTTCACTTTTTCTTTCTTTTTTATAATCACATCGCTCTTTCACTTTGTTTTATATCAGTGGATTTTTCTTTTTCTGGTTAAAGAAAGATAAACATTTAAGAAAACATATGTATACCTGTATATGGTTTTGATGGTTTGAAATTATAGATTGACTGAACAGTAAGTAAATGAAAGTAAAAGTAAATGAGTGAGTGAGAGAACTGTACAAGGACAATGTACACACTCACCAGGTAACAAATCTTATAATGAACAAAAATAACCAATGATCAGTTATTCACTGTTTACATATAGGGAAACTTATATTAATGTTTGCATGTGAGCAGCTGACAAATGAAAGGACTGAGTTTGACTTTGACATACCTATTATACTTTTACAATATATATTTGTCCTGCTCTCTGCTGATGATTGCTTTTCTTTCTTTCTCTTGTTTCACTTGAGCTCATTTGTAATTTCTTGCTAATAAATGCAATTTGATTAAAAATATGTCATAAGTTAATTAATGATAATCGTTATTTTGGGGTAAATTTCTTACGATGGAATTTGACATATTCAGATTACTTGTTTACTCCGAACAACCATGTTAAAATCCAAATTTTCTAATCAATTAGAAAGTGAAACTGCCAATACTTACATTCTAGGAACCAATTGGAACCAGACAGCATTTTTACTTTTGGTTTATGATTGACTATTAAAGGGGTGAATCCTCTTGCAGCAGGATTTTCCAACAAAAAAAAAAAGAAAAGAAAAGAAACAAAGAAATTGAAAATAAATAAATCAAAGTAATCAACTTAACTCTACCTTGGCTTCTCTTTTTCTACACAGCAACAGGCCAACCTGATCCCAGGCTTGAACCTCAACGCTCTGGGCATCTTCTCCTCTGGTCTGCCGGTGCTGCCCCCTGCTGCTGGACCACGTGGTGCAGTGCCCCCTGTGGCAACAGCAGGATACAACCCATTCTTAGTGAGTCTTGTCTTTTTCCACAGATTGCCATTAAAGGTTTTATGAGGGGAAAAAAAAAGTCTGCCTCTTTGAAGCTCTTTTTCCAGCACATTGCAAATCAGGATCCCCCTGAATACTTAAAAAAAAAACAAAAAAAAAAAACAGTGCAGCGTTTATTCAGGTCTTCCTACATGATGTTGTACACAGTTTGAAGCAGAGTTCCCCCAATCATCTCCAGAGATGAGTCAGTTTGTCTGTAAAACAAAGTTTCCACTCATCACTCGGTGAGGACGAGCCTAAGTGGTGTGAGACAGCGTGTGAGAATGTATTTGCGTGCTTCAAAGTCAATATGATCAGTGTGTGATTCACTGTGAGTTTATCCCTTGAAATTCCCCTTGATAAGAGCTTGACTTGTGTTTGTGCATGTGTCTGTTAAATGTGTGTGCTTGTGTTTGTTTACATACCATCTGATTGGCCTGTTTGTCACTTCGCTTTCAGAGTCACTCTTCACATCTCAGTGGCCTATATGGGGTTCCTCCAGCAAGTGCCATCCCCCACCAGCACTCAGTATGTTTGCTCTAATCTGCACTACAGTCAGTGGTTTTTGACTAATTTCTTATTTGTTGTGGTTCTAGTGAGTTATTTTAATGAAATGAAGAGAAAAAACTTCAATTCATGCCAGTTAAAAACTAGTTATAAATCATGTTACAGAGATGATAAAGAAAGACAAGAGTATATGTAAATAGCTTCTCAGTCAGCATCTGTGTCAGAGATTCAGGCATTTCTGTTTCCCATTGCCCAGTCACCAGTACACCACAAATATTTCTGGAAGGGGACTTCTCAGCCCAAAGTTATCCCGTGGCTCATAAAAAATCACTTCATAAACCTCAAGTACATGTGTGTTACCATGCTAAGAAAAACAAAAACATAGGGCAACCATCATCCCTAATAAGAAATATTCCATTCAGACACTGCCAGAAAGCAATGTTTACAAAAGTGAAAAGCCTTTGCGAGAGCTTAATTTAGCTTTTCTTGGATGTGTTGTCAATGTTTTCAGCTGTTCTTCAAGTATCTGATGGCTTAGATTACCATTTTTGTAGCACTTCCGAGCAATTTCTGAGCATTTTTCTCTCTCACCACCAACAGTTTATGAAAACTTGTGTACATTATGTTTTTCTGTCTGTGTGTTTGTGCATGTATTTTGTTCAGCAACAGGCTCCAGAACAGGAGGTTGTCTACCTCTTTATTCCAACTCAGGCAGTCGGGGCCCTGATAGGCAAGAAGGGGCAGCACATCAAACAACTTGCCCACTTTGCCGGAGCTTCCATCAAGGTGGGTTTGTTCATGTCAAAAATGTGTTGATATCAGTGAGAGAGGAGAGAGAAATGGTAAAAAAAAAAAGTGGCTAAGACTAGCTTGTGAAGTTGAGTCCACAAATATGCTTCTTTCCAATCATTAAGCAGGCTTTATTTGGATGGAAATGAGTACCAGTTGAGTCAGCAGCTATTTGTCCAGCCATTGAGGCAGTTTTCATGATGAAAAAGAGGGATGACTCATGGGCTGAGCTTTTCAGATAACGCCACCCAAGGCAGTTAATTTCTTTGAGGTTTTGAATTAAATTTAATATATTGTTAAATATTTGTCTGATGATTGGGCACTTAAATGCTTTCCAGGAATTCACACCAGATGAACTGTTAATCTGAAGAAATGTTAATCTCACACATTCCTCTATGTGCACATCAGATTGCCCCAGCTGAGAGCCCAGATGTCACTGAGAGGATGGTCATCATTACTGGAACTCCAGAAGCTCAGTTTAAGGTACAGCCACCAACTAAATATGCAAAAAAATGAAGATGAAAGCATGCCCCCCCCCCAATCTTCACCAGTCTCTCCTTGCTTCATACCCTCCTTCGTATTCCAGGCTCAGGGCCGGATATTTGGGAAGCTGAAGGAGGAGAACTTCTTCTCAGCAAAGGAGGAGGTCAAACTGGAGACGCACATCAAGGTTCCCTCAACTGCAGCTGGCAGGGTCATCGGCAAAGGTGGCAAGACGGTGAGCAGATACACTGTTACATTTGTTTCACATTTACTCAAACTGTATTCTTTCACTTTTGGAATTTTAATAACTATTTCGAAAATGAAGGCCAAATGTAATCAGAATTTTTATTGGCATCCGGAGGATTGTGGTTGGGAGAAATCAAGGAAAACACAAGTTTATTTTTTTAGAAGAAACCCATTCACTTTTTTTATTTGAAATAAGCTATTTATATTTTTTAGAGAATGTTGTGAGCCAATTAAATTATCATTAGGAGTGCTTTGCTTCAGATTTCACCTTTTGTTGTGGCTTCATCAAAGTGTGCCTCAGAGCTGTAAATATGATACTTTGACTGTCAATAAGTAGTGCCTGTGTTTTGTAAGTGAAACTGGAGGTGAAATCCAAGGCCAGATCTTGACCTCTCAACTTTGTCTGTGTTTCAGGTAAATGAGCTGCAGAACCTTACGAGCGCAGAGGTCATTGTACCGCGGGACCAAACTCCTGATGAGAATGACGAGGTCTTTGTGAAAATCAGTGGGCATTTCTTTGCCAGCCAGGTACATAAAACTAAACTAGTACAGTCAGTTATTTTTTCTGACAGTCAGCAACTACATGCAGGAAAGACTAGCTGCATTTGACATTAAAGTTGCAGTAGCATCATACAAATTAGACATAATGTTAATCATCCAACTCTAGCTGCAATACCTGTGGTTTAATCACAAAATATGCTGAATTATGTTTTGCTTTTAGAACTGTGGCATATTCCTTTTTTTGTTTTGTGACAGCCCTCATCTGAATTACTCATAAGAAATGATTTAAGTAATTTCACTGTAATTTATTTCACTTAAACTATATAAAATTAAAGTGGAGACCCCAAAATTGATCTCAATCAGCTCAAAACTGAATGTGAGCACAAAGTGAGTAGCAATATAATGTTTTAACAGTATTATTAAATCCAACTATAAAGCAACTTTTCAAAGCTTGGTAAACAGTAACAACACACCGGATTAGGACTGATCCGTGGATTTTGAACAATATTTGAATTAAGTGTTGTTTCATAATTGTGCATCATATATTCACTTAAGTGTTGCATAAACAAATGCCAGTAGGGCAGGTACTGAGGTTTCAGTTTCAGTTTTGTGTTGAAAACATATTATTATTATCGTCAACATTTCTCTAGTAGATACAAAAAATTCAATGACACAAACGTGCACTTCTCTTTTAATTATACTGTATCTACCCACACAAGCACTGCCTATAGCTGTGACTATGTAAACATCTTCAATATCCAATAAATGAATTAATATTATTCACAATTATCTATTTAACGTTTTCAATTGAACTCAAAACAAAACAAATGTTGGTAAATAACTATTTTTAGAGGTGCAGTGGATCCACTTGAAAAGCAAGCTACATTACAACATAGGCTACCCCTAGCATGATACCCGTCAAGACTGTAAGTTTGAAAATATTTAATTGATAATTTCTCAAATCCTGGCTTTCTGACAGAAAAAAGAGACTAACTATTGCATGGTTGTGAAGGCTGGGGAGTATTATTTGCCCACCAAATTAATAAAAAAAAAAATCCCAACAATAAGCTGTGAATGTTAGCGCCAGCTATCAGTGGCTAACGTTAGCATGCTCTGTCAGCTCTTGGCTTAAGGACACAATGCATGACGGTCTATGACAGTGTGCAGATTATGTACACTACTTTTGGCGTAGCACACAATGAGGTTATAGTGCATTATATGAATAAAAACTTAATGTTGAAATCTTAAGTCGCTCTGAAAAATGGCTGAGTCGTGATGAACTATATAGTGATTGAATGGGCAATTCAAATAGGCTACAGCAAAAGACTAAGCACATACAGTTTTTAGAGAACCTTTAATCAGCACGATTGAAAACATCTGTGTGAAGTTGCAGAAATGACCAAAGTAGTATCTTTTGTTTATGTTTTGTGATACATCTTATATGACATCTTTAATTAAACAGAAGAAGCTAAATTTAAATAAAATTACTAATTTTCCAAACTAGTTCATGTTCTTGCACAAGGTCCCTAAAAAACTATTTGTCAAAAATATTTCATTTACATCTTTGTAGAGTTAGTTTGCGCTGGAGATAGATGGTCTCACAATCAAGCTACAACACAGATATTTACTGACAAAAGACACAGGAACATAGAAAGTAGAAAAGATGCTTAGTCCAACCCAAGTCTATTACTATTTTGCAAATACTCAAAAATTACTCAACTAAATAATTCTTAAATGCAGAAGGACTTTATGAAATTTGAAATTTCCCTTCACACTGCTCAACGTTCTCATTGATCCCTCCAACAGACTGCACAGAGGCGGATCCGGGAGATCATTCAGCAGGTCAAACAGCAGGAACAGAAGCACCAGCAGGGCGCTGCCGTGTCACCGCACCACTCCAAGTGACAAGCCAGGTGGCTCCAGTGGGCACCAGCCAATGAATGTAGCCCTCCCAAAAGGACAGAGACCTACCCAGTTTAAGGCCAAGGCCAAGGGGGATATGCAGGGCAGACCAGCAGCACCGGGATCAAAACCAAAGAACTTCACTGGGGGGAAACAAGTGAGATCCAAAGGCTGAGGGCATTGTGTGCACTGCCAGCCCTGTGAGAGCAGATAGAGTGGGAGAAACCATACTGATACGATGAAAAAAAAAAAGACAGAAAAAGAAAGAAAAAATCACCATGAAAGGTGGAAATGGCAGAGAATATTTGGGAACTGTTGTCTTATCAGTTTTAAAAGGTAAAACAGTTAATGTTGCCCTGCATAACGTTATCTCTTTAGTTGGACTAACATAGGCCTAACAAACAGATCGAACAGATAAAGTCAGTCTATTAACATGAACTTATACAAGGCATTGTGATTGGTGCATTGAGTTAGAACAAGAGCGAATGACAATGGATTCTCACAAGCATTTGAGATACTTAGTTTGTGGGAATAAACATCTTTAGCAGTATTAATGCAGAGAAGAAAAATATATTGATACACACTGAGAGTATGCACTGTTATTTTTCTATTAAAAACGACAGTACAACTTGGTGTTTTTAATGTTTAGCTTGTTCCAGAGATTGGGCTGGGACAGCCAGATAAAGCAGTTCCCCTGGTTTGTACCATTGTAGGCCACTGAAATCAAAAACAGAGAACCCCTATAAGTAAATACTGTATGGTGAATGGTTCTGAGTATTTGTAAGAAGCCTGTGTGTGTGCCAACGCAAAAGATAACGTCCCTTTCCAATGTCTGTCACCATTCATATCTGCTGCTTTGCTCTTTTTATATCTTTTCTTTCTTTTCTGCTAATTTCTGCTTCACTTTCTCATCACTCTCTCATCTTGCATTATGGGTTGTTTTTGTTTTTGTTTTTAAAAGGTTGAGAATATTTGTTGTCAAGAAATACTTCTTTCGTAGCCTTTTGATAACATTTAACTGACTGCCGCTTTTGCTCAAGAGAGGTTAAACATAACAGAGGGATTTTTTTTCTTTAAATTGGTGTCACTCTTTCATGATGTACAGCAGACAATGTCTAAACCCATTTTTGTCATGATATTTAAGGGGGAAAAGTCAGTAAAGGCATTCTCCTTGACAAACAGAGCAAAAATCAACGTCTTAAAAAAAGTGGTGCACTATTGCTTTTTTTTTTTTTGAATGTGCACCAACATGCTCTGCCTTATGAAGACGTCACGAAGGCCAACACAAGGTGTGAGCTGAGGGTCCAGAAAGGGGGACAGGGTGGGTTGGGGATGGCGCTGACTCTTGATGATTAGGGTGGCGGTGAAAAGCTGTTGGGTGAAAGGGTTTGGGAGGAAGGGGGTTTATAGAGAGGTACTGTATGACCTGTGGTACACACACAACTGCAAACGTGACCGCAGCCACATTTGGCTTTAACCCTCTCTTGTCAGGGAGTTTTCTAGAAAAGGCAAGACAGCTGTGAATGTATGATATGCAGCCTTTTTTTTTCTTTTTAAAAAAAAAAGAAAATATCACCCCTGCAGTGTCCAGCAGGCATGCAACACACAGATTGTCATCCTCACTCTCGCTCTTTTCATTCAACTTTGCTTTGCGGTTGATTTTTGCCGAACTGGCCGACCACTATGCGAGCACGCTGGACACGCGGGTCCTGGTGTCCCTTTGTGCTTTTGTTTGGAGAGCGTGGAAGCTTGTTGCCTTATTTTGTCACCTCTTGGACATCACCCATCAGCTTCATCTTCCAGGCGCAAGGTTATTGCCAATACGCACAGCTTCCTCCGTGTGTGTCTGTGTGTGTGCGCGTGTGTCTGTATATATATATGAAAAAGAGAGAATAATATTTATGAATCTATTTTTTCCTATTTTGTGATGAGAGATATTGATAAGAAACAAAAAGAAACAAAGTCCTTTTCTTTTTTTCCTCAGTGGGACACTGCCATATTATTTAGAAGGGAAGTGTTTATTTTCTTGAAAACTAGACTATGAATAATAATAATGATAATAATATAAATAAAAACCTGAAAAAAATAGGAGAACAGTAAAGTGAACCACCGTGTTAACTTTGGTCAGGATGTGAACAGTGCGCATGACAGTATTGTGATCTACCTCAGGCTTCAGGGTACCTCAGTCCAATCTTTCATTTCCCCTTTTTCCACATTTTGTATGCCTTGTTAACCGATAATTTTGAACGTTTTTAATTTTCTTTTTTAAATGAAAAAAATTTAAAAAAGATCTACAGTAAACTCTACACTCTTCAGGTTCAGCCGACTAGTGAAACTTTGTAAACTGTAGTCAACTCTGTTGGACTGTGTTTGCCTGGATGCCATACAACCTCTTAATGATAACGCATAAAAGGATTTACAATTTGTTTAAAAAAAGAGAAAAAAAAAAGGAATGAAGAGCAGGATCTAAGGGGTACATACCAGCCCGAAGTGGTTCTGAATGTGGATGCTGAGTACTGATTTCACCATCTGAAAAAGACAAGAAGAAACAAATTAGTTGGCAGAAACAGAAACTAACCAACTGTACCTCCTGTTTTACCCTACTGTACCTCCAGGTTTTTTGAGACTTTACAGAAATAACTGAAATCTATTCATTTGTGGGAGAAGAAAAAACAACTTTTATTACAACCCAAACTAATCTTACAAGCTTTATTTGATAACATCATACTCTGGGGTTGATTTGAAGAAAACAAGAAGCTGCAAAAATACACTGACAGGACTATTAACATGGTGTAAAGCCCTAGTCTTCTGTGTAGAATGTAGAACAACTTTAGTCATTGAACTGTCACTGTGTACGACAAAAAACAAAAACAAACAAAAAAAAAAATCCTGTATATCTGTAAGCATGTACAATAGTCACATAAATGCATCATTTTCTGTCTCTCTATAACACCAGTCTGTCCCTGCGTTGTGAGAGATGGTGGGAGAAGTTTAGTGTTGCAGCTTCCCTCAAACTGACTTCTAAATGATTTTTCCATTAATCTGACAGTTTTTATTTTTTTGTGCTGTAAATTTCAGAATTACCTCTCTGAATCCAAGGCTGAATTTAGTTACTAAAAAAAACAAAACAAAAAAAAACAATGTAGGGCAAAGGAATTAAATAAACAAATGATGTAGTGAAAGTTAGTGTTTGTCTTTTGAGTTATTTTAACTATCTACAGGTGAGCTATTTTTTTTTTTTTTTTACTTTCAGAGGGCAGTTTTTTTGTCATCAGTTGAGGTGGATCATTTTTGTCCCAGTGAACACAGATAAGCAGTGCTAAACAAATCATAAAGGTCTATCAATCTCACACAATGCCTGGGGCTGTTGCAGCAAGCCTCCCCACAGCCGGTACAGTACCTCATACTGATGATGATCGTTCACAAGCCCCAATTTAATACCCTGACCTTACCCACGTAAATGCAGTACGGTGCTTCTATTTGGACGCATTACTCCTGTGGTGGTCTGCTTCACTTTAGTAGAGCATGTGTAGGAGAAAAAAAAACATTAACTGTAGCACTGGAAATTGTAGTTTGTCACTTAATCTTTCTGTCTGTCTGGAGTAGTTTTTTTTTAGAACACTGTTAAAGTTGAGGGTCTTTTCCTGCAATGCAGAGGATTCCTCAGACCTCTGTCTCTTGTGTTTTTGGCTCTTTATAAGCACAGGTTTCTCTCTAGCTGGTTCAGTTTTCACCACAGTGTCGTGAGAAGAACATCCTGGTTGCTAAAATGGTATAAGGCGAAACCTGTAAAGGCAATAGTTGTTTTTTATTTTTAAAGGATTGGTGTTTCTAGGTTTTGTGGGGTGTTGCTAGGCATTCATTTTCAGTACCAGAAAACCACAATTACACACATCCCTGAGGGTGTACAGTGTTGTAAGTCATATCACATGGTGGTTGAGTAGCTTAGGCTTTGTTTTGTTTTCTGTTGATCTAGTTTTCTCATCATTTACACTGATTAGATAATGTAGTCTGGAGCAGAAGCTAGGATTTCTTAATATTAATTCCTGTTAGATCCCTACCAATGATACTAGTTGTTAAAATGTGGTTGGAAAAAAATCCTAGCTAGGACTAGCATCTATGGAAATCAGAATGAGAGAGAAACGCAAAGTACTAATGCCTGTCTGACAAACAGAAGAGTAAAAGTGCTGATCTAACTCAGCAGAGGGCAATCAACACCATCCCAGACTTCATGGATCAGGTGATGAAGGATTTAGTCAAGTCAGATTTATGCAGAACCACAGCACTGTTTTGTTTTCTTGTTTAATGCAAAGCATTGCATGAGATTGATGCAGGTGATCCAGTATGTACTACACTTCATATAGCACTAGACTTTGAATCGTGGTTTTTACATGGGATCCAATTCTTAACTGCATTTCACCATTTGGGAGATTCCTTTTGTTTCCTCTGTAGGTCACAACCCTCAAGTCCTACATTTCCCACAGGCCAAAAGGTCCCAAACACCTCAAGGTAATCGGTGACTGTGTGCTGGACAGACATATGATCCAATTTTTACTACATTTGTGGATCCATGCCTTTCTGGTAACAGCCAAGCTGTTGTTTTGAGTTGTGAGTGAACTGTATTGCTGAGTGACCTGGATCTGAGCAATAAAGAATATTTGAAAGAAAAAAGTGTTTGCAGGTTTCATGTTTTATTATTCCAAAGTTTTTAAAACTTAAAAAAAACAGAGGGTGCATTAACAAACTCTCGTACCACACAAAAAAAGAAAAATTTTTTCATCCCTGAAGGGAAATTCGATTGTTCTAGCAGCAACAACAGAACAAGTACTGAAAAAAACACGCAATAATAAAATCTGCCATCAACTCATGATTCAATTTGATTCTGTATCAATTCTCGGTTCAAACCGACCTTGATTCACAAAAAAAAATACTTTTAGGAACAAAGGGTGCCAATTCCAGGATTAACTACATTGAAAGTAGTCTGTCAAACATCTGTAAAGTCTTAAAATATCGATTCTTGGAAAATTTGGATCAATTCAGAAACTTCTTAAATAAGAATCTCAATTTCTGATGTGAATCAATTTTTCTCCTCTAACACTCCAGTGAGTCAAGGAGGGGTGGGAGTTATTGTCTATGATTGGCAGCATTCTATACCCCTCCTCCAGAGTGGGGAGCTTAATCCCAATGAAAGACTGCCATTCTGATAAATTTATTCAGTCTGTGTGTGTACTTTGCTTCAATGCCCGCGCCCCAGCACACCTCAGCAAAGAAGATGGTGCTTGTTACAACAGACTGATAAAACATGCGGGGCATTGTGCTGCATACATTAAAGCAGTGGTTCTCCAACTTTTTGAGCCATGACCACCAAGACAGCATATGCTAGTGTTTGTGCACAGATTCAAGGTGCTAATTTTAAAGATTTATCTCTGCATTAACAGTTTCATTTTGACAACACTGTTAAAAATCTAATTTTCTTTTGATAAATCTGGCGACCCACTGAAATTAATCCCGTTTGAAAACCAGCCTCCGCAGGAAGTAGAGATGACTCATGCATGGAAAAATGTGAATTACTGTGCATTACATTTAAAATGTACATGTACACAGGGGAAAAAATTAAAACAAGACAAAAATACAGAAAATGTTTTTACTTAACCCACAGAAAAGGTTGTGAAATAACACTTTAAACATTGCAAACACATCAGGAGTAGAATACTAAAAGATACATGGACATGGTCATATTAAAGCTTTGCTCTACCTAAATTAAGAGCCCATTTTAAATTAAACAAAGACAGAAAAATGTCTTGGCATGACAATCAGGCCTGTATAATTAACAAATAACTGATTGAATAGCTCCTTCACACAGCACACTTTGTTTTCAAGAGACTCAATTCTGATCTCATAACCACTGTACAAACACTGTAAAGACTGTCTTATATACCTTGTTGTGCAGTTTTGCATGTAGGATGCTGGCAGTGCATTATCTGAGTCCTTTAGATTATGAATTGAAGCCTTAATCAATCTGGAGTGTTCACATTTGCATTCGGCATAGGTTTTTGGTCACTTAAGCTCTTGGCCATGCTCTTTGAGCTGCTCCTTCAGGTGTGGCAGGAGCTCTACTGGGCAATCTATAGGTGGGTCGTTGATGGACTCTGTGTTCAAATGCTATGACTGATTGGTGCAGAATAACCAAAATTTCATTAACAAATTATATCATTTAGATTTAACAATCATTGGAACCATCCAACCTCTACAACTACAGCCTCCAGGATTTATATTAATGGTTTCAATGTGTCCATGGAGGTCAAGCAAAACTTCATGACAGGCACTTTTGAACACTGTTTACACTGTAGCAGGGCTGTTACTGTTTAACATGATCGTAAGAGCAAGATTTGCTTCAAATCCTTCATCTGCTCCATGAATACTTTACATTCATATACATTTATATACATATAAATAAAATACCATGTATGCTTTGTTTGTTTGTTGTAGCAAACGAACCCCCAAAATTTGGTTGCACAAAAATCTACTCGCTGTGACAGCAACAATTTTTCTGAAGGCAGTAATTCCTGTCCATTTCCACGTGGCCCCGGAAGAGTAAAGCCCTCTACAATTATGAACACTTCCACAGAAATATGCAGTCTTTCTGAAAAGTCACCATTTGAAGGATATTCTCTCTTCAAAGCAGAAGGCATCAAAAGACCAGTGGCCAAACTCACGGCCACAAAGAATCACTGGACTTTCTTATCTGTGACAAGTCCATTCTGAGACTGGATGTCCAGTTTCAGACGCTTCTGGCTGAAGTGACGAATGATGGCGCCAGGCAGCAGAGCAACGCAGGCAATGGCCAGCAGCTGCAGGAGCCGCTCCCAGGAGAACAGGTCATCTAGCGACGACACCTCAGACAACATGACGCCGGTCTGGACACAGATGAAGTTGTATGGTAGGAGCCCTAAGAAAGGCAGGCACAAAATGTCATCAAAACCTAGAAGTGCCCCCAAACAAACAACTTTCAGGATGTTCAGGTTTAGTTTGCTGTTCCCAAAAAGAAATCATACTTTAGTGGCCTCTTTTGAAGAGAGGCTGAATTCAACTGAATACTAAATAGCAGGTCTGATCGCACAGTGTAACATGTTGTGATTGAAATGCCCTTATGCTTAAGTTCTCACCAATGAAAACTGAGCAGAAGAATAAGGTGATGGGGATGTTGACTATTGGGGCAGACATATTCAGGAACCAGTTGGGAGTCATGGGGAAGAATCTTAGGAAAAGGAGAAAGAAGAACAAGCAGTCTTGGTTGTCCTCCACCTGGAATAAAACAGATAAAATATTAGATGTTCCAGACGATCAAAAGACCACAGACAGCAGTTGTCCTCATGGATACATGGTTTTAGTGGTTAAAGAGTGAAATAAGATATGTGTCCACATCATCAAACTAAATTTCTGGAATGTCAGGCAGCAAGAAGAATTTCAGTATTTTACAAAAATAAGACAGAATTTGCAAACAAGTCCTTTGTGCAAATTGTTGCTCAACCATTCTGATATGTACTTCTATGTTAAAGTTCCTTACGCCTCCTTGTATCACAACTTAACTAAAATTCCTACGGTGTCTGAAAAAAAATAAAAATCATCATATAAATAAGTTGAAGACGGATCTAATTTGAGCTCTATTGAAGTATAAAAAGATTACTCAAAGACAAGTTAAGAGCAACACAATGCCCAACCTCCATCAGGACAACCACACTACATCAAAATAAACAGATATAATTAAACTGTTAAAGGAGTCTGAACAGTTGTTCAATCTTCCTACAGAGTTGCTATATTAGAAACAGTGAGGTGAACTGAAGTGTGATGATTGAAAAGGAGTTACATTAGCTGAGAATTTTTTTTTAAATATATTTACTCATGAACCGAAACCCAGTTAATCCAACTGCATTTGAATTTAGTCACTTAGCAGATGCTATTATCTGAAGCAACTAACAAGTAACAAACATAGGGTCAATATAAACATCATGCCCTATTATAAATGAAAATGTGGACGGGAGAAACCAAGGAAAAAAAATCAGCGACCTTCTAACCAAAACACATCTGATACGGGAGTCTTTAAATGCAATTAAGAGATCGTAAACTTCCCAATCTAGTGTACTATTATTGGGAAGGGAACTTACAAAAAAAATAGTTTGGTGGATTGTGATGTGGAACACCAGTTGCTGACTGGAGCCACTTAGAAGCTAATACCTGTATCATCATCATCTTCACTTCCTGCACTTGTTACCTTGAAGCTACCAGTCTCTCTGAAACATTATTCCTCCTGCCCTATTTTAATCTCATTTATTCATTTTCTCTACTGCTTAATCCAATTCAGAGGGCTGGAGCCTATCCCAGCAATTATCAGGCGAGAGGCAGGGTACACCCTGGATAGGTCGCCAGTCCATCGCAGCCTATTTTAATCTCTACCCTAAAAATTTGTTCACAATTTAGACAAATTATAAATTTATCAGAACTTTCACTTTATGGCCCCATTTGTGATAATCATGCCTTTCCCCCCACCAAATTGGACCCCGTCTATGCCGGGTAGGCTTAAAAAGCTCTTAAGCTGGGGTAAGTAAATCCAGTGATCTCTACATAGATGGAACTCTGCTACTTTTGATGCTCTCTCCACCAAATTCAATCTACAGTGCTCTAACCTTTTCTGCCATCTTCAGATTTGCAAGTTTGTTAACAAGCACGGTGGAAGTGGGCGGACGGGGAGGGGGGATATATGAAAATTTGAATTTTTTTAATGTTTGAGATTAATGTCCATTTTTCTCAAATAAAAATATGTTTTAAAAAAAAAATCATAAACTTGCTTTATTTCTACATTTTGTGTGTAGAACCAGTAAAGTTTGGACACACATACCCATAAACTTTGAATGAGTAAGTGTGTCCAAAATTTGACTGGTGCTGTGTATCAGCCAATGTTCCTGCCAATTAAAACAAACATGCAACAGTTGAATTAAACTAAATTTTATCTGCTGGATCTTTAATAATACAGCACGAGCGATTGCCATTATATCGGATTTTGACTTTGTGATTATTGTGGCCAAATGTATTTAATAATAAAATCATATATATTGTAAATACTATCAGACTAATTCACCCTTTTAGGATTTATTTTTTTTAGAAGAGTTCATTATTTTGCAGAACTACTTGTGAATCAGACTTACATTAGATAGAATTTGATCACACTCCAGTGAAGTCTATATAAGCTGGGTATTGTCTGTTCTGTAAGCAGAACGATTGTAGATCTTTTTACGGTTTACAAAAGGTGTAAAGGTGCTTTCTTTTCATGATCACAAGGATTTATCTTTCACAAGAACATCTGATGTTGACAGTTTTAGTTGCTGAAGCCCTATTTTTAAAATTTTTTACGTATCATCTGTTTGGTTTCTGTTTTTGTGTCTTTAATGGGTGCAATTCACTAAGTGACACAGCCATACCTTTTTCTGGAGCATGGAGACTTTATCAGGGAAGAGATTTACAATGTAATGTTTTCCAAAGGCTTGGGAGAGGACGAAGCACATGGTGGAACCCACTGTCGTGAGCACACAGGCAAGTAAAAGTCCTTCATATGGTCCAAAGATAGCTCCTGCAAGAATGTTCTGTACAATGACAAGTGGAGAGCAAAGGGATGTTGTTACCACACATCATCACTATGTGTTAAGATCAGATCTGACACACAGCTCTACTGTTTTTCAGTGTGACAGGACAGAAGCACTTATGGGTTTAACAGTAGTTTGAAGTGCTAGACTTGGTGTGTTGTCTTTTTTCTGTCTGTACACTCAGCTGTGAAGAAATCTTTTAGGTATTACAAATGAAGACGAGAAACAGTGAGAAGACAAAAGTCCAATATAAGTGACACAAAGAAACTTGAATGTCCTGTTCTCATTAGCTGAATTTTTTTTAATCTTCTTTCATTTTCCTTTGAATGAAGCAACTTAAACAACACTCTACCATCCAATTAAGTGTATTTTATTTTATTGTTTCCTTTGCCTTACAGTATTTAAGGAAAATTTAAATATGTGAGTTCTACTTTTCAAAATTACCTTAAAGGGCTTTGGGTAACTTTTTTATTTATAGACATGAAATAAATTACTTCAGTCATATTTAAAAAGCACAAAAGAATATCAGTCATGTGATCTAACATCAGTATAGTTTACACTTCTCCTGTTTTCATCCTTACCAGGAAAGATGATCCAGGAATGGCAAAGGACTGCTTGTAGAGATACGCACTACAGAAAAGGAGTAGGACATATCCAGTGTGCTCTGTTTTGTAAAACTGCAAGAGCTCAGCCAATTCCCGCAGCTCCTCCAAGTCAGAAGGGAACTTCAACCTGTGAGATCAATCAGACTTCAGTTAGATACATCTGTGGCACTTCTTTCATGCCCATGCTGGGCTTTGGAAGAAAAAGAATAAAAAACAAACAAACATATCATTTAAACTGTAAATATTTAAACTCTGATGCAATAAAATCTTTAACAAACAAAATATAATGTATAAAATAGTCATTATTTTCCTTTTGTAAAAGGTATGATGATATTTGGATTGTAAGCATTTCTAATTGAGCTATCACAAGCATGTATTCAGTTTAAATAAAGCGGAAGCAATACAGAGCTCTCTCTCCTTTTTCATAAAAAGATTTAGGGGCACTAGTGGGCTCAGCTTCAAAAGGGCTTTTGGTTGGTGCCTCTGACCAGCCAGTTGAGCCACCCAGCACCTCCAAGTATAAATCTTTTTAAGAAAGACAGCTGTCAGCAAGGACGGCATAGCCTACAATCATTCTGTCAGCACATCACAGCGTAATCTTTGTATAGATATGATCAATTCAAGCAATGCAACTTGGACCCAGATAAGCACAAACTAGAAAATAAGTATATAGAAGCCATGAATAAATCAATGGATGAAAGATGATACATACACCTTGTCTTCACTTTGGTGTCTCGTGATAACATGCAATTGCATAGAGAACTTTTTCTTTTTTTAACATTACTGTTTTCGGCGAGCAAAATTTTACTTTCTAAAAGTTTCTGGAGGCTGCTGCTGCTGTGGGGTAAAGCCAATGCTGATCACTGACTTAAGGTTGATAAATGCCGAATGTGTATTTAAGGCACTAATATTGACTAACTATTAATAGAAAAAGCTATGGGAAGCAAATTGTTGTTTTAGTATTTTATCTAGACTTTACAGCTTTCCATGCACTCTGGTTTTTCAGAGGTATCGGGGAGCTCTTCTGATTCATTGGGCTCATTCGGCTATCTGCAACGCAACCCGTCTGGAAGCAAAGGATTCTGATCTTGGAGTATTGCATTCTGGTTAGAAATTTTGCCCGACTTCAGACTGCGGCTAAACTGGAAAATTTGACCTTACCACATTACTATAAAACATCGCGGGAGCCACCCGACTGCAGTCGGAGTGTGTAGCTGGAGATCACGAACTGCAGCTTGTGGACCTGTCTCCGTTAACGACAAAACTTGATCCTGATTGGTTTAACTCTCGATGACGCAAACTCAGATTTTCTGATGGGACTTAAATGTAAAGCTCCCAGTATTAAAGGTAGGGTGGGAGATCCTGGAAAAACAGTTTGAGCAAACTACATTTCGAAAATACACAATTCAAAAGTCCAACCCCTTTCTTCAGCCTTTTCCCCGAAGCCACGTCTCCAGAGCACAGGAACTCTATGTCTAAGAATAACACACGGAGGCGGGAGGGACGAATGACAGCTGAGTTTGATAGACACATCAAAAACCAATCATTTATAAGGGGCTGGTTAAAATGATTGGATGGTGTTTTTTCAGTCCTGTCCATTCCACAGGTGACTAAAATATTTTATTTTTGTGGTAGAGCATTTAATGAATTGGCTGGAATTAGGGTATGAAGGGGATTTCAAACAATATAGTAAAAAATGCTCCTGGAAAACATCCCCATACCCCACCTTTAAATCCATTTCCGTGTCATTGGTAGGCTACAATTTTTTTTCAAACAGTCTTGGTAGCTTATATCGCAATCAGGCTAATCTTTACAAAACATGGCCAAGTTAATGTTTTGCTGCTTCAACAAAGCTACAAAATGTATTGCAGCCTACAAGTTATTACACTTAGATCATTTTTAAGCATAACTGTAGGTTATGTGAATGTAACATATGGGCAAACATTTTACAAATCTTCTTCATAATTTGGATTTATTTAATGCAAAGACACCCACAATACAAGGACTTATTGGTGTGGATCCTACCATTCCTCTTGCAGCCTTTGCGCTACCTCATGTTATCCACAGCCACTTAAACCCTTAATAACAATTATTATTATTATTATGATCATTATCATAGTATTAAGATAGCATTGCATTTATAGGTGCCTTTCAGACCATCAACACATAAACAATAAATATAATAGAAAATAGACATTTTTAAAAATTAAGTGAGAACCTACAACGCAGATTTTAATTAGTCAAATCCTCTCCTGAAGGGCAGCCAGTCATTGGTTGTAGCCTACCCCATCCAAATAAATGTTTCCATTTATTTGATCTGTTTTGAGTTCATCTACCCTGCTTGTACTTTCGATTGCATCCGCAAAGAGAAATCAAATGAACTGAGATCTTACGTCCTTGCAGTCGTCACGTCCCCGAACTTGTCCGCCTTTGACGCTTGACGAAGTTCTCCGAGCCTGGAGTCATACTCTTCCTCTTCTCCCTGCTCCACATGTTCAGCATCGGAGCCCGGTTGAGGACGCTTACGTGGCGCAGCAGGGAGGTACAGAGACAGGGAATAAAGATAGAAAGTGGCTGAAATGACAACAGCGATTAGTCCAACGAGTGATTGCATATTCCCCAGTTTTAGAAAAAGACGTCGCGACCCGGTTGTTGTTGTCAATGAGAGAACAGTCAACCGTCGCAGTTACGTCACTTCCTCGTTCAAACCAAACAGTCACTGGTGTTGCATGAGTTAAATGTAACATATTAAACACAATATAATTAATTCCAAATTAAACATTACCTTATTATATCCAAGTCAACTGTATATTAGTAAAGAATATGTTGCAAATGAAGGGAGGTGTCTCAATAG
Source organism: Atherinosoma microstoma (assembly GCA_037177055.1). Taxonomy (NCBI): domain Eukaryota; kingdom Metazoa; phylum Chordata; class Actinopteri; order Atheriniformes; family Atherinidae; genus Atherinosoma; species Atherinosoma microstoma. The sequence continues at coordinate 17,797,662 of JBBBVU010000013.1, forward strand.
CTCCAGGAGGGGACGGTAGTGATCCAAATGTTTAGAAGACGAAGAAGAGCGTTTGTACAGTATCCATGGAGGGACAAAAATAGTGTTAAAGGTAATGTAGGTCTACGAGCAAAAGTTTAGTTTCAAAGTCCAGTTGGCACAGAAAACACAGCAAGACGATAGTTTGAAATATTGGTCGACATAATGGCTTTGTACACTTGCGTTTCGGGGTCTGTTGGTGTCATTACTCTCCAAAATCCTCCGGTTAATGCACTAAGGTAAGCGAAACTGAAAAAGAACGCTGGAAAAATCGTAAGTAATACTTTCCCGGGCGTATGTATGTGGTATATTATATATTTTATCTTTTCAATAAACTTTACATGTGAATATTCTTAACACGCCCAAAAAAACGGAAACTCGAGATAAGTAGCTATTTTCTCCGAGAGAAAAATAACCGCACTTTGTTAGCAGAAGATGAAATGTTATTCTTATTCCACTGGGTGGCGCAAGACAAAAAGACTGGAATTACAATTACTAGCATTTTGGCCCTACAATAGATTATGTACATTGTTTTATTACTACCCCTTAGGAACCTTTTGGTAGTGATACAATATTTACTTATTTTATTTATACAACACGCATTATTAAAAATCAGATCCTCAATATTCATGCTGGTGGAATTATTCCATCATGGGACAAACAAGACTTGCTGATTCTCATTATTTCTGTATGAGGTGTATAGGCTTTATGTATACACACACACACACACATACATACATACATACATACATACATACATACATACATATATATATATGTATGACATAAACAAATAGTCAGCTTTAGTTACTGTACATGTAAAGGAATAATTATTAGGTGAGATGAGGACATCTTATCTTTACTTGTACCACAAGTCTCATCTAACAGAACCAAATACTGTGTCAGAGGTACCAAATCACATGATATGTAAGTCATAATGACGATATAAGTTACACGTTCACTAGGAAGTTGGTGAAAAAACTAAGTCTTTTGATTCAGTCTATTCAGCACTGGATTAACTCCAAAATTTGCAAAGATGACCCCGAAAAAGTCTTGTTCTCAAGTGATTTGAAGTTAAAAGTCCTGTGGTGACAGGAGCCCTGATATTCAACCTTCTGGAGACCCTATAGGTCTAAGTTACATGAAAAGCATGCTTTTCATGCTTAGAAAGACAAGTGATATGGTGTTAAAAGTGAGATGCTGTTATTTCAGAGCCATGTTTGTTGTTGGTTATTGACAAAAAAAATATTTTCACATTTTAAGTAAAAGCTCAAATTTACCCTTGAGATGCACAAATATAAAGGTTTTAGTGGAAAGTGACAATTCTTTTAATAATCCTATATACTAAAACCCACAACTATACCAACCAAACACAGGCTAGCAAGGGACATCTAACAGTTAATGAGGCAGATATTTTCCAGTAGCTGGTAAAAACTAGCACACGGTTAAAAGGAGAGAGTACATACAAGCAGAGCTGTAGCTCAGAGACTGTTACCTCACATCATGAGGACCCTGAACCAGGATCATGATGCTGTTGCTGGTTTCCTCCAGGAGTTTCTCCCATCATCAAAAACACACTCAGTGAATTCTCCTGCCTTCTACAGAATAATCTTGACCAAGATAGTGGTTTCAGAGCGAGAGCTGCACACTGCTCCTAATGCATAGGATGAGTTAAAAGCATGGAGCAAATTTAGCTGTGGCATCAAAGGTATAGGTTTACTCCAACTTCATATTTGAGTTACTGTAATTATGTAGTAGACAGAAACACATTTCTCAGTGAATGCTAATGATGCTCTGATTACTTCTGTAGTACTCTTCTGTAGAAGGATTTTCATCCATGTTGACAGTTCAACATCCTATTCTACTGGCTGGCTCAACTTAAAAAAGGATGGAAGAGAAAGGGGGTGTCTTTTAGCATTGATAAACACTAAAATAGATTGATGGACAGACTGACAGACAATGTAAGCATGTTAAAGAGTATGTACTCCACTGCCAGATAGACTGTACAACATGAGAAGATTCAGGATTATGAACCCCGATCTGGGGTGTTCCACCAACAAAGATCTGTGAGCAAGGTGTGGTGGTAGTCTGCACGGTTGTAAAGGAATTCAGGGTAACTAAATGCATCTCTTACTTTGGCTGATGTTAATGACTCAACCATAAAGTTAACACTAAATAACAATACTGTGTGCATGCAAGGCTGCAAGGAGAAAGATACTGCTGTGCAAAAATACCTTTGCTGTTTTACAGTGTCTTTACTTCGATGCATTGCTCCTGCTCAGCCAGTTGTAAATTATTATCTCTCTGTTAACTCTGACTCTAAAAGGCATGGGCCAGGCTGTTACAAAATTACCTAAAAGATACAAATAGTTTTGCCAAAAGAAACAAAAAAACAACAACAATTGAGGAATAAAACTCATGTTTTAGAATGGCTAAATCAAAGTATTTACCTTTATTCAGTTTAAATGTTGTCAATGGAGTTGAAAAGTATTCACCTTCCAGTTCATCAGTAAAAACACAGCAGCAATCCTGAGTTGAAGCTGTTGTTATCTGGAGGAATAGACTTAAATGGTTCCAAACTCATGTGCAGAACAAATCAGAGTTTAGTTGAAGTGTTTGTAGCAGTTATTGACGCACCATACTGAAATGTCAGATAATGAAAACAAATGGTTAATGACAACGTATACAAGTCTTTAAAAACAAACAACAAACTCATTTGTTTAAATGGTTTCTCTTTATTTACTTTTGTGATAGGTTTTAGGTCTTATCCAGAAATATAGAAAACTTTAAAGGGTTGATTGTTGGAGAGAAAAATACTTTCCATCTTGTGTACTAAAGCAGGATTTTACTTGCACTGATAGGTGTTACTTTCTTTATTCAGATAAAGGGGCTGAATTCCACCCCTGACCTAAATTTGGTTGTGCAGTACACATTGTCATACATTTCTTAGCCTGCCCCTCAGGCTCAGCTGGTCAACTTTACACTATAAAGGATCACAAAAGGAACATGTAATTAATCATTTACTGATGGCTGTTTGCCAGAGAGCAAAGTTTCTCTTTCAGGAACACCCTGTTCACACTAAATATTACATGCACACCTGAAACCCGTCCAGCACAAATAAGCAAAATAATCCTATTTTTATTCTTTTTAGGTCAGCATTCCTACATGTTACAGAAGAATACTCAATATACAGCGTATATCATGCACTGAATAATGCAAACATTTTAATTTAACAGATTCCACGATGAATTTTTAATGTTTCAGTTCGATAGAAAGTAAGCAGATGGTAGCTGTTTATTCTGATTTGACCGTTTTCAGAAAGTCACAGTGAAATGATGCTGTAACATTTTGTGGCAATCAAATTGTTAAAAATCTTAACACTGACTCATGTAGCTCCATATTGATTTTGAATTTTTGAAGGCAGCTGTACCGTAAGCCATGCTGATAACAGCTTAAAGCCTAACAAAGTGGCAAATGAATGCAAATGTTTTTTTTTCTGTTATTGCAGTGCAGCGGTGAGACAGGGTATTGTTGACATGATGGACAAAGTGCTCAGTGACCCAAAGGTGAAGTCTGTGGTCATCTGCGGCCAGAATGGACGATTCTGTGGAGGTATGAATGATCTTCTCTAACATCGCAGTTAAAACACAACTCTAAATATTTCGTCGTTCATGTACATATACAAATGTAAATCGCTATGCCAAGGCTTGTGTTCTGAAAATATGCCGAAACAGTTGAAAACTATTCAAATACAGCTAATTAATTTAATTATTATGATTGAAGATCAGTTAAAGAAGATTAGTAAAAGTGTATCTGGCTAGGGCAACAAATAAATAATAGTTTATTTAATCATCAATTAGTCTGGGGATCATTATCTGTGTCACTTAAAAGATTTGGGTCAATAAAATACAAACATATCTGTGTCAATCAGCACAGACTACATTCATAAGGAAACGTTTTGTTCTTTCCTAATATCATGTCTGTCTTTTTGTGTCAGCCTTCTGATTGTGTCTTCAATGCAATTTTGTAAAACAGGTGCAGACATCAAGGAGTTTGGCACAAACATGACTGGGCCTCCACTGGTACCAATGATGCACAGAATCGAGTCAGGAGCCAAACCAGTGGTGGCAGCCATAGAGGGGATCGCATTAGGTGGAGGCCTGGAGTTAGCACTTGGTTGTCACTATCGCATCGCTCACTCTAAAGTGAGTTCATGCTTTATATCTCTGTCTCTGTGAGCCAGTGCCTCTCTGATGTTGAGCTGCATCAGTGTCCAAGTGTCAGGTTTATTCACCATGTAGCAGACTGACTGTTCACTACATCGTCTTTTCATAAAACTTACGGTATTTTCCAAGTGTTTAGAAATAAAACCAGTTCATCTGTGCCAGTCTAGAAAAAGTAAAAATCTCTTCTGAAGGTAATACTCCTGTCTTGTTTGTTTACCAAAAACTGATTTGTTGACCATTTTCAGTCTCGTAATAATCAACAGTGTATTTACTGCATAGAAAAATCTATGTCTGGAATGTCCTGTGAACCCTACGTTTGCTCTGTTACGTGTGCCAAATTTTGTTCTGTTGGGTCCTCAAAGGCCAGATTAGGACTTCCAGAGGTGCTTCTGGGACTGCTGCCTGCTGCAGGGGGAACCCAACGTCTACCTAGGCTCATCGGTGTCCCAGCTGCTTTAGACCTCATCACTACAGGTAGAAAAATAGGTTGTCTTTATGGGACATTTGTACGATTTATTCATTCATAAAAACCTGCTGTGAGATTTCACAATAATTAGTAATGCTCAGGTCTGTTTTTTGCAAGGTTCTTTTTGTATGAAATTGCTCCTTAAGTTAGCTTAAAATTTGTTATGCATATTAAAGTTTTTGCTTTTGGCTTGACAGAGCTGATTATTAAGCATATATTTGATAGTGAAGTTTGTGAAACCTTTGGAATGACCAGGATTTCTGCATTAATTAGTTACAGCAGCTAGGACAGGCTCCAGACTGGTTACATCAAATACAGTGACACTCACAGGACCTTGAGGAAAGCATTATAGAAATGCTCAATGATTAAAAAGGCTAGAATATTCTAAAGTCAGGGTGTGCAGCATTCAACATGCAATTCAAAAGACAATTTGTCTAAAAACCTGTGACGAACAAATGTTTCTAAAATTAGGGAAATGTCAGAACTGTTACTACTCCCTCAAAGAGTGGATAATCCACAAAGGTCACAGCACGTGCGCCACGTGTAATCTTAAAAAGAAGCCAAATATATCAGCAAAGTATCCACATGAATGTTGCCTAATTGAAAAAGCTTTACTATTAATGTATGGTTATTAAGGTTTGAAAAGAACTTAGTTAGAATGCTTGAAACTATAATTGCCTTTTTTTTAAAAAATAATAAATTGCTATATGATTTAACAGTTTGATGTTTAGATGAAGCAACAGAATAGATGCCAGTTGTTTTGCCTCAAGTAGCACAGCTGTATCCATGTCAACAGCGGTGTATTTGCAGCCAGTGCAGAGGCAGCAGCCTGTGGAGAAGCAAAAAGCATTACCTCTCCACCTTCCCATGCCATTTTAGTACTTTCTGTTCAAGGAGATAAAAGGCACTTGCACCTACTCAAGACATCAAGTTTGATTTTAAAAGAACATTCACCCAGTACCCAGGACTCAGGTAGTGAGTTCAGAGCATCAAGATGAGCAATAGACAGGAAATGGTCGCTTTCTTAATTTGTTTTTTAAGCAATCAAAGACACTTGTGCATGCTTAAGTAGATCGTTTTTATGTTTATATTTTATTCAAAAAGCTTCGATGAGCTAGTGGACTGTTTTCATCAAAGACTAATGTTTGTATATCTCTCATTTTCAAAGAAAAATGGTTTAAAATCAAAGTCATTTGACATTCAGACAAGTTAGACAGGCTATATATAGGATTCCAGATCCACTTAAAGAAAGAAGATGTTTTTAGAAAAATTAAACTTTTTCCTTGCTATTGTCACTCCTCTGTGATTGGTTCATTATAGCACAATAACACTTGATTTCAAGTGATGAGGAAGTGAAATTATTATTTTGAATTACAATGTATTGTTTAAGTTCTACAAAATCTTAAAACTAGCAAATTAAGCGGATAGTCTTATATAAAGCAACTTACAAGTGAAAAACACGTCGGTGGGCAATCTGACAGTTCAATATGTGAAGTGGAGAAGATGAGGGTTGAAATAGCAACTATCTAATAGTTAAACATCTACTTCCTGAGTTACAGCCACCCCAAGATCGAAATGAGCTGGAATCTGAGATTATGAGAAGTGTAAGAAACCTGTAATAACTGTGATGCTGACTGAATGAGACCACAAAGGTAACCATCACTTTACTTCCTAATAATGGTTCTGTCAGACCTGTTTCAGCAGTGCTGTGTCAGCACTGGAATGCTGTCTAACTGCAGCACCTTAATGTTAGGTGTTATGGGGGGAAAAGAATACTGATGTCCTTTTTTGTTGTTTTTTCTTTAAACCAATCTCAGTCTCTCTGGACATGGTGAAGGACAGAGAATACTGTGATGTTACCCCTGTAAAATAGCGTTGGGGAGATCATGTTTGAGTAAGAAAAAACCCCAAAACAAAACCCCACAAATGCACAGTCTAAATCTAAATATCGTGAACGTTGTAACTTCCTCTACTGGGGAGGATTTTGAAAACTGAGATATGCAAATAGCAGAATGGAAGGACAATGCTGCTAAGAGAAGCCAGTTGAGGGGGTTTATTCTAGTCGTTGAATCTGATGAGTCAGATTAGCTGCCAAAACCATGAATACTTTATATTCATTGAGGTAACAATGAAATCAAAACTATAAGTTTCTCAGGAGACTGTAAGGGCAGCAGTCCATAACCTAAAGATAGACTAAATGATTTAATGCTCACAAATAAATAACAAAATGGTTGAAAAAGAGCAAAAATACTTTGGTTGAGTGGTCAAGCTATAGACTTCGGGCGGGGGGGGGATTTACTCTCAGGAAATGCAGCTACTGACCAGCAGAGGTCAGCATTTGTTAGGTTTTATTTCTTCCACAAATTCCTCTGATTCACTGTTTCTTCAGGTTAATCAAAATGATCTTAATAAATGTGTAAAGATGAATTGTAATTTTTCCTTCTTTTTTAGTTCTTTTTACTCTGTTGTATTTCTTGTTTGATTTTTGTGGCATTTTGCCATTAAAATTCATAAACAAATGGGATCTTGTGGTGATACAGTAGACATTGAAGTGAAAAGGCCACTAATACTCTTACTGTTCATCGTTTGATGATTAGAATATCCTACTGTGTAGATGACTTTTGTCTGTCTTACAGGCCGCCATGTGACTGCTGCTGAGGCACTGCAACTAGGAATTGTCGACGAGGTTACTGATCACAACACTGTGGATGCAGCTGTGAGGTTTGCTGTGAGTGTTTCAGGTGAGATGCAAAAAATAAATGGAACTCAAGCTACTTACTGGGATAACATACACTCACTTCACTGGTTTAAAAGTCAACTCTGTGGAAGGAGGAGAAATTCGTTCAAGAGCAGTTATTTTAGGCAAGTCTGACATCAAGGAGTGTCGACATGTAGGCTGTGGAAGTCAAAGGAAGCAGAAAACACGGCAGCCAGATCTTCCACCACAGAAACCATGAATGTTTCATGGCTCTGTCAGATGTGCTCTGATGTCTTCACTGCTTTTACTGTATTATTCAAAAGGGCGAAAAGGGACAAACTTTCCTAGAATATTAATAATAAGCCCTCACGCTCATTTATGATGAAAGTTGCTGCATGCACGTGAATTAGACTAATTTACACACTGAATGAATTCTTTAAGTGTGACAGGTCCCTGCAATTTAGGAGGAATGATTTCTATGCATTTGTAAAGACAAGTTCATTCAGTTTTCCTTGGTAGTGATAAAACAGGGGGAGATTACCAGAAAGTTTAGCTCAAATGAAAAATGAAACATTTTAAGACTCCTCATCCTGTGCAGAAATGGATGTTATTTGAAAAACCATGTTAGTCCATCTTCATAAAAGGTGTTAGTCTAGCTTTTTCCACCTGCTTCAAGTCTTAATGCTGAACTAAGCTCAGTGGGCTCCTCACTGTAGCCTCATATTAAACATAGAGACATCAGAACTATTACAGCGAATTTACAGGTTTTATAAACTGGACTCATGGATTATATAAGGGATTTATTTAAATTTTTATTATAAATGGACTACAATTAACTGGATTGAATTAGACCGTGTCTTTAAAAGTGCACTGAGATAGTTTTATCATGAATTGGAGCTATACAAATAAAGCTGAATTGAACTGAATAGAGTAGGATCACTCTGCTCATCAAGAAAGGAAAGAAGCATATTAATAAACTCTATTCATTTTATGTATGTGAGCATTCCTGAGTCTTTCTTTCCTCTCTCTTACAGTGGACTAAAACACATGCCGCCCACTCTGGTGTGTGGTAATGTGTGTTTGAACATATGAGGGGAAGGTGCATTTTGCCTCAGCGGAGTCCCTGGTTGTACAAGGGCTTTCGATTCTTCTGCATGAAACAAACATGAGTTGATGTTTCATGACTGCACTGCAGGCTTCAAGTTTCTTCTTCAGAGCTGTCGTCTTCAGCTGCTTTTTGCTTGATTTTTTTAGCAATGAAAGTTCAATTGTAAGGCATTCAAATGAGCAGGAAGTCCGTTTGTGCTTTAACATTGTGCCTGTAGCAATGAATCATATCTGTGCCACATGTCTACGGTCCATTCTGAAGAATTGCACCTAAAACAGCATTTTACTGTCAAAAGATGATGGCATAGATTTTTTTTATTATCTTCAAACAGTTCTGCCAAGAAGACTGAGTGGGTGATGAAGTGAGGGCTGTTAGTGAAACGGAGGCTTAAAGTGAGTGAGGCAGGGAACAGAAGAGAGGAGATTGCATCAGTGAGGATTTTAATGGATACTACAAGCTTGTGTTGATTAGCAGGAGAGTTAAATGAGGACAAGAAATGTGTGTTTAAATTTGCAAAATAAACATGCGCGTTTGTGCGTTTCAGATCACAGGAAAAATTAAGTCTGCCACATTCTGAGATGCTTTCCCACTGGATAAACGTCACATGGGCCCATATTTATGCAAAAAGCAGTCTATGCACTTAAACTGATGCACGTGCAGATGCACGCGTGCACAGCCCCACACATGGACAGATTCAAGTCTCGCACTTGTGACAAGATTAACTTTTTTACCCTGGTGGTTGCAACATCTGCCCACTACATCTGTCGGGATAGCCAGGATTCCTATTTGCTGTAAATCCACAGCCCAACCATTTACAGATTAACTGCTGCAATAATGCCTCCTAAATTACAGTGAAATCACATTGCACAGCCACATAACACCTCACGGACTTTTAATTGTAGACTGTAGCTGACCTCAAATGACCTTCATCATTTATTCTTTATTCAAGATGTGTTGCCTTACAGAAAATAGTTTGTTATTGGAAAAGGTGGATACTATTAATCAGATATGGCTGCTGTCCCTTTAAGCTTCGCCATGGTGACCCAGTTTCTGGCCCAGACCCACAGCTGAGTGTAATTCTGTGGAGCTGTGAAGGATTCTGACTACTGTCTAGTGTAATCACGTCAGAGGAGACAGCACTGGGAATTAAGATGCTTCTAACAACGTTTTAAAACAGTGGCCATCTCCTTTACGGTCACTGTTCCCAGGCATGAATCGCAACAGACAGGAACTTTCGTGTTGCAAAGTTTTAGAATCTAACATCAAATCTTTTCATGTTATTTCATCTGAAAATATTTCCTTTGCTCAAAAGCCAGGGAAAGGCCAAAATCCCCTTTTGCCTCTTTGCTCTCAAAGTTGGAAATGAACTATCTTGTCCTGAACCACACCTTTGCCTTTTATTCAGTGTCAGATCTACAATTTTCAAGGTGAACTGTGACAGTTTGCATGCAGGGTGCCTGTGATTATCTGGAAATGGTCTGTTCTTAAAAGCTGCTGGGCTGTCTAGTGATTGAGTTGATGAGTGTGCCGGGAAAAAAGAATTATACCCACTGACTTGCTGAGTGCTGGTTGACAAATTTGACACAATTGGGGAAAATGGTACTGATGGGAAAAATAGTTTAATTATGTAGATGCTAATGTGCAGAAATAGGCTCATTTTTCATTTATTTTGAACTTTTTCACTGTCAGTCATTCTTTAGTCACTTCCTCAATGTCTTTTTTTTTTTCAGGAAAATCACTGGATGCACGCCGTATAAGCACTTACCTGTGCCCACATCCCCCCGATTTGGATGCTTTCTTTGAAATGGCAATGCAGCAGGTGCGTCAAAGCGCCCGTGGAGCCATAGCACCAGTTGCATGTGTCCAGGCAGTGCATGCAGCTGCCACTTTGCCCTATGCTCAAGGTATGGAGAAGGAAAAACAGCTGATGGCCACCCTCTTCAGCTCAGGCCAGGCCCGCGCTCTGCAGTACTATTTTTTTGCTCAGAGAGCCGTCAGCAGGTGGAGCATGCCGAGTGGAGCCCGCTGGGACACAAGCAAGCCCAGGCCAGTACAGAAAGCAGCTGTCATTGGTAAGAGTTTTTATTTGTTTTTACTCATAATTTCTGTTTGTAGTTAGTGTTCAGTTCGTACAAGCACACTGACTCATCAAACTATCTGTGTGGCATCTCTAAATTCACACTGTCTATGGAAACTAAGGCCTCATTTACAGTTCATCTGAGTTTAATGGATGAACTCTCACTTCCCTGCAGGGAATGTTGAATGCATGGCAATCTGGATATGTGAAGCTGAGCAGCTTGTGCATTAAAATTGCAAGCTTTTGAAAGACTTTGTGCTGCCTGTATAAAACAGTTTACAGTATATAGTGTATTTTGTCAGAGATTTTAATGGCATTTAACACATGATTTTTGTCCTCTAAGGTCTTGGCACCATGGGGAAAGGTATAACTGTGGCCCTTGCACAGGCAGGGTTCTCCGTGGTTGCCATGGAGACCGATGAGAAACAGTTGATGGAGGCAAAGGAGGCCATGTCAGGCATGTTGGAGCGAGGAGCCAAGAGACGTGGAGTAGTCCCTGCGCATGATAAGCTTAGTTACAGCAGTAACATGCAGTCTATAGCAGACGTCGACCTGGTCATTGAAGCTGTGTTTGAGGACATGGCTCTGAAGAAGACCATCTTTCAGCAGCTGTCTAAAATCTGTAAACCAGGCACATTCCTCTGTACAAACACCTCTGGATTAGACATAGATCTGCTGGCCTCTCAAACCAACAACCCAGAGCTGGTGGTTGGAATGCATTTTTTTGCTCCAGCCCATGTTATGAAGCTGCTAGAGGTGGTGTATGGGCCGCGGTCATCTGCTCAAGCCGTGGCCACTGCCATGCAGCTCGGAAAGAAAATGGATAAAGTCAGCGTGGCAGTCGGAAACTGCCGGGGTTTTGTCGGTAACCGCATGCTGAAACCATATTTGGAACAAGCTTTCTTCTTACTGGAAGAGGGAGCCACACCTGAACTGGTTGATCAAGTGCTGGAGGACTTTGGATTTGCCATGGGTGTGTTCAGAATGTCCGACCTCTCTGGGCTTGACGTTGGCTGGAGAGTCAGAAAAGCAGATGGGTTGGTGGTTCCTGATGCTTCAACAGGAAAGTCGGCTAGGATCCGACACGGCTTCAGGTACAGCCCACTGGGAGATCTGCTCTGTGAGCAGGGACGGTTTGGTCAGAAAACAGGCCGAGGATGGTATCAGTATGACAAACCTGGCTCTCGGGTAGCTAAGCCTGACCCTTGGCTGCCCGGCTTTCTGGAAGAATACCGAACCCGGCATGGATTGCTGGCAAGGCGCATAGACCACCAGGAGGTGCTGGAGCGCTGCCTCTATGCCCTAATAAATGAAGGCTTCCGCATTCTAGAGGATGGAATCGCTGCAGGACCCGAAGATATTGATGTCATCTATGTGCTTGGATACAGCTGGCCCCGCCACCGTGGAGGCCCAATGTTCTACGCTGGCATGGTGGGTCTGAGCAAGATCCTGGAGAGGCTGGAGCACTACCACCAGGCGCACCCTGATGTGCCTAGCCTGCAGCCCTGCAGCCTGCTCAGGAGGCTTGTGGCCAGTGGCAGCCCACCTGTCCACAGATGGAGGGAGTTCATCAAGAAACTCCAGAGCCAGCTTTAAACAACTATTTATCTTGGAATCTTAACACACTTATCTGATCTTGTAGGCTGATTAACCAAATGGGTGTAAACTTACACAGCATTTTGCAAGTCCACAGCGGGGCTTGATTTCTTACAGTATATGGTTATGTTTGAGTATGTGGGAGGTAGTATGTGCACTGAGGGACCAGTTTAGTATAAACATATGAATGTAAAAATCTGAAAAATCGAAATTGTGGTTTGTCAGACATCAGACACTGTAATATCAGCATCCCTTTTGAAAAATGACTTTGTTTCAGCAGTTTGGAAAAGAGTAAACACTAATAATACAAACTCTAAATGTAGTTATGATTATGATAATAATAAGCAGAGGCTAAATTAATAAAAATATGATTGAGTTAGAGGGAAATTACCAATAGTTTCACAGTCGAGGAGATGTGCAGAGCGTAAGTAATATAGTAATTGACAGTAATAGAACTAAATTGCTTATGTTGTAAAAAAAACAAAACAAACAAAAAAAAAAAAAAAACAGATTGAGTTGAACTGGACAGCCACAGGAAAGTGGCATTCAGTGAAGCCATTAATCATTCTGAGTCTGACCAATGCTGCAAAGGACGGGAGGACTTGACCATTTCTTCATTTGTATCTGCATACGGGGTTTGACAAAATACTTGAAATGGCTTTAAATATTCCACAACAGCCGGAAATGTTACAACAGCTGAAAGAAACATCTCTTTGTCACTCTGACAGTCAAGCATGATGGACTTTGCAGGGATTGGATGCATGACAGGATTGTTGTACTCCAACATTTGGAATTTTATGCATGTTGTTCATTCACAAATATTACATAATTACCTGATCACAATTAAATGAGCTTACTGTGATAATTTTGCACAATGGTTAGAAATAAAGAAACATAGATTTAAAAAAAAAAAGAGGCATTTTTGTCATATTCTAATAGGGACATAAAATATGAATAGATAAAGAAAATTAAGCTGCTTAATGCAATTATTTGCATGGCTATTATTTGTCAGCTAACATTTTCTGATTTTGACAGCCTGTATGGAAATATAAAAACAAAACAAAAAAAATCAACAATGTGAAAATACTTTTCTGTATTAGCCCAATCTGTAACAACATTTCAACAATAATCCAAAATGTAATCTAATACCAGAAAATTGTAGCATTTCAATTACAAAATAACTTTATTTTCCTACATAATTTATATTATTTACTTTTAACTGCATGTAAAATGTGATCAATCCTTTAATAAAAATCTGTCTCACTAAATGTATTGATTTGTTTGAATTATATGGTCTTGTTTGTGTGAAATCAGCACATTATATACATTATTACCCACACCTTCTGTCTGGCTTGCTAACTAAGTAGCATTTCATATTATTGTTTAATCAGGGAAGCAGTCTATCTTGGAGAAGCAGAAAGCATTGCTTCCTGTGGTCTTGATGTTTTCTGCTGGCTCAGCTCTAGAATTGACCGATGAGAGCCGAGAGAGACGCACTGTTTTAAATGGCTGTAACATAAATCAATGGCTCATTCTCAAGTAAATCACAATCTCAGGTCCAGCATCCAGCAGATGTTAAGGATGCCACCTAGTGGCTGGAGACTATCAATGAGCAGCAAACTGATTCTGCTGTATAATGCTCCTTTTTGCCTGCAAATACACAGTATCTGAAACATTTCATTTCTCAATTGTAGAATACTTCATGAAATATGTTTGAGCAATCCTGTGAGGGTTAAAATGTAACATCCACGCTTTAAATAGTGACTTTTAAAACCAATACCTAAAGGTGGATTGGAGAGTACACTAATTTCAGATTCAGACCTTGATCTTTGAAGTTGTTAGAGGAGCTGATGAAAGCCTGAGTGCGTGTTTGAAGTGCGCACAGCAGCTGGCTTTGTGTTTGGGCTCCTCCCGTTGTGTGATGAAGTTCAGATGCGCGCCGTTGTTCGGTACGCGCGTCACCAACCAGCGCACAGCTGAGGAGCATCCCCGATGCGAGGGGAGGATGGAAAGATGTTTGGATCACGACCACAGGAGCCTTTGAATATGTCATTACGCGTCGTCAACTGATGCCCTTCTACTTTTACAGGATGTGTTTCAACCCTTTGTTTGAGCGATAACCGAGCTGCTCTGGATTCAGACAACCAGCGCCGCGTTTCCTCCACCCAGTTGAAAAATCTTTCTAGGCTGCGTTAGACGGTCAAAAAAAAAACCCTCGACTCCGTTCCCGAACGTTTGATGCTTTAGTTTACTCAGCGAAATCGTTTCGGCGTTTTTTTTTTGTTTTGTTTTTTTGTTTGTTTATTCTAGGCAATGTTGGCATGGCCGCCTCGGGAGCACATAAGTGTCCGAAGAGTGAGAAGTTGGACGAGGCGCAGGCTCTGGCCAAAAGCTGCGCGGGGAGACCAGACTTCCTGCCTTGTGATGGACTCTCCATCTGCGCTACGCACAGCCACGGGAAGTGCTTCAAGCTGCACTGGTGCTGCCACTTGGGCTGGTGTCACTGTAAGTTTTTTTTTGCATCATTTTATGGCTATCGGTATCGCCACAAATAAAGTCTTTGTTCCAATGAAGGCTGGATTTTTCTACTCATGTCCATGCTGTGAATGGAAAAGCGAGACACATTGTTAAAGAGGCACATATGGCAGATAGCTCTTACCTGAGTGTGAATACATTTATTTGATAAAATGATAAATCAGATTTTGACTGGATTTGGAAAGAGATTTCAAAGTTTTACAGCATTCAGTTAAAAGATCATGGAGTTTAAGCTTTATGAGACTAAAACCCTCCAGAACAGAGCTTGATCAACTCTTCAAAAGGGGAATTAATGCCTCAGGTTCTGGTTTTGTTTTTGAAGACTGTAACAAATAGAGAGTCTGATGCCACTGACAAAAAATCTGAATAATCACTTTCATTTCTATTTTAAAGGGTAAGTCTGGGGGTATTCCGCATTTTCTTAATGCCCGGAAGTCCCGTGAAATGTCACCACCAACCATGAACTGATCCTTTGACTAAGTGAAATATCATCATTGAAATATGATGAAAGCACATCACTCTTTTATCACATGAGCATTGGCTCTACGTGGTGATTTAAAACAAACACCAGGGCAGCTGGTGTGTTGTAATCCATGACTAAAAATAGTCCTCCAACAAAACCGATCCCTAAATTTAATTTTCAACAAAAATTAGTCTGCCACTTTAGGAAATTGCAAAGCTTTGAAGCGTACACAAGCATACAGAAGCACACACAATTAGGTCTTTATGACCCATTTTTTAAAGATTTATGTCTTCAGTATAGGGAGGAAGATGGAGCTTGGGGCTGATCCTGCAGGGAGGTGTAGAAGAGCATTAGGTACTTTTTCTTCCCTTTTCATTCAGAAGATTTTGACAGCAATAAAAAAAAAAAAAGTAATTTGACACGCCCTTCCGTAATATTAGCCAGTGTATTCATGTGAGCTGCTGTTTTTCACAAGCATTTTTTGTTGCATTTACTGTACTCAATAATCTCAGTATTCACCAAAACAGACCTTTTATTGTTGCTGTGGTGGAAGTGAGTTAAATATGGCTGCAGCTCCGACCGAACACGGACAATTTCTTGTCACTTTGAGAAGTGTCAGTGACATTTTCAACACTCTTGTAGCTCAGACACTTTCTCTCCGTTTGAACCTTTCTCAACCCGACACTTCAACACCAACGCTGAGTCCCAGTAGTTGTGACTGAATCTGACAGGATGTCCATCTCTTTGTACTGCCCCAATTTATCCCCATTTCTCTCCGGCTGCCCTGAAAATCCTCAGATCAGTGTAAAACACAATCACCATCTCGTCTACAGCAGTCATTCGGGGCTTACAGTGTGCAACTGCAGAAGTCACATTGTAATCTTTGCCGTGTAATCGTTGGATTTAGATGCCCGCCTCCATCCAGAATGAGCCAAGCGATTTAGAAATATTAGATGTGGCAGAAAAATTATGAATTCTTTCCAGTATTACGATCCACATCCAGCCTTTAGGATTCCGTTCAAAGTCCATTCAGTGTTACATCATTTGTAAACATTCAGACTTGCTCCTCCTCTCTGTTTTTGAAATGTTCATCACTTGAGCTTAAAATATGCCACAAAACAAAAAAGGAGCCTTTCATCATTTAATTCCTCCATACTGTGCTATAAGACAAACAACCAGGCACATCACACTGGAACATTTCACCTTCGCCTCACTTTCCACGGCAATTCGTAGGTTTTCCATGCAGGACAGACAGTCATGCACCAACCATGAAAATAAACCAGCTTAGACTGCTGAATCAGGCAGAACCAGAGCTCCCACTGAGAATCGTATACAAGCCCGTTTTTGCATGCAATGCCTCCCTGCTCGGTTCAGCTTGCCTCACACCCTTCTTCTTTCCTAAAATATATAATAAAGCTGGACCAAGAGAGCAAAATGTTACAGCACCCTTATCTCATCATGTTTTCATTTTGAATGTGCCTGTGACTGTCGCCTGGAGTATAAACTTGTTCTGAAGCCGATAATTGTGCATTCACCACGGGGAGCCCTGATAGACTGCCTTTTTAATTACATTTTTAATAGGTTCCCAGGAAAGCAAACACAAAAGGTCACTATGTAGTAACATTTGGCTCAGCATTTAAATTCTCAAACACAAATGATTTCCATTTTGTCGGAGCAATACGGAGTGATTACCTGTGACTTAATTCCTTGCTTCTCTCATCTCTTCTGTGCCACTGGAAACTGAGCATCTCCTTTAAAGCTCTCAGTTTGACTGTTTTCCAGTTGTCTCCATTTAGATGTAGCTCATTTGGCAGAGAAAATGGAGACAAACCAGAATTAGATGTAGGTGGAGGGAGTGTTCCCAGCTGGTGACAACAACATCAGTCCAAACCTCTCATTAGCAGTAATTAGCTGTGTTTAGTGTCACCGCCATTATGTCGCATTTGATGACAACATCACCAGAACCACCTGGTCTGAATGTGTTTCCTTTCACTTTATCCTTTACTGATTACAGTTCCCAAGCAGAGTGATGAATTACTCATTTAAAAAAAAGACAAACAAAGATTATAATGAGACCTGAATAGTCTTGTCAGTCCGCTTGTTCTCCGTCAGCACTGATTTTAAATGCTGGGACTTGAGCTTCTCTTGTTGATGCAAGAAGAGGGATCTCTCTGTCAGACTATCTCAGTAGTCTCATCTGTCTCGTCACACAGGTGTAAGCTTGCAGCCCTTCCTAAAGGAAATATGGGAAGGGTTTGCTGGTTTTAGCTCTTCCCAGTATTAATTGATTTAGTGACTGGTTTGAAATTGACTGCACTGCTGATTCATGACAACTTTCACCTATTATAAAGGATTGATAAATTGTCAGCACATGCCTGAGGGGACATTCTTAATTGATTGCTGCAGCTATTTGATCGCTTTAATTGCTGCTTTGTCAATGATGGTAGCGGAATTGCGCCAGCAAAGAAGTTCAACAAGTCTGTCCTAATACCCTCCATTCCCTGTTTGAGTCTCCATCATCCCATCAAATAAGAAACAAGCAAACAAGATGATCTACCTTTAGATTAGACTGCTGGAGCCTAATGTCAATTTAAATTAGTAGATTTACAAGATAGAATATCAGAAAAGTTAAAATATCACATCTGCCCAGCCGGCATGTCCATTTGGGGCCCATAAGGGTTACATTTGGGATGCAGATAAGGGTTTCCAGGTGGGTTTGTCTGCAGTTTTCCCAGTGGCCTCACCTGTGTTTGCCCATTTGGGCTTCAAGTTTTGTTTTCAACTTGGTGAGTGTCCATGTGCCATGTTTATGCCCATGTCCACTTAGCCCATGTAAATCCCTTATGGGGATCATACAGTCAGCCCACATGGGCTTCACATATGGGGCCCATGTAACTGAAACCACCTGCAAACTTTGCCCAGTTCAAGCCCATGCCCACTCAGTGTCCACATAGCCTCCAACTTAAAGTTGCTTTAAAAAGCAGCAAGCAGTCTCAACTCTCATCCATTATTCTGCCATCTAAGATGTCTCACACAGTTTGGTGTTAGGATTATTCATTTAGCAGCAACCAAGGAAAAGACAAGTGGCATTTTCTGTAACAAAACAATTAACCACTTTATAAATAAATTATGTAAATGATAAGAAATAGATGTTGGTGACGGTGTCTCATTATGATAGTTTCCTAAATTTACCGGTTTTGAGGGCAAAGCTATAACGTGAGCTACTTGGACTTCTGTAGCCCACTCCTCATCTGGGCTTGTTGCCTCATTAGCTACTATAACTCACTAGAATCTCTAAGCCAATACCTTAATCTTGTATTAACATGCATATACCTGCGTTTTGAGTGTTTTCACACTGAGAAGTACTTCTACAAGCAGTGCACTGTTAGTAGATGGATGTAGAACACAATTGTGAACTTGAAGGGGAAATACTGTCCTTAATGGTCAACATTATGGTAAGCAGAAAAGAATTTCAGAAAGAAAGAGGAAGATTTGTAACAGGATGGAAAAGTCCAAATATGTTGTTATCACAACTGTGCCTTCTCAGCTACAGAGTGGGCAAATAAATGACTGTGTGTGGGTTTCTGGGTAGTGGTTGCAATTTTGAGATAGATTCATATTTGTTTATGTGCATGCTGCATTAATAGTAACCACAGGGACAACAAACACAAATCAACTGAGATTAAAACAAACACACATGCATATGTAGTGGGTGAAGCTTAAGTGCATAATTCCTCACTGAGAGAGGCTGAACAAGTAAGCAAATTAGTGGTACTACAAAAAAATAAAGGAAATTATCCGGTTTAATCCTCTCAGATCCTCCCTGCTAGCTTAATGCAGACATTGGTTATAATCTTGCCCCCATTTTGTTCCTCACACTTTGGATAAGTACTTGGTTGAGCTGCTCTTAAAAGTCACAACTATCTCAGCAGTTTATTGTGTTTCTACAGGTTTACTCTGCTCTGATAAGAAGTCTCATCAGCAGCTCATGAAAGTTTGCACGGTTAGCTATATCTGTGGTTTATCCGTGTTAAAGGAATGTTATGCTGTTATAGTAAAAGTAAAGGAAGCCATGGCCATTGACATAGTGGAATACAGTGTATTTTCAATATCCATGCATGGACATCCTTGTCCTTGTTCATCAGACCCACAGTGACTTTCATTTTTTACTTCATTTTACATCCCCTTTTATTTCACTAACTTACTCGCTACTTTGTTTAGAACATAACTGAAATGTGTTTATATGTCTTTATGAGGGAGAAAAAAGGAAAACAAATACCCCAGGCAAGGATTGTACTATTATCCTTAACCTATGACATTGCTTCGAGCAACCACTCATACAATAGAAGTAATCTTGGTGCGGTACATTGTTAAATAGGAATATATTTCACATAGAAATATACTTCAGTGGTATTAATGTAAATGTATGGCCTTTAGCTTTTCTATCTTTTATCCTGTAAAAGCGAGCTTCATTGTGGATGATGTCACGTTGTTTGACCATCTATTCAAAAATGAATACATTGACAGTAAACCATGGAGAAAGTTTTGCTTAAACTCTGCACACTTTTGAACCCTTTCTTGTTCTTTCCGCAACTGAAAATTGAGGTCTTCATACTTCTTTCATTGAGGGAAGAATTGCATCTAGCACAATAAGTTGTTTACACCGTGACAAATCCGCTTTTATATGACACGTATCGTCAACATATAACATGCAGTCCAGATGTTGCATTGTTTAACAGTTTGTGCATTTTTTAGGTATTTCCATAAGATGAGGTCAATGGGACGAGCATAGTTGTATTGATAAGGGCTACATTCCAATTAGAGGAAGGCCTGCTTTTCTGTATGTTCTACAACTAACCAGCATGCACTGGTGCAGAAGCAGAACACGGCCCTCTTTGATACATCTGAGATGAGCACAGTTTATTCAAAGGTTTGTTTATTTATTGAAAGTTTTCATCTCAGCATTCAACAATGATATTCCTTTTTTTCCCTTTCTTTAAAAAAAAAATAAATGTGCAGCTTTAGTTCAAGAATGTAAGTCACCTGATCAGGCTAAAAAAATTAAACAAAACATCAATCTTCAAATAAACTATCTCTACAAGACTACTGACATAGCAGACATTTTCTACGTGGGTAATTTGTACTGTAATCAGTATATACTACTGTATATTGAAGTAAAAAAACGAACAAAAAACATGTATACAAAATAAGGGTCTAGTCAGTATCAGTCATTGTTGACAATATAGGGGCCAGATTTTGAAGCAAAAGATTAAAAAAAAATCTAAATTCACAATTCATGAAATGAAAAATCAAATTGTGTTTTATACGAGGGCTAAAGAAAAAACTCCAAAACTTTTTAAGGCGGAAAGGGCAACACATTTGGATTTTTCATCATGGCTACAGACTTCACATTGGATTTGCAAGTCGGTGTAAATCTGGAACAGACTCTTGGCTGACATGCATGAAACAGGAAACAGGAAATGACTTTCACGTGATGTTGGGTCAGACCGTCCTCTTTACTGAAACCTGAAACCTGTGTTGCTGCCTCTGCTGCAGCCCCTTGGTTTAAGAGATTTTAACACAAAGGGCAGCGGATGTGTGAGTGGGCTGGCCAACTGGGTCCAGCAGCTGTTATAAAGAATGGCAGCAATCTGCTAAAATAACTGGTTTTTGTCAGTGGATTTTGCCAACATGCTGCTTTGAGCTGGTGTGCTGTATTCAATACATCGGTCTGCTCTTAGAGCCTGCTGACTTCATCTCAGACAAGCAAAACATCAAACCGAAAGTCATTCTCTACTATATCTACGATAGAAACCAATATTACAAAAACAATATTATGTGTTGTGGTCATGTGTTGAGCTTGATGGTGAACCTTCCTGTCAGCAGACAGATGTGCTGCAATTTAGACAGTTATGTTGAGGCACTCTGATGAGAGTAAGGGGCTGATGGGCTGCATGCAGTAGTTTCCAGAGAATTTCCCTCCTGTATTAAACCAGAGTATTCAGCCTGTGGTTATTCACAGGTCCAAAAGAAAGCACAAGAGGCATGCAAGATCAACATTAGAAGAGGAACTCTGTACTCCCTCCTCTAGCTAAGCACTGCCTGTCCTCCCACCTGATTAACCCTGAAACTCTTGAATTTTGGTTATGTAAAACATCCCCATCTGCTTGTAAAACTAAATACCTGCTGATATAAAAACCCATTTTATAGATAGTTACTTAGTATTTTGTTTTGAAAAGGGTCATTCACTATCTGTCAATTGCATAAATCCATGAATTAGTACAGCTTTTCTTTTAAATACCTAGTTGATGTCTCCTATTGTTAATAATTTATGTCATTTCCTGGAATACCTTTCATCAGTCCCTATATAGCGAGCTGGTTGCTTTTAACAGGACTTATTGTAATGTGATGAAAGATTGTTCCAGTCGAATCATCCGCCTTTACTCAAAGCCCAGTGTTTCCTGGTCAAATAAGGCCACATTCACTCTGAAGCACTGTGTCTGTGTTTGTGCTGAAAAGCTGTTAATGTGTGCTTCTGAGCTGACTACAAAAATCTGAAATTTACTTTTTAAGCTGCAATATTTTTTTTACGTTTGTTTTGTTTTCCATTATTCTGTCTGTCTTCATTTGAAGCAGGACTAGACATTTCCTGTGACATCAAGTCGACTATGCATGTCCAATTTTCAGCAGCAGCAATTACTGCAAACAATAAAAAGAACAAATAATTGATTGTTTTAAAGCAAATTTGTTATTGAACCCTCACTTTTAAAGGGTAATACTGTAACTTTCTTTTGTTTTGTTGCCGCTCCCACTTTGTGACCAAAAAGGTTCCGATTTGTCAGCGTGAACAAAACCTGTCACAGACTAATTCCGAATTATTTATACCACTATTGTTGAAAGACTATTTAACACATCAATGAACTGCAACATTGCACCGAGTGACATTCTTCTTTATCATTACCATAATTGCTCAATGCTTCACATACTGTTTTTGGTTTGGTTTATTTTTCAACTGATTTATGGACTAATGTAAGATACACAAAATGTGAGTATTTTTGGCATCGTCCTTTAGTGAAAACCTAAAATAATACACTTTACTGTCCAGACTTGTTCTAATTGTTCTTTGTTTGTTAGGACATCTGATCTTTGTTAGTATATAAACATGGGGTAAGGAGGGGGGAGCCAGGGCAGAGGCCACCTAACAGCTGTCATCCGAGGGCTGCAGCATATGGGGAAGAAGACATGTCAATGTAAATAAAGCGGCTTGAACTGAACTGTATGTTTGCGCTGGTTTCACTTCTCACCGAACAGAGGTCAATAACACATTTGGTATTTTAATTCCGACTTCTGGATACTATCGAAGAAAATCTATTTGTATCGCACATTTAAAAAACAATTCAAGTTGACCAAAGAAGCAAAATCAACAGAAGCAAAAGATAAACAACATTAAAACATTTATAAAAGCAGATACAGTAAGAATAATTTAAAACATTACAATAAAAAGTTCACTTACAAAACAAACATAAAGAAAAAATCAGTTTTTAAAAGATTAAGGACACCCAAAGGCTTTGAAAAATAAATTATTTTTCAGTTTAGCCTTAAAGATATTTATGGAGGCTGAGTCTTTGACTGAAAAAGGAAGGCTGTTCCAAAGCTTTGGAGCTATTACGGAGAAACCGTGATCCCCCATTCTCACTCTTCTAGATGCAGGAACAAATAAGAGCTGTTGATTTGTAGATCTAAGACATCTAGTGGTATTATACAGGCAGAGGAGATCAACAATGTAATGGGGAGCTGCACCTTCTAGATTTTTGCTACTCTTCTTAACTGGAGGAAACTAAATTTGACTACAGAGTTGATGTGTTTATCGAATGCTTAATTAGAGTCCAAAATAACTCCAAGATTTCTGGCCTGTCCGTGGATATGAACTGACAAAGAACCCAAGTGACTGACTATTTGCTCACTGAGAACAGCACCAAAAATGGTAACCTCTGTTTTGGTGTCATTTAACTGAAGATTATTGTTTACCATCCAACATTTGACCTCAAGAAGGCATGCAGTAATTGATTTGACTGAATCAGGGTTTTCTGGATTTAAAGGTAGATACAGTTGTGTATCATCAGCGTAACAATGAAATAGAATATTCTGCTTTCTAAAAATAGAACCAAGTGGGAGCTTGTACAAGGTAAATAAAATTGAACCTAAGATTGAGCCTTGAGGAACTCCACAGTTTAGAGGAGCAGAGTAAGGGAATTTATCATTTAACAAGACAGAGAAAGATCTGTCTCTAAGATACGAAGTAAACCGCTCCAAAGCAATTCCCTGAATGCCGACCAAACAACGCAAACATTTAAAAAAAGAATGGCATGTTCCACAGTATCAAATGCAGGTTTCAAATCCAGAAGAATCAACACAGCATATTTTCCTGAGTGTAAGCAGGAGATCATTACAAACCCTAAGTAAAGCAGATTCTGTACTATGATTTACCCTATAACCAGACTGAAAATATTTCAATTATGTTATTTGTATCTAGATAGGACAGGAGTTGAGAATAAACTATTTTCTCAAGCACTTTGCACAGAAATTGCATACTATTGCATTCATGTGGATATTGTTACTGTAGAGTTATACATGGAGAAGAGAAGAAATCTGAGGCAGTCAACATTTTGACAAAGATATTTAAGGTATCCTGTATATGACTCTGAAAAAAGGTGCAATAATTGCCAAGTGAAATGTATTTT
Source organism: Atherinosoma microstoma (assembly GCA_037177055.1). Classification (NCBI taxonomy): domain Eukaryota; kingdom Metazoa; phylum Chordata; class Actinopteri; order Atheriniformes; family Atherinidae; genus Atherinosoma; species Atherinosoma microstoma. The sequence continues at coordinate 17,821,590 of JBBBVU010000013.1, forward strand.
GTTCATAAAAATGGACATGCACTTTAAAAATATTTTCACGACTCTTCACATTAAATGAAAAATAGTGCATTTAAATCAATATCTTTTGTGGTTGCACCACATGAAGCTATTCATTCATCAGACAAATTTACTGAAACCACCTTAGATATGAGAAATGCCTTATGGTATCACTGCCAACTTTATTTTCTAGTCTATTTTCAGCCTAAGACCGGGTGTTTTTGTGCCTTAAGCTAACCAAACAGCAAGAAAAGCTAAAGTGAAACAAGATTAATTCAATTAACAGTCCAGGACAGGAGACTGCTATTTAAAACCTTGTGCGATAATCACGTACAACATTTCACAGTAAGCGTGAAATAAGTATTTACAGTACTTTTTTGAAAATAGGATATACATTGAAAAGAAAATCTTGCTAATTATAGAACCAGTATAAAGCCTTTGTACTTTTAAAGTCTTACAGTTTTCAAAAATTAGGACTGACCTTCCACATATGTCTACGGTTTGGTCCAGATGACCCACACACTGATTCTCAGTTGGAAAATATCTCCATTGTGAGGTGAGCTCCAGTAAGCAGCTACTTTGCAAAAGTTAGTGTAGTACAAAGGCTGTATCTGACATTTATTTATGACTTTCACTAAATATAATAAAAGCATGTTTATCATTTTAAAGCACTTTGTATTCAGTGCAGCTGATGCAGGAAAAGGCAAGTTGGCTGATCACACTTCAGCCAGATTTCAAGTGGTTTTATTTGGCTTGCTTGAAACAGATATATTTTAAACCTGAAGTATTTCTAATTACTTCACCCCTCCATTGTTAAATCAATAAATATGTCAATATAATTCTGTATTATTTTTTTTAATCAAAAATTACAATCATAAATAAAAAGGAACCTTTTTTTTTACATTAATACATTTTGTGGCCACTTCATGAAATGCTGTGACTTTTGTTTTATAATAATAATTTAAAAAAATATTCTACATTTAATAATAATAATTCCCAGACCCATTGTCTACATAATTTCTCTGAATATATTTTCATTCAATATTTTAAACCATACTATGTTTTGGGCGCTTCCAGTGTGCAGTGTTGTTTTTTTGTTTAGCCCACAGTTGTTGCAGACAGTCCAGATTTCAAAGAGAGAAACATTGTTTTTTCTTTTTTGAGGGTTCTCTTTTCTTTAATTTAGCCAGACTGATGTAAGTGAGATTAATTGCACACACACTGTTTTGTCCCTTGGGGCCAGCAGACAGAGATTTTTCTAAGTGTAGACACATACTTGCTGTGGTCCTCCTGGCTGCCAAAGACAGCCGTGTTGGTATAACACCGGCTCCATATGTCTGCATGCCTTGTCTGAATGGGCATCTGCCTGTCCCTTAGTAGCTCTTGATATTTGAAACTCCAGATGGATGAATGCAATTAGATGTAATATGTTGAAAACTAAATGTCAACGCATCGCCTTTTACAGCTTTAGCTCTCATTTGTTGCCGCTCTCTTGTCTGCCTAAATGGGCTCATCTCATTCTGAACATGGGTCGCTGAGTTTGCCTCATTTAGCAGGAGGGCTGCTGCTTCCCCTCTTTTGTCTGCATCTACATCAGCTCCTGAGTTTTATACTAACAGCATTAAGATGTAAAGCTGGTGCCACATCCTCTTTTAATCACTTCACGTGGGTGGCTGACACAGTTCTATGCCATTTAATTACAAAATGGTCAAATGGATGAAACACTTGAAAGACTGTGCAGCAGATTTGTTAATCTAATCATTTTGCCCATTCAACAAAACAAAAGAGAAGCATTTCCCTACTTTGAAGGAGCTTGATGTTTTTGGTGTAACCTGGGAAAAAAGGTTTTGAATGAGTGTATCCCCCTAGCTGTTGAAACAAAAGACAAGGACACAGAGTGAAAGGAAGTGATGTGTAAGCCTGTCTGGTTTCTTTCCTTCTCCTGGGAGCCAGTTAAACACACATCTGAGTGACACTATTCAGGCAGCACAGTTAGAGGCAGTGGACTGAAAACAGTGAGGAACATTTTAGTGCAGATAGTTTGTACTATCAACAGCAGTGCATGAGTCACCATGTCAGGCAGCGGAAGGTGTTAGTAAATTTCTAAATGAAAATTGTGCCCTTACATTTTCTCTCTCATTGAGAATTTGTGTGATGTTAAAAATTACAGCACGACATTCTTTGTGTGAGTAATCCGGATGTAAATTAGCACTGCATTATGTGGAAAAAAAAAAAACTAATATAAAAAAAACCCAGCCTTTATCTTGTATCCTATTATTGCATTTGAAATGAGTCTTGAATCAGTTTAAATTCTTCAGCTTGGATGCCGCTTTGTTATGGAGGGTCACAGATGTTAGTTGCAAGAAATGTTTTTATTTTTTTTGCCTTTTGCAGAAAAAAAGTGCTTTTTGATGTGAAAATTACTACTATCCCCAAGGAGGGATAGATTATTGGTTATCAAGGATAGATGATTCAAAACGTGGGTCCTTGGCGATGACTAACTGAAAGCATGCGCTCCTACTTATTTGTATTTGTACAGTTATTATGCTGCCCTCCTACTGACCCATGAGATTAGGGTTAAGTCTGTTTTTATATGATTGAGAGACTAGTTTTACAGTAACAGAACATTTTGTTTGTATAAGTTTGATGAAAGGTACATCCAGTTGCTTTTTTTGATGTGCATATATATATATATA
>JBBBVU010000013.1:17833862-17846348 GCA_037177055.1 Atherinosoma microstoma
TTCCTTTAATATGACATATAATGTATTCAAATGCACCTTGTGGTTGCAGAGTTATAGTCATTTTCCTAAAAGAATGCAATTTTGAGCAAAATAGGCTTAGGGTTTATATATTTGACCACTCAGCCCAAACTATAGTTAAAAACTGAAATCACTACATATCACCAGGTTGTAGAGTCAACATTATATGACAGCAATCACAATCCATTGTATTAAAATGGGAAGTATGTAACAGTTTACAATTTCCTTTCCTTTTTCTTGCATTTAACATCTAAACAAAATCATTGACTTTTAAGGTCTGAGTGAAAGCAAAATAGAAAAGCCTGAAAAGTCTACAAAAGAAGAGAAGAAAATGTGCAAGACAATTCTCAAAACAACAATATAATGCATGACAGCCTGCAAGTGTACAGTTTGATTGCCTTAAGTCAGTGTTGCGTTAAAGTGCCATCCTATTGTTGTTTTTTTAAGTGCCCGTTTTTAACTGTTTGAACTACTTATAAAAAGTTAATGTCTTATCTGCAGAAAACAGCAGTCAAAGCACCTTCAGTTCAGAGAATAAGGAAGGATTTATGACCCATGTGCCAAGCTGACTGTTGCTCAGACAAATATTTCACAGCTGTTGAACCAAATGTTATATTATGGATTTTTCCAGTGTCACTTCTGCATCAGTTCCATAGGCATCGTCAGCATGACACCACCCAGATTGTGATGGAAAGTACCTTGGACAAAGTAATTAACTCATACGAAAAGGATGCAGTGTAAAAATCCAGAATTTGTTCTTATTATTATGAAATATCTAAGTTTTATGTTGTTTTATATGCTAAAAAATACTCTTTTTTTTTACCTTATTCTGGTGAGCTGTTATCATAGCTCCACTATTAGTGCTCCGTCTCTGCCTCTCCAAACTAAAACACATCATTTAAACCCTTTTTAAGACACAAATAAATAAATGGATAATAATAATAATAATAATAATACAGTCCTAAATACTTTATCAAATCACAATTGGGAAGCTTTGTATTTGACCCAGGGAGAGTGTTTTTTTGTTTTTTTTTGGACAGTGGAAGGAAGTCCACGCAAAAGTCCCCAGCCAAGATTGAACCTTCTTGTTGTGATGCAACTAAACACCACACCACCTAGCAGCCTGTCACAGGTCACCATCGCTGCTCTGCAAAATTATTAAACCAAGATATCATTTTACTATGTAGTTTTACTTTCATGTATAATACAGTAGAATAACCCCAGCGAGAATTTAAAGCTTATTGTGAAATCTGACAAGATGGAAATACAGAAGAGGATCAGACTCTTTATTTAGTCCTTAAAAATATTAAACCTATCTGGGCTGTCTTCACCTTAATTATTGCCACAGAAAGTAATGAAATGCTCTGTTCTGTGTGATGTGGCCGTTCGTCAATAAGAAAAAAGTAGTCCAAAAGAGCCACAGATGCACCATGGACGAGTTTTGTACGCATGCAATTAGAAGTCCATTTTCCAAACAAAAAAGTTTATTTTCCTTGGCAAGCAAGGCAAGGCAGGTTTATTTGTATAGCACATTTCCTGTCCAAGACAATTGAAAATGCTTTACATAAAACTTTAAAAGCATTACAGACAGTGCAAAGAAACTATTTAAATGTAGTAAAAGGCATCAACAAATAGCTAAAACCACAATAAAAACATTAAAAACATAAAAAATACAAAAACAAAAAAGCAATTTTTTTCCCCTCCCAGCTGCTTCTCTTGCATGTAGTAAAAAACCTTACATGCTGGTCCTATACTTGATGCTCAATTTATAAATGTAATCCCTACAAATGGCTCGTAACTAAACAAAAAACTAAGAAACTTAGCTAAATAACAACAAATGTTTTCTCATAACAAATATAAAAAATGACCTGAACTGAATTACCCAACAAAGATAGACTATTACTACCATGAGATAGATAGCTCCTACACTGTGAATCAAAATGACCTTGTTGGCAGCTTTCCAGTGTCATCTGTCTGGTCCTCTGGCTTTGTTACCTAGATAAAACACACTAGTGGAAGGAGTTGTTACTTCTATCTCTGTATCTGTTTGGCCTCTTTCTCCATACATCTGCCTCACCTTCTCTGTCTCTGGATCTTGACTTGAATAATGGAACTCTGCATGTTTAAGGGTCCGACTTCTCGTTAGATCCTTCAGACTCATGTCCTCAGCCAATGTCTCTGTCCTCTTTGTCCCTGTCCTGTCACAGTCTGTATACAGGTGACATAATTGATAAATATCAAGACTTTAAAAAAAATCATTGATAATAACAGCTAGAGACCAGAGTGAGCTCTCTATTTTCAGAGCTAACCAAACAATAGAAGAACTCAATATTATGTTAAGATTTTAACGTGACAGGGCTCACAAGTGTTTTATTTGTAAAATGTTTAAATAATAACCAAGTTTTGCTGTTAAACGTGGAAAGGTGAAAAACTGACCGGATTTGGTTGCCTGGACTTCAAATGTGCCGTGCTTCAGACATGGATGAAAACAGCTCAAGTAATCACTAACACCACAATAATTAAAGCCAATAATAAAAGCAATACATTTGTTTAACATAATAATAACACAACTATCAACACGTTTCCTTGATCAGGGAATAATTGAGGAAATTATAGTAATTGTGCAACTTTTGAGACACTTTTGTGAAACTGCACCAATTCCTCTGTGGATCAACTAAACTATTTCATGTTCTGTTATGTGACTTTTTACATTAAAATGGAAGCTGGCATGTCGAGTTAAATGTTCTTGAATCTCTACTTCAGATCCTGAACTTTCCATCAGAATACTTAAGTGGACCTGGCATGATCATTTGCTGTAATTTAATTCTTAACCTTGGGTACTTCTACTGTAGATTAGCTTTCCACTCATCAAAACTCTAAATGGAGTGTATTTTTTTTAGGAAGAGAAGAGTGTCCTTCTGAAAATGATTTGAGGGAGGTGTCTTCTGATTGGTCAAATGAGGGGTCAGACAAACAGTGACTTGTGAAAATACACAATTAGTCTCAAAATTACCGCAGTAAACACAGGAAAACTTTTGACAAGCACACTTGGTTTTCTTGTGGGATATTACTTCAAATCCAGCCATGTGTGTTAAAGCCAGAATTGGATTCAGTATGTGAAGGTGAACAGCACAATCAAATGCCACAACAAAGATTACAGCAAGAGGGGTTAACTTGGTAAGCATATGCTAATTGTCTGCAGTTGTGCAACATCACAGCTTATGTTGTTTTCAGTTTCTCATATTATTCACACTATATTGGTCTGTATACTCCTGTGTTAATAGGTGTACATTTGGGAAGCATATCAACAATTCAACTGAGACAGTAAACATCCTGCTGAAAATATCAAGAAATACAATGCTTACACACCTCCTCATGGTTACCTAAGGGTTAGTGACTTTTGTATGTATGCAATATGGGAAGAGTGTTAGGGTTGCAAACTGCAAACCATGTATGTTTTGAGTTTCTCCATGTTTTTGAACTGTGGCTAGTTGGTGGTTGCCCAGTGCTCAAATGTATCAGCACAAAGGACTGTTAACCCCCTTAGCTACCTTACTGTATCTGAGATGTTTGCAGTAACCAACACAACAACCATTTAAGACAGTTTATAATCTCTTGAGGTATAAACTGAATTGTAGCAAACAAACCCAAACATTTTTGTGTTTGTGTTGCTGGCCGGGAACAACAAACTGCATCCACTGATCCAAGATTGCTGGGTCTTAAAGAAAGCTAAAAGGGTCCTCACAACCACATTTTCTAGTAGAGATCTCCAAAGCACCAAAAGTGCCAAGCTCTGAGAAGTGGTGATAGTGGATAACATGTATGCTCCTGCTGGGTTGCACTGCTTACAGAATTTGACAATATAAGGAAATCTGGGGAACAATAAAGTGTCTCACAAGTCTCACTGGTTAAAGTTTGAGACTACTGAATAAAACTAATTCCTCCTGCATAAAAATACTAAAATCACTTCAAATTTTATTCATTAAGTGCTTTTCATGCAAAAAGCAACACAAATTGATTTACATGATAAAAACAATTCATGCATATCAAAATACAACAAGCCTTCACACACCAATTGTTTGCTACAATTCAGTCTACAATTATGACTTTTATTCCATCTGTTTATTTATTTTATTTGTATCTTATTTCTGTTGACTGCAGTTATTATTGTGAAGCACTTTGGTCAACTGAAGTTGTTTTTAATGTGCTATCAAAAATGAATTTGAATTGAATTGAATTGAATACAACACAAACACGAACTTTAACCAGCAGTTCCTGTCTCTTAATTGAATGTAGGTATAGAAATATTGATGAAAATAAACATCTGGCTTGAGTGTTGTGAGGAAACAATATCTTGGGGATCCATTTACACTGGGAGCCAGCCCACACATGACCACACAGGGCACCACCACAAGAAGTGCCCAAATCGGGGCAGGTCGGGGTCCACACAAAAGCCATAGGGTTACAGTGCAGAAACTGAGCAGGCAATGCCCCCAGTGTGGAGGATCCCCATGAGGAAAATACTGGAATCAAAAAATGGTAAAAAGTTAAAACAAAGATCAAATAAACCTAAAAATAATAACAGATATGTGCAACATAATAAAAACACACATAAATTAGTTCATAACATCAAAGTACTAAAATAAAAAGAATAACACAAATTAATAGATATTTACATAGATAAGAAGTAAAAGACAAAAACCAATTTAAAAAAAAGTTCAAAACTAATCTAAGCAGGAAGGTCTTGAGCCTCTTTTTTTTAAAAAAAGAAAAAAGTTTCTGCAGCCCTGAGATGTTCTTACTGGTTCTTACTATGGGAACAATTAAAAGGCCAGTACTAGAGGACCTCAGGGTCCACGAGGGCTCATAATTTAAGAGCAGGTCATATAAACAAGAAGGCCCAGCGGCATTTATAAACAAGTAAAAGCGCCTTAAAATCAATCCTGAAACACACAGGGAGCCAACGCAGTGATTTTAAAACTGGAGTAGTGTGTTCCCGCCCTCTGGTCCACGTCAGAACTCCTGCTGCTGACTTCTGGAGTAGTCGTTGTAGGTTTGAAATAGATAGCATGTATCCGTTTTTCTTTTCTTTTTTTGAGCTTTTTCTAACATTTAGGGTGAAAAAACTTTGTTTTAAAATAAGGCAAGAAAAGGCAAGATAAGGCAGAAAACATGGGAAAATATGCCATGGGCCCTTTAAACCTTACAGTGGGTATTTTCATTTACGTTCTCATTACAATGAAAAAAGTGAATGTAAAAAAATAAAATAAAAAATCATGCTTGTTATTCAGAGTTCCCATTAGATAAAACCTATTTAAAGATCCCATCAAAAACACATAGCCTGAGAGTGTGGTGAGGGTTTGCAGTCATGGAAACTGATGCCAATCCGCTGTGACATTTTAAATCCTGTCAATTCAGACACAAACATTCATGAAGGACAACGATGGAATTACACATGTGACATTAATGTGAGGCTGTAGCATCATAAAACCCTCTAATTCCTCTCTCTGCTACAGTCACATGCTGATTAGTGTCAGTCTATATTGACATGACCGCTGAAGTCCTCTCCAGTAGCACTTTGGACAGATGTGACTTTCATCTGCTAGAGTATTTTATAAAGCTGCCCCTCATTGCATTGTTCTCTTCTTTTTAATACTTTCTAAAGGGTTACCTAAAATAGTGGGACAGAACTAGGCCAACACCGAACCCAGATTGCTTCAAGCAGATATGCCTGAAAAAAATAAGGGAAGTGAGCTTTCTAAATGTAAAAGCCTGCTGCCTGTCAACCATTAAAAAAACATTGGTTTCGGGGGAATTACTGCATTATAAGATTTTAGCCATTATGGCGCTGGCCTGAGGATGAGCTTTGTGGATCCATTAATGTGTGCTGAGATCTTGAAGGAGGATGTAGTCCTTGAATAATCCTTGAAGTGCAAAAAGCAACACTAAAACAGACTGTTTTTATTTTAGTAACTAAAATGTTGCTGAATTTAGTATTCTACCTAATCATACACAATGATTGGGTTTTATGGGTGATTGGTGTTATTAATCATTTGCTTCAGTCATGGCTTTGAGGGTATTCACTATGTTTATCTATTTTTTTTTCTCTGGATAGCTAAGTTGCAGTACACCCACACTTACCCTGGAATTGCATCTAAATAGAAGACATTACACCTACAACAGTGAGAGTGTGAAAAAGAAATAAAGGTTGCTCATATTGTAGCCTTGAATCCTGCATGTAGTTGCACAACATGGGAATAAAGATCAAGATGTAATCTGGTAGTACAGTGCATGTAATATCCAAATATTTCATATTAAAAAAACACTCATAGATGTTAACTATAATTGCTTAAAAAAGTTAAAAAAAGAAAAAAAAGACATTTAAAGTTAGGCAGAACCAGGTGTGTGTGACACAGCAACACAGGATATAAACAAAAAGATCTGTCTGAAAAGAGGCTTGGTAGTCTGTGTGTGCACCGGGGGAGGAGGAGGAAAGTCCAACAGACACGTCTGAGTAAGCAGTGTGTGTAAATGGACCTGCTGGCTGGACCAGATGAGGAAGAGCAGATGGTTTTCCTCACAGCAGGGTTGCTGCGCCATGTCTCACCATGGCACCTCCAAAAAAGCTTCTCAGTAACAAGCAAAACAGTGAGGTCCCCCTTCGCCAGCCCCATTTTCATCATCTTCACCAACACCATTAGCATGTAAATGATAGCTCAGCCTCTTTGGCCTCAGCTGTCATAGGCTGCACCAGACTGCCAACTTCTCGGTGCATTAACGTGATTTTTCTGCATTGTTGTGGGATTATAGAGGGGGAGGGTGGCTATAGGTTGCAGAGAGGTAAGACTAGAGAGGGTCTTGCTTGATTGCTGAAGGTTGTTTAATGTAGAGATTGACACAGTTTATATTGGATAATGAGGCAACAGGAGGAATTATTCCTTCAAGCACATTTGATGGCTGGGAGAAAAACAGTTAACATTCAGACTTATAGGATTGATTTAAGTTTAAAAAAATACATTATCCTCAGTCTTCACCTACTTCTTTATAGGGCTTATGGGATATGACCTTGAAAAAAAAACACTTAATAGAAAAACCATATCTTTTGTATTGAACTTATCAGACTGACGCTTTATTTTTCTTTTGATACAAGCAAATAAACAGTGATGTAACTTTCCAAAGATGCGGAAATAACAAAGCTACAGTTCAGGACTAACTATTGTATGCTTGTAAGTTTACAATGTGGAAAATCTAATTCGGTTAAAATATTGTGTACTGGGGTGGGCGAAATAAGCTTAGGCTTCTGCCTATTCCCTTTCAGACATCTATATGATGTTTTTTTGTATTTGTTTATTTTTATTATTCGGGATGTTTGAATAAATAAACTAAACTGAAAATGAAACTGAAAATACAGAATTCTTTGATTTCATGTTAAGAATTCTGCTGAATTTAAAGAACCTCAAAAGAAGGAAATCAGAATTTGATGTTCAAAATTACAGTTTTCAACCTAGACTAGCTTGAAGAACAGAATTGATAATTACACAACTATCTCAAGATTTTCTTAGAAACAAAAAAGGCTAAATACTAATAATCATCACTAAATAAGTGATTTCTTCATAAGCTGCCTTTTTAGGAAATAATGCAGAATAATTTTCTCTGAGTGAAAATGGAAAATTCGAAGTTGCCGTTGTCAGAAGCAGGGATGTCTCTAGGATTTTAAGATGGGGGGGCTTAGTCGTCAGGAGATAACATACAAAGTTGTTCCTATCAGGTGATGAGTTAAAAGCAATGTTGAAGAGCAGTTATTGTAACATTAGTTCCTGTAATGTTGTTTTAGACACAAAGCTGTGTGGGACATAAGGAAAGTTACCATGTCCTCGTGCTCCCGTTGAGTTCTTCTGGATACAATGATATAAATGCTAAATGTTTGAATAGAACAGCCTCATACCTGATTCCACTTCCTGCTGGGAAGTTGGCCTTTTTAACATGGGAGTTTATGGGAATTGACTCCCTTTTGGAGCCAGCCCCTTACGGATGAGGGATGAACTGCAATTTTTGGCACTTCCGCATAGGCTTCACATTTCTCCGCCGGTGGTTGCCGTTTGTTTGTGACACATAAGTGTTTTCAATTATATAAAATCCCAGTTCATGCCCAGTTTCCTCTACCATCATTATTCAATTCTGAAATCATGTTTTGATATCTTCTGTGGTTCTGTAAGAACTTTAATTAAAGTCACCAATCATCACAGAAAAAGTCTATTGGACAAATATGACATGAACCACTTAAACTCGTGTGGAGTGTATTGCATTTTTATGAATAATCCATAAATACATGTATTCATTTATTTATTTATTTATTTATGGACTAGACTGTAAAGATGCTAAATGCTGCGGGGAAATCAGGAATTCTGATATGGAAAAGTGTGGGGAATGATTTGCTTGGTGTACTAGCCCAATGTGTGCATTAAAGACATTGGGGTCCCAGAAGCTGGTCTGGTTCTGTCCTAATGAAGAAAAAATATCTACAGAATCTTTTAATTAAGAGTTCCTGATAATGAAGTATCTTATTTACACATAACTCTTTGTTTGTTGCCAGGAGACGAGTCTTACTTCAGTCTTAATGCTAAAGTAACAAATCTGTAACTGGCAGATGGCTTTGGCTCCACATCTATCAGCACAAGAGGGATATTAGTCCTCTTATCTAACTCATGCTCAGTTTGTAAATAAGAGTATTTTTTCAAAATGTAAAGCAGATATTTTTAGGAGTTCACATAAGCAATGCATTGACCCTCACTTTGTGGTACGTGAGTTATCATACTTCCTGTTACAGTCACTACTACAGACAAATCAACTTGTGATAAATCGTCCTAATCCTAGTTTTCCACCGACAATGTGCTCATATCTGCGAGGTTAATGAGAAAGTTTATGCTGTCAACACATTTGGTTTTAGTCTCAAGCCATACATCCTCATTTGCAACAGTAGTTTTTCTGCATGCAGCTAACGTTGCTTTCTTTGCCGCTCTGTGTTTCCTGCAACATTTCCTGGCTCTGGTGCTCCATGTTTACTCTTCATTTTTGTACACTGAGCCTTGTGTTCACTTTAAAAATAAATTGGATTAATTACCAACTGTTAAACTGCCATTTTTATTCAAATACTGCAATGCTCTCTCAGCCAAGATAAAAACCATGGAGATACACCGAATCATGCAAATACAAAAAATACACATACAATCAACAATGATAAATCCCAAACCAAGCCACCTGTGTTCCCAAACAAACATCATTAAAAGAAAGTATTCAAAAATGGTGAGTACCTTGAATATAGCTTTTTGAAATTACAATTTTTTTTTTCCTTTTGTCTTTTTATCCTGACCTCTGTTGTGGATACGCTACAACTGTGTCCACGCAGTGGCCTCCGTCACTCAGATCTACTGCATGTGTAGACCTATTACTGATAGTATTATTCATCAAATAGTGGAAGAAAAATGATCAATTGCCCAAGTTTATTTAAAGATAAATGTTTCTGTTATAAATTAATCAATTAGGTGCAATTTTTTTCAGCTCTGCACATGCAGAGATGTGTATAACACCTTCCTTTGACAGAACAGTGAATAGAAACATGGGGGTCAGTGGGTATACATAGCTGGATAATATAGTAACATATAGTAGTTTTGCTCAGTACGTGCCACTGTCCTTTTCTGCTATAAGCTTGCTGTGACTACACTGAATTATTCAAGAGACAGCAGTCATCCCTGAGGAAACCTAACAGACATTCTGCCCCTCATGAGCCCAAGAAGAGGCAGAAAGGGGAGCTGGGGCACAGCTGCCAGAAATAATGTGGCAAAAAAATTTGGCTGTTGTATCTGAGCATATACAGCTGCTATCTGGTTCAGAGATGCTGCCAATGAAGCATGTGTTTGCAGCCGAGGAGAGTCAAGGTTTCCAAGCAGATCTGCTGATGCACGCAGGAACAAAGGCCTCTACTCTATGTCTAAACAGCATTTTGATAGTGGTTGCAGTCTCATCTAAACAAAAGACATTCAGTCCCTGTCTTGACCTCCGCTGCCTGTTAGCTCAATGCAGAGCCCCTTCCTATTTACACAGAGACGACTCTATGGAATGTGACAGTCAATCATTTTTTCCTCTGCAGTCAGCTCTGAGTGGAGGGATGTATGATCACTGACTCCTGCCACTATTGAGCCAGCATGTGAACAGTTTAGTCCTTTGTTATCAACCTGCAAAATCCATGAATACAGAATTGAACAGTTTTTTTTTTCACTCTATCCATTTGAGGAAATGCCACAGGACACGCATGTGTAGTTCAAACTGAAAGACACACACCTGCACGCAAACTGGCAAGTGCACATTTTGCACAGTGATCAATAGATTCAGAGAGTTTTTAACTTGGTAAAACAAATGATATTTTAGTAAGGCGCAGAGGTTATGTTTTTGGAGGCATATGTTTACCTGGCTGGTCTGTTAGCAACATAACTCGAAAAGCAATGGAGGGATTTTGATTAAATTTTCTGGAAATCTCCAAAATGGAATAAGAAACAAGTGATTAGATTTTGGGGGTGATCTGGATCACCGTCTGGATCCAGGGATTTTCTTTAACACTAGAACCGCCAACATTCCAAAACCCCCAAGAACCACCAGAGGGGGTCATTTTGACACCCTGTCGACGCAGCATTAAAAAAGAAATGATAAAAGTGGTGTTTACAGAGGCCATATTTTCCCACCCTTTCAATCTTTTTTAAACAGTGCACTGGATATCAGCTGATTTGGATTTATTGTATCGCACGTGGCGCGCTCAATAATGGATGCATGGAGAATCATTTTGGCATGGATGTAGCTCCGGTAGAGGACACATGCATTCAGTGCAGCCATGTCCAAAACGTTATAAAACACAGCAACAGGCCATCTTCTAGTTACAGCTCAAGATTAATACTGCCTTGGCATCCTGTCAAGGATGTCAACTCTTCATTCTTCTGCTTCTGTTAATTTTCTTTTAATTTTGTTTTTGGCGATGTAGTTTGTCTGTCTGTCTGTTAGCATAATAACTCAAAAAATCATGGACGGATTTGATTACATTTTCAGGGAATCTCAGAAATGGAATAAAGGAACAAATAATTACATTTTGGGGGTGATCTGGATCACCGTCTGGAGCAAGGAATTCTTTCAAGGATTCTTTAATATAGGGAGATGGGGATCAACAGGTAACCCACAAAAATGCTGTTTTGCGGTTAAAAATGACATAGATTCAATATTACGGGTGAAATGACATAACTGTTTTACTAATCAGGCACAGGGGTTACCTTTATTGTGAAGCCCTGCAGGCCATGTCAGGCTTCCCTCCACACTGCCACACAGCGCACAGCTATAGCAAGTGACATTTTTCTGTGGCAGGTTATGTGGTCCATGATTTCAGTTGAAATATATATATCAGTTGAAAATCTTTATTGATTACATAGTAGAATGTGTTTAAAACAAAATTGTGACAGGGGGATCCTGTCTGCTCCGACTGATCCTGTGCCTTGGCCAAGTAGCCAAGGCAAGGCAAGGCAAGTTTATTTGTATAGCACATTTTAAGGTTCAAGACCATTCAAAGTGCTTTACATAAAACATTAAAAGCATTACAGATAAAAAGCAGCTAGATTTAAATAAAATAATTTAAACAAACAAAAACAATAATTAAAAAGATTGAAAGCAAGATAAGTTTAAAGTTACTGTGTAGATTTCATGCATAGGTGCATGAGAACAGAAATGTTTTTAACCTGGATTTAAAAGTTTCTGTATTTGGTGAAAGTTTAATCACTACTGGCAGTTTGTTCCACTTGTTTGCAGCAAAACAGCTATCAACACTCCAAGGTTACGAACCTGGTCGGTGGTTTTAAGAGACTGAGTCTCCAGGTGTTTACCTATGCTGACTCTTTTCTCTTTGTTACCAAACAGAACAATCTCAGTTACAGAAGTAAAAAAACGATTTTAAAAAGTCGGATGGTATCATGTCCGGAATGCACGTTGTCGATTTCAGATGTCAAACCATTTCTTTTAGGATTTTTAAATCAACCATATTAAATTGTGACATAACACCAGGGTTATTTCTAGGTTTTAGACTCAGACCACTTTTCTTGTTTAACTGTGTTGCATTAATATTTTGTCTAATTGTTTTAATTTTTTCACTAAAAAAGTTGGCAAATTGGTTGCACTTGTCCGTAGACAGGAGCTCTGGGCCGATCTTTTTATGAGGATTTGTAAGTTTGCCAATCAAAGCAAATAGAGTGCGAGAATTGTTGACATTCTTGTTAATCTCTTCAGATAAATGCAGCTCTCTGGCCTTGAACAGCTCGTTGTTATAGTTACGCAGGCTTTGTTTGTACAGCTCATAGTGACCCTGAAGTTTTGTTTTTCTCCACTTCCGCTCAGTTTTCCTGCATTCTTTCTTAAGGTTCCTGACTATACTGGTGTTTC
>JBBBVU010000013.1:17860692-17873603 GCA_037177055.1 Atherinosoma microstoma
GTGTGTGTGTGTGTGTGTGTGTGTGTGTGTGTGTGTGTGTGTGTGTGTGTGTGTGTGTGTGTGTGTGTGTGTGATGATTGTGTGAAAAGTGAAAAAGAGAGTATGATCAGGTGTGTGCTATTGATCTTTGATCTTTTATACTTATTATTTTTTTAATATTTGTTTTTATGATGTAAAGCAATATTTGTTGTCAGTCATTTTGGATGACGGATCATAAAAATCTTGTCAAAATTGAAGTTATATATAGTTCTAGAAAATCTGTCAGAGTGAGACATCTGTCCGGGTGTGTTCAGCTCTGGTTCTAGCAGAGAAGCAGTTAGGGCTTCTCAGCCTAGACCACAGGTGTCAAAGCCTGGTCCTCGATGGCCGCTGTCCTATAGGATTTCAATGTTTCCTTCTTCAACACACCTGACTCAAATTAAAAGGATACAACAGCCTATGAAGCTCTGCACAATTACTCATTGATTTGAGTCAGGTGTGTTGGAGCAGAGATACATAGAAAACCTGCAGGATTCTGGCCCTCGAGGACTGGAGTTTGACACCCCTGCGCTAGATGAAAGATCTAAGAGACATTTTTTATAGAGCTTTAAAATTTGTATCACCAAACTTTTCTGAACAATACAAAACAAGTCATAGCTGATAAAAAACTAAATGATGAGAGAGATGGTTAGAGAGATAGTAAGTTTAATTAATATAATTTTGGATTTTTGGAATATTGGATGTGCACTACAGACAATAATCATCCATCAATGGAATCAATATAAAATGCTTCAGTGTCGCAAAGAACAAAAAGTTTTTCCTCTGGTGAACAGAACAGTGATCGGAGGTCTGCAGGGCATTCATCAAGTGCTACAATAAGTTTAATGTTAATATTTCAATTCTGACCTCTGGCTTTCAGCTGAATTACATCATTTGGGAAGGAAGATATCCACTTTTTCTTTTATCTTTCCTTTTTTAACATTGACTCATGTCATCAGGTATAATCATACTCACCTTTTTTTGCAGAATATTTCAAAGAGCAGAGATTGACATAGTGTACAGTAAAGCTCAGTTAATTAAATAAATAATTGTTCTTTTTTAGTTAAAGTTATTTATATCAGTTTTGCATAAATAAAAACAATCTGCTGAATTTAACATGTTTAAGTTAAGACAGGGGTGTCCAAAAGTCTGTCCTCAAGTGCAACTGTCCTGCAGGTTTTGAATGTTTTCTGATGCAGCAGACTTGAACCAGATTGATGGGTCAACATGGTTAGGAAAAACTTGACAACAAGCTGTTGTGGAGAGCCATTTAATTTGAATCAAGTGTGTTGGATCAGGGAGACATCTCAAACCTGCAGGATTGAGGCCTTAGAGGATGGGAGCTGGACACCTCTGAGTTAAGGTTTACACCAGACTTGACATTAAATTATGCCCATGACTGCTCTTACCTCTGCTGCCACTTTGTGTGTTTCTTGAAGCAAGAAGGAAGGAAAGACATTGGTAATTGTTTTAGAAAAGCAAGTGCCACTGCCCATTAATCTGGTATGTGTTTTTGACTATTTTCAAATAATTTGATCATTCTGCGATGAAAGACTTAATAGATTATTTAAAAGTGGAAAAATATTCAAGATGTTCTCAATTGCCCAAGAGTAAGTATTCTAGCAAGTTAACCACAAGGTCAGACCATGCTAAGCTCAGAAATAACATTTGTTTTAAAAAGATCAAAAGCTACATCTCAGACTTCCCAGGCCTCAGCTAGAGTCTTAAATGTTAAAGTTCATGACAGTTGTTAGAAACCTGAACATGCGGAACTGCCTGGGAAATAACTCTTCTCTAAAATAAAAATGAACGTTACAGCACAGTTTGTAAAGTTGCATCTGCAAGACGTCTGTAACAATGTCCTTTGCTCAAAGATAACACCCTAATGCACATCTATCTATGTATTTTTAAGTTTCCTGTTTGTAGGATTGCTGGATTAGGGCTGCTTGATTGTAAAAAATCATAATCACAAATATTTTAGGTCAATGTTGAAATCAAAAATCTAATTTAACAGCGCAAGGAGAGGTCCTGTGCTTTATAAGCACTCCTGCACCGTAATTTTCACCTGGCCTCCTGTGACTGTTTTGGGACAGGGGAGGGGCCTACAGCAACTCTGCTGAGGAAATCCTATAACAACTGCAGTTTTACAGGCACAATTGTGGCTGTTGTAGAGGCTCGTGCAAATAAATATAAACATCTCAGTAGTGACAAGCAGTGTGAAAATATATTTCACACTGCTTGTCACCCTGAAATTACAAAAGAACAGAAAAGTTTTTCATTGTGACTGGACTTAGAGTATATGTAGTGATTTGCCTTACAGTAGATTTTAATGTACATTCACAGAGACTATTTAAAGACACCCGCACACACATACCTACTGCTATGTGCAAATACAGGAGAATGGCCAATTTTATATTATTTTTTATTTTATTGCCTCCTTTGATCACAACGTCCTCCGCCATTTGTCACGGTTTCAGGGTTCTGTTGTGGGGTTGTGTAGTCTTGTCATGTTTTGTCCTTATTTTGTAGTTTCCTCCCTTGTGTTCTCTGTTTAGCTTCCTGTTTCCTGTTTGTTAGTTCACCTGGTTTCATTTAGCGGTGTTCTCTGTGTATATAACACTTGGTTTCAGTTCTCCTTTGCCAGTTCATTGGTGTAGACATTCCCATAGTTGTCCTCATTGTTTGTTATTTCCTGGATTAAACATCATTACCTGCATCCCGCCTGCGTCTTTTGGCCTGCATTTGGGTCCTGAACTAGTCTCTCCAAACGTGATCCATTGTTTGGAGTCATTGGTTACAATTA
This sequence comes from Atherinosoma microstoma, assembly GCA_037177055.1. Classification (NCBI taxonomy): domain Eukaryota; kingdom Metazoa; phylum Chordata; class Actinopteri; order Atheriniformes; family Atherinidae; genus Atherinosoma; species Atherinosoma microstoma. Next base: position 17,863,514 of record JBBBVU010000013.1, read on the forward strand.
AGAATTCAGCTCTTAACTTATTATGCTCATATTTCTTTAACAGAACTTGGCTTACATTTTGATTAATTTAATCTCCTCAGTGGTTCAGCTCAATTGTGGTGAACTACAGGGCTCAGTCCTTGGTGCCCTTCTGTTCTCTATTGACATGCTACCTCTTGGCCAGTTTATTCAAGATGTTCAATGTAAATTACCAGTTTTATGCAGATGATACTCAGCTATAAATGCACTTAAAACTCACAGATCCCAGTAAACTTACAAGGCTCACAGCTTGTCTTTCTCCTGGATGGCCCAAAAATTCCCTAAGTTCAATGACAAAAAATTCGAGGTCATTCTGTATGTTCCGCCAAATGCTGTCCGTTCTATTGTTTCTAGTCTCGTCAATCTCAGATAATTATCACCAAAGCCGCTTGAAATCAGGAGTAATATATCACCTTGACTACTGTAATTAGTTGTACTCAGGTATTAGTGAAGGCTCCCTCTGTCATTTCCAGTTGATACAAAGTGCTGCTGCAAGACTGGTTCATGAAAATATGAGCACATCACTCCTGTGCTTGCTTCCCTTCAATGGAATCCCGTTAGATTTTGTATTAATTTCAAAATCTTATTTCTCACCTTCAAAGCCTTGTCTCAACAAACATCTCAAGTTTACTGACCTGGTTTATGCCATCCTGATCACTGAGATCCACAGACAGGGCACTTTTAGCTTTCTCCAGATCACAACTTATGACATTAGAGCCCCCACCTTTTGGAATTCTTTGACTGCTGTACTCAGGCACAACATCTCTAAATATCGTTGAATCCCTTACTAAAACTCAGATTTTTCTAAGGGCCTTTGGCATTCAGCTGATAAATATATTATGTATTCAAATGCTGATACTCTAGCTGCTTCGTCCCCTCTTTTCTGGTTTAGAAGTTTTGTAACTTTGTTGAGAGGTGTGCTACATGATACCTTGTTATTACTTTTGTTGTGGTTGTTTTTGTTACTGTTTCCTTTATCAGATAGCCTTTAAACTTTCTTTTATTTTTTATTAATTGAACTGAATTCTGCTCTAGAATTTTTTTTGTATCATATTGTTGTTGATGATCAAAGTGTTTTGTTTATTAATTTTCTGCTACATTATGAACTTTGTACGATTGTTTAGATAAGCCTGTTATCATTATATACAGGATGAGATAAGATAACAAACACTGAATTGTAATGCACAGCAGCACAGAGGTTTAATTCTTTCTGAATATTTCCCACTGAATATATCCCACTCCCCTAATCATCTGCCGTTGTGTCCTTGGGCAAGATACTTCACCCTCCTTGCCTTTAGTGTCGGCATCACTGGAGTATGAATGTGTATGAATGTTTTAGTGGTGGTCAGACAGGCTGTTTGCGTGCATTGGCTGCCGTGTTTATATCAGTCTGCCCCGGGGCAGCTGTGGCTACACATGTAGCTTACCATCACTAAGTATGGGTGAGGAGTGGATGAGTAATTGATCCAATGGAAGCACTTTGAGTGCTGTCAGCAATAAAGCGCAATATAAATCTAATCCATTCTTCTACTTCTTCTTCTTCTTCTTGTTATTGTTATTATTTTTATTTGTCTCCCTCGACCATGTACAAACAGTTTGACTCTTAAGCAGCTGTGGGTGGCAAAAAGGGCTGAAGCCCAATCAGTTGTTTTAAGAAGTAATCATTGCCGTTGCCAAGAATGGCTCCGGCTGAACATAAAAATACATTTAATTTTGCAAACCACAGATGAGAGCAAATGAACACCTCAGAGAAGTTGGGTGGCTTCTTAAAAACACCTATAATTAACGATGGAGCAGAACAGAGCATAAATCAAAAGACACATCCAGAATAAGACAATTAGAAATTAAATTGGTTAATGGAGTGTTCACAAAATCAAAACAACACAACAACAGCAGAGGACCTGCTGTGAGACGTGAATGCTTCTGAGTTTCTGGATTAACTAAAGAGATTTCAGAGACAAGACAAGACTGACAATGGTCCCATGTGTACAGTATGTAATCCACAAAGAGGGAAGGCACTGCATGATGTCACAAACAAAATGAGTCTGACATCTTACATCTTAGTAGGAAAAATATCTTCTCTCCTGCCCCAGGGGGGTATGATATGTTGGTAAAACTCCATCTCCAGTCTCTGCTGAATAAATTACATAATATAACAGAATGTATAGACTAAAAGGAGAGTAAATGAAACAGAACACAACACCAGGAAGTTTTTTTCGCTTGCTTGTTGTTGTCTGAGTACTCTCTGTCCCTGTGTAGCTGTGTCAATGGCCATGAGAAGTGGAGAGTTATGATTAAAAACAGACGGAAACAATTTAATCTTCATTATGTCTTTTCTCAGCCAGTGGCAATTCTGAGTCAATATCAGCTGTTTAACATCATTGCTTTGCAGCAACCATTGCAACCTGGTCCAATGCAGCCTAAGGCATGAATGAAGGTGGCACAAATACAGATGAATGGTTTGACAGGATGGATCCAAATTGAGAAAAGGATGATGAGTGATGATGATGTGGAGTGAGAAATTTGACAGCAGGCCCCAGGCGGTCACCTGATACCTCCTGACTTGGCATTTTGTTAGCAATAAAGGACTACAGACTCTGTACAAGAAGTAGCTTCAGAGACATCACCCATTGGTTTGTTAACAGCCATTCTCGTGCAGAGAGCTGAACAAATGACTGTCTTAGCCTAATTGAAGCCAGAAGTCAACAACATTTTTTGCAATCATATAAAATTTTGCCTCTGATTATTATTTCAAGGGCTTTGTCATTCTAAAAGTTGAGCATGTAAGTTGAGACACACTCTGATGGTGGAAGCTTTTAAACTATGACAAACTGTGAAGCGGTGTCAAGCACGCTGATATATGTAGAGCCCCATGAAGTTATAAAAAATGAATTGTGAAAAGGGCTGAAAGGATTAAATCCTCCAGAACGGTGTGTATGTGTTAGTTTTCATGTGGATGCTTGTGACAGAAGAATTGGAGAGAGGTAGTAACGCACTTTATCTCACAAATTAGTTAAATATGTGCACTATCCATACACACCTTAATAAAAAGAAACAAATATCCTTTAGTAAAAAAGGCAGCATCAGAGAAAATGCTACTCTGTCATGAAAAACAAAATGTGTATCCTCTAGTGAGGATAAACACTGAAACCAAGTGGTATACACAGTGCTAAAATAAATCAACAGTTAATTGAATTTTCAACCTCTGAGTGGCACTAAAGGTTAACCTGTCAACTGAATTACTCTTAGAGATATATCCTGAAGACCCTGGTGTTTTGCACAGTGTACTTGTTCTCTTTTTAAGATTGGATGTTCCGTCCAGATTAGTATTCAGACCTTCTTGGTTTTGACATTAATATTTCACTTTGATTAATTTAGCATCACTAAAAGTAACTACATGGGGTAGGTTATATACTTGAAAATCGCTGTTATGTTAAAAAGAATCGAAAATCTAACAGTATTTTTCTACCTTCAGATTTTCACAGTGCACAGAGAAATGCCCCATTTTGAACCAGTATATGTACACATACAGTAGATAAAACTAATCCTGTTTTTTGTCAACTATCAAATTTTAAAATCCTGTCCGTTTTTTTTTCCAGCTCAATCTGCTCTCAGTTTTAAGAAAAAGAACAAATTTGACAAAATTTGTTCTTAAAACAGTTTTTAGATTTGAAATGTCTATCAGTGTTATGCTGTTGGATGCTGTTTGGTTTCAACTTGGGGTGTCCGAAGGGGTCCCTTTGTCCATCCTCACCCTCCCTCAATCATTTATCTTCTACCCTTTTATTAATTTATTAACTGATTAATTTATTTATTTATTAATTTATTTATTTATACATTGCCCTCACTCACTCAAGCATCCTTTCATTATTCTCTTTATATCTCATCCTTTACCCCATCTTAACTTTTTTATTATGCCTCTTCAGATCATTCATTTGTTTCTTTTTTTTCAGGTACTATGTGAAGGATTCTAAGTTGGCTTGGGTCACTAACATCCTCAGATGGATCCCTTGCACTCAGTCTCCTCTTTCCGGCCTTAAAACATGACACAAAGCTCAGAGAAGGAGTTTTACCGGATCAACCAATTTTGAAATCGGTCATAACTTCATCCATACCCTTCACTAAACCAATAGACTCACACTGAGGTGTGGTCCTTGCTAGTACTGAATTATTTAATCCTTCACATTATCACTTATTCATCAGATAATTATTCACTTTGTCACTATATTTATCTATTATAACAACCCAACACATCAAGGTGTTGGGCAGGATGCCAATGCCATCACTAAAATGCTGTGCTTCATTTACTCTTCATCATTTTGTATTTCTAAAAGAGGTTCCGTAAAATCAGCATCATTGACTCATCTTATGAAGTCCAACATTTAACTTTTAATTTACTTGGTGCGAGTAAAAGACAGGAAAAAAAAAAAACATTTTAGTTACTGAAAGTTGATTTTCTTTTAAAGAGCCACTCAGCTAAAAAAAATTCTGAATTCTTTGTGTTTGTATTTACTGATGTTGTAACTTCTGTTTAAACACAAACTGGCCCAATAAAGTGAAGTTTTCTTTAGCTTGTCTTTGTCTGCATTTAGAAGCTTTAAAATGATAAACTAGCTCTGGAGATGGAGGGTGAAAGCACACAATAATTTGCCAACAAAGGCATCAACACCTTAATGGTTTTGGGCTGTTTGACTGGTATACTGACTCACTATCATACAATATTTCAAACTTGTGCTAAGACTAGAAGGAAATAAAGCTTACATGACTCTTGAGATCTCTTGGAAACATGTGCCCTAAAGCCAGTTGGTGAGCAAAATCCTTTGGGAGCTCCACTGCCTACTGTATGAGTCACTACATGATTTTCCTCTCAGCCATACTGTTTTCCACACCATAATATACTTGACAGACATCAAGACGAAAGAAAATGCAACACAAAGGTTGTTTGGCCTTTCCAAGTGTTTTCCAGAAAGCATTATGACATTGAGTGTCACTTAAATTCAGGTGAAATAGTTTCAATAATCGCAGTGAGCTTAGATTGTTTAGTGGTGATGGCAGCCGGAAACGACAGATGGGCAGTCAGGAACTTGCTATTCATCTTCTTGCTTGGCTTTACTGTACGAGGGAATCTAAAGGGGCAGAGGATTGAAAAGTTATCTGTGCGGCTGATCGGCAGACATATAGGCTCACTGCTGTTAATCTTATCTTGCCCATATGCTCAGATCTCCTTAAAGAGACACAACAGTGACATGACAGTAAGAGATTGTCAAAATGCATTTCTTGAGAATGAGAAAGAAAAAGACCTCCGTGCAGGCTGCAGCAAAGACAGGAAACACAGGCCGACAGGTGAAATGAGTTACCACAAATTCAGTAGCGCTGACAACTGTGAAAGCATCGGCTTGCTTTCACCTCTTATTTTCCTCACTCTAAAGCCCCTTTCAGACATGCTCTGAATAGCAGTAATGTTGCTGACTTTGGCCCTGATTTACGAAAGGTTGTCCTTTGGCCCTGATTTACGAAGGTGGTCCTGAAGTGAGGAATGGGGTGGCAATGACTGAACCCCTGGAAAGAAATCTACAAACAGATGTTTGAATGTTAAAAATCACAACTTGAGTTTAAAAGATATGCCAAAAGGTGACACGTTCATTTTTATTTTCTCAATAAAAACTTTTGTTGACATTATGAAAACTTGTTTTATTTTGTGCCCATACCTTGCTCTACAACCGGCTCCAGCGTGTCATACCCCGATACACCAGTTATCTGCTCCACGCAGTAAGTGAGCTGCACTTGCTCCTCAATATCTCTTCTGATGGCCCCCCACCTGTCTTATTTGCCGATGTTTTATTATGAACAATTTTTTCTTTGGTTCTCCATCTTATATCTTGCCACCTCCTCCTAACTTCATCCGTTCTTCTGGTTTTTCCAACTGTATTTACTTTTTCGCAGATATTCTCCCATATTGCAGTCCTTCTGGTGACATTTAGATTTTTTTTTCTCAAGCTCAGCAATATTTTTATTTGCCACCTCTACTAAAATTTCAACCTCAATCGGATCGAATTTCATTTTGCGTTTGCGGTTTCCTTGCTCTCCAGATCCTTCCATGACAAAGCAATAGCGCAGGCTAAATCCTCATTTAAATACTGCTGTTTGCACCTGGTATTAATTGCGTGAGCAATGTTAGTAGATCACCCGCAAATCATAGAAACACAACAGCGACCGCTAATTAGTTGCGGAGCAATTTATTTAGCGGTCGCTATTTGGATTCTTCGTAAATCAGGACATTAGTCTTTTATACCGGTTGCATTCAGACAAACGTTCCGCTCTTTTACCTCTGAGCTGTAACTGACATTTACCGGCTAGCCCCCATGTCATAAGAACAGAAATGTTGTGGCACGTCGTTTTGCCTGAACGCAAAGGAAATGTTTCCGACAAGTTGCAACACAAAGACGTCCTACCCTGTTTCGACAACCGACTTATCCGGAACATTTCCCCATATGTGAACATAGCTGCGATGTTTAAAGGCCACGAGGAAGTGATATGTTTGAAAAGACAACTTCGGTTAAAGTGTGGATGGACTTTACCGCACATATTCCGCAATGCAAGTCTGAAAGCGGCTGAAGTGAAGCCAAGCAATACCGTACCATTCGCTTTCTATTACACTGCAACTCTGCATCTGAAAGACAGCATTTGAACTAGACTACCAGTCAAAGGTATTGTCACATATTCCCATTGGATTTGATGGGAAAGTGTGTCCAAACGTTTGACTGGTAGAAGGTTTTTCACCCTCTGGAAAATGATGGTCTTCATTTATCAATATTTTTTAGAAAATCACAAAGTTCCAAATCCCTGATTGAAAATAGTTATTTCTGGTCAAGACCTTTTTAAAGGGCTCAGAAAATCTAATTCAAAAATCTGTAATTCCATCCCAACTGACATCATCATTTAATATGAGGTCTTAGCCCCCAATGTTTTAAATAAGAAAAAAAAAGAATCAGATGGGAATTTATCCTGTGGACTTCTTTGCTTGTTTCTCATACTTTTACTGTTTTCATCCAGAGGTGATGGAATTGTAAGAGACTTGGTGAGATAAATCGTGATTTCAGTTACATTCAACTGGCATATTAAAGTAAAGAAAATCTGGACTCTTTTTTCCACCACTGTAGATGCATGTAATTTGAACATTTCTCAGCCATTCGTCATTCCCACATTATCATATCATGGCTCTTTGTAGGGATGATCTAGGGCTTTATTTTAATGTCAATTCCTCATAAAAATGTAGACACAAATGATTTTGGTGCCTTAATCTGTGTGAGCGTTCCTTCCAAGCTTAAGTTTTATAAGCTAACAAACACACACATCAGCAACGATAACAAAACATGATTTCCCACAGCAGTCACATTTGGATCTCCCAGTTAAAGGTCAGCTGTCACCACTCTACAGCTCCAAGTAAAGAATTGCACTAGCCAGCTTCATCTCATTTGTAAAATTAGCATGAAATGGCATGTGTTCTTTTGAAATAATGTGGCGACAACGCAAAAGTTTTGCAAATGAAAGTCCATTTTAGAGCTTTGTTGGGGTGAATAAACAAATACCCAAGATATAGTGGAGACATGACTCTGTTCAATTGTGGAAGTGTAGATAGCCACAAAAGTCTACATTCAGAGAGAGAAGGGCCCCTCTATTTTGCCCAAATCTTTTGTTGTCCCACAGGAAATAGCTCACACCTTTTACTCCAGTGACACTACAGTGTAGCCATGACTGGGCTGACCTAACACTGAGAGAATGTGGAGGCTTTTTATATGGTTTGTTTCATGGATTTACAAAAATAATAGCTACCAAACTCAATGCAATTTAAATTGTGGGATAAAGCAGACAAGCACCGAAACTCTCCACATCATAGAAGGCTAAACCAAAGAATGTTTGACATTTTTCCTGGGAGTGCCTTAAAATCACTGATGAAAACTCTGTGTATAGACTGATATAATCTCTTCTTTGGTAAATAATTAAACCTTTTTATAGAGAAAAACAAAGTTTTTATAGTTTATTTTTGTTTCTTAAAACACTGCTACTTTTTATCGTTTTGCTCAACCTTTCTCTTCAGCTGAGGAGTGGCTCTATTATTCTGCAGCATCAAACACTGTATGTTTGTATACACACTCAGGGGGCACCTCTTCATGCTGACTTTGCTGATAGCAGAAAGAAATTCAGAGACCCATCAGTCATACAGGTAGGAGTGAACCTTCTTCCTCCACAGATTCATGCTGAGGCTATAAACTGATCTTTGTCGCAGGAAGAACAAAGCAGCCGTGAGCAGACAGTACAGATGCAGCTGCAGCCTACAGGAGCAGGGTTATTACCACAGTGCAGCTATCTTTTTGGATAATATTCTGTCTGCACTTGAAGATGAAGCACCAGATGTGCTTTTGTGATTTCCTTTATAAATACTTCATTAGAGAGAGAAAAGAAAAGGAAAGCGGCTCAGCATTTTCAAATCACTAGAAGGAAGATTTCGTATGTGAGGAGGAATATGAAATGTCACTAATCATTCAACCCATGCAGCATCTCCATGGCCTCACAACTGAGCTGTAAGTTGACAGTGAAAAATCTAAGTCATCATCTATCAGTATAGTATCCCCCTAACTTTGTGCCCTCCCCTTCTCTTACAGATAAGTTGATGGAGGACAGAGATGCTGGAGTTGCCATCCAGGGCTCATCTGGCCTGTGCTGGCCCTGAGGCGGCAGCTGTCACTTGCAAAGTAGACCCCCTGCTCCTTGGTTGAGGTTTTCGCTGAGCTGGGGCTAGATAATGAGGACATTATCAGATCAGAGTCCTCACACTGAAACAACCCAAGCCACCAGCACAACTTGAGCGACCTTTTCCCACCTGCTCACAAGATAAACGACCAGGAGTTTCATACAATATTGTCACAGCAGATGAGAGGCAGTGGATTTTGTATATTTATTTCCAGTATGTGAATAACTTCAGAGATGAGAAAGAAAACCCCTTTTTGTTTATGACTTTTGCTAAATTCTGTATAGTCCAGTTCACTGCATCTTGTTTATACATGATTATTTTTAGGTTACTAGGGGAATGACCATACTATATCTAGTTAACCTGCCACCCTTTTCTCATTCCTAAGGTTTTTTTTGTTCGTTTTCTCTTGGATATTTTTTTTTGTGTTTTTTTTGCTCATTGTTAGTCTAGTCCACCTGATCCTCATATTCACAGATGCTTGCTGCAAGAATCAACCACTGAAATATTAGTAGCTTAAGGGCCCTGGTTGTGGATGTCCACACAGACAAGTGCAGGCTCCACATTTGCAAAGTTATTCTTATTACATTGTATTATGTTTATCCTTATTACAGTAGCCTTCGTGAGTGTCAAAAATTGCCATATATATGGACATCTGTATATGCTGCGCCCCTGAATAGGGGTGGCTGATGAAAAAAGAAATAATTATCACAAGAGAGACTAGATGGTGTTTCCTCGTGAGGGAATTTACTGTAATCACCCAACAAACAAACCACATGAAAGTACCAGGTTCACCATAGTAGGATACATACCACAATTACACACATATGGTCTCTCTGAAACAGTCCAGATGTGATTAGTGGCTAACACAGTACTCTTGTTTGCTAATAAAACATTTATAAAACGCCTGGAATAATCACTTAAACAGTCCATAAGCAAGTGTCAAATGCATTTTATGTTTGCACGAATGTTTAACAATAGCATGACTGCAATGTACCCGCTTTAGCGCAGCTAACTCATGAGGTATATGCTAACACACATGTTAACCAAAGCTGACCATTTTTACTTTCTCACAGAATACATCCATCCATCTATCCATCTTTTACCCTTTGTCCATGATCAGGTCGCAGGAGTAGCAGCCTGAGCAGGGAAGCCAGGGACCACCACCAGGAAGGCGTCCAGGAGGCATCCTAACCAGATGCCCGAGTCACCTCATCTGGCTTCTCTCGATGCGGAAGAGCATCTGTGTTCTGCCCTCCAGGCTGATTAAGTTCTCTATATGTGTATTTTGTAATGCTCCATTCCTATTTGTATTCACTGTGT
>JBBBVU010000013.1:17878815-17892826 GCA_037177055.1 Atherinosoma microstoma
ACCATCTCAGACACACAACTTTTCAGTCTTACAAACTGTGGTCTGTTTGTTAGGTAGTCATAAATCCAGGTGGTTGTAATTATCATGTATCATGTATCAAAAATGTGTCTACTTAAAAGTGTTTTAACACTAGCTATTTGTGCTTGTCATTCATGACTATTATTTGTGTGAAAAAGTATCTATTATTATCATGTATTGTCAAATTTACTCATTTTATACTTTGTAAAGCTAGCTAGCTAACCAAGCTAGCTAACAATTCTGTATGTATTGTGCATGTGTGTGTGTGTGTGTGCTTTTATTCATATAACCCAGTCACCCTTAACATTATGACACTGACAAGCAAAGTGGAAAAACTCTGCTCATTTTATTACAATCAGTCTGGCTAGAGAAAACGGTATCCTGGTTTTCACATGGATGCTACTTTGAAATTTGGCTCCTATAAGCATTTGTACAGACCAGTGTAGGTGCAGAAAAAGGCGATCATCCCCTATCGGGACAGCAGTGGGTCCTGTAAAGACTGTTTAGGATGAACTCAAAAGAACATGACAGTGTCTCAGGCGTTAGACTTTTTGTCTTGTTCGATGTTCATCCAACTTCCAAACTCCCCAGATACCACTCTGATGGGATTTGATAGTGTGTGGAAAGCAGTACCAACCCACCAAAACCCCAGCCTCCAACTCACAGGGCCCAAAAGATACATTGCTAATGTCCCAGTACCAGACTCTCTCCAGGACAGTCTGAGATGTTCTTTGTCTATAAACTGCCAGGTTGGAGCCACTGTGGTTGTATAAAGTGGTAGGAACCTACAAAGAAAATAATTTTATAATCTTTAGACTACAAATGCATAACAGTGGCTGCTGGCTGCAATCTATGTCAAGAAAGCAAGTTTCAGTTTCATTTAGTTTGGTTTATTTGTTTTTATATGCTTAGAAAAAAAATATCTCAAGGCACTTTAAAGAAAAATGTAATACAATTCGAATTAGTTACTATCCTATTAATTCAACCCAATTCTCTGCCCTATGAGGTAGGCATAGATCAGACTAAAATTTAAATCATGTATTCTATCAAATCAATATGTTTGTGTTGATAAAACAAACAAGGCCATTTAAAATGGATTTTTCAGCCACAGCTTTGGCTGGATAAAACAGCTCTGGGAGCAAGCAGATATTCAAATTTATCTCTAAATAGTCTTATTTTCAAATCTTAGAATGTCAACAAGTGCAAAGCTTCAGTGTTTAATGGGTCTTTGTATTAGATAAGCAGTTCTCTCAATTGAGATTATATATCTCAGATGGGTACTTTAGCCTTCTTGAGACACTCCATGCACCAAGCTTCATGGCATGGTCTGTGAATGTCATTGTCAAGAATTGATTGGTCAAGAGGAAATGCTTTTTCACTAATTAATCTGTTATCTCAGATTTCAGCTTAAGTAGTATCCTTGTAAGAAGTGAACCGCTGTTAAAACCTAGAAAATCCAAGTTAAACCTGAAGATAGATCACTAATCCCAAATCCTGCTTTGTGGCACAGAAAACTAGAGAGCTTCTACGCAATTCCACACAATGGTCTGGCCCTGTGTTGACTCTATTCACAGAGCTCATTCTGTTCACTCAGCACACATAAGGCTGGGATGACAGTCACATTACTATGATTAAGCTTTTAGAAAATACATCCTCATTTTGTTTGAGGATTAAAAGAAATACATGAAATAATGATGGAATAAATAACAAGAAACAATTTTGCTGCTGAATTTTCTTGCACACTCCAATGTTTATTTCTCTATTTTTTGTGTCAACTCATGAAAAACATAAAGCATTTGAAACGTCTTTCTAACAAGTAAAAAAAGTTGTACAGTTCAATGCTTTCTGAGACAATCTAACACGATGCTGAAAAAAAGAACAAAGAAAAGAGGAAAAGAAACAACTGTAAATGAGTTTTAATATGTGCGGACAGCATCCTGTGTTTGCCAAGCTGAAGTGTTGTTAACAATAATCCTGTATCATCCTGGTGATATCATTGCAGTCATCTTCAACAAGTTTGTCCATACATCCAGAGGTAATAAGCCGGAGAGGAGCCACATTATTGCACTTGTTTGAAACACGTTGTCCTGTGAGTTTGAGTGCTTCATTTATCAACAATTCACACAAAGTACAAAATCACTTCAGGTGTGAGTTTGTCTTATGAAACCAAGTGAAAGCACCAGAGATCCTCTGACAAGCAGAGCAACAAAAGAAAAAGATGCCAACAGAGCAGAAAAGACATTACAGGGACACGATTGACTGCATAGTGTTAACTTCAATATACACTTATGAGAATAAAACAACTGAGTATTGAGAATGGGATTTATCAGGTCCTTGCAATGCAGACGACATGCAGTTTTATATTACAATGTCTAACAATGTCACCAGGAGACAGAGGCCCAATTTAGGGTCTTAGTAAATGCATTGAGGAGATCTGATGTCTCAGCAGGACCTGGAAAAATTAGTCCATGCTTTCATCTTTAGTTGGCTTGATTATTGTAACAGTGTCTTTACAGGTCTACCAAAAAAATTAATTGGACAACTGTAGCTTATTCAGAACTCTCCTGCACAAGTTCTCACTAAGAAAGTTGACCACATCAGTCCAGTTCTGAGGTCCTTACACTGGCTGCCTGTCTATCAGCAGATATACTTCAAAGTTCTGTTGCTGGTCTATAAAGCTTTGAATGGTTTAGGACCAAAATACATCAGGGACTTCTTGATCCAGTATGAACCTACCAGGCCCATCAGGTCATCTGGATCCAGTCTTTTATCTGCTTCCAGGGTCAGAAGCAGACATGGAAAAGCTGCATTCAGCTTCTATGCTCCACATGTCTGGAACAAACTCCCAGAAAGCCTCAGATCAGCTGAAACACTCAATTTATTTAAAGACCTTCTCCTTCACTTAAAAACTCTGCTTTCTAGACTAGTTTGATGGCACAGTGACATCTATTGTGTGCGTTTCTGGAGCTCTCGCGGCCCAGCAGCATCCTGCTGGTGAGAAACCGCAATATACAACTTTTTCATCCAGGGCGCATGCATGATGTTGCAGCTGAATTTTGCACTGTGCATGCGTTATACGCCAGCAAGCGGATGTAAACAAACTGGCCGTTTTGAACACGCACCATGGCGCACCATGGCGTTAGAAGAAATTATCGGAGGAAGGGAGGAAACAAAAGAGGGACAGAGACAGAGCAAGAGATGAGACAACAGTCAAGAGAAGACTGTTTTTACTGTCTGCAAAGAGCTCACAGGATGCAAGATGGATCCTGGATTAGCCATCAGTAGGGGGCGCATCACTGAGAAAATGGCAAAAGTAAGTGTGTCTTTAAAATCCAGGTTAAAGACCCACCTGTTCTTTGCTGTTTATGAATAGTTTGGGTTTTTTTTGTTTGTTTTTTAAATCTGTGCCGTTTCTTTTGAGCTTGAATTTTTAAAATTGATCATGTTTTTAATGTTCTAATGTCCTTTCTTTCTCCCTTTCTCTTGTGTTTTATTTTAAATTACCTCTGCACACCGCTGTAAGGCTTTTACAGCGGTGTGCAGAGCTAATGTGTGCAGAGGTTTATGTAATGCACTTTGAATGGTCTTGTACATGAAATGCGCTATACAAATAAACTTCTCAGCAGATATTCCTGGCTTAGAGTTATGGTGCTTGTTGACCTCTTTCCTGTCCTCCCCACCTCCAACCGGTTGAGGCAGATGGACATCCTCCTTGAGCCTGATTTTGCTGGAGGTTTTTCCTTCCTGTTACAGGGGAGTTTTTCCTATCCACTGTTGCCTGCCGTGCATGCTTAAGTTGGGGGTATTGAATTGAAGAGAAGATTTAATCCAATCCATTTATTTCCGAAGCTTGGCAAGTGCTATCTATGAATTGGCTAATATGAACACAGTTATTACAAGTAGATAAATGTTGATCATGTCATGGATTTGTTTTTGTTTGATTGAATTGGACTGTGTCAGTAAAAGTTTCTTGAGATAACCGTTGTGAATTGGCGTTATACAAATAAAGCTGAATTGAATCTTCCCACAGCTCTTCTGACCATGTTTTAATTCATGTTGACTGTGATCATCAGTGCTGTTCTTTACAAAATGAAAAGTTGTTTTCCACAAAAAAAGACTGAATGATTGATTTTAAAAAAGATACTCAAGTAAGACTAAGAAACGGTTAATGTTTTCCTTTTCCTCCATACTCTTCAGTTTCAGATGAAAGTCCAAAACAACCACCTCCATTAAAGCACTGGCTGTCACAAGGTCATCACTTCAAACCTTTCCCCCTCCAGGCTGGAAGAGGCTATAAGGTCATGGTGAAAGTGATGGCAGTATGTGATTCACTATGCAGCCTTTCCCCTCCATAACCAGATGGTGAGTTGGATGAGTGCCTTTAGACTGGCTGCTATCTTCTCATCTGTGGCCTGTCTCTGCCCATCAAAACCTGGCTGTCAGCAGTAGATGAACTGATTACAAGGAGCCCTGATGTCCCAACGGCCAACTGAGGCACTTTGGGCTCAGCATAAAGCAATAGCAAAAGGGGAAGCACAGTCTTAGATACAACATACTCAAAGCAAAAGAGTAGAAATATCACAATGCAAAAGCCAGCATCCATGATGGAAACACTAGGCTGCTCTCAAAGGGGACGTCACGCATACGTCAAATGCTGATTGGTTGAAAGTTTACTTGAGCCAGAAGGAGCCGATATCAGCCGGTTTCATCACAAAGAGGATGAAACTTTAAAAAATGATGATGAACATAGAAGCAAAAGAGAAAATCAGAGGCAACAGCTCTGCAGGACAATCCTTATTAATTTAACACTTAGTTTGACTTGATGACAAAACAGATGTGTGTTAATTATAGCTTCTTGTCTTTTCCACAGCAGAGCAAAATTATAGACCATCAGTATCAACAACACAAACAAGAGTAGCCCACATCTCATTAGATTCCACACATTTCTGAGACTCTGACACTGAGACTGCTGCCAATATGCTATAACATGTAGATGTGCATTTGCAAAGCACCATCATAAAGGGGTTCCAGAAACCTCTTCAAGCCTTTAGCCTTTTCTTAAAGCACTGGTAAAACAACTTGCAAATACTCACTAACATCTGGCTCTTTGTGCAATGAGTAAGTGTTCAGACATGCGTCAACTGATTTGAAGTAGACAAGGGTTTAAATCAGTTTAATTGGAACAAAAGGCCTGGGTTTACATGCTATTTTTCCACAGAAATATCGGGCTGTTATGCAATGGTCAAGGCTTTAATCCGCTTATTTTAGCTTGTGTACCTGCATTTAAAAAAATCGATTTAAAGTATAAAGGTATATAAAGATGTAAAGTATAAAAAACAATATTAGATATCTTTAAAGGCTAATTTAATCCTGAACCATGTATACTACAGACTTAAAGCAGCATGCACTGCATTCCAGATGAACTTTTTCAGGTAGTTCTGTTCATTTCAGCAAGACCATGGAAAACTATACTCTGTATAACAAAATACATGATCCATGGTAAAACTGCACTAAACTTGCCTGCTGTCTAGAACTGCCACATACTAAAAATATATTTGAGTTTTATTTAAAGAAAAATTACAGAAATCCTGGGCAGATGAACAACTAATATTGTAGATTCTATATTTTACTTTTAAAACTGCAGCAATCTTTCTCCTCACTACACAAACCCATACAAGTGCTGCTCAAGGCAGAGGTGATGCAACCACCAAAGTAGATCCTTCACTTATTTGGATCATATTCCTGTCTTAAAATTCAATTATCACTTTCTTCTGTTGTTCCTTTTTCTTCTCTTTTTTTCAAACACAGGATCCTAACATTTTTCCAAGAGCAGAACAGCAGAATAACAGCAAGATTTATCACATCAAGAATTTCTGTTATAAGTGCAGAGGAAGCTAATAACAGCAACACTTTTACTTCCTGCCTTTGGTTTTATTAAAACCCAATTTGTGAAGATGCCACACGGCTTGCTAAACAGAGAATACTGATTGCCTGGAAGCCAGCAAACAATTTTAATTAATGTCAGTGTTAATGACATGCACACCCACACAAATGTGCACCAATTAGTGACATTGTACTTCCTGATGGATGAATATGCCAGGAGACACAATTACCGTTACAACAGGAAAGACTTAATCTACAGGTGATCAGTTTCCAACTGTCCTGAACAGTGTTGGAGACTTTTTGCTCTCATCAAAACCCAGATTTTACTAGGTGGCCTCATTACCAGGATTTGCATCATCTTTCTTGTGATTAATTAAGAGCTGTGCAGTTCATGAGGCTTTTCTTATCTTATCTAACCCTTATGCCCTCCTCATGACATTTTTGGCCATTTCCGTCAAGTTTTTTTTTTTTCATTTGGTGATCATTTGGGCTATGTAACAGCTTGGAGTGTGAATTTTTTCAGTGAGTCTTTTATTTAGTCAATTTTTTTTAAAAATCCAGTGTCATTTTCTCTCTAATGTCTTTTCTACTCTGTGGAAGAATTTTGCACCCTTTTGTGGTCCTCGTGGCCAAAACTGTCCATGTACGAAAACTGCTATGAAATCATCATTCATTCCGATTTTTTTCCGATTTTATTTTTCATAAATCACTTAAACTTCCGTCATGCTCAAAAATATCAAACTTTAAAATATATTAGGCCCTAATATTTTTAACCCTTTAAATGCCAGTTTGATTATTTGAGTCCCGGTACAGTTTGATATGTAAAAAACCCCCACAAAAACTTGATTATTTTCCATATAATAAATATTAGACTGATAAGTGTTCGGTGGTGATTAGACACTTGGATATGTCAAAGATTAACCACAAAATTTATTTAACTTCATTTGTACTTTTTATGTAATATCAGATACAACCTTTGGTGGTCCTATGGCCAAAAGTGTCCCATTAACTTCCATTAAAGCACAGTTTTTAATCTACCAATTATTATTGTTTCATGCATCCTTTTATCTAGTTGACCTTGAGTGTCAAGAAAGGCGCCAATAAATAAAATGTATTATTATCATTATCATTATTATTATAGTTTAAAACTAATATTTTTAGATGTCAACATTTCATTTAGAAGACAAATAGTTCAATCTAACATCTTTACAGGATTCCACCGGATTCAGTTGACAGATGCAGGAAATTCTGGTATTTTGAACAGTTATATTATGGAGCTCTGTTACTACCAGAGTGATGTATTTGTGTCTGTGTCTGTGTTCTGAGTGTGTGTGAGTACGTGTGTGTGCAAATGTGTGTGTGTTAGAAAAAGAGAGAGCCTGAATTTGTAAGCACGCATTGATAATTTCAAGGCTAAAAAGGGCATCGTTTGAAGGATGTAACTGACTTTGAAGAGGTGAATGAGTGAAAACAAATAACATGATAATTTGCTGTTCCCAAAAAAAAAGCACCTGGCCTTTTCAGAGCCAAACATAAACATGCAGCTTCATTTTATTAGTGAGCAGAGAATTGGAAAGCCTGGAGTAAAAATGAAGAAGTTTTTCACTGTAGAAGAGGCTTTGGACACGGTCTTAGCCATAATCTGTCAACAAACTCCAGGATTCATCCGAAGAAGACACAAGCTTTGAAGTAGTGTCTGACATAGAATACGTACTGTATTCTTCACATCTGAGAACTCATCTTACTCTTTTCAGAACATGGAGAGGACACCAGGACCATGCCTATCCTAACAGCTCCATAATATAACTAAAATATACAAGAATTTCATGCATTTGACTACAATAGTCAATCTCGTGGAATCCTGTAAAAATGTCAGACTTAACTTTTTTTCTTCCAAATGAAATGCTGACATAAAATAAAATTTTGTTTTAAACTTTGATAACTGGTAGATCAAAAACTGATTTTCTGTGGAAGTCAATGGGACACCTTTGGCCAAAAAGTTTGTATCTGATACTACATAGAAAATAAGAATGAAATCAAATAAATTTTGTTGATAATCGCTGACATATCCAAACGTCTAATCATCACAAAAGATCTAGCTATCTAATATTTATTATATGGAAAATAATTTGGTTTCTGAGGTTTTTTGTATTGAATGAGGTAGTACTTCAGATATTTAAACTGGCATGTAAAGGGTTGAAATACTGAAAATGATTTAATAAGAATGACTTTTAGATTTTAAAATGTCAGTGTATGTAAAATGTATTCTTACACTTCCCTCTGAAATAGACCTTTTTTAGTCAGGCCCATTGAGGAGTCCTTTATATCTGAAGGTATTTCTCAATGGGCCTGAAAAATAAGCTTAGAGCCAAATGGAGGAGTTCAATTATTTAGTTATAGCCAGAGTCTTATGATAAGCTCTTCACCTTGTTCCCATACTTTGATGCAAAGGCAGAAAGGTCAAACTTTTAAAATTAACAGACATAACCCACTAAGATCCCTAGAGGTACATATCTCAATTAAATATGTTTTACTTACAGTGTTCCATTTTATTAGGGAGGGAGTTAGGGAGGATGCAGAGCAGCAGTATATGAATATCCAAATGAGGATGACAGGGTAAACTCTTTGAAACAGCATGTTACAGCATTCTCAGGAGTCTGATATTGTTGCAAAATGTCATGGTAACTACCTTGCCGAGCAGGGTGCAGTCTCCCTCTGACACAGCCTCCTCCCTGACTTCCATCATTAAACTGTACAAAAAAGCATGACACTGTTGAGCGCTCTTGAAAAGAAAGCTCTTTTCATTTAGTGGGCTACTGAAAATGATTTGCATTCAGGCGTTTTAATTGTGCTGTATGATGTTCAACAGGCTGAGCAGCTCAATAGAGCTCTCTACTCTCATTTGCATAAATGATTGATGGGGGCTGATTTCTCCCTTGAAGTTGCAGGGATGCAAGAGTTCAGAGCGTTGGAGGCGACTGAGATGACTGGAGAAGAAGAGGGGAAGAGGGGGGATGGCAGGCAGAAAGCATGGTGGGCTCAAGGAGAACAAGCTCTTTAGTCCGCGATAATCAGAAAATCTGCTTGAAAAGGCTTGATTGTCGTCCTCTATGATAGTAAATAGTCCACTAATCTTTAAAATCTGTCTTTTTGCTCTCACTCCAGGGGTTCATAATTCACAGTGACACAATACGTTAACAGCATGTTACATAATTTGACAAATGTTGTGTTGAAACATAGTTAATGTGGAAGAAATATTTTTTTGGAATATGGCAATGCTACAGTGAGAGGAATTAAATATTTCCCAGAAATTGCATTTATGTGATAAAAAAAGTATAAGAATTGTGCCACTACAAGCAGGCTACATTTACTTCTGGTTCCATGCAATAAGTTGATTTTAACCCATCCATCCAATACATTATCCACTCATAACAGCTGAGGAAGGAAATATCTAAGCCGTTGTTATGTTTACTTACTCAAAGATCTTGATTAATTTGGTTTGTGGTCTTTCATACTAAATAAAATCGACAGTGACATGAGGGAGAACGTGTCTGCGGCTGCAATCAGTACCGTGACAGTGTGAACATACCCACCAGTGCAGAGAATTATCACCTGAAGCTGCAGCTCCCCCGGGATTTTACAAAGCTTGATAAAGGGTTTCAGCTTGATTAGCTGTCTGACTCACAACTTTGGTATTTTGGTTCACTGCTCTCAGAGCAGCAGCTGTCTGAAGCAGGGAGTTGTTTGCTTCCAAAAAAACAAACAAAAACATTTTTTTTAAAAGCCTCTACACTGCCTCCATGTTCCTATAACACTCAGCAGAAAATAGCTACTAGTATCTCAAGAGCCAAAACAGAGCTTAAAAAAAAGATATATTTGACCTCGTGGATGTTCAGAAATATAACTCTAAATGAGTAAAAATGTTATTCTAATACAGCTGAGATGTTTCAGTGCACTGTTTTAATATGCCAAGCCTACAAATCTTCACTCAGTGTCCCTTCAAACACAGTATTTGCAATACTATTGGGTCATGCTTTGGGGTATAGATAAATGCAACTTTTACTCCAGGCTGTGTTCAAGTTGCCTTTTAACATGCTGTGCCTCCTGCCAAAAAGAAATCTCAGAACATTTCAACTCTCTCAAACTTTACGTCCCTTTTCTGTTTTGAATTCTTTAGAAAGTCATTCATACATGGTAGAATTCCATTTAGAAGACGGTGCCATTTATGAAAAGTTTCAGTTCTGCTATAAAGCAACACTGGAAAAGTGTGTGAACCTTTAAACTATGTGCATCTGACTTGTTTTTGCAGTATGCTGAGTATTTTGAAGCACATTTCTGGGCCTGACACTTCTCTAGAATGTCAGGTGGGCGAGATACAACTTTGGTTTCCAGCCTAGCATATATCTTGTGAAAATTACATTTTGCTTTATGGAGTTTTGACAGCACACAATTACAGGACACCTTCCCCGTGAACTTCTGTCTTAAAATAAAGAGAAAAAACAGGATGATAGATCATCATAAAACTTGGCTCACTTTGTACTCTGTTGTTGTTGCAAAGTGTTTCTGCTCTGTCAGTAAAGTATTGCAGTCTTCTTCTTATTAGGTACTATAAGATCACTCTAGATTTCTTGACATATTTGGTGGCTTTCAGTGGTGGTCTTTACTGGCCTCCTCAACATCACAACAAATCATTAGTATGGCTGTGAATGTGCAGGGCTGATCACTGTTTTCATGACAGTGGTTTCACATTCTACAACTATAAGGGAGGCCCAATAGCAAAGACTCTCCAGATTCTCTGGTAAAACTTTAAACAAAACAATGCTGGAAATGCTCTTTCAAGAGTTTTCATAATCTAATAATTTTGAATCATGATTAAAATTAAGCAAAGATCTGAACAGTAGTATACTCAGTGGTACTGTTACAGTATCTGCTGCACAGCTACCTTGCACATTTTAAATAGTATGCTCCATCTTCAGGATAAAGCACATTGCCACTAAGTCCCTCCTTGTTTAAATCTCCACTGTAGAACAAATTACATGTGGTGTTTTCAGTTTAATCTCTTATGCCCCAAAACTGTCACTGGTTGATTTAAGTCTGAATAAAACATGGAAATAATTCAACCTTCTTTTCTAAGCAACCTTGAGTTTAGTAGTGCTGTTGTGTTAACAATGACTTATGACATATGGTATGAGCTTCTTGTATAAAGCAGCTTTTAACCTTGGCCAGCCAATACTAAGCACTTCTTAATGTATTCCTCATTCACACAACACTTTTTATTCTAGAAATGCAGAAAATTTTCTCTATTCAACTCACCAATAACCACATTCGATGCAGTGAAAAGGTTCAGTTACTTTCTCAAGATTGCTTTGACAAGGAGAGGTGATGGGGATCGAATCACCAACCCTCCAGTAGCTGGAAGGCCATGCTATCATTCTAGCCATATGAGCTGCATTTTCATGCTGCTCAGGCATAAATTTAGAGAATCATCATTTAGTGTAGTAGACATAGCCTTAAAGTACATCTAATGCACAATTTATATAAGAAATATCACAAAAAGAGAGATAAAATGATTATATGTGATATGAAAGGTTTCACTGATAATGATGAAACCACTGAGAAATATCCTCTGACTCTGCAGTTCACCACAGCTCTACAGAAATGTGGAGTTCATTATCACAGCATCATCTCATTTCCCACAGCATGCTGCAGCATCAAAAAACAAGCTCTGATCAACCTGATGTTCACTATCTGCCCAGAGTAGTCAGAACAATTAAAAAATCCTATTGTGGGCTTTTACCACCTGAAGAGGAAGACAGTACCCTTTCGTGTCAGTTGAGACTAAACAAGGGCTAAAAGAAGAATTATTTGCATTTGCCAGGTGAACAGACACCCAGCATGTAATAAATGTGCTAACAGGAAACAGCTAAAAAAAACTTTGCCATATCAACTTCATAGGGTGATAACTGTAGATCAATATTGTATTGACAGCTTGTTGTTGTGCAATCTGTCCATTAGCTAGAGTAGACACTTTTAATCTGCAGACCTGACAGCAGCAATCACTCAATCCTCCGTGATAGATTGAATTAACATGTATGTCTTTGAACTGTGGAAAATGCATCCATTTGATGGGCAAAGGAATAACCTGCAAACTCAACACAAAGAGTTTCCAGGAAGTTTGAACTCAGGTGGGAGGCAGCAACACTAATCACTGTATCATTAATTATACATTGGTTTGTGTTGCTTCTATGGAGGCTCATCTCCAGTGTGATGTTAAGGACCAAATTCTCCCTGATGTGCAAGCAAAAAATATACACCTTAGATCTTAGATATCCAAAATGTGTCATATGGAAATATCTCTCTTTAAAATCTGTTTAAATGACTTCATCCAAAGACCACAATTTATCACTCAATTGCAATCCATTATTAAACTCCTATAGATGTCTTGGTACCATTTTTCCTGCTGGGAATGGCTATTCAGTGTGATTCCTTATTGGGATGTGACGTTTCCTTTTTGTAACAGAACCAACAAAAAGAGTTAGGCTGGTGACAGGAACATAAATGCATTTTATACATAAATTACCAACAGCTTACATTTTGCTTCCATAGTATCTGTTGTTCAGAATACATTCACACAAAATCAGGATCTTGCAAGAGCTGTTTGTTTCCATATATGAAGAAAAATCATGTAGCAGTGTGGGTTATCAAGTGTCTTCAGCCTAGCCAATTCCTCCATTTCACAATGTCATTATTCAAACGAGCATTGTTGTGACTGTAATTCCATGGAGTGGAGGATACCTTTCTGCACCGAAGCAAAGGAGATTAGCTCAGCCTGGAGATCCTTGGTTTGCCGTTAACACTATTTGAAAATCAAAGCATATCCAGCAGAATCAAAGTGAAATGGCATTCAATATCAATTCATTTTACAGACAAGGCTAATTAAATTAACCTTCATTTTCAGCATATACACCCTAAATCATAGCAGACATCTACTGCTGAACGCTTGAGCAGCTCCTCTGCTCCGAGGTGTGAGGAAACACAACTGTATCACTGATCTGAGCCACTGTCTATAGCAAAAACTGTTATTTTGATGCACGATTATATGGCTTTTATATTCTTTTTAGAGGAAATACAACCACTTGTCGCAGGTGAGATGTAAAATGAAAACTTTCCTTTTGCTGATTGAGCAGTGTTGAAGGAAACAGCTGACAACAAGAGCTTGTGGTGGCAGTCCATCCTACAGTGTAAGTCAGGCACATCATCTTCTCTGCATTCAGTCTTTGAATAATGCATGCTGGCTAGCCACATGCATCAGCAGTCGCTGTGGCATTTTTTCTCCCTACAGCGAAACTGCAAGCAGCCCATCTGCACCCATGAACAGTGGAAAAGAAGCCCGCAGCAGAACTACTACAAACCCATTTCCAAACAGTGCTGTTTTTGGACATTTTTTGTCAAGGGATGCCTGGCAGGAAAGAGATTTCTCATACACTGCTGACTCCCTGTTAGAGCAGTCAAACAGAGATGTGCAGATGTGAGAGCTGATGGACTGAGGCAGAGCTGGTGGTTCAGCCTCTCAGCTTTCTCAGCATTTGGATGGCAAAGATCACAGCTCCGTGCTCCATTTTCACAGCTTATTTTGTGCTATCCACAGCACCCTGAGGACAGAAACCTCAAGCGAGAGGCTTTACCATGAGCCTGACTGACCTTTAATAAAATCTCTATGTGTGTTCCTAAAGCAGACTGTCATTATCAAAAGAATGGCATAGCCAAATGTTTCTGCATTATCAAGTGTAGTGAAGGCATTGAGTCTTTTATCTCTTGTTTCTTTTTCTTTCTCATGTCATAAATGTTGCAGCCTTCTCTGTGATCTTTGAATTATGTGGTGTGTGTTATGAAGAGATACTTTTTACTTTCTTCTTTTCCATGGCCAGACAATTCTGGCAGGCATATATCAGCTGTTGCCATATAAGACTGGTACGCTCTCTGTCTGAATGAACATTTATTTATTTAAGCACTGTGCCTTCATCAGGACATCCTTCAAACAACAGGCAAAAAATGAAAGAAAATTTCTCTGGCATAGCTGTACAATTGAACACTAGTTAAGCCCCCACCA
>JBBBVU010000013.1:17909935-17924514 GCA_037177055.1 Atherinosoma microstoma
AGGGGTCCAGAGAAAACTACGGAGTCCGACATTGTCTTAGCAAACTCACACACCGAAGCAACATTAATTTTAGTGACAAAATAAATACACATTATTTTGTCTTTTACACACACATCCCATTATTATATATTTCAGGGGGCCCTGTATGATGCTCATTCTGACCAAGGAAAATGCAGTGGAGGAGTGGAGGACCATGATGGGCCCTACAGACCCTGAGAAAGCTAAAGAAACATCCCCAAAGTCTTTGAGGGCCCGCTTTGCTGCTGACATCCTTCATAACTCAGTTCACGGCTCCTCCAGTGAACAGCATGCAGAGGAGAAAATCCATTTTATCTTTGGTGACTTCAGTACAGATACAGAGCTCATCAGTGATGGAGAGACTGACAAAACCATTTCAGGTAATCATATGATGTGTTTGACTGTCATTTTCTGTCAGCAATAGTTTCTGTCTGATATATGTTCTGCAAGCTTGGTTTTAAATGAAAATTGTATTATAGCAACAGTGCAAGTCAGTTCTGAAGATGAAAACACAGAAATGTCAAGACTTTCCAATGTGGAAATATCTAAAAAGACTGTATAAAGACAGCCTTTTCAGGAAGATGTTTTTTAAATTTCATAATATTATTAAGAAACAGTGAACAGGAGTGGTGGAGGCCAAACTGACCAAAATAATAAATAGATCTGCTAATAGAACAGGAAGGTAAACCCAAACTCAAAGTAGACTTCAAAATTCCCTCAAGAGATCAATCATACTATTGAGTGGTTGCTGTATTATGAAGCCATACCTGCAAAAATAAACCTTCAGGGAAGAGTCAGTGAATTAGAAGAAAGGCTTTCTTGAAGTGTCAACAAAAATCACCTCTTAAATTAGCAAATTATTCATTAAATACAGCTGACTGATGAAATTAAAAATAACATTTCAGCCATAGTTGTCAATGGTACATTTGGAGGACTGCAGAAAGAATGCAGAAATTCATGAAAAGAACACTTTTCTGATTGTTAACCTCAGAGATGGATCGATTATGTTTTAGAATCCTATGAGTGATATAGTTGAGGGTAAAATTAATTCAGTTTAATACAAGCTAATTCTGCCAGCAAACATCACACTATAAAAAATAATCTGAAGACACAAAGAGTAAAGGTTTTACAGCATAATGATTTCAAAAACACCAGCAATTTGCCATGGCTGTCAGAGCCCCCTGACTGAAATGTCCAATATCTTTTAGTGGACCTTTTTTTTCCAACAACAACAACAACAAAAAAGGCAGTGAATGCAGGACAGCTCAAAGAACTGGAAGTCTTTCAGGAAAAATGGGTCAAAATCCCCCAAAATAACAACTTAAAAAACTGACAAAACTCAGCTGGAAACTCAAAGCTCCCCGTGTAGACAAGCTGTGATATTTGTCAAAGGGTGTGTTAATATATACATTTTGCTTCTGGTTTTTTTTTTTTTTTAAAAGAAAAGATTCAGAGTAAACTGATGTCACTTATTGCCACAAGTAGCAGCCAAAGTAGCGTCTACAGGCTACAAGTAGATAATAAAGTCCAACTATGAAATCTGAAGCATAAATGTGTTGACTCCTTATGATCCATGTTGACTTAAAAATAGGATCTTTTCATGAACTCTTCAATCTTTTCAACTGACTGTCAGCCTCTACAGTACAATAAAGCTGTGGTGTTGGTTAACAGCTACAACATTCAAAGGAGCTAACTTTATTTTCCTTTCTTTTACAGACAATCCACATAATACAAATCCTTAAGTCCACTAACAGGAAGAAGTGATGATCCAAATCACTAACTGAAAAAGAAGACTTGGAACGTCAATAAGTAGCAGCATGGGAACACAGTGCCTCTCATTTTATGAATCATGCAATAAATAAGAAACATATAAGACATGTATGCCTTTTGTGGATGGTTTTGAAATGTAATGCATTGATGAAGTACTTGTTGGAAGAAAGTCAAGTATTCTTAATACAGCTAGTTTGACGTGTGCCTCGGCATGAACAAGCAGCCATAAACTAGACAACTAAAATCACTCACACAATCACCAAAAAGCCCAGATGATTTGTCTGTGTTCACAGAAGAATCTGATGAATCCTGAGAACTTGGTGTTATTGTCAGCGTCTCAGACTGTAAATGGTTAATTTATTACTAAAATGATGATAATATGACTAAGGCTCACCTCCAGCTCCGCTTCCTTCCTGTCCTACCCCTGCACATCGAAGCTTTTTCTTTTGGGGTTCTAAACACTGTGGTCATCATGATGGTAGTGGTCATCTAGCCGTTCATCCCAGGCACCAGTGTCGGCACCACTGGTGTATGAATGTTCGGTGGTGGTCAGAGAGGCCGTTGGTGCACATTGGCAGCCACGTTTCTGTCAGTCTGCCCCAGGGCAGCTGTGGCTACGCACGTAGCTTACCACCACCAAGTGTGAATGAATAATTGGATTCTCTGTAAAACGTCTTTGAGTGTCCTGAAAAGCGCTATATAAATCTAATCCATTATTATTGTTATTATTATTATTGGGGGCTACTTGGATGGCTAGATGGCGACTGCTTCCTCATCTCCAAAAGAAAAGGTACCTCCTAATCCAGCATAATAGAGGGATAAGTCTCAGTGGAGCACCAAGTAGAGGGATTGGGTGATACTCCCTTTGCATCTCAGGGCAGAATATGGGAACCTTTTTTTTTTCTTCTTCTAAGGCTTGAATTTTATTTTCCTATTCCCTTAATAGTGGCAGGATAAAATGACCTAATAATGTGGCATAAATACTCCAACTTAGTTGTGTTTAATGAAATAACAGCAGCTGATAAAAAGCCACATTCCAAGTAGTGAACTGAACAAAGATTTTTGACATTGGCTGAAAAGCAATCTCAGAACTGAAGGAAACCATTACTGGAAACCCAAAGTTTACATTCAGTCACCATGATTACCACAAGCTTATTTCAAGCATTATAATAATTTGTAATCATCATTGAGATTATATTTTATTAGCCATATATACATATATCATAAGGTTAAAATAACTGAAGTATATGTTAATGCAATTCAAAGATGACAGACTGAAAACTAGAAATCAGGTTCTATTCCAACAAAGAAACAAAAATGGTGACAATATAATTTCTGAATGCAACTTTTTTCAAGTCATCTGCTGAAATAGTCTTTTAGGGCCTTTTTGCTGGGGGTTTGACCGAAGTGTTGGTAGCGTTGCGCTGTGCAGGCACATCTTCAGGCCCAGTGTCCTCCCAGTCGTCTACAGCCTCCATTAAGACGGCTTCGTCCATGTCGTCATGTGCAGAGAAAGATCTCTGGAACATGTCCATGATGCTCTTCTGTTTGGGATCCTGGGCAAATCCAAATGATCAGAACTCAAGCAAATCTGTTTCCACATATGCACTGTATGTAAACACAATAAAAAATGTGACAGAATTATAAACAGAATTTACCTTTGAGTGGAAGCTCGCATTCACAGCATTGTCTGAGAGGTTTGACTCAGACAGACCCACTTTCTCCAAGACATTCATTTTTGCCTGGATCATTGGCCTGGATAATTACATCAATAAATTATTACAATATGGCAGACACGGTTGTATTTAATGTTTCTCACAATATGCTTATCAGTCAGCCCACATTAACTTGCCCCCTTACAGCTTTGGTGACAGAAAAGTGTAAAGCTGATTAATTTGAGAAGAAATATCCTGAATACACATAAT
The DNA here is from genome assembly GCA_037177055.1 of Atherinosoma microstoma. NCBI lineage: Eukaryota > Metazoa > Chordata > Actinopteri > Atheriniformes > Atherinidae > Atherinosoma > Atherinosoma microstoma. The sequence continues at coordinate 17,913,649 of JBBBVU010000013.1, forward strand.
CATCCTTGTAGTTCAGTCGTGCATTGGTTCCACCTGAATAACACATACCACAGATGATCATCAGCAGTTCCCTTGGCTACCAGGTAGTGAATGTTCACATTGCTGGTTTGTCCGATACGGTGAACCCTATCCTCTGCCTGAATGAGAACCTGCAGAAAAAACAGAGAACGTCATTTTTTCACTCTACTTTTCCTGTCAGTAAGTTACACTGACCCCCTGAAGAGCCACAGTACTTGAAGAAAAGTATTAATAAAATGAAAAGTCATTATTTAAGCTTAAAATTCACATAGTGACCAGCTGAAAAGAAAGCACAATTTCTTTGTTGAAGTGATGAGCGCATGAGTAACGGGTTCTAAATGTGTTCATAACAAATTATTTTTTTCTGGATTTGTTCCATTTCACGCCCCAGTTTTGGAAAGCTCCGTTTTAACTGTCACGATGAACTGCAGGCTTATAGGAGGTGTGGAGGAGGAAGGCCTCTTCTCACACGCTTTAGGGCAGCAAAACATTAATTGGTTTTCTCTTGGGAATTTCTCCCCTGAATTATTTGTTCCATGGAAGTCTGATGTAATTTTCTGACATACTGAGACAACACTTCATATTCTTTGAGATGCTGCTTATGGATACTTAAACAAGTGAGATTCACATTTTTTCCATTCAGAACATTTGACTAAAAAGGATTGATAATTCACATGAAAAAAGTAAGTGCACCTCTACATTTATCTTAACAATCGATCTATCCAAGTAGAATTTAAGGGTTCTGGATCAGGTGACTATTCTTAAAGCTTCCTTTTAAATATTGTGTGTGTTCTTATTATCCAAGTGTGTGATGTAACAATATCTAAAGAGTTTTAAGGCCTTCAGAAAAAAAAAGAAAAAAAAGCAAATGTCCATGAGACTGAATTTGGATTGAAAAGGATAATCAAATAATTAAAAAAATAATATAACTATGGATTACATTTATATAGTGCTTTTCAAGGCACCGAAAGTGCTTTACAGAAAATCCATTATTGCCCCAAAATCTACTTCAAAGTGAGGTCACATTTAAACGACTGCAACTTTATCCGGGACATGCCACTCCAGCAAATTCAGCCTTTAGGCTGGACCACTGACGCACAGGAAAGTCTCCAAGTACCTCTAACTTTCATCACAGCACCTGCAAGTAACTCTTTCTACTGTTTGTGTTGCAGTGCAAACTTTTTAAATTAGGTAAACACTGCTCGCAAGCAACTTGCATTGGATATGGGCCAGGAAAAATCCTCTGCTGTCCAAATGTTGGCCAGGAAATAAATACACCAGTAGGCGAAATGCAGACAAGAACTTATTTCTGCAAAAGGGAGCAATACTATTCTGTAGGGCTGATGGAAGTAATTATTTTTCCTCTGGAAGGCCACAATATTTATTGATGATTTTTCAAATAATAGATGAGGAAAAGCTAATGTTAGCTGTACTTCTGCTCAAATATACCACCTTCATTTATAGGGACTGTTTCAATCAATCAATCAAACTTTATTTATGAAGCACTTTTCATACAATAAAACGTAGGACAAAGTCCTTTACAGATTTTAAAAAGCTTTAAAAAGAATAGCCCATCAGCCCACACCCTATCTCCAACACCACATCTGCATCACCACACATATATATACCCACACATACACAGATTAATATGTGGCTCAGCACAGAGGAGCCAGTTAAGAAAACACTATCATAGAAGCTGTCTGCACAAGGGGTCAACCGGACCAAAGCCACCAGGGGAGCGACACAGGCACCAGCCAAAAGACCAATACAACGAAAGGCGCCCCGCAGGCATGGTCGACACGACCCCCGGCGCAGAGGGCTCCCTCTGAGGAACACCGGAAAATACGCAAAAATTATCAAATACATAAAAATAGTAAAACGGTGAAGATTAAAAAGAGGTAAGATAAAAAGTATTGTTATTAATGAAATATAAGATATATTAAAATAAAATGAAATTCCCCAAAATAGAACGAGGTTACAAGAAATTAATTAAATATTGACACTAAAATGATAAATACTAAGTAAAAGCCAAATTAAAAAGCTGAGTTTTGAGCCTGCTCTTAAAGACATGAACATCCTTTGCAGCCCTGAGGTCCTAAGCCTAGTATATAGCAGTGATCCCTTTCCATGACTTACCCCGGGGTTCCAGAAAAGCTCAGCAAAGATCACCAGGTCTGCAGAGTGCAGAGTGATACCCATATTAGCTGCAGTGATGGACAGTACAGCCACACAGGTCTGGGCCGAGTACTGAAACTTTTCACACAGCTGTTGTCGCTCCGCAGACGGAGTCGCCCCATCAATACGGATAAAGCTGACATGCTGTTGGGAGATACGGCGGCAATTTTCATAGTGCAATCAGAAATTTCTCTCTCAAATCGACACCTTGAAAACATTTTAGGCTTTGAAGTATTGTAAATCAATACTCATCTAATGGAACATTATGGAACTTATGGAACAGTCTGATCTACTGTTACAGGTTGAAAAAGTCTATAGGCACTTTTCTGTCATGGTTTTATCCTCCGCACTTGTAGTCTTAAATATTTTAACTAAGAATACTGGACAAATTACCTTTTTGACCAGTTCAGTGGTGATATGATCCAGGACTAACTTATGATGGGCAAACACGAGAAACTTTTCTCTCCCACACTCCAGCATGTCTGTGATGTACTCCCTGACAAGAACAGAGCAACATATAATACTGTTTCACAGTAAGAGGCTGAAATATTCACTCTTCACCACAAATCTTTAGGTTTTTTTTGTTTTTGTTTTTTTTAAATCAGCTTCAATCACAACATTCTGGCAAAATAAATTGTTTCATTTTCCATTTCAACCTTAGTACCCATCAAACCTAAACTGATCAGGCTGACTGATCCCCACCATTACAGGGTCTGTACTTACATAATGGCTTGTAGCTTGGCTTCGGCTGTGTGGTTATAAAAGATGAGCAGGGCTTCCTTCTCCTCCATTTTCTGAAAAAGAGATAAGGAACAGCATGAGATAAGAACTGACAGCAGATTCTGTTTGATGATTTGATAGGACTGCCATTAGTCTGATGAGCAGTGTGATTATGCACAATCATTCTCAGCGACTCACTCCCATCAGAGTCAAATAAGGCTGCTGGACTGGAGTATTAGGAGATGTATAAACCCAACCTTGTGTGAAGAGAACAAATCCCAGAAATCTGATTTTCTTCAGCTGAACAAAATATCTGCTCTGCTTTTTAGTCACAGAGCTTCGATTATGAACAGAACGTACTGTTGTATTTTAGGTACAATTAGGCCTGGAAATATTTAAACATTGAATATTTCTGCAATGCTTGCTTGTTTGTTTAGCCGTTTACCATATCATATTCAAATTGTTATATAATGAATATGAGCTTAAAGTACAAGCTGTCAGCTTAAATTTGATGTTACTCACATCTTAATAGGAAGAGGGCTTTACAGCTTCTAAATAGAGAGAACCATCTTTTTTCCAAGAGCATAAATGTAATTGGATGATTGAACCAAAAGCTTTCATTAACATCTGTGTTTGAATGATGATTTCTTCATTATTTACGCAGGTTGAAAGGTTGTTGTTGATTCAAACTGTGTCATTTGTATGCTGTTCCTCTGAAACCACAGGGTGTGATCACAGAAGCTCTCAGAGCAACTAAAACAGGCCATCCTCAAGCAGCAAACACAAAACAAATCCATCAGAAAGATAGCAGGAGCATTACCATGGTGAAATCAACTGATTGGTATCGAGAGAAAAAAAAGGGGGCTCACTAGTGAGCTTGGGGATATAAAAAGGCCAGGACATCCAGAGAAAATAACAGAGGCTGTTTCCATGTAAGGAAAAAAACCTTCACAGCATCCAGCCAAGAGAAGATTGCTCTCCAGGAGGTAAACATATCATTATCTTGAGAGGAGATTTGATGACAGCAAACAGGATTCACCATAAGGTGCAAAACTATTCATAAGCCGCAAGTATAGAAAGGCTAGACTGCAGTTAGTCAAAATAACATCTTAGAAAATTCCCCTCAGATCTTAAACAGCATTCTTTTTGTACAGAATCGTCTGATCTGTGATGGTGGGGGCATGCACGAGTTAGTGCCACTGATATTTATTAATGGTACTACAAGAAGCAGCCCAAAGAATTCTGAAGCATACAGGAGGTTCACTTCTTTTCTCTCTCTTAAATCACCAGTGTATAAGCCAGCTAGAAATGACTATGATCTGCTATGCGGTAGCATGTAAACGGTGCCAGCCCACCATCTGCTCAGATTCAGCCAAACGTAACAAAGTCATCAACATGCTGTGAAAGTAATCAGAGTTTCTGAAGGAAAGGAGGAGGAATATTCTGCAGCTAGCTGGATTGATCACCTGAACAGAACCAGATCGGGCTGCATTTTTCTGGATGAAGACAAAGGTAAAAGCAAAAGAGCCACAAACTACAACTGAAAACAGCTATAGCTAAGGACTATCGAAGAATCTCAAAGAAAGCAGTCTGTTCAGTGGAAACGCAACTTGACTACATAGTAGATATTAAAAAAATGGCTAGAGAGTAGAATCTTAATATTTCATTAAACTGCGAGGTGATTCAGGAGGATTTTTTTAAAAATATTTCAAGGGAAAATGTAAATGTCTGTTTGGAAAGGGCAATGGGTAACATTCATGACTTACACTGCGATGACTCTTGGTTAACTCCTTTGCTGCAGCTGACAGAGCAGCTTTCATGCGTGCGTTGATCCCATCTATGGTCAAAGTGACCACTTTGCGTTGCTTAGCAGGAAGCTGGGATAGGACATCAGATTTGAGGCGGCGCAACATCAAACATTCCTCCAGCATCAGCTTTAACTCTCCGAGATTTGACGAGCCCGAGTAGTCCCAGCCCCAAGTTTTCTGTAGGTGAAGGAGGCAGATGATAGTGGAATGGAGATAAGAGATGAAATATAACACATATCAATCCATCATTTTGTTTCCACCAACTAGAGGAAGCTGGCCCTAGTACTGTCAACAGATGAGCCTTTAACAACTCGGTCTGGCAGCACAGAGAGACTGCTGTGTGACAGTCCATTGGAGTTAGCAGTACAGTGAACAGTCTTGTCAAACCCATACTTGAAATAGTCCAGTTCCAGGCCTGTTTTTGATTAAACAAGAGACTATTTTCAGACGTTCTCATTTCAGAGGGGTCAGGGAGATGATAAGCCCTACAAAACTTCTGTGTGATCTGCTGTCAACTCAGTTTTGAAGGCTGCCTGAACTTCGTCACCATCAGATGATTAATATTATCACCATCACCATTCAGTGTCCAACAGATCTTCTCCCACAAATGGGTTTTTCTTTATGTCGGACAAATCATAGACAGACAAGGTGAGAAAAGGTTTATCTTCCATTTTCTGGTTAGGAAGCCTCCAATGTGAATGACATCCTGAAAAAAAGCCACACCAGCACCTTTTTGAAAACTTCAGAGATCTTCAATTAAATGCGATTGGATGAGCTGCACAAAAAAGGCAGAGTGCTCTAAAAAAAAACACACACACACACTGGGTGCAGCACTTTCACTCACAGAAGAGCAATAAAATAGATATAATATAATAAATAGATTCTGCTGGCACTTAAATACCCAGCAAATTATAAAACATTCATTAGATTGATATACACAGGCTTTATAGCTATCACAATTAACCACATATTTAACCTACATAATTCTAGTCTACACTTGTTGGTATACTTGTCTGACCTTCCCCCTCTAATGCACAGACTGGACAGTGGCATCATGAAACTATAACTACCCAGTGTAATGGAAGCACATAAATTCCATACTTAGAATACTTTTAATGTTCTCCAAGGTGTCTGCAAATCACCGGCTATTACAATTTAATACCATTAAACATCACACTTGTAAAAAGAAAGATTTCACTGATGTAAGATACCTCTCTGGCATCACAATAGCGAATCCCAAACTCATGGAAGCGAGGGAAGAGTGTAGGATTAACAGCCAGAATCTGGGTATAGAGTTCACAGGGTCTGGACATTGCAGGGGTCCCAGAAAGAAGAATCACCCTCTTTGCTGCCTGAGGATTAAAAAAAAAAAAACCAGCAGAATAAAAGCTGAATATTTTCTGGTCAGTGTCCATATGCAATACATACAAATAAATAAAGTTTATATTTTCTACAGTGACAGAAAAAAATATAATCAATTATTATACATAATTTTTAATACTATCACGATCACCTTCAGCAGAGGCAAGGCTGCTTTACAACGAGCAGTCTTCATGTTTTTCAGAAAGTGAGACTCATCCTGCACAGAATGACAGAAATGCATTTAGAAAATCTATTTACTAAAGACAAATTGGGAAAATATCGCAAAACAAAAGATATCACTAAGAATTTAGGAACCAAATCCTGGCTGTAAATTTTAATAATAGCTCACCATAATGAGAACATTGAAAGACTTTCCTAAGTACAGCTTGTCCATCCTGTTCAGCAGGTCATAGCTGACGATGTTGACCAAACCAGATCGCAGATTGTCTTTGGCCTTTACCACCACATTGATCCTGTCGGGACTCAGGGTGGGGAGCCAGCGTCTGAAGGCCTACAGGCATGGATGATATAAAGATACTGAAACAATACACCTCAGAAACTGTAGTGTTGGCCTTGGTTTAATTCACTCCAGCCACTGAGAATATTTATTGATGGATCAAAGTAATGATTACTATGACCTAAATGTTCCTGAAAACTCACTTGCTGGTCATTTGTGTGTCAGCTATAACTCCCATGCTTCATCACAGATTTGGCCATGAGCACAAGACCAGTACAGATAAGTCAAGTCTATTAAAGCATCATCCTGAAACTACATTCTTGGATTTCAGCTCCTGATCAGGGAACTGTGTTTATATCCTAAATGTTTATTTAGAAAGCAGACCACCGTGGTAGGGGAAACAAGGTAAAATTAAGTTTCTCAAAAAATGGCCTGCAACTTTACATCAGTCTAACAATGACGCTGCAAAATGAAGCAAAGAAAAGATGCAGCACTCTTCTTGAGGAGACATTCATGAAACCGTCTAGGTAAGGAGTCAATATCTGAATGTTTTTACCTCAGCCCAGGTAAACCGTACAGAGGATGGAGCCACCACTAATAATGGCCACTCATTCCTGTAGTACTCTGCTATACAGATGGCCTGTACTGTCTTTCCCAGGCCCATGTCATCGGCCAGGAGCATGCGGCCCCCTTTAGACACTGCAAAACTGCAAGCAAATAAAAAATATTCCATAAAAACTTTGTTTAATTTACAGCTTTATATTGCAGAAGTGGCACAAAAAGGCTAAGATAATGTGAGAGGCATCCCTGAAGTTGAACCAGCCTGGGATTATTACAAATGAGATACTGTCACCTGGTATTGAGTTATTGGCCACACTGTGCACAAAGAGCGCTACTGGCTGCCTAGAGACACCTACTTGACTCCCTCCCTCTGGAAGGGCATGAGGCTGGAGGTGAGTGTGGGGTCGATGCTGGAGAGGTCTGCCTCAGAGACATCTAAAGACCTGGCTTCAGTCCCATCAAACCTGGCAGAGAAAGCCTGGATTACTGCCCTGGGAAGAGGCTCTACCTCCACTGCTGCTATCCCACTAAGCAGATCCACTGAGTATGGAACACAGCACAGTGAGACAAGATGGCAAATGTAGCAGAGATAAAAAGGAAAACTATTATAAAAATGGTTTTACTGACTGAGTCTCTTGTAATCCTCAAGGGAAAAGCTCCACTTTCTTGTGGCCACATCTGCAATGCAAGTACAAAATAACAAGATTATTTCAACAAAAGCCATAAAAAGCATTACAAACAGGTGAATCAAGAAGTTTCTGTTACCGTAGTTTTTTGTAGGCATCTGCTTAAAGGCTGCAATGACATCAGCGTGGTAAAAGATGTCAACCTCAAACTTTGTCTGAGACACTAGGATGCACTGTCCCCGCAAAGTAGCTCCAGGTTTCTGCCAGCCATTACACAGTTTCAGCAGCGCAGCCAAAGCTGCACCGTTATGAGGTCGGCTGGTGGCGGCTGCAACGTCCACCGCCTCCATTCCATCCAAAGGCTTCAAAGACACGGAGGCAATGGTAGCTGCCTCTTCCACTGCAAGATTGTACAAGAAGGAAAATATCACAAAAAGGCCTTTGAATGAACTTTGCTTCAAAAGAGTATATGAATAAACTACACAGCCTGGCCAAAAAAGAAATGTCACAGTCAAAACAAAAAGGTCACACACTCTAATATTTTGTTGGACCACCTTTAGCTTTGATTAATTTTTCACCAAGATCTTGTATTGATGATGGGAGAGTCCAACCACTGCACAAAGCCTTCTCCAGCACATCACAAAGATTCTCAATGGGGTTCAGGTCTGGACTCTGTGGTGGTCAATCCACATGTGACAATGATGTCTCATGCTTTCTGAACCACTATTTCACAATTTAAGCCCAATGAATCCTGGCATTGTCATCTTGGAATATGTCTGCGCCATCAGGGAAGAAAAAGTCCATTGATGGAATAACCTGGTCATTCAGTATATTCAGGTAGTCAGCTGACCTCTTTCTTTCAGCACATAATGTTGCTGAACCAAGACCTGAACTTAGACCTGACCAACTGCAGCACCCCCAAATTAGCACTGCCCCCGCAGGCTTGTCCAGTAGGCACTAGGCATGATGGGTGCATCACTATTACTCCCTCTCTTCTTAACCCGATGGACCCATCACTCTGGAACAGGCTAAATCTGGACTCATCAGACCACATTACCTTCTTCCATTGCTCCAGGATCCAATCTTTATGCTCCCTAGCAAATTGAAGCCTTTTTCTCCAGTTAGCCTCACTGGTTTTCTTATGGCTACACATCTGTTAAGTCCCAATCCCTTGAGATCCCTTCACATTGTACAGGTGGAAATGCTCTTACTTTCACTGTTAAACATAGCCCTGAGTTCTACAGTTGTTTTTCTTTGATTTGATTTCACTAAACATTCAAGTGATCGCTGATCACAGTCATTCAGGATTTTTTCCTGATGCCATTTCTTCCTCAAAGATGATGGTTCCCCACGATCCTTCCAGTTTTTAATAATAGATCGGACAGTTCTTAAACAGATCTCAGTAGTTTCAGAAATCTCTTTAGATGTTTTCTCTGCTTGATGCATGCCAATGATTTGACCCTTCTTAAACAGACTAACATCTTTTCCCTGACCACGGGATGTGTCTTTCCACATGGTTGTTTAAGAAATGAGAAGCTACTCATTGCATCAGTGGGGGTTAAATAACTTGTTGCCAGCTGAAAAATAATCACCCACGTAGTAATTATCCAATAGGAGGCTTATACCTATTTGCTTAGTTAAATCCAGGTGGCAACTTTTTTTTTTTTTGCCAGGCAGTGCATTTCATCTGGTGGCAATATTTGCATTGTTTTCATACTTAGCCGTCCGTAGTCCTCTAGACTGAAGTTCCACATCTTTGTGGCAGGATCTAAGGCCGAAAAAAATATTCTATTATTCCAAACAAGATCAAATATGTTGACATTAGCACTCAAACAAGATATTCTTGATGTGCACACTGTAACAGCCTTAACCCAAATGGAAATTTTGTGATGGCCTTCTCCGATATTGCACTGGCAGCCACTTACCATAGCTCTTTGAGGGGATGGATTTGAAAACAGCAATAAGCTCTGCATGGTAGCCCACTTCCACTCTGAAACGACACTCTGTGTGAGAAACACATTTTCCCCTGACAGAGATTGCAGGCTTTTTTGCAGGTGGAGCATTTGAAGTGCTAGTATTTGGTGTGGGAACTTGAGCAGGTTTACTGGCTTGCTTGTAGAAGGAGCTAACTACACCTCCAGAGCTGCTGGAGGCGAGGTTAGATTTGAGCTCAGCTGACTTGACATTGACACTTCCACATAAGACAGGGCTATTCAAATGTTGATTTGTCTGAGGGACAGGACCAGTGACTTGTATCTGCAAATAAATGATACTAAGCATTACAACAATGTAAAAGACCCCATCCCTGCACATATGTAAGCTCAGATCTCACCTGTCTAGATGAAGCAGAGTTACTCAGAGTACTCCGATTGTTCTGACCGACTTTGCCAGACTGCAATTGATTAATTGGTCGTTGATCCAGGGAAACGCTCTGTTTAGTGAGCTGTGCTTGCTCCAAAGTGCTATTAAAGCTTGTTAAAGGCTGCTTACTGCTGGTGATAGTTTGCCCAAGTCTTTGGGCTCTCCGCTCTAAAGCCTTACGTCTGTTTTCCTCAATCTTTCTCTGCTGATCTGCAGTCAGCTGGTAAGACATGTTGCTGAGTACCAGTTAAAGCTAACTAGAACAAATTCCGATTACTATTAGTCACAATCTGGGCTAGTCTGAATATATAGTTACCTGCCAAGGAGTGACACGTGTATATGCATGGGATCATGAAGTTTACCCTTTGCAGGCAAGTTATTTGCACTGCTGGTTTGCTCCTGCTAGAGATAGCAGCTAATGTGGCTAGCCAGATCGTCAGCACTCAAGTTTAGCAACAAAAAATCTTCGGCAGTATCACAGCGGTCTTATATATAAGCGAGCATTCATTTTTAGGCGGTTTATGAAATCATTTCTGTGATCTAAAGTTGAAATAGTACGAAATTACATGCGGAAATTGTCCTTAGCTGACAACTTGTACTTTCTGGACGGTTCAGTATCTGCCGCGCAGGAAGTGACGTAAGAAAACAAGCCCACGTGCAAGTTCTCTTTTGCAGTAGGAGACTGTTAACTAACTAACTAACTAATAGATAGATAGATAGATAGATAGATAGATAGATAGATAGATAGATAGATAGATAGATAGATAGATAGATAGAT
>JBBBVU010000013.1:17924533-17935714 GCA_037177055.1 Atherinosoma microstoma
AGATAGATAGATAGATAGATAGATAGATAGATAGATAGATAGATAGATAAATAGATAGATAGATAGATAGATAGATAAATAGATAGATAGATAAATAGATAGATCTGTGAACACTCAAAAGGTGAATAACCCTGTTAGAGTACACAGTTACTCAAAAACCCAGTTACTCCCAGTGACGGGATAGTAAGATGAGAATAGGCCCACCCAGAGCTGAGACTGAACAATACTGGAAGTATATGGTAGAAAGAAGCATCACATGGAACCAGTGCTCCATGGCTAGCAGACCTAAGAGCTAACCGCAGTAATTTGGTACCCATCACTGTACGAGACATACAAGTTAAGTATTAAAAGATTGACAGCACCAGGCTGGAGAAAGTGCATGTTGTGCAAAGAGGTCTCTGAGACAGTCCAGCAAATAGTGACAGGGTGTAAGATGCAGGCAGCATTCAAAGAGCGCCATAACCAGTTGGTATGGAATAGTTTACACAAACATCTGTACTGAGTTTTGGCTGGAAGCCCTTGGGGAGAAGATCCTGTAGTACTTCCAGATCCAGACTAATAAACTGGCAATGGCTAATCAACCGGACATTGTAGTGGTCAACAAGCTGCAGAAGAAAGCATTAGTGATAGATGTAGCAATCCTGAACAATGACAACATCAAGAAGGAGGAACACGAGAAGCTAGAAAAATACCAAGGGCTCAGGAAGTAAGTTGAAAAGAGTAAAGGCAACACTGATTTCAGGCAATAGGTTTTATGTATAGATGGCATATATTTTGAGAAGATGAAGGTGTCAAGTAAAAGTCATGAATATTTATTTCATTGCTGCTTTTTTTTAGTAGACTTAAGTATAATCTTGGTGTCTGATGTTTTTCTAGAAACTCAAAATGATCAGCTGCTATGGTTGGATTTTTTTTCAATATCTATTTAATCAGGCTCTCCTTTGCACCTGAGATACGATGAAAGAGCTATCACTGGCAATTTCCTGCCAGAATAGAAAACCAGCAGGAGTGACAGTATAGTGTGTCACTTTAATTTTGGCAATTCATTTAATATTCACCCCATGGCCACTAGCTTGATCTCAGTCTTATGTGAATTCTGACAAATAAAGTGGCACACTTCTGCTGGCTGACGCAGTACCACCACAGGTGTGTTCATTTCGATAATTCAGTCAAGTAACAGGTGCCCGGACCAGTCTGGTAATTACTTTCCCTCTGTGTCTATCTTTCCTTCAGCTCTCTCTAAATTGCTCAGTGTTGTTTCCTTAAATTAACCCAGCACCTTTACGAAATACTATTTCAATTTCAATACTGATGAGGTGATTATTATATACTTAGCATTATACGCAGTTACCATAGCAGCATATAAAGCAGTTGACATGGCTATACTTTAACCATTGAAACACAAAACTTCTCATGTGTTCATGCATCAACAAAACCAAAAATATTATTGATATTTAATCATGTATAACTTTCTTAATAGAACTGAGAGTAAGAAATGCTGATGGATTGATTATTTCTAGAGACAACATTATTGATTAATCAATAAATTGAACAAATAAGATTACATCATTTAATATTGTAAATCATTTAAAGTTTCAATGCTTCCTTGCAATGAATTTTTGTAGCAATCATGCCTCTTAAAGGAATCGTTTGAGTAAATAGTTTAGTTTATAGATCTGTCTTGATTTAAGTGTGTTCTGCATATTGAAGGTGGTTTCTCCTCTTAGATTGTCCATTTAGTTTTTGGTTGTTCAGTTGTTATTTATTCTTATTGTTGAATAATAACGCAGTGTTTTCGAAGGGGCATAGGCTATTGATTTGATCAGTTGTTAGGGCTGCAATACAGTTTACATGTATGGGTTTAATCAATATTAAATCTATGTTTGATTTTGAATCAATTAGATTACATTTTTAGAGGGAAATTTATCAGTGACTGAAAACGTTTCAAAGCAGTCTGACTTGTACCCCGAGGCATAAAGCATCTCTCGCTTTGAAAACAGAGGAAGGAAGTTGATGTGACCACTGATATACTGATCCCTCCTTGTATTTCGAAAACAACAACCATGTTCTTGTGTATTTGTCCACAGTTGAAGTAATGAGTTGGCTGCTTGCATCACTGTGCGGTGGTGACGTGTGGCGTCTGGGAGCTGTCCCAGGAATCATGGTGCTGAAGCTGCAGCACCGATTCAGCAGCCAATGATCACAGGAGAATCCGAGGCTACGGATGCTTTTCGCCCAGAGCAGGACAGTCCGACCATCGTGTTGGATTTTAACGGATGGATTTAAAACATCTCTGTTTCTTCCTCGGACGTGGAGATCCGATAGCTGGGAATGAAAGCTAGACACAGACTTGCCTACGACCTGCAGTCTGGCTGAAAATCTATGGGGGGAAATAATGAAAATGTGAATTGAATAGAAATCGGTGTAGCTCGGCAGGTAAGACCGATTTTGCTTCCCAATATGGCACACCATCGATTGACTCAATTTGACTCTTAGGACGTCGACAGTAGCCTAATCTGAGCTCTGCTGTTTTAAAACGTGCTTTTCATTGTTGTTGAAATATTTTAATTTGGAGATTGAGCGCTGGCAGTTTGTGTTCAAGTCTATTTCTGTTCATTGTGCTGCAAACAGATCTCCTGCTCTCGTTGGGAATCAGGAGGGAGAAGCCTTTCTTGATAGTTTATGTTAGCTGACAGACTATTATGGGCACGAATTAACAGTGGACACGGAGTGAACAACCCATAGCCTTATTACTTGAATGCATATTCCCATCAGTCTTACATTAGACTTTCTACCCATAAGCCGCTTCATTTATTGAACTTAATGGCCTCAGACACTTGTTTGCATCGATGGGATTTATTTGCGTTCTCTATTTACATCCTCATGGAAAGACAATGAAAGACACACGACCATAACAGCAGTCTAGATCAGCATTTCTTTTTTTTAAAGGCTACTTTAAACCCCAACAAACGCTGGAAAACGCTCCCAATCTTCACTCTCTCATCCAAAAACACATGAAGAGGTGTTTGCTTATGACGGGGACACAAACAGTACTCATCTTCCTGCACCTTTGCACGGTGCCGTGATCTTCTGGCCGTTTACAGCCCGATGCTGCGCAGCCGGGGCATGCTGAAGAGCCGCTGTTGCGTCCTGCTTGGTGACCTGAGGGTGCTCCTTCTCGGGCCACCGGCACCACCAACACCGCTCCCTCCATTGACCCCCATGAGCGGCCAAGCTTCGGAAAGCCATGAGGCAACCGTCAACGTCCCCGACAACAACAACACGTTAACGCGGAGCCACCAGCAAGCAGGGGACCGAACAGCATCGTCCACGGCCGGAGCTACCGGGCAACTGGGCGGAGAGCGACCGGTGGCGGGCTGGGTTGATGCAGCAGAGCTGACGGCGGCCCTGCGTGGCTGCAGCAGCTCTTCTGATGACTGCTCAAAGGGCAAACTGGAGGAAAGGTTCTCACTTACCAGCTACACAGAAAGTGGCTTCAGAACGCCTGTGTGCAGGATCTGCTTCCAGGGACCAGAACATGTAAGTCATGGACAACCACGTTCATCTAATGTATATATTACCAAGTGTCCACATAATCTATGCATTTTGTAATAACTCTACCATGAAGGTGTTGAGTGTTACATTTAGTTGGGATGGCATCTCTAAATTGTTTGCTCTATGATGAGCATTTGTTAACGAGAGCAACAAGTCCATGCGGGTCTTTCGTCTAAGCAGGGTTTTATGGTCAAGCTTCTTTTCTATTCAGAAAAAAGCCCCCCTATATTGGTAGGACTGCCACTGAGGGAAGTATTACACTCTTCCAGCATTCATCCCATGGCTTGAAAAGACTGCTCTCGACATAGCCGTGGAGTGATAATGAAAGACCTTGTCCCAGCGGTTGACAAGTGTGGAGGATATACACAGATGCAGTAACAACTCATTACAGCCAAACACTTCAAAGCATTATATGCATGACAGAATCAAATAATGCTTCTCTCTGCTGCTGCTCATGCACATCACATTGAAACAGGCAGAAATAATGATAGTAACAAAAATGTGCACAGAACAGAAGGCGCGAGCCTTCGGGTTAATCACACTGCATGCCTTCACCTTTGAAGCCATATTGATGATAATGCCACACTACATAAGTCAGGCGAAGAAAATGTGAAAAGATGGCTATTATAGAAAAAAAAGGGGGGGTTATAACAGAAAAGCAGACACTTAGCAATTTGCTGACACATTAGTTACACCTTTTCACAGAGCTTTTGAGACCACATTGATGAAAATGTGACACCTCACCAATTAGTACGGGAGGGGGAGAGGTCATAAAACAATCCAGAAGCAGGACAACTGAGGTGTAGAACATAACTTTTTATCTGGCAGTTGTATTCACTGATGCTTTTCTTTTAACCCAGCAGCAGTTATAGTATCATTTCAGGGTCATTGCATTGTGTATAGCCTATAATCTCTCTTATGTTTCATCTACTAATTACTCCAAGAGCAATTTTGTGCATCAGTCCACCTCTGAGCTCAGAGGTTGTAATTATTACTGACATGGGGTCTATTATGAGGCTGGTAGATGAGATGTCATCCTTGTTTTCTCAAAAACTCCAGATAGTCAGCACACTCTGCAGTGCATACAAAGTGCTGCTTTGGAAAATTGCAGTATTTCCCATGGCCTCCTCCAACGCATCTCATTAATGCATCCTTGAGACATTGCAGCAAGTCAATAGCATTTGATTTAATCCTGGCTTGTCATTATGCATGTTTTTATCTTTCACTGGCATTCCTTTTCCTATCATCTGTGAGTTGCTGGTTTGGGTGGAGTCCAGATATGGATCTGCTGAAGTGTAAATAGGTACAAGGAGAATGAGGCCCTATTTAGAAAGAGAAATGAGTGGACTCTGTGTGTTACAGGCAGCGGAGACATTAGTTATCCTCTATTCTTCCTTAGCCTCCAGGATGTCACATAGACCAAGCCAGTCAGTATCTGATCTGACAGTCCACCTCCAAAACACTTCCATCCCCAAGGCTGAGATAGTCAAGACAGTGTAAAGAAAGGAGAAATAGACATAGCTTCCCTCAAGTATAACACTAGAAAAGAGCCTTGAGTGCCTCAGACATTCAACTACTGGAAGATGATTGTACTTTGTTTTAATATGACACCACAGAATGAAACAAGTCTTTGTAATCAAATCCTTGTCAATGTTTCTGCCATTTCCTTTGCGGTGATCTTCACCTCAGATTCGGCTGTTTTAAATGGCAGGTTCACATTTGTCTTTATAAATTCATCTCAATTCTCAAACGCTAAAATGTCAATGCAAAGAGTTCACCACAGAAATGTGAAAGCCAAATTAAGAATAATCACAGTAATATGAGATTCTCTTCCTATGATACGAACCTTTCATACAGTTAAAAAAAAAGGGAATTAATTCTTTTTTACATATTACACTGAAATCTTAATGAAAAAGATATCATTGTATGCCCTATACAGGAAGATTAATTACTTTGACCAGTAACTCTTTGAAAGCATGTACAGGATGAGCATTTGGGTTATTAAAGAGACAGAGTTAAAATAAAAACACCTGAACCAAGTGAGGAGTCATTTAATGTACAGTGAAACAAAAGCCATTTGCAGAATATATTTAATGATATCATGCCTTTTTCCTCAGTGCCCAAGGTTATTTATCTAATTTTCTACAAACATCTAACGAATGACTTTTTTCAACCCATTACTGGTTCTATTTAGTTAAAGGTCATTGGGGCTCCTGCTTTCTTGCATGCTGTATTTGTTTTATTCACGCTTGCCTTTTTATATTTCTCTATTCAGACTCTAACCTGGCTGCTTAAGGAATAAAGATGTTGTTTTCTGCTTTATCTCCAGATAAGAGTTTCTCCAGGAAGGGTTGTATGAAATTCATGGAGATTTATTTGGCAATATACAAATAAAAATCCTGGAAGTATCCTGAGGTGTGATAAACTTTTTTCACAGATGGATCTCTAACTGTTAAGGCTGTGTGATTTCCTGCTGCTGATGTGAGGTTTTAATCTACACAGATAATGCACTTGTATGGTGTGTTAGTCTTAAGTCACAATGAGAGCCCTAGAGGGGTCAAATGGCATCATCCTTTCTATATGGCCTCACAGTGTAGAAGCACTCTGCTCTGTGTATCCCATCATATGTGTAATGGCTGATCTGCCATTTGTTGGGAATGGAAGATAAACAAGTTACATAAGCATTGCTGAAGTCACATACAGGGAGCTGTGAATTCATACAGTTAAATGAGAAACCATACTCTCTTTTTTACTCCTTTAAAGAGTCATTAACTATCACTGTAGGCCCAATAGTTCCCATAAAAGCATCATTATGGGTAAATAAATTTGAAATGATATGATCCTCAATTTAATTCTCAACTGGGTGTACTTCTTTCCCCTCTAACTTTTAGAAGATGATAAAAATATATTGATAAAGCTGTTTTCCAGATGACCACAGTGTTGCAGGTTTTTATAGCAGAAATGCTTGTGGCCTGAATATTATTAGCCATTGTAAAAATCACTTTCAGTCAGTTTTTGTGTGAGCTATTAAACCACCATTTCCCCTCAGTTAGAATTAATAGAGTTCCCTTGCATTGATTTCAGGCCCTTATGTGAAAATTGAAGACTAATTTATTTTTGTGCCGTTTAGACATACATTGGGAATGGATCCAATTTTATAAGGAGAAAATTAGATGTACTGAGTTGTTGTGGGATAGTGCAGGACAGAGAGATGGAAGCCAAAGCTGTCAGCCTCGTCTGTTCGATATATTGCTCTGTTGTTTGTGTTGTTGTTGTTGTTGTTGTTTTTTTCAGTGTCTACTGCTCCTTGATCAACAAAATGACATTTAGTCACCACTTTCTCTAGGCGGGGGCTGCGGTGCCACGTTTGTTATCAGTCCCTCTTGCTCTCTTCAGCCTCAGTTGTTACTGGAGTGATCCAGGTTTCAGCTCTTGGCTGTGATCAGGCCAGTCACAGTGAGCGGCTCGAGTCCCACTGGACATAACAGAAGTGTTCGTGTGCTCCTGCCAATACACTCCCACCCTGGCCATCTGTAGATAGGCCTTTTCTCCTGTAACTCCCTGCATTTTCTTCTCTTCTCTTCAACCAGGGTGCTGCTCCATCTGTCAGAGATGTCAGCACAATAATGGAGAAATGATTTGAAAACTTTCTGTTTTTCTCTGTTTTTTGTCATTGCATTTTTGTCTCAGTCTCTATGCTCATTATAGACAAAGAGAGGGAATACTGAATTAACTTGAGGATGTAATACTGTAGCTTAGAGAGGAAACAGAGATTTCTTACATCAGAAAGGATCGGCAAATATATAAATTTATTTATCTTTTTATTTATTACACTGCAGGCTTTTTATTTGGTCACATTAAGTTTAAAATGCCCACGCAAGAAGATCCTGCTTTTTCTTTTATAGATCCAACTTTCTTAAGTGCAGGTCAGGACCTAAAATAGTTGGTAGACCCACATCCTTTGTGTCATCTTCTACTGTGATAAGTAGGCTAATATCATTGTTTGAGCTCAGGGTTCACAGTGAAAGATTATAAAACTTTAATCTGTTCTTCAGCCTGAATAGGTACTAAGAACACTGGTTAGCTATAGGGTAGCTGAGTGTGTAGCATTTCTGTCAAGTTAAAATTTTGTGATGGTAGGTTTGATACATGATAGAAGGAGAGACCCAAATTGGATTTTTGTTTTTCTGATATCTCATCACACTCATCTGGATAATTTAAAAACATGACAAAAAAGCGAAAGAATATTACAGTTTCTATCAGACAGCAGTTTATTTTCATAATTGTGCTTGTAATGTTCACGATGTCACAAGTGTATTGACTGCTGGGCCCCCTTTTGGGAACTTTAACAGACCCTATTTTTTATATTTGAGCTTCTTCACCTCCTAAAGATGTCACCTAGAGGTTAAACACACAATGAAGGCATTTCTATTCTGCTGTTCAGTCAGCTCAATCAAACAGTATGTGGTTGTCAACAGGCTGACATAAGGGATTTGAAATGCCCTCAGCAATAGTAACATCCTGATTGAGTTCAAACATGTCACTTTGAGATAGAAAGCAAAGCAGCTATATATATATATATATATATATATATTAAAGGTATTTTAAATCAAATTTGATATAATTTCAGGACAACCAGATGTAAGGTTTGGATTTCAACATTGTCTTAAAAAAAATGTGCAAACAGAGAAAACAAGCTAAACTGAAATATATTATAACTATTATATTATCAAGGTACCACCAAGACTACTCTGAGCCAACAGGGTATCGGACAGTTGACATGTGAGAGGGTCCTGTGGTGTCTTGCTTCAGAAAGGGTGTTGCAGGTTGCACATTGGAGCCTTTGAGCTTGCTCTGGCATATCCGGTTACTTGGTCTGACTGGGAGTTGGTACTGTTTGACACTTTTGTTGTGTTCCTTGTGCTATTTCCGTGAAGTATTCACAGTGTGGACAACCCCGTTGTTCTACTGGGGAAAGATAACTTTAGTCATAGTGTTCTCTTGCCATGGAGGGGTCGGGTTGTTTGATCTCCAACAGCTGAGGTGAAATGTGCATGTCAAAGTTACATCCACAAGAACAGTGCATTGTCACCTTTCAGTGGTTTTAATGTTTTGGCTGAGTGGTGTACATATAGAGCTCTATTCATTTAAAAAGCTGTAGTGTCAGTGTAACGTAAGCATTGTATCTTGCAGCTTAGTGAGGGGTTTGCTCCTTCACAGGAGCTTCAGTGAATAATCCTCCATATTCAGTGGTACTAGTAATCAAGGTTTTGCCTGTCAACAAGGTGTAAGGCAAAGCCTTCATTTCACACATGAACTGGTGCGCTGTTGTAATAGCTCTTCACAGTACTGTGTGTAAGAGAGTGAGTGTTGCCTAACTTCACACAAGAGGCCCTTGTAAAATCAGCAACCCATTGTAAAGGAATATATCTGTAAGTATAGTGTAACTCAGAATTAAATAAGATACAGAAAATGAGAGAGTCTCAGGTCGCTGTTTACTGTCGGCAGAGATTTATTCTCATTAATACTGTTAATATACAGCAATATTGATATATCTACTGAAATCTAAAATATGACATAAAAGTAAAATTGCATCTGATTTGACTGAAGTTTAATCAACTCTGACATATTGTCCCTTCTGCAGGGGGAGCTCCTGAGTCCGTGTCGATGCAGCGGGTCAGTACGCTGCACCCACCAGCCCTGCCTCATCAAATGGATCAGTGAGAGAGGTTCCTGGGCCTGTGAACTCTGCTACTACAAATATCAGGTCATTGCCATCAGCACCAAGAATCCTCTACAGGTGAGCTTTAGGTATAAAGAACCCCTTTAAAAATGTTTTACAATTTCAACATGCTGTAGGAAATTATTTACATGTTGGGGATTATAGTTGACTTTCTTGCTTTATTTAGAGGGTTTTTTAGAAGTCCTTTTTTATCAAAATTCATTTGGGAAGTAAGATTTGAAAAAAAAATCATACAGTATGAAGTGCAGCTCTACTTTTTCTCTGATCATAAAATGAGGGTGAAAAAGCATATTGAATTAAACAAGCCTTTTTCCCTTTGATCCTGAACACAGAGAGGGTTGCAGTTTTCTTTCAGTTTTAGCCTTTGGTAGTATGATAGGATGATTTGTGAGCAGCAGCTTTCAGGTCTTTCTGGGGAAGAGTGATGTTTTTTGCTTCTTTTATCTGAATTTGGATGTTTATATTTTGGTTAAATAGACCATCAGTCAAGCCTTCATCCTGGTTTACTTAGTGTAATCGCTTTCATTTATCCCTTTTAACTAATGGTCATATTAGGCAACAGTCTTCTTATCATCTTGAGTTTTGAATTTGGGTTCTTCTATGTTCAGCAAAATCGAATAGACATCAATGAAAAACAAAGATTTAAACACTGTTTCTTCTTGCAGTGGCAGGCCATCTCCCTGACAGTGATAGAGAAAGTGCAGATAGCAGCAGCCATCTTGGGCTCCCTGTTCCTGATGGCCAGTATCTCCTGGTTGGTGTGGTCATCTTTTAGCCCGTCGGCCCGCTGGCAACGTCAAGATCTGCTTTTCCAGATCTGCTACGGCATGTACGGCTTCATGGATGTTGTCTGCATCGGTGAGAGGCGAAACACTTAACACTGATTTATTTATTTTTTTATTCAAATTCATGTTTATGCTTCTTCATGGACTGAATTTTATGGATTCAGATCCTGAGAGCATTATTGAGTGATTCCAGTCTGCACACATTACTCCAGGTGCACTCAACAGGCAAAGGAAAATGTCCCAAGTGTTCAGCGGAGTCACTAATTACATATGAAAGCTGTCTGCAAATATCTGTGAATGCCATGAACAATTTACACCACTGAGAATCAATTCTGTTAATCTATATTGTACAACCAGCTCATTTAAATCAATACTGAGTGTGTGTGGAGTGTACATCAGTTTGTATTTGACTTCATGAATAATTGTTTGGCCAGTTTTTAAGACAATTTTTCTAATACTGTCATTTTGTACTTTGAATATGATGAAATGCAGCAGCAAACCTTACTCATAAATTAAATATAAAAGAAGAATTTCGAAAACTTTCTAGTTTTTTTTACACCAACTGAATTGCATTTCTGTCTTTTGACAAAAAGCTACAGCACCAGATTCTGGCAAACTTTGAAGCTCACTGTGCTGTCATAACACCAGAGGTAATAAGGTGCACTGAAGCGTTTTTAACACTTTTCTGAAATTGAGTGGGTGTCCAGAATTGAACATATAGCACCCATACTGCAGGCTGGCTGTCCTCTTTCTGGTACTAGAGGGCCCACATGTTTTGGATGACTGTGTCTGTAACTCACATTAAGAAAATTCTTACTGCTGCTGCAGCAGACAGCTGGGTGAGAGCAGGAGGAGATTGATTGTCTCTGGTTTGGTGGCAAGGATTGACTGTGCGGTCATTAACGCAGTACTTTACAGAGATTAACTTGTCACCTGGTGGATGTTAAAGAGCAGAGACCTGATTTTCTTTTATTGCACAAAGTTAGAGCGGGAGGAGAGAAGCAGAGCTCAGGAGTAGTGACAGGATTTATAAGCATGGGTAGTATTAGTAACACCATAACATTTCCCCATTTGGCAATTATATATATATTTTTGTAT
>JBBBVU010000013.1:17952526-17989387 GCA_037177055.1 Atherinosoma microstoma
GTGTGTGTGTGTGTGTGTGTGTGTGTGTGTGTGTGTGTGTGTGTGTGTGTGTGTGTGTGTGTGTGTGTGTGTTTCAGGTAAAATGGCAAGGATTTCAGGGTTCATCTTTCTGTGCATGCTTCAAACTGCATTGCCTCAACGTGTGCCATCTCGTGGACGAGGTGATAGTCCAGAACCAACTCCACCTCCACATCCACCTTGGCCCACGCCAAGACCTGAAGGTTGTGATAGTGAGTTCTTTTCATTTCTTTTTAGATAAAAATGTAATAATAATCATAATCATGTTAGGGTATCATGGTCTTTTTTATTTATATTCAGTAAGATCTTAGATTTACAGTAATGGTAGAATTCAAATGAAAATATATACATAGTATGTTAAAAAGTAATGATACAGTTAAACCATGATGCACTGAAGTATAATTCAAGTGAGATAAACTTACTTTTTTTTAAAAATGGTTATTCAGATTCAACATACTAACCTCAGGCAGTAAAATATTCATGAACATACAACATAACTGTATATTTAATGGCACCAGGCAAATATCCCTAAATTATTGAAAATTAAACTACTCATTATGGAAGAAATATCCCATTAGTTTTCTATATGTTGTGTAATTCAATAATAACTCATGTACTGAATTTAAAGCAGTGTTTCCCAGCTGCTATGTTGCTGCTGAGCTCATTTTGAATAATTTCAAATGGAACTGTGTAACACAGTGTTGGTTTTTTCTCACATATTGTCTTTTCTGCTTGTAATGGGTTTGTTCTTTAAGGTACATTTTCCACTTTTAATTGTCTACTTGTATTATTACAAATAGAGCTCCTATGATGGAAAAAGCATTTCTGATTTATCTGAAAATAAAGGTATCATCATTATCATCATGAACACTATTAGATTAAACTATTCAAATAACTGCAGATATAAGAAAAGCATTGCATTTCATTGGCTCTTTCTATGTTTGTATGCAAAAATTCTTTCCATCCTTAGTACATTTCCTGTAGTACTTGAGAAAATGTCCACTCAACTGCTGCGTAATGTTTGCAATCAAGTGGCCACTCACAGAGCATCTCTACTTCCAAGGCCAGTCATCTTTTTGCAGTTTTAAAGCTTCATAAAACTTGGATTAGCAGTTAAGTAAAATCTTGACAAACAGACAGAGACAGACAGATCTCTACACCTAAACTTTGCACTGTAGTTATTTATATTTTTGTGAATGTTCTTTCTTCCATCAGGGATTATCGACTGTCCCATCAAGCTGTTTTTCACCATTGATACCTCAGAGACCATTGCCCTGCAGGAATCCCCACCTGGCAGTTTGGTGGACAGCATCAAGGAATTCACAAGAATTTTTGCCCAGAGGCTCTCTGATGAGGAGTACAAGGGCCAGATCCAGATCACTTGGTCCTTCGGAGGCCTGCACTTCTCCCAGAAGCAGCTGGTTTTCAGCCATTTCACAACCAGAGAGAACTTCATCAGGAATCTGGGTCAGATCAGATACCTGGGCAAAGGCACTTACATCGACTGTGCCCTCAAAAACATGACCTACCAGATGACACGCCACTATGCAGATACAGAGGCCGTCCTCTTCTCTGTGGTCATCACCGATGGTCATGTGACAGGGAATCCATGCGCAGGGATCAAGGTGATGGCAGAAAGAGCTCGGGAACAAGGAATTCATGTTTTCTCAGTGGCAGCATCCAGGAATGTCGATGAATTGGGAATGCGGGAAATAGCCAGCTCTCCCACTGAGTTGTACCATGACAACTACATAGTCATGGAGATCATTGACGGGAAAGCAAGACTAAGCACTGAATCCATTGATCGCATCATAAAAGTCATGGTGATTTGACATCTTTCTCCTCTGTCAGTTCAAATTTTACCTTCAGTACTATCACAGACAATCACTGACTTTTGACGTTTTCATTGCAGAAATATCAAGCCTATCTACAGGTAAGAAATGTTTTGTGTTATTAACAAAACCAGACTGTTCAGAAACAGAGTGACTCACTCAAGAGTCAATTACTCCATGTGTATCATGAGGTTTTTGGCACTTCAGGAGACGAGCTTTAGGTCCTGTGTCTGTTCTGTCATGCAGAAGAAGTGAACATGATGCTGAGGGACTATTTTGCCCCATAGTTTAAAGGAAATACTGGACCCACTTTACACAAGCCCTATGTCTTCCTGATATTCTGACACTAGAGTAGCATTTCAAGGCTGTAAAAAACAAACAGATTCAAAACTTGTTTGTGATTTAGTAGCGTAAAATGTCTGAACCTAAATGTCTTAAAAATGTAGATACATGATGCAGAAATTTACCAAATATTTGTATATTTTTAAATGTATTCATTACACCATTTAAATGGGTGGATGAAATTATATAGTGTATGTTCCAGTCTGCTTTCATTCATTCCCACAATGTTTACAACACTTCTCCAAAGGTCTTTTAAAAAGGGCGTGTTGATGCATTCTGCCTCTATAAATTGCACTAGTCTGTCTTGTTTTGACATTTTCACGTTGGACCACATTTCACATACAATTGTTTTTCTTTTTGAATTCATAGTGTTATAAACCCGCATGCTATGAGAGTCCTGGGATTCCTGGACGAAAAGGGCCTCTAGGACCAAAAGTGAGTTAGAAAAGAGTTCAAAATCATTCATAAGTCTGTAATGTTCATTTGTGCTTGTTTGATTTGTTGAAATATCAGCATTTCTGCTTATTTTCAGGGCACAAAAGGAGAGAGAGGCATCGCAGGGCCAAAAGGTGAAAAGGGTTACCAGGTGTGTAGAAATTATATTTAGAAATTTAAAACATAATTGAACTTGACAAACTAAGAAATATATTTGATCAAAAGCTCCTGCTTAGCATGACTGTTTATATTTTAGGGTGATCCTGGGATTGAAGGTCCAATTGGAAGACCTGGCCTAAAGGTTTGCTGAGGCTCACGAGTTGATTATTTTTGGTGTTATTTATTTTAGTTATTTAATTTGTCCATCTTTGTTTTTGCCCAGGGAGAAGTTGGTCATAAAGGTGATAAGGTGAGAGCTCAATCTTTCTGCTTATTGTTCATTTGAGAAACTGAATAATATGGTGTTGGGATTAAAAGCTTTTATTTATGTCAACAGGGCGAAGTTGGATTAAGTGGAGCAAAGGTATTACAAACTTTTTATGCTATGCTAGCACAATTCTTAAAATGTTCATATTCTGTACATGAGCACTGTTTAAGTTAGGTTCATTTGATAATTTTATTCCTTTTCTAACATTTAGGGCGTGGCAGGTGGACCTGGTAAAAACGGAACGGATGGGCAAAAGGTGAAAGTTGATACTAAGATGTACACCATGACCCTAATATGTGGGATTCATCAGTGTCACACAGATGTCTCTGTGAAATCTTCAGGGTAAAATTGGTCGAATTGGAGCTCCTGGCTGCAAAGGAGATCCAGGTGACAAAGTAAGTGTGGTGCATTTAAAAAATGTATTTAACACCCTTCTCAGGGTGCCAGTACTTGCTTCTATGCAGAATATAATCACAAGTTGAATATGGACATTTTTTATGAAGGTGGGACTGCTGTAGTTTAGTTCAGAAATGTTCCTTGCATTTTAAGCTTTTTGGGTTTATTGAACCATTGATTCATTTTCTGTTACTAAAAGGGACTTGATGGTTACCCAGGAGAAGTTGGGGAATCTGGGCTACCTGGTGACAAAGGAGAAAAGGTGAGAATCAAATCAGAATGGCAATCGATTCATTCAATTTACAGACACTAAAGAAAAGAATAGTGTGATGTTTGTAGAATTAATTGGAAAATTGTATTAAGTTAGTGGGTAAATGAGCCAGTGAAAGACTAGTGCCAGAGAGAAATATGTTCAGTAATTGGATAGATTCCAGACACAAAATATCAGAATAGCTGCACCAATCCAGTCTGACTTTTTAATTAAACTATTACTTATCAGATATATACGACTCTAAGGAAAGCACTCTAAGAAGAAAAAGCTCAGAGAACATTGTAAGTGTCCTCACTTAAGCTGAAAAATGGCACATTACAATAACCATTTCCACTTTAACATTAAGCCAGCTGGATGGTGTGTTCTGCTAGGATAAAAAAGATAATTCAGAAGTCAAATCTTAGTCGGAAAACATCTGCACAAGTGGGATAGGCATGAAAATAAAGTTATGTCAAATTAAGCAAGTTATTTGATTATTGTTGGGACAGTGATTTGTCAGGAAAATCAGAAAAGTTGGTCTTACAAGGATCAGACTTCACATCAGTTAGACTGACTGGTTCAAGGCCTCATTGTCCATCTCCAGTGTGTTCATCAGGTATTCATTCTATGTCAGATGTTGTGTTCAATAGCAGCTGATTTCTAAGCAGCCAAATCAATAGAATATTTTGAATTTTGATTTGTGACTTCATGTGCCAGACAGAAAAAAATAATTACTAACAAAGTAATTTCTAGGTTTTTATGTTGATGCAGCCACATTCTGTTATTCAGAGAAAAACAGAAATAACAAGCAGACTGTAAAAATGGCCACAGTGTCAGACCGATAAAAGCATGCCTCCCACACACGTTGATCTGCACAGACGCCCATTATTTTCAGTGTAATCAACCAAACACTGTACACCTGTGTGACCTGGATATTTATGTAAAAGCAGAGGGAGCGTGTCGAGCACTTGGCAGGCTTCATTCATACAGTGTTATTTATAACTGTTTTGCTTTTAGACTGTGAATAAAAGCAAATGTAGATTAACTGTATTTTCTGTATAGTATCTTTAAATGTTTACCCTAAGAGAGTTACAGATTCCTGTAATTCATAATCTGAATTATAGCCATTCTTTGAGGAAGGCTGTGGGATTGGTCAGATGATGAGATTAATATACTTATTTTATGCAAACATGTAACCAAATTACTTTTAGCAGAGGGAAAACCTTTTTCTGTTCCAGCAAGGATATACGGTTTTCCTTGATATTTTAGATTAGCTTTTTTTTGTCATCTATAAATATAGAAGTGTGAAAACACATAAAATTCAGTTGACAACTGCAGCTTTTAATAAACTTAATGTATGTACTTCATTTCTTTCAACATTGTATTCAACATAAATATTTTTTAAATATAATAATTATATCTTTAGTTTGCTATGACTTAAGTGGTCGAACAGTTTCATAAGATGGTGGCTGGATTAAATTAAATTAAAAAAGGCCCAACGTCCCTTTGTCACAAAATATCCCCTGGGAAGAGTAAACATGGTGCTATCCGTAGATCTCATTGGCCAAAGGCACAAACCAGGTCAATCATTTTGAGATTATTTGGGGTTTGAAAGTGAGCATTACGATTTTAAAATCATTCCGAAATTTAACAGGAAGCCTTTGCAGGGTGGTAAGCGCAGTGATGATGTGCTGATTCCTTTTTTGCTCTGATAATGATTCTAGCTGTGGTGTTTTGATTAATCTGGAGAAAACAGGAGTCATTTCTAATTCCCAAGTAGCCTATAGTGAATTACAGTTGTCAAGGAGACAATAAACAAAACCATGCATGATGTTTTGAAAGTCAGCAGTTGAAAGAAATAACCAGAAATAACCAAAAACAAGACTGAAAAAGCTGAGTGTCAAAACTGAAGTTAAAATGAAATATAACTCTTAGATTCCTAGCAACTTTGGTGATAAGAATGAGATGTTTAAGAGAATTTGGGGGACCAAACAGGATGACTTCTGACTTTTCATTATTGAATTGAAAGAAATTTAGGGCCATCAGAAAGACAAGCTGTCAGACCTGCATGGTTTCTGGGGTCTGTGGATTTCATAAGCATGCATAGATGAGTGTCATCAGCATAAAAATGGTAATTTACATTATGATCCTGAATAAGGTGGCCAAGAGTTAGCATGTACATGGAGAATAGAAGGAGGCCCAGGACTGAGCCCTGTGGTACACTAAGTCAGCTGGAGGAGGAGGTTGTAGTGTCATTACAGATTATTATTATTAATATTTATATTATTATTAGTATAAATATTAAGAGCACCACCCTGCTCTTTGATATAGAAGCAAGGAAAACCATTGAAATCTTATATCAGTTGAATAGATTAATCAAATAAATTAATCAGCCTCAGAATGCTTATCATGAATTCTCGCTGGAACTGATTTTTCATGATTCACCAGAAAAAACACAAACAGCGACTAGTTAGATCAATTTGAATATTTATTAACTAGACAACAAACTAGGCTACATAAGATAAAATGTGAATAGGCTATCAAAAAGACAAGACAAAACAAAAATGAAGACAAAGATATGCAAGCATGATGTTCAACCAAAATGCATATGGCAAAGAGATGTAAATGATAAGAAAAATTAAACATAATTTAACAGTGTCAGATAATGTTCAATAGATCAAAGAAAGGATTTCTGAATCATGTAGGGCTAAGTTTGAAGCCTAAGCTAACGCTTGAGGAGGGTTAATTCACTCTTTTATGACACCAAACATATTTCAACACCTGATGATAGGAGATTGATCTTCTCAGTGGATCCGATGTTTCTCTGAGGTGACTCTTGGCCGGTTCACCTGAACTGTTCTGGAAACCAAAGGAAGCGAAGTCAAGTGGCTGACTCTTTCCGATGTTCCCAGATCCTGGAAGTTTGCTTTGATACTTGCATAAGACAACTAAAAACAGACGCAAAACGTGTGAAGAGGTGGATTCTCTTTCAATCAATTTCTGGGTTTGGTTCCTGACCATTCTCTTGATCAGTTCTCCTCCTCCTCCTTACTGCATCTTTTCCTCATCTTCATGCAGCTTACTCCATCTTGTTCTAGCTCAGTTTAATTATCTTCTTCATTTCTGTTCATTTCTTTGTTGGCTACCCTTCTGTTCTTGATGCATCTCTGAGCATCATGTGTGTTTCAGAATTCGTGGGCTGAGCCCACAAAAAGGCGTATTTTTCTCTCTTCAGCCAATTGAAAGCAGGCACTTCTTGGAGTTTGGTAAAGCTCAGATTCCTAATTTGCTTATTAGGAGTCTGGTTTAATGTTACAAATTAAACCAGACTCCTGAACATCTGTTCTTAAAGTTTGTAAGTTCCATGTTGTTAAACACATTAGGAATGATGCACATGTAAAACATTCATCAGTCATTCAAACAGGGCTAAAGAACACAACAAATAAGTGATGGTAAAGCAAAGCTTAAAAGTCAAAAGATAAAAGGAATAATACTTGAAAATAAATATAAAGATAGTTATGATGAATTATTTGGTAAAATAAAACAAACACAGATTAATAGTAAGACAAGACATTTGTCTTTCCTTATATCTCAGATAAAAATTAAAAGATTAAAAGCCACTGTAAATTGAGGGAATAATCATCTAATTATCTAATCTCACCTGTATTGATCTGAGACTTCTTGAGTCATATCAAAAAAAGGTTTGAATCTAGGGATTAACATTATTTTACTCTGATAAATAACCAAACTCTTTCCAAAGTTTAAAACACAGACATGTTGGTTGTCTCTGTTCGAAACTCAGGAAGGTTCTGTCATTTCCTGTAGAGAAGAACAGACCAGAGTTCTGCTCCCTCTTCTTTAATGGCCCCACCATAAATCCCAAAGGAAGGTTGATCCTGCGGGAGGAAAGGTTCACTTTTGTTTACCAAACTATTAATAATTAATATAATAATATATAATAATATAATAATGAAAGATTTGGGTTTTCAGAGTCAATTCTAAATTACTTGTGAGATTCCAGATTTTGAGACCCCATAGCAGATAGACAGAGAATGCTCTTCTGTTCCACGTCCACAGTGACATTTAAGTCAATAAAACGCCACAGCTTGTTTTACTCTGCTGTGTGGCTCTTATGGGTCTTCCTGCCAGGAATTTGCTACAAGGCCATTGAGGAGGTATAGTTATTCAGACTGGTGGAAAAGATTTTTGGGAGATGATTAACAAGATCTGCATCACATTCTGGGCTCATAGTTCCCATTGTGCACTATGTTTTAAACATTAGTCACTGTATTAAAACCATGTCCAAATGACTGATTCCATCGTTTCCCTAGAATGCGTCC
Organism: Atherinosoma microstoma; assembly: GCA_037177055.1. Taxonomy (NCBI): domain Eukaryota; kingdom Metazoa; phylum Chordata; class Actinopteri; order Atheriniformes; family Atherinidae; genus Atherinosoma; species Atherinosoma microstoma. The sequence continues at coordinate 17,960,567 of JBBBVU010000013.1, forward strand.
TATGAACTCCATGTTTTCAATGTACATTCGTCATTTTTTTTCTGTGTTGCTTTAGGGTGACCCAGGTCTTCCTGGGAAGCCTGGACCACCTGGGCCAGTGGGTGATCTAGGACCAAAGGTAACCTTTAAAATACAAGAAAAAAAGGGGGTGTGCTTTAGAGGAAGAGTTTTTGATGTGAAGAATTACTGTTTCTTAGGGTGAAAGAGGAAATCCTGGAAAACCAGGGCTACCAGGAGAAAGAGGGTTTCTGGTAAGCCGCAGATTTTATTTTTAATAACTTGTGCTACCAAGAAAGTTCATGTTAGAAAGCATGAACTTTGAATAAAATCCAACATTGAATAAAAGTAATTCTTTTAGGGACCTAAAGGCCGACCTGGACCAAAAGGCGATCTGGTATTTAAAACACTTACTTATCATTTTAACAGATATATTTTTGAGTACTTGCTATAGTTTATTCTTTATAAGCATTTACTACTAAATATTCACAGGGAAGGAGAGGGGACCCTGGAAAAAAAGGGGCACAAGGACCTGATGGGCGAAAGGGAACCAAGGTAAGTTCAGCTGTATCTGCTTAAGCTTTAACTTTATATATACATTTATAAATATGAATTATATAAAATTATATAAACTTATAAATAAACTTTACTTACTTACTTACTTACTTACTTAACTTTCATTGTCATTTTCCTGTTTTTAGGTCTGAAGCAGTTTTGTTGGCAAAATTACATCTGCAGTTTAATCCACTGTAGTGTGTAAGGGGGGGGTAAAAGGACAGCTGTTGAGGGTGATCTAAAATGCAGAAAACATTTTTCAATAACACTGACAAGATATTTTTACAATGTGAGAAAGGCAAGTATGTCTTTCAGCTTCATACCCACCTTCGCCAGACCAGTTGTAATGTCCCAATCAGTTTTTTGTAACTGCTGTGGTTTGTGTTGCTATAGATCATTTGTGCAGTTTCTCATGAAAAAAATCATTTACAAATTTCCGTCTCGCCTCCTAGTTTCTGTTGTTTTTTTGTACACTGGATAATGCACAAATTCTGACACATTAATTTATTTTTAAAGGGAGAGCAAGGGCCAGAGGGAGCCAGAGGACACTCTGGGGAAGACGGATTCAAGGGCGCTAAGGTGAGGAGATCACGCTGTGGGCGGATTTTGAATAAAGGATGACTCAGCAGCTTCTTTAGAACTCAGCAAGCCCTATGAGCCTCTATTACTAGTTATGTTTTCTTTCACATGTTGCTCTGCCAAAATAACCAACACTTATTATCATAAAAAGACGTTCTCCAGGAGAAGTATAAGCCCTTAAAATGACTTTTCCAATATTCCACACTGCCAAAGTCACATCAGCATGAGTAATTCTATGTGTGGGGCCCTGTGACTGTAAAATATTTTAAAAATATTCATTTTGACTGAAGTCAAAGTTGTTTCCAGTAAAAGTGTTTCTTTAAACTTTCGCTTTCCCAGGGAGACCAGGGGTTACCAGGACCGAGGGGTCAGCCAGGTGAACCAGGGAGCCCTGGAGGGAATGTGAGTTATACTAGCTTCTTATTGTTTTAACTTCTATTTTGAATAGTTACAACTTTTACATCCTGTGGCTTCAGGGCACTATGGGAAATCCTGGTGATCCTGGACCAAGAGGAGACCCTGGGCAACGTGGTCTCCAGGTGAGGAGAAGGAACTACTGTTGATCACGCTTAACAGACATGCTTGTATGCACAATGCTACATAATTCACAGCTTTTCATCTTCTAAAGGGGGACAAAGGAAGATCAGGATTCAGCTATCCAGGACCAAGAGGGCGCACAGTATGGTTTTCCATTTACTTGATTAGGCCTCCTGCGTGACTTAAAAGTCTTTGCTTATGATTACAGTAACTATTTTTTCTAGGGAGACACAGGTGAACCAGGCAGGAGAGGACCCACAGGGGCCAGAGGTCAATGTGGTCCCAGAGGAGATCCTGGAGATAAAGGACTGCAAGGACAGCCTGTAAGAATAACAACAAAAAAATCTCAAAAGGGTGGGAGAATTGAGGATTTTATCAGAGGTGCTGACCAGATACACAGAGACTGATGTTCACATGCATACAGTGGTCCTGGTGAAACAGTCTTATCTAAAAATATCTACTGTACATACTACTCAGCCTCAAGCATTTTCAGGGCTGTTTCACACATGCAAGGAAGGAAAAATTATTCAGACTCTGTACTTAAGTAAAATACTTAACTGAAAATACTTTGACAAGTTAAAGCTGTGCATAATTTTTTTTCATTTACTTAATATCAATAAGTATTATCCTCAAAATATACCTTAAATACCCAAATATAAAATATCATTATGCTAATTTGTATATTTTATAACTAATGATGCATTAATTTATTCATCTCTTTGATGCTAAAGTTTATAACGAATATTCAACTACTATTACTTAAATACATGCTGGGAAGCAAGTGAATTTCCCGTTAGGGATTCATTAAGTTTTCTATTCCTCAACAACATTAGATCATCCTTTATTTATTCATTCATTTTATTTTGTGTCAGTAAACTAAGTCTGTTTTGGAAATCTCTAGGAGTATTTCAGAGTACATTCTCACTATTTTGTGGTAAGGACTATCACTACGACAGTAACTTTTTTGCTTAGGTTTGGATTATCGGAAAATTCTGCTTCCACACCACAACAAGTAATTAAGTAACTTACCCCTAAAGTAATTTCTTAACACAGTTATGTTACATAAACAGGATAATCAAAGACTTCAGTGACCTCATGAAAAGAGTTCTAACCCTTTTTTGTCAATATAATGAGAAAAAAAGCATAGCACAAAACATTGTTTGGTGGATTATTTCTTTGTTATGATTATCTTGACAATGAATCTTATATTGTTGGAAAGCCCCTTTTTTTCACTTTTAAATAATGCCACATTTGTAAAATAAAAAAAAAAAATGCATTTATGGGATGAGCAGCACCCATAAAAATCTAGCCAAATCTTCTCTGCCAACACCTGCTGACCTTACTAGGGTAACAGCATTTGGTGGAGACAGTGTGATGGTGTGGGATATACGGCATATCCCTACCTGGAAAACAAGGCTCATCATCATTGAAGACAATCACAATCGAGAAAGATATCGAGATGAGATTCTAAATGAAATCCTCTCCACTCAAACCCCATTAAACACTTGTGGGATCAGTTTGGATGTGCTGTTTGTTCCAGAGTGACTGACACAACCACACTGGTTGACTTGCGGCAAATGCTAACTGAAGAATGGGATGCCATCCTACAGCAGTGTGAGACCAAGCTGCTGACCAGCATGTAGAGGAGGTGCCAGGCTGTTGTGGCTGTGTATGGCTCTTCCACATACTACTGAGGCCCATATTTGTTGAGTTAATAAATTGTTAAACTGTCAATATGTCTTGTTTTTTCAGATTTTAATAATTCAATTGATAAAATAAAAGACACCAAACAAGAGTCTATAGCAGAATAAGTTGTTTTGCATTAGCAGAGAAGAGTTTGCAAGATTTTTATGGCTGCAACCCACATAGTCAACTCTGCTGCTCATCCCACAAATTAATTTTCCTTACTAATGTGACACCAAAAGGGACATAAGCAGGAAAGCCTGTTCATGTCCCTCTATTAGATTATTGCCTAGAAGCATTGTGTTTTGTCTTGGGTCAAAGTTGCTGGTTATAGCTGTTTTTATTGGATTTCTAGAAGAGATAACCATTACAAATAAAGTTGAATAAACTTCTGATTGATACAACTTTGAGATTATTTAATCAGTTTGTCTTTGTGTCCTGGAAAATGAAATAATATCTTTAAAAAGCTGAGAAATATAGTCAGGAATTTAGCGGATAGTTTAACAGGTGCAGCTCATTATCTGAATATTCTACAAGTTTTGATACCACAGCAGCCCCAGAGATTATCTGACACCAGCTGGACTGATTGTGTGATTCCTCTTTATCATCATCATCATCATTATTACCACTCGGCAACATCTGTGTAACTGTAATATCATTTTGTATATTTTTGCTCATTCATGTTGCTATGAACAGCTGTGAAAGAAATGAGGAAATGAAAACAGCTTTTAATATTCTGTGGAAGTGAAATATTTTCAAGCATATGCAGAGGTAATTATGCAGAGGAATGAGTCACTGCTATTGAAAAATGGTTTGTATTTAGGGGGAACCAGGCCAGTCAGGAGAGCCAGGAGAGAGAGGACCCAGGGGAGAGCCTGGAGCTGATGTAAGCAACCGCACAACCTCTCAAATAATGACTAGACCATGCATGCAAATTTCAGATCAAATGTAATTGCTCTCTCCTTGTGCTTTCTTTGTGCAGGGGGGTCCAGGACCAGTAGGTGATCCTGGGCTCACTGTAAGTCAACTTAAATCAGACATTTTAATCAAATTATCTATTTTCTCCTCAGTGTATCTCCTCTTACCTGCATAAATGTCTCCACAGGACTGCGATGTCATGACGTATATAAGGGAGACGTGCGGCTGTTGTGGTAAGCAGACCACCTCACCATTCAAACACAGCTTTTTAGTTAATGTCTTTCAACATGCTGATCATCATCTTAAATTTCTTTCTCAGACTGTGAGAAGCAATGTGGAGCTCTGGATATTGTTTTTGTAATCGATAGTTCAGAAAGTGTTGGGCTGACTAACTTCACCCTGGAAAAGAACTTTGTTATCAGCACCATCAACAGGCTGGGATCTATGGCCTCTGATCCTGCATCATTAACTGGTACAATTAAAAAAACACACACATACATAAAATAAACAAACAATTAAAATATTTCAAAATCAGCCATTAAGTTGTGTAGCTACAGCATACTTATCTATCTTTTTCTTTTCTTTTCTTTTTTGTGATATGTTCTTAACCTAGATTGATGTCTAAAACATTTAAAGGATAAGCCACTACAGGGGAGCACCATAAAATGGTATAATAGATTAATGGGTTATGTTAGGCCTACAAAGAGTTTTTAGAGTCACAAAGGTGGCTGGGTCTCTTTTAACCAAGCATGATCACCATGGGAACTTATGTTTAGATGTTCAAAGTTTTAGATTAAATAATTTGTTAAAAGGGCCTTCCTTGCATGAATCTCTTCCTGATGATATCCCTGACAGGAAAATTTGATTTAAACATATACATGCGGTCAGGCAGAAGTTGATGTCTCATGTGGAAACCAAAACAAATTGAAAGTGTCATATTGATGAAGAATAAATGTCACTCTGTCAACCATAACAAAATCAATATTCAGCCATCATATAAAAAGTCAGCTTGTGTGCTGGATTTATAAAAAGTTGATGAAATGTTGGTAATTATATTTTCAAATTGAATTAAAATTCAATGTGATTGAAAGGCTTTTTTTAAACATTTAGTCTATTAAATGGTTGAAACACAAGGGATTTCTTTGTGTTGAGCCTGTTGACCAAAAATCTATGTTGAATGAACAAATCACTTTGTAGATTCTAATCTAAAGGGTCTGTGTAAAATATGCAAACCTTTTGAGTCTTACATTATGCCACCAAGCAATAGCTTTATAGCCACACAGGCTATATGGCTTTACAAAGAAATACAATTGATAAGTTTATTTTGCTTTATTAGTGAAACAATAAAGACTTACACATTTCCTCCATTATAGACCATAAAGCACTTCCTGAGTTTCACTCGTAAATATATTAAATTGGACATTTTTGTAATACTTTTAAACATGACTATCAGGCATTAATATTGCATTGTTCCAGTTTGTAGACTTTTAGTTTTCTTATTTAAATGATTAGCAGTTTTCTGCTGCAGGTTTTTCTTGCCTTATTTTCAGTGTCACATTTTTCTGTAATGATTGTTGTGTTGATCCCACCTTTCCATTCAAACAACCTGCTCCTCTCTTTAAATTAAATGTCAGGAAATCTGTGTTTTTTGGGCAAAGGAATATTCAAATGATGTGTAAAAGGCCCCTTTTGATGTAGGGGCGCAAAGAGCCTGATGAAAAAAAAAATGGCACTATTCTTGTACCCAGAGTTAATTTTTCAAATTGCTGGTCCTGTCAAGCCAGTTGGGTTGAACATTTGTAGTGAAGATAATACTATGTGACTCTAATGTATTTAAAGTCAAATCCACAACTATTCTGCTGCTATACTGCAGCATTGTGAGTAAGGCAAGGCAATTTTATTTGTGTTTGTGTGGTTGAAGTACCCAACAAAAGCCCATCTTACATCTGCAAAGAAAACCCCACTGAAGGTTAAAAAAAGAATTTATGTAATTAATTTTTGTAAAATTATTAACACATTAAGTTTTTGTGAGATTTGTTTGTAATTTAAAATATTCTATTAATCTGATATGTCTGCTTCTTCTAGGCACACGGGTTGGAGTTGTTCAGTTCAGTCACAACGGGACCTTTGAAGCTATTCGTCTTGATGATCCTACGATAAACTCCATGTCTGCCTTTAAAACAGCTGTGAAGAATCTACAGTGGATTGCTGGGGGCACATTTACGCCCTCAGCTCTCAAATTTGCATACGATAATCTCATTAGGGACAGCAAGAGAGTTCGGGCTAAGGTATCCGTCGTCGTGGTCACAGATGGCCGCTTTGACCCTCGCGATGACGACAATCAGCTCAGATACCTTTGCAACGACCCCGCTGTGGTGGTGAATGCCATCGGCGTTGGTGATATGTTTGACAAGAAACATGATAGTGAGACCCTTGTGTCAATAGCATGCAACAATAAGAACAGAATCAACGAGATGAAGCAATACACTGACTTGGTGGCTGAGAACTTCATAGAAAAGATGGAAACTGTGCTCTGTCCTGGTAAGGTGTCCCAGTACAGCCAGTTATAGTACGATACTGGTGCTTCTGGTTTTTGTCTAACCTGCAGTGTCTCCGTTTCATTTCCCTTTCAGATCCAGTGATTAAGTGCCACGATCTCCCCTGTAAAAGTGGTGAGTTTTTTTTAATATTTAAGGTTATTGGTTTGTGTTCAGTAAGTAACATGTCTTCTTTCCTTATAGAACCAGATATAGCTCCATGTGTTGGGCGACCAGTGGATTTGGTTTTCCTACTAGATGGCTCAGAGCGCTTGGGGATGGAGAACTTTCGATATGTGCGTGAATTTGTACAGAAAGTGGCAGATAGCCTGGTTATGGCAAAGGTCAGGACTGATCGAATGAGAGCCCGTCTGGCACTGATAGAGTTTGGCAAGGAGAATGAGAATCATGTGGCCTTCCCTCTCACCCATGACTCTGCTATTGTTGCTGGTGGTATATCACGCTTGCCTTACTTGGATTCATCTTCAGCTGTTGGGCCTGCCATCATCCACACCATCACCAACATCTTAGGTAAAGGAAGTACTCGCAAGACAAGACGCGGTGCAGAGGTTTCTTTTGTTTTCATCACAGATGGCGTCACTGACAGCAGTAGCCTGGATGAAGCAGTTAGTGCAATGCGAAGGGAACAGATTGTCTCCACAGTGATTGCAACAGGAAGTGATGTTGACCAGGACATCCTCACAAAGCTGGCTATGAATGATCAGAATGCCATCTTCAAAGGGAAAACATTTTCTGATCTGATACGATCCAGTTTGTTTGACCGTTTCATCCGGTGGGTGTGTTAAAGAGAGACCATGCTCATCTGAGCAACATAATGGTGCTACAGCTGCTAAGTTAGCATTTTAGTGGTTGATTTGTTCATTTTAACTTTGTGTAACATTGTGTTTCCATTAACGATTATTGTGGCTCTGTTGTTATATCAGCTAGCAGCTCTTAACCTCTGTTGTAGAGATTTGGGTAGACAAGTAGTGGCACAAAGTAATTTTGAAATAATTTAATTTTCAAATTTGAAATATATGACAGAGAAATAATTTATCTCCACCAGCCAATTTGCTAACTGCATTAGGAGTCTCAGTCTTGGGCATCATCTCGACTTAACACATTTTCCTGAGGTCATTTGTACAAACATATTAAAATGACTTAAAAAATTACCTTTTAAGTGGTCATTTAGATAATCCTCAACTCTATTTAGTTGATTTCCTAGATTATGCTTGTGATTATGACAAATGCAAAATATCCCCAGAGATCTCCACCCCCAGCTAGCAAAACAAGCTTATTTGTTTTCAAATCTTACCAAACACAAGCTACAAAACTGTCGAGACAAATATTAAGGTAAAGAAATGTAAATTCACTGTAATGTCAGCTAGCAAGTTACCCAAAGCCTACAGCTTATCAATGGAGCTAAAATCAATGACATGAACAGAGTATTAGCTAGCTTGGTTGTTTTAAACATTAAATCCAAAAATATTTATGGAACCACAAAAGCTATTAATGAGAAATACATCATGTTTTTAATTGGAATTACATTTTAAAAGTGAGATTGACTTATCATGACTGCTATTCACTGTCCAATTTGCAAAGAATGTCACAGCTTTTTAGCCCATTTTGTGAAGAAAAAAACATTTTGTCACACAGATATATCAGTCATCACTGTATTCATTTAGCTTTACTAATAATATAATAAAATAAACCTGCAGTTTGCTGGACACTATGGTGCTGCCTTCTGTTGGGGGGTGTTTAATGGGGTTTTTATTGAGTTTGAATCCCTCACTGTACCCAAAATTACCATAAACTCTAATGAAATCAGAAAAGAGTCATGACATTTAATTAATGAAAACATTCAAAACTTGACACAAAGCCCTCGGCCTGGTGTACTTCAACAGTTTTTAGCACTTCTACAGAAAACATTTTTACACAGTATTTATTATCAGTACAGGTCATTTGCACCGTTTTCTATGCAGAGTGCATGCAGTTACTTATTATCACCCTTTATAAAGTATCATGGGCTTCAAAGTTGGATCCAGAACAATGGACGGCTGAACTGGGCGGTTTAACTGGATTCAAAGGTCACATTCCTCAGATTTCTGCAGACATTCCTCCAGACTTTCTTCTCACATCATGTCCAGCTGCACAGGAAGAAAGAAAATATGTAAGCTTCATGAGTTTACAACAGAGCTGTCAATACCTCAGACCCACACACTAAAGCGCACTTTAAAAATACATGGGAAAAAGCTTAAACGTATGTTTGAGTCAGACTAGTCAAACATCTAAAGCCAAAAAGAAAAAAAGTGATCCCTGGAACTGCTCGCTCACCAAGTCATCAACATCTCCAGTATCATCAGCTGGTGGAGCAGCTTCCTCCTTTTTCTTCTCCTCAGCCACTAAAAACTGCAGACAAAGTTGGCTTCAGTAAGTGAAACAAATAGTTCTGTTTTGCTCTGAATTTATATGTGTGGCTCATAAAGTTCACCTGATTAGCTTCGTTTTTAGAAATGGTGCTTCCTTCAACCTCGTCCTTGCTGATCAAAGTTAAAGCATCTGTCCGTCAAATAAGTCAACAAACACAGAAACTCATGAGCAAACTTCAGCTGTAACTTGAGTATAATTCTGCACTTAATTCATGTAGAGGTTTCATCTCATCTCAGGGGAGGAATAACTTAAGCAAAACCTTGCAGCCCCAAGTAAAGAAGCTTATCTTACCTTGAACAAGCAGATCCCAGAAGACCTCTAGGCCTCGGTTGGGAATGCTCCTTTTCAGGGACTGGAGGTAGCTATTGTACAGATCAGCGTTACCCAGCTGAACGTGGAAGAGATAAAACATTCAGAGTCCATTTGAGGGTCTCGTAAAAGCTCATACTTACAATAATTGGCCTCTGTTCAAGTCACGAGAAACGAAACAGACTCAGTGTAATCTCAAGACTGCTAATCTCCAAGAAAAAAACAAACTGAAGTCTAACAGAAACCATTATACATTGACGGATGGTAGACAGTGAGTACTTGTTTACCTTTACAGACTGCTCTCTAAAAGCCTGGATACAGGTGATGCTTTTCATGTAGTAGTGTGTGCTCTTGTTGCTAAGCAACTGTTCTATCCTGTGAGTCAGCTGCTGACAGACTGGAAGGACACGGGGGTCACCACAACCAAACAAAGAGAGAAACATAATTACAAGAGGCTGAGCATGAGTCATGGCAGTTTATAATACAACCGGATGGAAAGTTAAGCTGGTTAGCTCGTCAAAAAGAAACGAGAAAAAAAGTCTGTAAAACTGGTCTCACCCTCTCCGAATGGAAGATTTTTCTGCCTGATCAAAGCACGGAAATCTCGGGCTGGATCCACACTTCCCACCTGGATAGAGTGAAATGTGAATGTATCTAAAGAAGTTTAAACCTAGTGGAGGAGTTCCTGTTTTTTATTGACAGAATATTTCTCCTAAGACTAGTGCGTCACCCAGTTCCTCCGATTCTTACTGAAGTAACAGAGCCTTCGGCGATGTCAGCCAGGTTGTACTCCTCCTCCTCCTCTGCTTCAGCTGCTTTTGCCTTCTTGGCATCTGGCTCCTCAGAGCTACGCTTGACAAAATGTGATGCTTAGAATATATAAATTTTTCTTAACACGTAAATAATCAGAAAAGTAAATTGTGCTACCAAAGCTTATAATACAGGATTGCATTTTTGATGTTTCTGACAACAAAATACTTTGAACACATGTCCTTATAGGTGACATTCAAAGACCCATTAACACACCGGATCCAAACTTACTCCTTGCCAAAAATCTGAGCACTTGTCTTAAGTTTCTTTTTCTTCTCCACTTCGGTGAGAGGAAACAACTTCTTTATCTCCTCTAGTGGGGCTTGGCAGCGTTCATTAATGATCTCAGGGCGATCAACAGCAGTCTTCATCCATGGCTCCATGGGGGGAAGAGGGGTGCCAGGGTTCACTGCTCGATGATGCAGACACTAAAGAGAAAATGGAGGGAAAAATGAAATAAACAGATTTTGAAGATGCAGTCCTTGTTAAATATTGACTGTCATTTGATGGTTACGCTTTTTCATCTGAGCTGGAAAAAACCTTAAGTTGGCAATTGATCTCAGAAGTAACAGAATAAATATGACAAAAAAATATGATGAAGTGTTCACTGATTACAAGAATTATATATATATGATTATAAGCAGATACAAAGAACACAGTTAAACAGTCAAAATATAAAAATTACTTATTGACAAGAGGAAAGCAAATAAAAAGAAAGGATGGTAAAAACAGATTGTGTAAAAATCTGATGTTGGTTTTGGTCTTTAACGTATGTCTTCAAAAAAACCATAGCAACTATTAAAGAACTGCTCTGCAGTACCTGGAAGTGCCTCTGGAAGGCAGGGTTGGGAATGTGGTGAGGCTTGAAAAGGTCCTTTTGTTCTCCATTCTCATCTTCTACCAGCATCATGGAGTCAATAAGAGAGTCTAGCGCTGACAGCTGTGCGTCTAGAGAGGGCACACAACAAAAATTAACGTCTTTCCTCAAATACTTAAATGACCTGACTTCTTTCTTGACACAAAACAAACAAAAAGTAAACTTGAAAAATGTCCACTGAAAACGGTTATTACAATTTTTTTTTTAAATAGAAACTGTTAGGTCAAATCATTGGTAACTGACTTTTCTCTTATATTTATCAATAATTCTAAACAATAATTAAAAAAAACAGAGAATAGAACCACTGCTTTCTTCAGAGAAATAAAACAGCCACACTGCAGGATCAACCAGTTCCCATTAATTCAGTTTTCACATCATTTTATTCCTCATTATATAGGTCTGATTCTCCACCAGATAACATTGACATGCATAACTTTCGGGATAAATTAGAATTCCCAACACTCTGTCAGACTGCATCGAGCGTGATGGACCAGCCGCTATCCCGTGAAGAACTAACCATGGCGCTGCAAGATATGCAGAACAACAAGGCTCCTGGCCCAGTTGGGTTTTGCACAGAATTTTACAAAGCATTCTCCAGCAAACTGGTTCCATTGTTGTATTCAGTATATACTGAATCTCTGGCTAATGGCTCTCTCCCTCTACATTGAGGCAAGCTTCGATCAGTGTCCTTTTGAAGAAGGACAAAGACCCAGAACTTTGCACATCTTATAGACCACTTTCCTTAATGACTGTGGATACCGCTTGGATAAGGTTTCCCCATCATCATTTCAGAAGAACAAACTGGATTTATAAAAGGGACACCAGCTCTTTTATACTATTCATACTCTTTTCTGTGTCATCTATTGTCGTGAGAACACTGCCACGCCAGAAGTTGTAATCTCGGTTGATGCGGAAAAGGCCTTTGATAGGGTGGAGTGGGACTATCTGTTCGCAGTTCTTGCTAAATTTGGGTTTGTAAATGGATTTATATCCTGGATTTGCCTGCTCTACACTTCACCCTGTGCCAGTGTCATTACCAATGGGGTTCAGTCTGATTATTTTCTTTTGAACAGGGGCTGCCGTCAAGGATACCCCTGTCCCCTCTTTTGTTTGCACTCACAATTGAACCCTTGTCTCTATATTTAAGAACATCTAATATTTTCAATGGTATAGCTCGTCTTCACAAAGAGTTTAAATTATCGTTATACGCTGATGACCTATTATTGTATGTGTCAGATCCCGCTAAAGCCATCCCAGTAATGCGGAAAAAACGTCTGCAAATCTATGGTCTTTTTTGTAGTAAACAAACTTGGTTTGTACCAGTCCACTGTGGCAAACCACTGAGGGGCGGAGTTTCACGGTGGGAAGCGGCTTTGGCCGTTTTAGAGCAAGGGCAGGGCGTTGAGAAAACAGCAAGTGCCACTGGGGAAATGATATGCCATTTGTCAAAATGGCATATGCCGTTTTTGGATCTCGGCGTCTCTCATGCACCGATCCGATACCCGGATGGGATATCGGCTCCGATACTGCCTAATTATCCTGATCGGATATCGGATGAATGAGGCCGATTCAGCATTCCGATCCATTCTTTTCTTTTTTTTCTGCATTCATAAAAGTGTCCTGATACCAAGCGACATTCCGCTGGTTGCCGTGGGCACCTTATCTTCTAAATACAGAAAATTAAATCGTTTCAGAGAACAACATCTGAATTTTCATTGCGCCTCCAGAAGCACTGTAGTGGTGGCTACTCTGCTGTCAGACATGGGCTCTGCACACGAACACAGCATGCAGACTGCAGAGTACAGCCACGGGGAGGGGGGCGGGGGCTGGCTGACACAACTAGAACTACTAGAGAAACGAAAGTTTCCACATATCCACTATCAATACCTCATCAACTCACGTAAGTCAGCGCTATGAACGCTTTCCTTCAGTTCTAACTTTTAACTCGGGTCTCTGTTGTAGGTTTCTACTTAGTGCACGTACGGAAATTATATTTATGAAATATAATCTACTGCCATCAGCGTATTCAGGTCTCTGATAGCAGAATGATTTCACACAGCAGCTGATCGATCAGAGTGATCAGCTCACAATTACCTTCCACTGATCTGTAAAGTAAAATAAAAGAGTTTCAGTGGAGTAAAAAATCCATTTTGTTCTAAACCGGCCGGTTTTATTCTATGAAGTTTAGAAGCGGCAGAGGTCTGCGCTGGGACTTCTGCATAGTTTTTATTCTCTTTAAACAGTATAGATTTCCTTGCCTTCTTTCCATGTGCAAGTGCATGTTGCACACGATGGTAGCGTGCATGTGGTTGATGCGACTGCAGTGCAGACAGAAGGCAGAAATATGGCTCATAAACTCTGCTCCACCTTCAACTGCATGTACCTGCAGAAACCTTTCAGCGGTTTGGGTTTCAGCAAACTTATTGATGTGGACATTTATTCCTACAAGGTCCCGCATGTTGTCAAATCCAGAATGGATCCATCTTTATAAAATCCTGTTTTTAATAAATAAAGAATATTTCCACATTATCTGATCCAACGATGGGAATCTAAAAATAGAAAGTGTAAAATCCTGTGCAGACAGTATATCCTCCTGCAGTAGAATAAAAAGATAATTTATTCCTCGAATGTCAGAATCTAAAGATTGCCACTAAAATAGGCAAACATTTGAAACTAAAATTCAATTTCAATTTTGGTGCGTAATTGTCCACATTTAACTTAAAATACAGGTTTTCCTCCAACATAAAGTTCAGGTAACTCATCCTACTGGTCTGTCATGTAATGTTTGGAGTTGGGGCGAGGAATGAAACCAGGCAGGGTTCTGGTTAAAAGGCGTTGACTTGCCTTCTCCTAAAAAAACATTGGTATCGGTAAGTATCGGTATATCGGCAGATATACCCAAATTTCAAGTATCGGATCGGAACCCTAAAAAAGTGGATCGGTGCATCCCAAATTAACATCAGAATTTTTATGGAAAGGTAAAGTGCCCAAAATTCACTGGACAGTACTTGAAAGATGCAAGTTTGATGGGGGGCTCTGTTTACCCAATTTCCAGTTCTATTACTGGGCAGCCAACATCTTTAAAATCGTGTTTTGGTCCAACTGTGTTTTATGACTCCTTGGTGTCATTTGGAAGACCAATCATGCCCCCGGTTCTCTCTCGTTGCACTTTTGACTGGTCCGAACATGCCCAGCACCTCTGGCTTCACTAACAACCCAGTAGTTAGTTCTACTCTAAAAATATGGTTTCAGTTCAGGAAACATTTTAGGTTCACATCAGCCTCACCTCTCATCTCGTTATTTAAAAACCATTTGTTCCAACCAGCCGGCGTTTTTTGACTCTGCCTTTACTCAGTTGCACATTAAGGGAATCCAATGTTTCAGAGATCTCTACAGGGACAGGATCTTTTGCACCTTTGCAGGGCTTTAAAGGGAACATGCTATTCCCCCCCCTCTCATCTTTTTAGATATTTTTAAGTGAGGAACTGCGCTAAGTCTCTGTTTACAAATTTCCCTCAACTCAATGAAACTAACCTGGATGATATTCTTAAACTAAACCCCAGACAGCAATCACTCATATCTAAAATTTACAATACCATTTCATCTTATGATGCTTATTACACAGCAAGGATTAAAAACACCTGGGAGCGAGAGCTGGATCTGTCTCTACCTGATGACTGGTGGGATTCTGCTTTAAGCACTATCCATAAGACTTCCATATGTGCCAGCTTGACGCTTATTCAGTCCAAAGTTCTCTTTAGATGCCATTATTCTAAGGCTAAATTGTCAAGGATATTCCCAGGCGCTATGGATATTTGAAACCAATGTAGTGGCTCTCCCTGTCACCTCACAGACATGTTTTTCTCCTGTTCAACTCTAGTAAATTTCTGGCAGGTTTATTTTAATACGATGTCGAAAGTGCTCTATAAATCAATTGATTTCTCTCCACATGTAGCCATCTTTGGTCTCCCTGTTAACTATACCCAGTACTCAGTGTTGCAATTTAAAGTCATTGCATTTACCTCCCTAATAGCCAGACGCCATTTGCCTCTGTATTGGAAGTCACCCCAAGCCCCCTCCAATACACACTGGGTTAATGAAGTTATGTCATTTCTGAAAATAGAGAAAATTAGATACTCAAGATGTGGCTCGCCAAACCGATTTAATAAAAAATGGCAAGGTTTTTTGGACTTCTTTGCATCAGCATGAAGCCACTCCCGTCACCCCCCACACCCTTTTCCTTGTCCCCTTTTTTTATTTTAGCTTATTTTTTATTATCATTGTACGTTAATCATATTTCCTTCAATCACCAGGATTTCTGATTGTTGAATATTGTTTTATTATGTACGTAGCTTACCTCTTAACAATGTACAGGTCACATTGTTGTTACAATGTACTCTAAACAAAAACCTTGTTTTTATGGATAGGTGTTTATCCTGGTTGTGAAGATCATTTCTTTTTGTTCAGTAGTTGATCTTGTTTTGCTTTTCATATTATATTTTTCTTTATGTTTTGTCCTTTTATTTTGTATTACTGTGGGTGTGTCTTTAAAAAAGAATGCAAAACTCCTGACGAAGCATGTGAAGATCAGCGTCTTGTGTTCTGTATTTTCATTTCTTCGATACTTTCTTAATAAAAAATATCAAACAGAGAAATAAAACGGTACCTGATGAAGTAAACTTTTTGTTGTTTTCAAGAGAAGGAAATGTAAACTGTCTGAGGTCTTCCATGAAGGGAAGCTGGACGTACATCAGACACTACAGAGGTGAAAGAAATGTTGTTAGACTGGCTCAGTGAATATGCCGTTAATACGTTTGGAAAAATCTGCCTTCTTAATGTCTGACCTCATAGTCCTGCTTGATACATGGGAAAGCTGCACCAACTTGTGGGTTGCTGCGCCGGTCGTAGGCGTAACGTACAATGGCAACCATTTTGAGTTCATCCAGTGCACGGATTAGAGCAGACAGGGCCACTCCTGCATGCTGTACACAGACACATACAAGCAGGTCAGGTCAGTAATATTTACTTACCAGCAATGCACCAGTTCTCTACATGCTCACCTCATCCTCTTTGGCAGGAAAAACCTTGACAACCTGCGTTCCCATGAACTGATGGCGAAGTACCTACAGACAGAGAATGAATGAATTAAAAAAAACATAAATGGAATGAAAACAAGCTTATCTTAGAGCTTAATCTCTTCTTTTTAAAGATCCCATATATGGAAAATGCTAGGATTGATATGTACAATACCAGGTTCTGTTTGGTAAAGCCCAGTACAGCAAAGCACTTCCCTTCATGCTTGTATTTCATTTGCTCTTGATCAACTTTGGAGAAGGGAACTATGTCGCTTCCATAACGAAAACCTATTAAAAAGAAAAGTAAACTTAAATAATGGCTGGAAGTCGAGAGTTGGAATTCAAGGAGATGTTTAGAAGGTAACACTTCTAAACATCTAAACTTCTAAACACATTCTAAAGTCTCCTCACCTTGAATGGTGTCATCCCTCTGAACTTCCGTCTCATTGTCGTCATCCAGGCAGTACACCGTCTCTCTCTTCACATCATCTTTCTGGTTGCTTTGAGCATCGACTGTAATCCATGTTTTCTTCAGTTTCTCCTCAGTCACCTGGTGGACATATGAAATATTTCCAGCTGAGCTTTATGTAACTGTTATTAATTAGCCATGATCAGTATGACATGGAGTAACACTACATTATTCAGACATGTTTGAGTTATGAAAAAAAAAAACATACATACTATGTATTAAATTCAGTGCTGTAATAAACTTTTAAATTATGATTATGTGCTCTTCACTGTAAACTTACTGCTTTGTAACCAATAATACGAATGGACAGAGAGCTGCCAATGGTCAGCTGACAGGGCCAGGCCATTGGTCTTCTCTCAATACGCTTGAACATACACAGCTGCTCGATCGCACTCCTACAGCAAGATTAAAGCATATGGAAACAGAGTTAAGAATTACCATTGTATGCAAGGACCAACTACCACTAAATATATTCAAATAGCTGATTTATTGGATTTAGGGCCCAAAACAATAGCAGGAAAAAAAAATATTAGCCATGAAAAGAATTAGTTAAAGATTAAAAAATGGCTCTTCCACCTGAAAGTGTAAATTTCATCCAGGCCGTCCTCCTCATCCAGGCTTAGCATGATGTGTTTCACCATGTCCAGACCACTCTTCTGATCCCTGGACAGACCTTTGCCTGAACCAGGGTGATCATGGTGATCATGGCCTGCACAATCCCCATCCCCTTGGCCTTCATCATCATCCTCCACAGGGAAAGGGAGACTGGAAATCAAACAGTTGCAGTTAAAACCAGCACAAAAAAAAGCAGTGGAATGATAAAATTGGCCAAGAGTAATAAAAACAAGCTAAACCACATCAGTCCAGCTCTGAGGTATTTACAATGGCTCCCTGTCCAGAAGAGAATAGACTTTAAAGTTCTGTTGCTGGTTTATAAAGCTATGAATGGTTTAGGACCAAAATACATCAATGACCTCTTGACCCAGTATGAACCTACCAGAGCCCCCAGGTCATCTGGAGCCGGTCTTTTATCAGTTCCCAGTCAGAAGCAGACATGGAGAAGCTGCATTCAGCTTTGTATCTATTGTTCTTTCTTCAACCTTTATCTTTTGTTTTTAATTGTAAATTATACTTCTTATTTTCTGCTGTGTTGTGATGTTTTAATGTCTCTATAAAGCACTTTGAATCACCCTGTTGTTGAATTGTGTTATACAAATAAACTTCCCTTGCATTGCCTAAATGACATTTACCATTAATTGGTTATAGAAGAGTGAATCAGTCTATTAAAAACTCTGAAATTTACACTAAGTGTTCAAGAAAAATGAGTGTTTGCTCTGGGACATGTAGAATAAAGAAGAAGTCACAAAATGACAGATTGTGAATACGTTTAAACCTTACAAGAACTGAAGGGTGATGCCAGCTTGCTTCAGATTTTCAATAATAACATCCAGGTTGTCTGGGCTGGCCCGGGTGTTGAGGTCAGTCAGGAGGACAATGTTGAGACGATCACACTTCTTCCCCCTTAAAAAAGCCCCATCAAATAATCTCTTAAGCATAATGATCATTGATATACATGAACTCGTAGACTTTTAATTTTTCTGTAAACAGGTAGAATTATTAATGAGATCCAAGCAGTTTATTACTGAGTTTCTCTCTGAAGAAGATCCATGGAGACCACAAGTGCATCCAGCCCTGTTAGACACTAATTAAGGAGCTCATAACATGAGCACACAGGAGAGAAGCCCACTCAACTAAAACTTTAGGGGTTAAAGTTAAGCTATCAGTGTAACAGTGACTGTTCAACCAAATAATATTGTTATAGTGAAATGTTTTCACTGATTACAATCAGTGATTTTTCTTACCAAACTTCCACAATAGTCTCAATTCCTCTGTTAAGAAAATGAATATTTTAACTCATATACTTAGTTATCATGAGTTGTACAAGAATGTCTCTTTAGACCTCTACAGCAATTTGACACCTAAAAATTGCACTTATTACTCATCATCACAAATACAAGAAACAACAAGCTTCTTGAAGTGATCTTTTACCAGAGAATGAAAAGGTAATTCTTTCATCGTAAACTTTTTATATTAAATACCTATGTCCCTTCTACTATAAAGACTTAAAAGGGATACAGTCAGCTTGCTGACTCTCTGGGTGGATCTGATGTTCAATCTCCTCCAGAAGCTCAAAGTCTGGTATCATGAGGTGACGATGAACCGTGATGTTCTGGTATTGGTCATCCTGGTCCAGGGGGTTTTTGGTGGAGTCTGTGCCAAACAAAACTAAAGCCAGTTCATCTTTAGTCTCTGCAAAAACCTGACAAGACAAAAAAAGATATGTCTAGTGAATGTTGAAAAATAATAAGGACCTCTCATAAGAGACTGTGGTTTGAGCTTCTAATGTGCAGTTGTACCTGTCGTTGGACAAACTTTTGGATAACTTTTTTGGCTAGTTCAAAGGGGGGCTCCTCACCCGGACCTGAGTTGGACATGGTGAAGCCCACATCCATGCACAGCACCAGAGCTGACTGCAGAGAGAAAAGATCTCAGTTGCATGGAAATGGTTTTGTTAAACACTTCCAAGGTGACACATTTCACACGCAAAAACAATTATTAAGTTTACTATACGTTCTTGTGCATATAAAATAATTCGTTTATGGTTAAAATGGACATAAAGTGAGCTTGGTGTGAACCAATTGGGGGCGTGACGGCTGCAGCCTGAAGACTCAACATGTCTCGACATGTCGCCGCTGTTAAACGTCTGATACTCGGTGTGAAAAAACAGTTTGTTTCTCATGTTCAGAAAGCTCACATTCAAAAGAGCAAATGTTATCTTACAAATCGGCACATGTTTTAAATCAATTACTTAAGGCAACCAAGAGAAATGAACTTACTTTAGCACCTGCCATTTTCTCTATTTCCCTCTTCCAAAGACTATGTGTTACTCTGTTATGGCTCCGGAAAGAAACAGAAAATTGCTGCCGAAGCAAAGTTCCTGTTTGCTGCGTGAATAGTTCCGCCGTCACCTTTGAAAGTAATTTTTTCCTCTTTTTTCCTTCTTTTTTTGCAAAAGTTACTTGGTATTCACCTGATAAAAGAAACTGTTTTACAGTTGAAAAGTTTTTGCAGTGTTATGCCAAATGAATCAAGTCCAATACTATGGAAAAAACAGACGCAACTAAAACGCCCTCCAGCGCTTCATCTGGTTTACTGAGATTGCAAATAAACTTCTTGGATGTAGCCAAGACTTTAGGAATTCATTTTACCAATAAAAATAGATGCTGAATAAGTTATGTTACATGTCAAAGTTTTGCCCAATCAGTTACCAGCTAATTGTGTCTTAGATATTAAAGTTTAAAAAAAAAAATAAAGAGGGAAAAAAAACTTAAGTAATGGTATTCTATAATAATATATTTTGTACTGCCAATTAAAGATGGACATTTTGAATTTGAATATTTTGCTCGTGTAGAAAAAGACCACACTTTTTTTTTTTTACATTCGATTGCAAACAATTTAAAAAAGAAAAAACATCTCTATATCACATGCTGAGAATACATTGCACCTATCATTAGCAACAATACTTCCTGAAAAAGGGAGCTTTATTTGACCAGCTTTTAATCCCAAACATGAACATTTATGTTACAGAAATTTATTGCAAAAATTATCCAATCTGAACATGAAGAAATTAGTACTAATTGAATGATCTGAAATAAAATTGTTCCAGTGTATTATATACCATAAATAGATCAATAAGAACAAATAAGAAATAAGGAAAAAAAATAAGGACAGGTAGATCATGCATTTCAACTTGGAGAAGTCCCTTCTCTTGTCACAGAGAATCATGGTAAGCAGGAGGAATTAGCCATATCACTTCTTATAACATCAGAACTGAAGAAGGCTTTGACTGAAGACACTCATTCACAGTGTTGTAGCATCAACAAATTCAACTCTTTCTTTTTTCCAGTTCAGTTCGTCTTGTCCCATATTGAAGATGAGGTCATTGTTCAACAATTTAAGGTTATTTTGAGATGTTTTGAAGGAAAAAAAAACTCAAAATTATCCATTTGTAGTATTTAGGTAGATATGGGTTTATTTAACAGCGCTCGTCAGTTGCAATTGGAAACATTGGATTTTTTTCAATGAGCATCCTAGTGTAACACTAAAATGCTCACTAGGGCACCAATAATCTGATCTAACCCTAAAGCACCCAAAGCCCAGAAAGCCATCTGCAGGAGTGTGTTTTGCATGCTCATATGCCGACTTGTTTTTGTCCATTATCATGTAAAACCACAGAAAATAGAAGCTTGTAAAATGTTCTGGTGTAACAGCAGGAAGCAACATACTGTTAGGAATTTAAAATGATCCCACAATTGAAGTTGTATAACACTTTATTTAATTCTCCTGCTGATTCAAAGCAATCAATCAATGTGGAACACAGATTCAGATTCCATAATCACTGTCCAATGTCTTCTCCTTTGTGAAAAATAAAACTAAACACATCACCCAGACAGGGTATTTAAACATATAAATCAGTCCCAGCATTTTGACTCACTGAGAATTTTAACCATATATTCCTTTCAAGCCAGAACGTACTCAGTAATTTTCAGTGGTAGCTATTTGCAATACATTTATGTCAAAGTGCCAGTGTATAAAACAACTAGCTACATAATGTTTTGAAAGTGAACAAGACCTGAATATATCAAATAAATTACAGTAACATAGAAAATATGACTGTTTGGAAATATGGTGGCAATTCTCAGCTAGAAAATTACAGAGAACTTAATTCTTCTATGAAAACAACATAAAAGGTCTCACAAACACATGCTTAGGTGGTGCTTTTAACTAGTGAAAACATGACAATGAAAAAAAACATATCAGCCTGTCCTGATTATGACATGGCTGAATAAACCGTCTAATAGAGCACACGGCAAAAAAGAAGTCGGGGCCTGCCACCCTTCCCCCCTGATCTTTGAACAAGATCTGTCAACCTCACATACAGAGTGCCCACAGGTCAGAAACCAACATGCACTGACATGCTCAAATTTCTCTTTCCTTAGCGTAATTAATGTTTTGCCATCTGGAATATGCTCATGAAACAACAACAATCAGGAATGTATTACACCAGCTAGACTGTGTAGGCAAAAGCTGATATCTCTGTGAGCAATTAATGTTCATTTTTCACTGGAAATGATCAAAACAATCATTATAACATCAGTTAGCCTGCATGTTCCCTCACTGCCATAAAAGCATGCATGTCAGTGTACTATGGATTAATACCACACACACTGCAAATATTGTGTGTAACATACTCATATAGACATTAAATCTTTATGAATCGAACACAAAATAGTGCCAAGCTGATTGAAAAATATATTAAAGCATAGCCGTCTTCAGTACTGTTCATGGGGTATTGATTTTCTTATAGAGACGTTAAGTCCGGTTTTACTGACATAGGCTAACACTGGTGGTCTTTTCATGGACTTTGTCGACATTATCAAAACCAATAAATAAAGTTGATGCTGGATGCTGTCAAACATCACCTTCACATAACAGATTATTGCTTTAGTCAAAGTTGTGCATCGGCACAGTTTTTTATATATATTCCCACTAGAATTTTTTTTTTATTGTTTAATGAAGTGAGTGGCCACCTGCAGCAGCAGTCCTGGGACAGCTGCTCATCTTCAACTTTGCTCCATTAACTTCAGAAAGATCATGATTACTTCACAAACAAAACAGGATTGCCTTCAAGGATACTAAGACATTTAATGCCATTGCACAGTACTGTGATCACATATATTTAGGTACAGATATTTACATGTGGAGTGAAACTTGGTGTAAACCTTCACACTTACGTAATGTGTGTATCAGATTCCAAAGCCTGAGTAAGAAACCAAGGCTCGTGTGATTTGAGGTGTCTCTGAGTGCTGTTCAGTAGTTTGTGATGGTTTTTCAGTGACCAGCGTGACACTGTAAAGAACTGTAAATATAAAAACTGACCCATCAATAACAATGTATGCTCAGGGTCTGGTAAAAGTTTATAGAAATAGACCAGCACCTAAGGACAGTTTAGGCCAGTGCTACTCAATTCGATCCCACAAGGGCTGCAGGTTTTCAATGTCTCCGTACTACGACACACCTGCTCAAATCAATGAGTCATCGTGCAGAACTTGATAGTCTGTTGGATCCACTGATTTTGAATAAGGTGTGTTGGGCATGGAGACATTGAAAACCTGCTTGGCTGCGGCCCTAGTGGGACCAAATTGAGTAGTCCTGATTTAGGCAGTGCTGAATGAATTATCATTTGCAGGACAGTGTCATGCGGACGCTTTTAAATATATTGACTAAAACCTTATGAAAAGGTCCTCATCATTTTGTTCCTCTGTATCTTTCATCAAGTTCTAAGAGACTTTAAAAAAAGATTAATTTCATTCAAGTCACCAAAGAGGGCTTGTAATGACAATATGCAGAACTATAATTTCCAAAGACAGAAAATAACGTTTAAATTCAGCCTTTTGTTAATGACTTCAAATGTTTGGGGCTCGTCTAGAAACAACTTTGAAGCCAACGGGAATCTGCGCCATAACTTCAGCATCCATTCCTTCAAACTGATGATGTCTGGGCATGTTCACTTGCCTTGCTCTGCAAAGTGCCAGAAACAGTATCAGAGTCCAGCAGCTCCACTATGCTGTAGGGGGAACAGTCCTCGAGCCCCAGCTTCCCACATGCCCAGCCACAAAAGCCTTTCTCCAGGTCTCGCACCACCTGCCACCACTCACTGAAGGCCCAGGACACCTGGACCACAGCAGAGTACAGAGCCAGTGACAGCGCCACGGGCATGATGAGCATGGGGTAGAAGATGATAAGAAACGGACATATTGTAATCTTGTGCCAGAACGTCCGCTCCTCGTTGTAGACCAGGAAGACATTGTACCAGGTGAGCGTGCCATAGTAGAAGGAAGTGATGAAGGAGAGGAGGAAAACCACAGGAGCACATGAAATGCTCCACAGGACAACATGGGGTCCCTGGCACACACCTAAGGTACAGTTGCGTTTGGAGCCTTCTCCTGCCTCGCACTCTGCATTAAGACGCTCCCTTGACTTGGCCAGACCCCTGAGTTCCTTTTCTGTCAAAGTGACATGTATGTCCACCACCTGTCCCTTCTTCTTCCCTCGCATGATCGTGCCAGTCAGGGTCACATAGCGGCTGTCTGGAGGTATGTTCCAGCTTCCACCTGTTTATTTATAATATGATGTGACAGGTAAGATTTGGAGAAAAAGAATATATACATAACACCAAACTGAGCAATATACAATGCTTAAAAAGGGATCATATAAATATTACTCGTAGTTTAAAAATCACCTTAATGCATGCCAGATTTATGATTTTAACACATGACACCCCTCTCACCTTCACCTGTTGGTGTGCTGAGAAACTTTGCCCCTTCCTCACTGTTCCTCTCCACTCCCTCTTCACCGCCTTGCTCCTCTCCAGGTGCCCGGTCCATTTCAGAGCGGTACACAATAATGGACTCTGGACGTGGCTCTTTCTTCTTTCTTCTCTTCCTCCTCATAGAGGGTCGAACTTCTCCATCGTCTGTATGGCTCCCCGACACATCGGATCTTAAGGAGACCATCTGGGGGCTGCCTTCGCCTTCGCCTTCACCTAGTGGCTCATCGGCCTGCGCCATGCTCTATTTGAAACAAGTGCACTCTGACTCTCAGGCTACTCCTCTGGTGTGTTTTTCTATGGAGTTTAAAAGGGAAATCTTAAGTAGCATAAACTGTGGATATGCATTGGTTTAATAAGAAAGAGAAGTAGCCCACACATGCACACACCCACACACAGAAAACAGCATATTAAAAAAAAAAGTCAGTATCTATAATCCTCAGTATGCACTCATTCTGGCCCAGATTTTGCACAGTAGCCAGTTTGTTCTGTATGTGTTGGTGTTGACTGATAACATCTAAGAAAACGTCATATGACTGGAGTTCACCCATTCACATCTGCATAAACAAGGGATAAAAATCACACCGGATGTAACACCAACAAAGCATGAAAGCCTGGATTTGTTCAGGGTAAAGGGAATCTCTGTTTGAATGACAGCGCGGTTTGTCTAACTGCTGCAAGCTCAGGCTTATTTCTATCATACTCACAAACAAATACGTGGGATAAAAACAGAATCATATTGGAGCTTTAGAGTTGTTTCATTAGCATGCGTAATTTCTTAAAAGAGAGGATGAAATCGACAATGAAATCTTCCATACAGCTGATCCCCTCCCATTTAAATCCCACCCATGTCCGCTCTTTTGTCTGCAGACATCAGCCGGCGAATATGTGTCGCTAATTTAAATTTTTCCCGTGAAATGCAATCTTACCTTTTTGTAAGCTGGATGAGCAGTTGGGGGAAAAAACTGAATCGTGTGAGAATAAATCAGCAGATCTGACGGACATATCTCAGGAATACATACACATCACAGCTTCTGTTTTTGACGATACAGATGCGCTACGCAAAGAGATTTCTAGAATAGCACTAATCCCGCCCCTTCACTAACCTCTGTCACACCAATCCCCATCATCCGTCATTCTTCCTGCCCATTACTGCAAAAAGAAAACCCCACCGTCTGTCCGTCAAATAAATAAATAAATAAATAAATAAATAAATAAATAAATAAATAAATAAAGTACCCAATTTTAACACGTAAATATATTTACAGACGTAAATATGTGTATGCCTCAAAAAGGACGAGTTAAGCATGTGTAACCAAAATATTGGGAGTAAAATTCATGGCGCTAATGCTGTTGGATTTAGCAAAATTTGAGTCATGCAGTGTATCATGATTGTTTTTCTAAAAATTTTAAAGGTAGAACCATCTTTAGTGATTTTTATTTATTGCAGAATTTGAGTTAAAATGTCCATACGTGTACAAAATTATATTATAACTACGTAAAAAGCATGAATCAGACTTCCATTGGTCCCAGAATCTAATGGTTATTGAATTTGACGTTACACCTATGACTACTAATAAATAATAATAAATTAATAATAGTAGTAAAATTAATACATAGAATATGTTGGTGCTTTCTTAATTAGAATATATTATAACTGAAATTAATATTTTTCTAGACATAAGACATCAGAATAAATACGATACTTTTTACTTTTTCCCACTTCAAAGACCCTCCTGAAGAATATCACTTGGTAACCGTTACCAGCTACAGCTAACGTCTATCCGCTGGTGTAAAAACAAAATGAGCGACGATTCACTTAATAATATTGACAGCCTCCTCTTTCAGTTTGGTAAGTTTAATTGGTATTAAATGTCATTTTGTTCTCAATATTTCTTTGGTTTGTAATTCATTGGTTTGGCGCTAGTGACCTGCTTGGCTAAATGTGATTTGTGAGTTAACTCGTTAGCTACTGACAAACTGCTACTTCATCAAGTGAACCCTTTTAGATTGATATTTTTTAATAAATTGATTTCTTTTTGGGTTGTGTGTCATAGCTTTCCAAACCCGGGAGCTTTCTCAAAAGAAGAATGAAATTAACCAACAAATTAAAGGTATGTCTGTTTAGTCATGATATAACTGACCAAGTAGGCTTTGACATGGCAGACATTTCTTAAACAATGTTCCCAGGATCCTATAGACATTATTCATCCTTACATTTCATTCATTCATTAATTATTTACTATTTTGACATAACTAAATTTCTTCTTAGGTCAGTTGAGCTTCCATTACACCATCATGCAGATAATTTACCTCGCAATTAAATGTCAAAAGGTATCTCTTGTGTCCCACTTTTCCCACTGAGGGCAAGACTAATAGACTGAGAGAAAGATCTTTTTAAAAACCAGTAACTTGGGGAACCACTGCAACTTTTATCACTTCATATCACTGCTTTTTTCATTCTGTTTTGGTAGTTATCTTATATAGTTTTTCATGTGGTTGTGTCTCTGGTTTGTTTGTTTCTTGTCATCATTCCTTTATAATTTTGGTTGCTTTGTGTCTTAAGGGTTTTTGTGTATTGTATTGATCATTCTACACCTCTGATCAATTTGTTTCACATGATGATTGTTTCATAAGTTATTTTACATTACTTTAGAAGATATATTGTGATTTTGAGTGTTTAGTCTGTCTAGATTCTGAGATATCACACAGCTTATATTTCTGATATAAAACCAGGGGCCCTTTGACTTCTTGTTCTCCTATAAATTACATCCATGCTTGGGCAATTGTAGCCTTTTTTTTTTCCGCTTGAATTGGTCAGATATTAAGCAGTTCTTTGTGATGGCGTTTTTGCATGCAAATACCAGGACTTTAACAGTTGTCCACATTTATTAAACTATTTAAGGCTTCTTAAAACTAATAGAGATTAATGTTTCTTTGTTTTTATATTTATCACAATTTTGTGTATGTGTGTTATGTGGTGCATTTGAAGTGTTTATTACTCTTGTGAATAGTTTGTAGGTCCTACATTGCTGAGAAGAAATCTTTCATTGAAATTTTGAATATGAATATCAAGAAACTTGAAGAAGAGATTAGTATGAAGGAGAGCATTGTAATGCAGAATAAAGCCAAAGCAAAAAGGTAGGATGGCAAGTGCGCTGGTGTTTGATACATATGATTATTATTATTATTATTATTACTATTATTATTAATCTTATTCTTTTGTCATCCATGTAACTCCAGCATGAAGGTGACCAACAGCTTGCTTCTTCAGTATGAGCAGACGCTGCAAGCAGACCTGGAGAGTAGAAAAAACAGATACAACCAGGATCTGTGGGTTCCACTAGTACTTATGTTTATGGTTAAAATACAAATGTGTGTCAAAATAAACAATGCTGAATTGCTCTTTATTTACAAACCAACTAGGGAACTCTATGAAGAAAGGATTTCCAGTTGCAGAAAGACATTCCAGTCGCACAAAGAGTACTATTACCAAAACCCACTTGCTCAGAAGCTCCTCTTGCTACAGGCTGAAACAGAGGAGATTGAGTGTAGAATCAAGGCCTGTGATGACCACTTAACAATGAAACAGAAGGAGCTGGACCCTCTCACTGGTAATAAACTCTTTCACTGTCTTATGCTCTGGTAGAGCAGATATATTTATAGTTCTTTATATAGTTAATTTGATTTGTGTCTGACCAGGTCCAGCAATGGATTCTTTATCCACTGAGCAGCTACCAGACAGGTGAATCTTATAAATAATAAATAATAATCACAAAGTTTACCAGAGAGCTTTTGTTTTTGTTTTTTTTACTGACACAGACCCCTTTTCTCTAGTGTCTTTGGCCAGCAGCCCATAATAGAAGAAGAGACTCCAGCAGAGTATCAGACAGAGGAGGACAATAGTTCTTTTATTGATATGTCATCCCTCCATCTCAACCAGACAGCTGTACGTAGATAAATCTGTTTGGCTTTTTAACAATGATAAAATTCAAGTAATTGTAAATGTGTAAAAGTTGATACTAGTCCTTTTTGATTAAGGTATTTTTTGTATTCCTCATCATGATCTTGCAGAATGAGCATGAAACAACTATAGAGGCAAATGCTGAAGAGATTTGTGAGGAAAACCAAGTACAGGATTCACCCACTTATTCCCCAGAGAAACCACGTGAAGAGCTGTGGTCTTTTCAGCAATGTGATGGTAAGTAGAGAATAATTTGATACCATATATAAGCAAAGCCCCCTTCCTGAATTGTGTGTGTGTGGGGGGGGGATCACATCAAATCTTATCAACAAAATGAATATTATTCCTTCAGGTCAAAGTCAACCAGATGAAATGCACAGTGAGGCACAGGACCAGGAAATGTTACAAGAGGACCAGGTTGTGGCATTTTTACATTTACTCTACATGGACTGGCCTCAGTAGGGCAAACTACTGCCCCAGAATGTCTTGCATGGGCGGCTACTTTCAAGATCTCCACCACATGGCTTGTTTTCTATTAACAAGGACCTTCCACCATTGATAGATAGATAGATAGATAGATAGATAGATAGATAGATAGATAGATAGATAGATAGATAGATAGATAGATAGA
>JBBBVU010000013.1:17989487-18003273 GCA_037177055.1 Atherinosoma microstoma
GACTGACTGACTGACTGACTGACTGACTGACTGACTGACTGACTGACTGACTGACTGACTGACTGACTGACTGACTTTGATGGGGATTATTTTCTCAGGCGATTATCTCTGGTTGTTATCCACTATTTGATAAAAACTTCCTCAAAAATGACTCGGCATTCAAAAGACCAAGGCAAGAGGATTTTAAATATAGAGTAATTTACTATTGCTGTAGGGCCTGATGTGTTTGGAGTTCAATATATGATTGGGGCTAAAATTCATTATATGTCAGCATCAGATGTGCAAATTTGGACTTTTCCTTACTAATTTCAACTTTATTAAAGTGAAATCCATTTCACATAAGGACCATTTTATGCCTGTCATTAATATATCATTTCTGAAGAGCTCAGTAGCAGCATATGTCCAGCATAAACCTTTGTTTGATTTGGTTAGATCACATATGTCAATTGTTTTTTGATTAAAGAGCCCTTTTCTTCCCAACTTAAGTAACTATTTGTCTTCTAAAAGATACTGTAGTTGAATTGTAATAGTCATGTTATTTGTCAAACTGAAATTTAACAAAAAAATAATTTAGATTCTAGCACTCAGGACACAGGAGATTCTTGCTTTGCTTTCTCCCTGTTTGAGATGCTTTTCCAATCATTGTTTTATTTTGCATAGGAGCAGCAGCCCATTATATCAGGTGTAGATGATGTTCCGGAGACTCCAACACAGGAGAAAGAAGCCATAGATGAAGAGCAGACAAGTGAAGATGATGTTACGCACAGAGTCACTGTTTTTCCTCAGACATCATCTCAACCGGCTAATCCTCTGTCTCTCCCAGAAGAAACCACCACTGTGCTTTCAACCCCAACATTTGCATTTAAGTAAGGTTTTGCTGGAGTTTTTAAACACTCCCAATCACTGTGATGACAGCTTCTGAGAGAAACTGTTTTCCACGTGTTTTTTGCAGCTTTAGCCCCGGCAGCTCCCCACATCGAGGGACCTGTGATGCTAAATCGCCAGCTTTCCTGTTCTCTCTGAGCTCCGATCCGAGCACACCGGGCTTCTCTGGATTTGGGTTTGATGCAAGCTCTTCACAGGATGAGGTGAGGAGTCACCTAATTTTAATAATTGATCTGAGAGCAGTCACTCCTTTTGGTTGTCAGAATTACATCCAAGTCTCTTTTCAGGACTCATCTTTTACTTTCACTGGCTCTTTTTTCAGTGAGAAGGTAATGCAATTTCACTTTAAGCTTTACTCCATATGGCCCAGTAAATATATGAAAATATTACACTATGTTCATGTCTTTATAGAAAGCCACAGAGACACAGCCTTCAAGCTGTAAGTATGTAACCAGTGTTTGTTTTATGGTGTGTGTTATTTGTATTAAACTGTAGGTATCTGTATGATTTTGCAGGCTCTGAATTCCTGTTTGACCAACCAGAGCAAAGTGAAGACTTTCAGTTTGCTTTCACGGCCAAGAGCCCTCAATCAGCCAAGAAAGAAAACCCCAAAGATGAGTTTCCATTTTCATTCAACTTTTAAGAGTTCCACAAGAAACATGAAATACTAGATTGTTTTGTTTGCATGACAAGTTCCTCAGTTAATTTTCTGTTATCTAATAGGCAGTGACAAGTGGTAAATGATACAAGTTTCTAATAGTATTTTTTTTTTTCAGTCAAATTGGTGGTCTTACTTTGGACATTTAACTTAAAGGCTTATTTCAGTTACTCACACAACACTTCTGTAATAGTGTCATAGCTTAACATTTGAATTATTTATTGAAGACAGAGAATTAACATAAATGTCATACACAAGAATAATTGATATTTTTCTATATAGTTTTTATAGATTTTCCTCTTTCAGCACAGTAATTGTTGTTTAAACTCTTTACATTGTTATAAACTGTGTTGATTGTTTGTGATATACTTTTCGGGTGATGGTAGAAACAATGTTACAGTGTAAAAAAGGAAGGAAAAAAAATTGGGACTTACTGGTCCCTTTAGTCACACAGTCACATTAGTACACACATAATACTCAAGTAGTTGTTACAACATTAGTAGATCTCTTTTTAGTTAATAAAACATGCTAAAACATGACCAAGAAAGTTCTTTTAATATCAGTTCCTCATTATATTGTTTCTGGCTCAAAATCAGTCTTATTTTATTTGTATAACTTTAAAAGCAAACCATTCAGATCACACCACCTAAATTCATCTGTTGTGTAGTATATTCAGTAGTTGAGCTCTATAAGTGATGTTTCATGGCACACCTCCCTGTCAGTTCAAAGCAGCATTTTGGGTGTAGAAAGCATCAAGTGCAACTGGCACAAGTAATACAAATGTATTCTCAGTGTTGAATGTTTCAACCAATAAACAGATATCTGAATAGCACTTTTTCATTATTTCATATACTGTAACTACTATGACACTAATGACAGACTGAGTTCATGAAGTATTTTATCATGGAGGTATATTCCTATCTTTACTAAAGAGCACAATCTTTCAATTTGGATGGGAACAACGTGCAGCAAAAGGCAATGAATCAAAACAGGAACCCCTCCTCAGGGCGTTCGCTGTAATCAGTTTGTGCTTACTTATTAAAAACCTCTCAAACAAGAAACCTGAGAATATTACAGAGGTTTGAAAGCACAAGTTTCCAGTGCAAGCCAAAGCAAGTAGAGAGCAGTGAGGAGGGGTTAACTTGGAGCACAGGAAGTCTGTACAACCAGAAATACATCTGGGAGCAGATGTGCAGTTTTGAGCAGAGCAATTTACAATCTCAGTGCAACGTTTTGAGGTAGAACTCTGAAAGACAACGCTCTTGAATTAGGATAAAAATATTCCCTTTACACAATCAAAGAAACAAGGGATGGAGAGATAAGGGTTAAAAAGCACATTTAGCACTGTTGCTTGAGAGCCTAGTATCCAGCGTCAATGCTGATGGAGCGTCGAGTCACATGGGTGATCTCTCCAGGGACATATTCACAGAAGCTGGTCTGGTACCTGGCCAACATTTTCAGCAATGGCCGCAGATTAAACCACCACTGGACTTTGGGCATCCTGTGCCTGAAAATTAAGAGGATACTGATTAGTGATGACCTGGGTATTTAACAAAATCAGAAATTCAGTATTTATGCAGTGCTTACTCAAAATCAGTAATGTCCTTCAGCTCAGTGACAGGGATGAATGAAACAATCTTTCTGTTGAGGCCAAGCACACATGCTGTATCTGGTGCGTTGGCAAACACACGGCCTGGTGGAGGAAAAACAAACAAACAGTGTCACTGACACATAGCTGATATTTGATTTTGAGCTTCTTAAAACAATTTTTCATGCCATCCATGCATGTACAGCAACCCTACCTTGTCTGTAGTTTTCCTTCAACTTCTCAGAGAGCCACTGGGTAGCCTTGACACCCAGCTTGGTGCCAAAATTTCTATCAAAGGGAGAAGGGGTCCCTCCCTGCAGCATACACAAACAAATTGAATGTACTTATGGTTCTGGAAATATATCTGATATTATTAAACTGCTGTTTTGGGTAGCTAAGTACCTGCTGGAGGTGTCCCAACACATTGACTCGGCAGTCAAAGATGCCCTTCCCCTCTGTTGAATACAGCCTATAGATGAAATCTGTAGTGTAGTTTTCATGGCATTTTTCATTTCTGTCAGAGCAGAGAAGATAATCAACAAAAACCCAAAGTTATTATATGTAACATTGTCCTTCTGTTGACAATCCAAAACTAAACGTTCATATCTTCAACAAACTATAATAACTTCTGTATCAAATCCTATGAAATTCGACACAGTTCTGTCGCTGTGTGACAAATCCTTCTCACTTTGATGATCCTCAGGTTCAAGATATAATATAATGAATCAAGAGGCCCAGTATGAGTCTTCATCCTGTGTTTTATGACCAAATATCTGCAAACTAAAGATGTTTCAATGAGACATTCCTTGTGTTTAGCAAATGTTAATATACAAACAGTGCACCCATTTAACATCGGCATGTTAGTATTTCCACTGTGTATTTGCTCAATGGTGTGTACAAAGTACAACTTCAGAGGCCTTTTTACACTGAATATTAGTTTTCATCTTGGTTGATGACAGAGGCACAACTCTGACATGAGAATCTGTTTCTATTTGTGTCCAGAGTGACTGACTGTTTCTCATATTCAAACACTAACATTATACTACAAGAATCTGACTCAAAGCCTGCAAACAGCTAATCAGCAGATTTACTAATGTTTTTTTTTTTCATTTCAATGACTGGTGCAAAATTACAATCAATCAAGAAGTTAATCTAAAATGTGTTTTCTGCCTGAGTCACATTCATATTTGTTCTTTGAAATACATTTTAATATATTTTGTAATTGATGTGATACAAACAACGCATAAGCTAAGGGATGCTTAATACATGGAGTGTTTGATCGCAATGTTGAAGCTTTTACACAGCAAACTAGTAAATATTAAAAGGACTGCTAAGACAACAATGAACCGAAGACAAAAGATGTGTGCACTTTTGTGTTGCATACCTCAGTACAAGACCTCGCTGGATGTCCTTCTTCATCTTTTCACTCAAATGATCCACATTGGTCTATCAACAGGATACATTGAACAATTTTCATAACACACTAAAGAAATAGCACAGTCATTCATTTATTTTTATTATTATTTTTTTACCTTGAGGTCATGAATGTTAAATGGCTCTTCATATATGTAGGCAGCATCAGCACCTACAGCAATACCAGTGGAGGTAGCCAGATAGCCACAATAACCGCCCATCGTCTCTACCACAAACACCCGTCTCTTGGTCCCAGAGGCAGACTGTTTGATCTTGTCACAGCCCTGAGGAAAACATCAAAATAGCATGACGAGAAGTAGACTGTATCAGAAACATACTCTGAAGAATTAAGTTGTCTCTGTCAGCTCTACAAAAAAATCTAAACTAAAATAATAAAACTCTGCTCTCTATTTTAAGAGTTCAAAGTCTCTCAGTAATATAGCTGCTCATATTAGAAGAGATGTTTTCTGGTTGAGTCTCCATTCATCTTGAAACTGAAATGTCAAAGCTGTGCGGTTAAAATGTGCTGCCTGCTCAGATTTACCTCCATAGCAGCATTGACAGCAGTGTCTGCTCCCAGGCTGAAGTCAGTTCCAGGGACGTTGTTGCTGATGGTAGCTGGGATAACACACATGGGGATGCAGAGCTCATCATATTGAGTCCGGGCTTCATACAGCTGCAGCACACCTTCATACCCCTTTGAAAATGGCAGAAAGATAGATTAAAACACTGACACTGTAAAATAATACAATGAATGTGATAGTTTGATAAGTTGGGTCTTAATATACCTCAAACCCTCCAATCACAAGCAAAGCTGAAATGTTGAACTTGATTATATTCTCTACAATCTTAGCCATGTCTTTGTTGGGTAGGGTTCTGAAAGGGACATGAAACATTTTAATTACTATGAGGCACTATCATTGTTCTCAATGTTTGCATTTGCTGCATTAGTTTTATTATTTTCAAATGTATGTTTTATAACCCCTTAAGTACTCCAGGGACCAACTGATTAAATGATGATAATACAAAAAAACGCTTTAATTTACCGTTTGGTCCCCAGCAGTGAGCCCCCTTGCCCTGTCCAACCAGCCACATTGTGCCATTTCATCTCCATCACCTGCAGACAGACAGAGGTTCAGTTTCAGACAGGACACAGTGAGATTGCTAAAATTTCCCATGTGTATGAATGAATGCAGTCTCACCGCTCCATTAGCGAGCCCTTGAAAGCCATCGTGGACAGCATAGACTTTGTGTCCATGAGCGAGTGCTACCCTTACAGCTGACCTCACCGCTGCATTCATCCCTGCAGCTGGAGCCCCAACATTCAGGATAGCCACAGAGAAATTGCTCTGAGGGAACAGAAGCAAGGGAGCAAGATTTACACACATTTCAGATTAGATCCTGTGATTTTCCTTTTCTATACATATTTTACAGCTAGATTGTATGAATATGCTTCTGTTTGACAGACTTACTGCAGCCTGGGCAGGCTTTTGGAAGGCAAGAAGCTTGTAGATGCTCCAGTTGTTCCCAAAACTCCTGCAGGAACATGATATATTTGAACTTGATTAAACTGCTTGTACAATCAACGCCATTTTGCATTATTTCAAATTTATCATCTAATGTACGTCTTTGTTCTCACCCTCCACGGAGTGTAAGAGCCTCATCAAACCGCTTTTCATCCATGGCCTTTTGCACCAGCTTAGTCTGCAAAGGATGGTGTGGAAAATCAATGACCAACCCCCCACCACTTTACAGCGTATGTTGTCTGCCCATTAACATCAATAACAGAAATAACAGAAGTGGGAGAGAAACTCACCATCTCCACACACTCCATTAGAGGCAGACGGACCGCATGGTTGCCAGACAGGCCAATAACACAGGCTGGGGTGTCAGGGGAAGCCTCCAACAGGGCAACCACTGCCTCCACACCCAACTTACTGCTCTGAAAATAGAGATTTTGGAGTTTACAGAACACAGACAATGAATGTTGGAAGATTTCACCTCCTACTTCTTTTCCCCTGATTTTATGGATGATGAAAACTCATAGACTGAACTCTAAAATCTTAAGTTTGCAGCAACTAACCAGTTACAAGTCGACAGCCGTTGAGGTCACAGGTTTCTTTAAAACACTTGGTCATCATGTGGGCTATCATTAACGTTTCATGTTGGTGGTTAACTCACCTGGTCAACGTGTATGTTGCTGGAGTCACATGAGTTTAAGGTGTAAATAGTGGAAACTCCATGAGAGAGATGTCAGGCCAGAACATTATGTGGCTGACAGAAGCTGCCAGAGGCCAGTGCCTCTTTGATCTCACAAGCTGACTAATGTTTTGTAAATGCAGTCCAGAAAAAGGAGGACAGTACAGATCTACTAATAGCAGAGGCCAGATAATTGCTCCAATCTACCTGCATTTTACGGCACTAGGACTGGGTCGGAAATAATTTTATTACTATATTTATTAATCTTCATTTTAATAACCTGATTGCAATCAATAAAATCCCCAAATTATAATGCTTCTTGCTTTGGATGTGTAAAGTCTTTCCACAAAGTCTTTGGTTCATTTCTTTTTTATTCACTCAAACGTATGCTGTAAGAAAAAACAAACAAACTTTGAATTTGTCTTGTCACTGCGATGGACTGGTAACCTTAGATAAAACAGCTAAAACAGAACGAATGGACTGACATAGAATCCAATTGGAAATTGGATTGATACCTTATATGTGAACTTATTTGGACATTCAGTGGCGATACAGAAATTAAGGAAGCCCTCTCTGTTAAACTGGAAGTGCCAACAGAGGGCCAAATGTTACATTGACCTGAAATGCTCAAGTGCTCTGAACACCATTCATAACTTGATTCGTCTACTCAGATGGTTACAAGGAGTATCAAGGACATACGTGACCATCTACAGTTACGATGCTAATGACCTTGCATGAAATTAAATACTTGGCACTCCATACCAGCCAGTTCAATGTCAATAAGACATCTTCAAGAACCAAAGAAAAACATTTGTTGCTATTGTTTCTACTTAAACATGCAAAAAATTACTATGACCTGCATGACTGTCTACACAAGAACTACAAACTACGCAAATTAACAACCAAAAGTCATTTTTTTCCTCTAATTAATTATGAAGGAAATCTTACTGTGAATTTAAGCATGTATAAATAGGTTTCTAATCAAAACTAGAAGCAGAAATTGAGTTTAAATGTTGTGTATTTTTTGTGGTACCTTGTGGTATATTGTTGCAAAGTTCAGCAATGCTTCACTTTGAAAACTGTTTTTGAAAAAAAAAAAACAGTCAAGCTAATCTTTGTGTTGTCATATTCTAAAGTTTTTATGGCGGTCTTAATATTTTCATGGTTAATAGTAAAACTGTTCTACAAAGGCACATTTGAAATTTCACAGTATAGACTGAGTAAATATTCAAAAAACTCCTGAAACAGAATAAGTAATCAACACCAACAGATTTCACAGGCATCAGTATAATAAAACCACCATACCAGTATTCTGTCAAATGCTGAGGGGGTCCCTCCTCGCTGAACATGGCCGAGCACTGTCACTCTGGTGTCATAGCCCAACCTCTTTATCACCAGCTTCAAACAGATATAGAAAAATGTAGGTCAATTAAGGGTTTGAGTCAAGTCCCAAATTTTAATACTAATCAAGAAAGAACATGCTCTTCATATATAACTTGTGTAATTTCTAGGGCTGGGACAAGTAAAGGTACATTTGAACACTGAACAAAATCACCATGAGGGAAATTAAGTCCTTAGATCTTATAACTCACATCTCTTATGTAAGATGAGGAGATGGGTTTTCTATTTGAATCAATAGCTCCTTCTGCAACAATAATAATGTTGAGTCTTGACCCCTTTGTGCGGCTCTGAAAGTAGAGATAAATACAAATTAGACAGTAAGCATGTCAGCACAGTTCTGCCTGTTGGCTCTGTTTTATGAGAGGCAAGGAACCTGTCTGCATGTTTCATACTAAGAACAGCTTAAACCTCTACAGCTGATAGAAATGTTTTTCTGCCTGCGGCTAAATTACAATCTGGACATTTTTGTGCCCTACCCTCTCTAGACGAGCACACATGCGGTCCTCCCAGCCCTCCAGGGGAGGAGATTCGGGTATAAAGAGCCAGTCTGCCCCAGATGCCAGTGCTGCCACCAAGGCCAAATACCTTGAGTAGTAACACAAAATGTGACGACAATAATTTGTTATATTCTGCACTAGCATATGAGAAATAACAAAAGAAGTCAGAGTTTCTTACCCACAGTGTCGGCCCATGACTTCAAGGACAAAAGTGCGTTGGTGGCTGTAGGAGGTGCAAAACAGTTACTTTGAAGCAGCCCAATACAGTTTCTGTACAGTGGTGTAAGTATACCAACACACAACATGTTGATATGCAAGAGAGCAGGTCTGGGCAAGATGAGACAAATATGCTTGGAGGAACGAGGTTCAAAGAGAAAACACTGCATTCCACTAAGACTTACACACTGCACAGGTAAAAATATTTTGAGAAATAAGTGATTAAGTTTGGTTCAATGCTTATTTTCATTACCAGTATGTGTGCAGAGGATTTAAAGTTACTCAAGTAGATGCATATGATCACTTTCTTTGTACAATCCAAACCACAAAGGCTAGAAACAGAATGTTGCTGATTTGCCTTCTTATCAACAATTGATCAATTAGCATCATCTACAGCTGCTATAAATTTTCACCCCTGACCGTACCGCTGTGAAGCTGCATTTCATATTCTATAGCTCATTTTGTAAGAATTACTGAACACCCTCACAGAACTGCTTTAATGAACCAGGTGCTTCAGTGCTGCCACTGTTCAGTATCAGTGTCTGACCTCTGTGCTGTGGTCATGATAGCATCAACTATCTCCATGATGCGGTGCAGAGCGGAGTCGGCTCCAATAGTCATATCAGTGCCACAGAAATCGTTGTCAATGGAGCCCACGAGCCCAACAATGTTCAGGTGACTGTTCCGCTTGGCCATCTCATCTGTGATCCTTCCTGAAAATGCACACACACAGTTTTGGCTGATTATGTATACATGATAGATTAATTTAATTTCACCTTTATGTCCAATGTTTACTTGGACATGGTAGGGGTAAACAAGTGCCAAGATTCATTGGAAGGCTTCAGAACAGCTTGCCTTTCTGCACAAGCTCTTCCAGCAGATTGCTCCACTCATTACGGAAGATGTTGGCTCCAGTGAGGGTGCCATCTCCACCGCACACGCACAGGTTGGTGATGCCTTTCTTCACCAGGTTGAAGGCAGCAGAGATCCTGCCCTCCCGAGTTGTGAAGGCCTTGCAGCGGGCACTACCGATCACAGTCCCACCCTGCAGCAGACACCAGTGAACAAGTCAGAAACAGATGAAATACGCAGGACAGTTTGATCTTTCACTGAAAAATATGTTAAATTACACATTTTACTCAGTAACATTCGTACGATGGTGATTACCAATTTGGAGGTCATGACTAGGCCCTACATTGCACCTTAAAATAGAAAATTGGGAACTACTGCTGCACATAAACTAGACTTACCAGAGAAGACAAAGTAGGTTGAACAAAAAAATAATACATTTGCTTTATAAAAATGCAGCATATCCCTCTTTGCACATTAGATGAATAAAGCCAAGACAACTAAAGCTAAAAGGACAGCTGTGCTGCTGATCCTTCTCCTCTGATTTGTGCAGCTTGCCTCATTAGTGAGGCTGAAAGCACATGCAGTGGGGCTGCTTACCAGATAATACAGAGAAACAGGGAGGAAAGAGGTAAGTAGACAGAGATGAAATAACACAACTTTAATTTCAAATAGAAACAGAATGGAAAATATCTAATAATGAAGAGGTCTCGTGGATCTATTACCTAGCCAAAATAAACATCAAAGGAGTGTGACTGAGAAATTTATTCATGGCTTGATTAAATGTAACTTCAGTTTCTGGGTCTAGCTACCTGTCATTGTGCACATGCTCACTGGGACTCCTGTTATGAATGGGTGGGTCAGTTTTGGTGGGTGACTTTTCCAGTTATGTCAAACAAACATGTCTCTTGTGAAAAAAGCTGATTGAACTATTAATATTTTGACCTACCAGTTGGATTATGTTGGTCACACTGTGCCAGTGTGCTAGTTTGATGTTGTCTCCACCATCAACCAAGCCCTGGTATCCCTGAGAAGTCACAACAATGCTGTTAATGTTTTCTAGTCAAGCAAGAATAAAGATATGACCCGGTTCAGTGTGCATGTTGATGAGGGCCAAGACAGTTTGTTTACCTCATAAATAAGAAAGACCTTTGCCCCCACATAAATGCCCATTCGGGTCACAGCTCGGACAGCAGCGTTCATCCCTGGGTAAAGGACAGAAGCACAAAAGCATTACACTCCTGTTTTGCACACAGTTGGTTGCATCATGACTCTGTATGAGGAAATCAGGCGTTATCATCAGTTATTGGGCAATGATGCCAACTACTCTGTGAAGACTTAACAATGGTCCCTGATAGGATTTGCTTGAACAAATCCTGACACATAGTGCACACCGTATGAGTTGCAAGCACGGGGAGAAACACTCAGAACTAAGCTGGTCACTGTTATTACAAAATCATCAGAGCACAACTTTGGAATTTAATTGGATTGAGCATGAATTGCTTCACTACATAGTAGTATGTATAAAATGGTTGGAATTAGGGGAAATGTTAGGTTTTATCATTTCTGCAGTTTTCCACTTTTTAGCTGTAACTAAATGCCACTAATTGGACACAAACTGTTTATATGTGTGTTGTATTCAATCTCTAATCTGTGGACTTAATTTGATGAGCAATTACCAATACTGATATTTTTAATCAAAGTTGTAGTAAAGAAGTAGCGTCATTTAAAACAATCAGCAACATAAAATGATCAAGAAAATAGGTAGGTTTTTAATCACAATATATTGGTGTGATGGTTAATGATTAGCTACAATAACGTGTTTGTGACAACCCTAATCAGATCGTTTATTCAGGTGTTGTGGAATCAGCGAACACAGTCTTGAAAGCTGCAGGTAAAATGTATTCAGTGGATAACAGATTGCGTTTGTTTTTACTCTGTAATCACTGTTGCATTACTGTGGAAATCACCTTATTACTGCAGCTGGTGGTGGTGAGGCTCTTTTCATGACTTGATATTGTTGCATAACTTTATTTTCCCTCTGGGAATGCATATAAATTAAAATTCAATATTGTACATTGATTGCATTTGGTATTATTGAGCTATATCATGGAGGGTGAGGCCCCTCAGAGCTAAAACTCATTAAAATATTTGCACACTTTTATTCCACAAGACAAGCGCGGACTTGTGCCTCTATCAGTTACAATGGGCGTTGCATCCAAGTCGGATTACAGCAGAGCAAGCAAACGGTCACTTTCACCTGAGTCGGGCTCGGGGTGGGGGGGGGGGGGGGTAATGCTGCTGCTGTATTCCTGGATCCCACTGGGTTGAAATTTACCTGCTGTTATTCTAAATGTAAGTGTAAACCATATGGCATGGCCAGTCTGAAACATGATTCAAGCTATACAGCTAAAATTACAGCTTCCCGGAGTCGTGCGTGTGCACGGGTCTGGTCTTCCCCCACATGCTCGCGCAGGGCTTCGCAGTCCCTCTTGCGACGGGCCTACGTATAAGTAGTAAGACCTTTCCTCAAAAATGGTGTTTGATTATAAGCAGCTAGTTACTTGTTAGTTATGGTGATCTGTATAGAATTGAAGGACTTGTGTCTGCAGGCCATTCATGACCTTTGACCCTTGAGTGGAATAAATAAGCCAATATTTATCTGTCACTGCATGCAGTCAGTCAGAACCAACTCATCTCTCATTTAACATGCCCCTACTCTGTTGCATTTCAACATAATTATATAAAAACATAGATTAATATCTACACATGGCTCAATAGGCTACAAATGACACTAAAATGCAATTTTGGCAGAGTTTTAAGGTCACCTTGTGCATCTCCACCGCTGGTCAGCACCGCTATGGCCCGACCAGCACCCGTCATCTTCAGCTTCTCCAGGTCCATCGAAGTCATTTTCACCTGTTCACCTTACAACACAGAAACTGGGTGAAAAAGAGGAAAAGTCCGTAAAGTATCTAAACGAAAGCTGTTCCTCTCTGTTATCCGTGCTGTTCCAGCTGTCCCTTCCTCGTTGGCAGCAGGTTCCAACCCTTGTAGCTGTGAACCCCCAACATAAACACCTCTCTGCAGACTGACTCCGCCCTACTCAACAAAGGAGTGTATTGGGAGCGTTTACTTTAAGACCCAGTATCGCCCGGAGACGCTCTTTTCTCGTTTTCGTTGGGCTTTTCATTGAGTTCCCGCCTACTCATCGAGTCCTGACGTTGGAAACCAATAGAGGGGTCAATGGCACGTACAACACGAACTAATTTCGACGGTTTTGATTACGCTATCAATCGTAATAGAGGAAAACGGGAATACGAACTATTGGAGCTTTTGAAATATACAAGCTGTAGAACCTGAATTTATATGTGTCTTTGTAACATTTGGTTATTATCAAGAATAGAATAAATGAATAGAAAAAATCAAGTGAAGCGACCCTTGGCTCGCGCTGGAGGGTTGAACAGTCATAATGGAAGCACGAGACCCCAATGAATCCAATTGGGTTTTATCCCAGAAATTAAAATATTAATCTTTTAAGAGGTACAAAATTACCTAAATGGTGTACAGGAGACATATACATTTAGATGATTATAGAATGAAGAAAGAATGCAAAATGGCCGCAAAGAGACATGAAATGGCTATATGACTACACAGGTGGGAATGACGGTAAAAAAAAAGAAATGGAAATGCTATCTTAGCAACTGGACGTTATCCATTAGACTCTGAACAGTTATAATGTGATTAAACTTGGTCTTAGACACAAAATGACCGCAAAGAGATAAATGCGAGTAACTATAAAGACCAAAACAAAAAATACGAAACAAAGATGGAAAACAGTATGAAACAGCGTCCTGTAGCAGCACTGCTATCCAGTCACCTCAGTCAAATGACACTTCTTTCTTTTTTTTTTGCAATGAGAACTTTGTTCTATTTATTTTACCATAATGTCAGTGGCACAGTATTTTTATTGAGGGGGGGGGGGGGGGGGGGGGGGGGGGGGGGGGGGGGGGGAGGAGGGGGGGAGGAAGAGGGGGGGGGGGGGGGAGGGGGGGGGGGGGGGGGGGGTGGGGAGGGGGG
>JBBBVU010000013.1:18003373-18017966 GCA_037177055.1 Atherinosoma microstoma
GGGGAGACACGGGGAAAGGGGTGGGGGGGGGGGGGGGGGGGGGGGTTTTTTGGGTTTGGGTGGGGGGTTGAAAGGGGGGGGGCAAAAAAAAAGACCCCCCCCCCCCCCCCCCCCCCACACACACACACACACACACACACACACAAACAAACTGAAAAGACAAAGATAGAAATAGCTTTTAGGTATAAAATATGAAGTCAAATTACCATGCCATGCTATCAAAAAGAACACATTTCTTAATTTGAAGCCAGCTGCTTTTCTACATCTTTCAAAAGGAGACCTGACTGTCCAGCTCATCTCAAGGATAAGGGACTCTTCTCAGGGACAGGGGAGCCGGGTAGTTTAAGATAGAAGTGAAAGAAGTTAAACCAGAAAAACCACCATCAGAAAGGTTGTGGCCTCAGGTATCACCTTTAACTCCTACAATCACGGTCTCATGTGACCGAAACCTCTGATATGTTGATAATGTGATGACATTAATCCAACTGGCCCACTGGATGGCAGGCTGGGTCAGTAACATATGTGGTCATAAAAAACTGCAGTGAAACAAGGCATTTAAATGGAGTCCTTCTTTCTTTCTTTCTTTGTCAAAAAATGTAAACGCATGATATGTACCCATCAAAAGTTTGGGCACACTTTCATTCCTCTGGGTATATTCAAGCTATATTATATTGTAGGCTATATACTGTTATACATAGTGCTAATAGTACACACATAGAAACATGTTCTCA
Source organism: Atherinosoma microstoma (assembly GCA_037177055.1). Lineage (NCBI taxonomy): Eukaryota > Metazoa > Chordata > Actinopteri > Atheriniformes > Atherinidae > Atherinosoma > Atherinosoma microstoma. The sequence continues at coordinate 18,004,105 of JBBBVU010000013.1, forward strand.
AAAACTTATCTCTATACATGTTGCCACACGACTCACATTAGCTGAGAAATATCATCAAGGTATGAAATCTGGCTGAAAATATAAATGTCTTTCTACAACATTTTAATCTGTTTGCATTTATTTCTGCACATATTGTAGCTTCAATCAAACCAATTTATTATAAAGCACAATAATAATAATGATCATCATCACCATCATCATCATTCTCTTCTAATAATTTACTGATATCTAAAGTTGGTGACCTTCTTGGTAACAAATGACCCAGACAACAGTGTTTTGGGTACAGTACATCAGCATTTATTCCATGCAGTTTGCTCTGATTTTATTCTCCCATTGCACTGTACACTGGATAATACAGGAAACTGACAGGATTGGTTGATCATAATGCCATTCAACAGGAAAAGGAGTTGTAAATGAGACAAAGAAACAGTCGTTTGATGCACAGGATGAGACAACATGATGTCCACAGTTAAAAGAAACAATTTCACAGAAATTCAGATGTAAGTAATTATTTGTTGTTGTTTTTTTAATTAAAAATGGAAGGAAGGGAGCACTGCAGAAGTATAGAAATCAACTTTACATGTGCCCCCGGCTTAACATCTCATTTACCCTGCTGTGTAGCAGTGATTCCTAACAGACTATGGTGAGATGAAAAAGCTTTAGGAACACTCGATGTTGCTAACTACTCTTGTCTACTTATTTAATACATTAACTTTAAAGATAATCTTATCGATGTATGGTCCCCTGCAGGTCAAATGATATGACAATGCTTTTGTTCTTCCACACAAATACTGTCCTCTTCGCATACTATATCATTGTGCTTCCTTCAAATAATACTTCTCAGGAGAAATTGTTGGTCATGACATTTCTAAAGCTGCCTGAAATTATAAAGAGCACTACTCCTGAACAGTCATTCCAAATAAATTAATTCAATAATTATGTAGGCCAGCTACAAAAAAAAAGCAGCTCAAAATTAAATTAAAATTTCACAACAATCACACTTCACAGGATGTACGCCAGAAAGACAGTGTTATTAACAGCTTGATCAGATCATCCAGTCATTACATTACACAAGGTTATTTTATTTCATATGTACGTAAACAAGAGTGAAGAATGTAGAGGAGCGCTGCTGCCGTCTCCAACAGGAGTTTTTCCGAAGCTCTTAAAATGCAATTTATCCGTCAGTCTAATTTTAAATCCACCTTGTGTTGCTTGTTTTTATGACTCACAACCCCTGTAGTGTTCAATACTGATCTAAGAATTTCCTGCTCATTTTTAACCAGTCGGCTGGTCATCAGAGCCGTGCAATACATTAACGAGAGAGGACAAAAACGCGTCACATTACATTTACAGATGTTTATATACAGGATTAACACTGAGATGAGGTGGTTGAAAACCAACAGCAGCTTAATGCTCCGTGGCCTTGTCTCTGGCTTATGTTCCTCACGCTGAATCTCAGCCGTCTGCACGCACTTGAGCTGACATCATGACATCGTTATCATTAAATTCAACCCTGGCTGATGAGATCAGTATAACGGATGACAAACAGGGATTCAAACTAAAATATAAAGCTCTCACAGTTGCAGTATCCCTCTTTAAAGACAACCACTTGAAAAAAGTTATATTGCCGAGATTTTAAGATTTGCTTGGTCATGGGGAGCATCAGTGAAAATACCTTTGATAAAAAAAAGAAGAAAAAAAAGGAGGGGGGTTGAGTCAGAACTTTTACATAACACAAGGCAAAATAAGCGTATGTAACTGTCACCATCTAGTGGCTGTTGATATATTGCTCTCAATCAGCAACACAAAACCTGAGCATCAAATCCCACAAAAGGCAAGTTCACAAAAAAAGGGACAACTTGAAATTAAAGCCATTTGAATGCTTTTCTCTAGCCACCAGTCACCATGGTTGCGTCTAGCCAGCTAGACATCTCGCATCCTGAGCAATCCCCTCCTTTCTCCCCTGAGTGCCAACCTACCGTATATTATTGCTGTTCTATGTACTACACCCCAGGCAATAATCATACACTACTTACCTGACGATATAAATTACCCTGCTAGAAAATGGTACATGGGACATGCCGCACCGAGTGAATTCAAGAAGAGGGATACTGCGCCTGGATTGCAACTAAAATCATCTACATGTCTGTTACAGCGATAAAGGGTTGAACATCAAGGCTATATGTAAGACCTTTTTTAAAAAAATATTCCTGCATGGTCCATAACATGTGCCGCTCGAAGAACATTCCTTCATACAATTGGTCCAGTTTCACAGTCCTCGAACAATCCTGAGATGAGACTTGAAACTGTAATGTCTAATGGTGCGAAAAGGGCTTAGTGTTCACATACGCACACACACACAAACACACAGATCCCCCTAACTCACTGAACAACTCTGGTTGTGACATCTGATTGCTGATGATGTGTCTCAGAGAGGAGAATGAGCAGTGGCAGAGAAGAAGAGTATCTTTTATATTAGCTTTTAGCCGTCGGCTGAATCTTCATCTCTGTTGCTCTGCTAGCTTGTCCACTTCATGCAGTCTTCAGGCAGCTTTTTGCATCTTGCGAGCTACGCAGGCATGCTTTGACAGCTATGTGGGAATCCAGATGACAACACACATACAGAATTTTTTTTGTGTGTGTGTGTCTGTGCCTGTGCGTGTGTGGGGTGGGGATGGGAGAAGCCCGGTTGCGAGGCAGGTTGTTCATGCTGGTGTTCACACTTGTTTCCATGAGCACTTTATTCCCCATATCAGTCAAAGTGGGGGTAGGATGAAGGTGGAGGGGTTAGGGCACCGGGTCTCTGCGCTGTAAACTCATAACAAAGCAGGGTGTGGTCAAAGTGCAGTAAGAGAGATTGGTTGTTTGGGGATTCTTCTCAGAGACAGTGAGATGTTGAAAACAACTGTAGCCAGATGAAGGCTTGTAGTGATGTTCCACATCTGAGACCAACTGTTGCAGTTATGTAACACCCCACTGCTAGCAGTCATCCTCAGACACACAAGTGCTTCAACAGATTCTCTTCTCATCAGCATCTGCACTTCATCCAGTCATCGTCTCTTCCTAACACAGTTAGCCCATGCTTAGTTTCAAAAAGTCAGTTTTTTTCCCCCTCTGTTTGAATTAGAGAACTTACAGAGGTCCTGAATTTCACTTCAAAACTCAGACAAAAATAAATTATGAATGTTAATCTATCTACTGTACATTATCATTCAAAAGGGAATCCCTGCCATGGGTTGCCTGGATGCAGTGCTATATGGGAGGGGTGGGGTTTTATCAAGGGAAGGATAGGAGTGGAGGGGCTAATATGGGATTTTGCTATAGGAAGGACTTTGTTTACAATGTTGTCCTTTTATTGCTGCGTTTTGTGTGGAGCCCAAAACCGGGACATGACGGCCTCCAGGCAAAAACAGAACCGCACCCCACAGCAAGATTCACCACGAGGAAGGAGCCCCGACTTTGTTGTTTCTAATGGTGGCATCGGAGCACTCCGCTTCTGATGAGTCACAGTCCGAGTCTCCGAATTGCAGAGGGTTCTGAAGGCAAACAAAAAATACATATTAGATCTAACGTGGCTTTAAAATGTATGAAAAATAAGGAAAAAAGTTCCCATCCGTATTCTATCCGATGTGGCTAAAATTGACTGACCTCATAGCTGTGTTCGTCAGAGCACAGTTTTCCCAGCGAGATCTGTGTCTTCACCCTGCGGACAGCACACTCCTTGTCAGAGAGGCCGTCTGACTGGGTGGAGATATCGATGGGGATGTCCGGTGTGTGTGACAGCAGCTCGTCCAGGTGCTCCTCCTGACTGGCACTCATCCTCTCCAGGGGACCGCTGTGCGAGTGGTCACTGGTGTTTCCCTCCTCACCGTCAGACACTGACAGGTTCTCTGAGCTGAAGGTGGAGTAGGACTGGAAGCTGCTCATACAGCGATGAGGTCTGTGAGAAGACAGAGGAAGAATTCTGAAAGTGAGTCGTACTGGGTTTGTTGTGTTTGGAACTTACATGGAAACCATCATTTACTTTAGTGAGACCACATGAGCTTCAAGTGTTACAACACATTAAAAGGTCATGTTTGCAAACTAAATGAAACACTTAATTTTACCTCGGTCTCCGTGGAAACTCCACTTCACTATCCACCTCTCCCTCTTCCTCTTCAGATGACTCATCACCACCCTGAAAGAGCAGCAATTAGGGCTGTTAATCTATGAGAAGGTTTCCTGAACACAGATGTGAATCGCACATCCGCTGGGTCGTACTCACCTTCCTGAGTGGTCTGAGGGTGCGAGGCAGAGCGGAGGCCAGGGTGTGTGTGCGCTGAGCTGGGTCCTGTTCCTGTGACTCAGTCTTCTTTGCATCTTCTCTATCTGCGGCTATATTTTTATTGGGCGCCCCTAAAGAAGACTGGGTGCTTTCTTGGGTGTTGAGCAGGGAGTAGTGCGGTAACTCAGGGTGGTTCAGTGTAGGAGGGGTCTCCTGACAGTGCACGCAGCCGGGGAAGGGATGAGCCTGGCAGCAAGGACATAAAGAACCTGCGCCGGCACCTGATACGGGATTGGAGGTGGTGGATGAAGTCCGCTGTCGCGTGTCTGCACCCATAGCAGTGGAAATGAGGTCAGGGCTGGAGCCGGAAACGCGGCGTTGCATGTGGTCAGTCTGAGGGCTGCGGAGGGGAGCGGCGGGGCCAAAGTACCGCAAGTTGTTGGCACAATTGACAACAGCCTCCACACGGCCCTTCAAGGGGAGAAACTGTCCCTCAGCTGGTGGGTGATGATGATGGTGGTGGTGATGGTGAAAGGGTTGATCCTGCAAAGACTGGGTGTCTTCTAGTGCCCCGGCAACAGGTTTCAGCACCGCAGTGAACTCGCTGTGACTGCCTTTGCTGTTGGCGCGCCGGTGGCGAGGCTTGCTTCTGTAGCGGGTTTTGCCAGGGGGGGTGGAGACCTTTGGGCTGGCTGACAGTGGCGAGGGGGAGGGGAGAGGGTCAACGCCGGGGATGCCGTCAGAGTGGAGCAAGTCCGGCCTGAAAGAAATCCATTCAGCAGCATCAATATAATTTATTCAAGTTAAATCAGTTCTGTTTATTTGTGTTTGTTGTAATCATTGTCATATTGTAATGACTCTACTTTATACATCACATATTGGCTTTTGATACAAGGTTGTAACTGAACACTAACTGGACCTCCTTTTGGTCACAATAACATCAATCACGGTATGTTTGTGTAATAATCTTCAATGCTCAAACAGAAAGCAAGTGGACTTCTTTTAAGATCGATTAAATTTAAGCACTTAGGATCGATCATGAAGGCGTGTTACTTAATATCTAAAACAAAACAAAAAAACACAGCAGTTAATGTCTAAACAAAACATAACTGCAAAGATGATTGCAGCACCCCTAAAATAACTGAGACCCGTTAAGACCCCAGGCACTTTTAAACGCGAGGATAGTACTGTCATACGTTAAAGAAAAACATTTGAAAAAATGAGCCAATATGAAACAACCATCCCTTCAAGCCAAAGAAAAGACATGACAGTAATGTTTCATGACTCACTGGCACACAATCTATGTGCCTTGTTTTTAAAGTGCACATATAAATGTAAAAAGTGTTTACTTTTGGTTTTGTTTAAAACATAGAGTAGTGTTAGCCTACATCCAGACCTTCCACTGAAGTTGACAAAGATGCCATTAACGGGCAGCGGTGCACCTTCATCTGTTTACTTGTCACTGCTTGTAATTCTATATCAACACACAAGCGCTAATAAACACAAGATGGTTGCTACAGAACTCAGCGGTCAATCAGCTAATGTTCAGACCTTTTAGTCGATGGCATTCCAGGTTTGTGGGAGATGCTTCCTTTTTTCTTGATAAGCTTCTCGACAGCATTGGACCGGACGATGGGTCGGACCAGGTGACGTTTGTATGATCCGGGATATTTCTTCTCCACTGCTTGTTCTCTCCTACAGCAGCAGTAGAATTATTTTATATGACTGAGAAAACATCAGTCACACTCATTTACACAGAGATCATTTATCATTTTCCTTCAAACATTAATGCTGGGACAAAAATCAAGTCTGGTGTAAGAAGCTACTGAATATACATGTTTATGAAATCAGTTCATAGGATATCAATGCTGTGACCTCATGGAACAAAATGCATAACAAATATCTCCAGGAGGGAAATCCTGACAAATTGTGGAGCAAAAATAAAATGACAGCCTTAGAAGTTTAGTCTAAAATGTGAGACATAAATCTACGATAGAAAATTAAGATTTGACTAAAACAATGACCAATATTTCCTGTTTACAGTAAAGAAAATAAGCATTCAATTGTGTTGTAACCATCTAGAATATTTGTTACATGATGGTAGTGAAGCAAAGCAATAACATCTGGAATGAAACACATATTTACATACTTCATAAGTTCCTTCTCTCGGACCTCCAGCTGCAGCATGATGGCACTGAGCTCCATATAGAGGTTGTTGGCTCTCTCCAGCTTCCTCTCATAGTGCTCCCGGATGTCCAGTGCATGCCTGAAGGGGTCCAGAAAAGGAAGCCAAATGACATACAAACTCCTAGCGTTCTAACAAGATCAAAGTTACTGACTATCACCTCTTTTTGCTAACATACCTGAGTTCATCCCTCCTGCGTCGGATCAGCTCCTCGTCCAGCCTGTGGATGCACGTGCCTTCACTTTTGATCTTCTCAAAATGCTTCTTCACTTCCTCCCTCCACTCTGCCTGTAATATTAAGTTGTTGTTTTTTTCATTACCTTGAGAGCTATTGCTAAGAAAGTAATCTTAATTTCAAGCTAATACATGTGAAAAATTACATTTGAAATCAAGTGTGACTTGAGAGGACAGAAGTGTATATGAACAGGCAAAGCTGGTTTATATTTTTCTGTAACCTTCCTAACCTGAGACTTGAAGTAGGTCTCTTGAGGAGTTCCTAGAACATCAGAAGAGGCAATGTCGAGATGTAGGAGAATCTGACGAAACGAAGGCCTATTCCTGGGTTTGCCCTGCCTGGAGTCATTGAAAATCATTAGGAAGTTATGAATAAGACTAAACTCACATAAAGATATTTAAACGGACACAGTCACTTTTAATATTTGGTCCACACTCACCATGTTTGCTTCATGAGGATTTTAAACCCATCTGGGCAGGTGGAGGGAACAGGGAGGTGAAGACTGTTGCTGCCAACGCCCCAAATGATGGCAGAGGAGTCCACGTCTTTGTAGGGAATCTCTCCTGTGAGCAGTTCCCATAACACAACTCCAAAAGACCTGCAACACACAAGACAGACAGGTCTCATCACAACTGTGTCGTCACCATATGACTCAAATTTATAATCCATAGATGAAATGTACAACAATTCCCCGTGTTCAGTATTTTACTTAAAAGATTAATAACTGTAAATATGTGCTACGTTAGTACTCACCAGATGTCTACTTTTTCAGACACGGGCTCATTTCTTATAACCTCTGGGGCCATCCACGCCACCGTACCCGCAAATGACATCTTTGTACTTTTGTCGCTGAGCTCTTTGGATGTTCCAAAATCAGAAATTTTCACAGTGTCGTTGTGGGTGACCAAAACACTAAAACACACAAGACAACATAGCAACTTTTTCATATCACAGTGAGCAAATGTAATTAAGCAAAAATCAGGGGCAGTTGATGAGGATGAGCTGATTCAGGATGAAGGGTGCATTCTGATAATAATGAAGCTTCTGTTTTTATATTCCTCTAGTTTTAAATTGGTGTTTTTCTTCTTTTTTGTGGAATACTCTACCATTTTTTACAAAAGAGCATTTCTGAATCACCCCATTAGCCAAATGAGGCTGACCTTTCCAGCAGATTCAGCCTGCTATCATTCTGCTGACTAATACAGTGTTTGGCAGTGCTGCTGCAGCATGATGATATTGATTAGAGAAGCAGCGCTACAGCAACAGGACTGCAGAGACAGGAAGAGCAGATGAGACAGAACACTCTGTCTTACTCTAACTCTGAGACAAACAGCTTTTATTAACTTTAAGGATGGCATTTGAGTTAATGTCGCACTATCCAGAGCTGAAAGGTTGAATTGTTGCTGCTGCTGGGGTCCAAGAAATCTTAAATAAAGTTGCTGAGCTGGTCCATCGAGCTGTACAGATCAGCTTTAAGAGCGTGACCATGGCTTCCATATGCTGCTGAATAACAATAATACAGCAGGGAAGCACACAATACTTTCCCGTAAGTCAAGAGGAAATAACTGGTTTACGCAAGGCAGCACTTTCAATGTTATTCAGTTGTATTTCTGCATTTTTCTAAGCACATTTGTAAATGCTGGCGTTATTCTTCTGTCAGGGTAAAACAACAAAGTCTGCAAACACAGGAGAAGTGAAGAAAGTCTACAAAACCTTATCTGACAAAACAGTAACTCACTTGGGAGACTTGAGATCTCTGTGGATGATCTTGTGCAGGTGGAGATAGTTCATGCCACTGGCGATGCCTGTGGCCCAGTCCACCAGCAGCCTGGGGGTCACTTTCCTCCCTGCCCTAAGAACTTCATATAGCTGACCCTGGGCACAATACTCCATGATGATGCAGTAACAAGGTGCCTGGGTGCATACACCCCTGGGAAAGATGAAAACACACAAAATTCATACACTGTTAACACTTGAAGCAACACCAGTTGAAAACAAAAAACTAGCGTAAGGTTACACGGAGGATGTGTTTATAGGCTTACTTGAAACTGATGATGTTGGGATGCTTGAGTTTTCGCAGGGGTTTAATGTCTGTCTCTTTCTGTTCTCGCACCTTCTTGATAGCAACCTCCTCGGAGCGAAACTTGCCCAAGAAGACGGCTCCCTGCGCACCGCTGCCAAGCCACTGCAGCTCTGAAATCTCCTCAAATGGAACCTCCCACATATCTGCAATCAGATACATCACATTTAGTCAGTGTAACAACTACGCTTAGTTACTTGAATCAATTATCTTAATTTGCATAGTTTGAGTCCATTTACTCATAGTGCTGTCACATTTTCTTTGCAATAGGATCAAGCTTATTTACTCAGGTTTCTAAGGCAAATATAAAAGTGCACCACTCTGTTACTCAAGCTTTGCACGAGGCTGTAAACAAGAGGAAAAGCCTACAAGTGTGCCTCTCTATTAAGGTAACAAAATCTGCCTAAAAGCATCTGTACAGCTCAGTAATTTACATGTCAAATCCTGTTTGTGACAAATGAAAGCTGAAGTGTTAAACTGCTTCATTACAAAAAGAAATTCTATCCTTAAGAGGAAACAAGGACACAAATCAAAACATACTCAGTCCTTTAAAATGATCATCTTGTAGTTTAAATCTCAAATTTCATATTGTAACACAGTAACAAAGGTGGAAGTATGCAGCTACCACTGGGAAAAAAACACGCAGTAAGCACTAATAATTATATTACTTAAATATGTATTCAGAGTAAAAACAAACCTTAAGTTCTACGCAATAATCTATAAAAGGTATTTAGTGAGTTACATGCCACTCTATTTCTGTTATATGCTTTTGGAAACCGTAGAGGAAGAGCTATGCGTTTTTTTAGCCCTCATCACAGCTGACCAACGGCAAGTCTCGGCCCAGTTCTGCCTGACTTTGACTTGCATCCTGCAGCCTGACCAGGCAGCCCAGCAGCAAGGTGAGTCCACCTTTACCATGACGTCAAAACAAGTTGACAGCTGTGCACTCTCACTCACAACAGCAGTTCACTGAAGCTTGAATCGATATTCAATTACAGTTTCTGAGAAAATTTTGGTAAATGTTTGTTTCACAGAAGGGTTAAAAAGACAGGTGCATTTCAATCGAACAAAGGATTTAGTGTGTTGCACTGATAACATGCAGTAAGCTGAAACCCATAACCAACCTTGCTGTTGTAGCTTGTATTCTGTCGAGTATGTCTTTCCTATAATGTTCCAGACAGGTCGAAGACAGCCAAACAAGCCCTCCAAGAAGCCTCCTGACCCGGGCCCCGCTCTTTGGAAGTGAAGCTTGATGTCATCAGGGTGCGGGTGGCTCGGCCTCCCCTCTCCACTGTGGTCCACAGGACAGTCGCCCTCTCCTAGCTGCTCATCCATGCCACTGCCACACCTGCCGTGCTCACAGGATGCCGGTGACCCTGCTTGGTCCTGATCCTGCTCCTGCAGCTGTAGCACGCTGTTGTCAAAGTGTCCACCTTCACTCCGTGTCGAGTCCACGCTCAAAGCCGTGTTTGCTGGACTGATACCCCCCAACGCAGAGTCTTCATCCTGACCAGGTGTCTGCAAGGGAACGGGCAGGTGTGTCGGGGGAGCTAGGTCCGTGATAATCTGAGGAGGTAAGTTGGAGAGAGGGGCCTGAGGAAGTTGGGGTTGGGAATTAGGCGAGCTGGATTTCTTCATGGTGTCCCCGACCACTGTGAGCTTGAGCTCCTCCTTCAGCTTCCCCACTAACAGACTGGGGCAGGAAGTCCATGACAGCACCTCTGGGGAGCTACCCATGGTGTCGTGCATGTGCACAGGTTGCCCAGTGACGATGAGTGGTACAGGTCCTAACGTACCGGTTTTTCTGAATGCTGAAAATCACCTGCAGAACAGAAAGGCAGTCACAAAAAAGAAAGAGATGTGTTAGTTGAAATAAGAAGCTCATATTAAAATAAAAAAAATTAAGTTAAATCCATTTAAGATGATGCACTGTAGTCACCCCCTAATAAAACATGTGCATGATTACAACTGTTTTCATGATGGGACCCTATTACTTCCACAAAGTGAAACGCAATCCTCTCATTTCCTTTCATAGGTCAGGGATTGAGAAGGATTACATTAATGATTATTATTTTAAGCTATGGAGTGCAAACACTGCTGAGAGGAGGATGTCAGAGGGGCTTTAAATCAGTGTATGAGATGAAATAATATTAGAGTGTGAATAAAAATAATTCAATTCTGGGAAACTTATAGTAAACAGTTGGACTAAACCAATCACACACACACACACACACACACGCACACACACATACACACACACACGCACACACACATAGAACTGAGGCTTTTTTTATCATCTCTGTCAAGCAGTAACAGTATAGAAGGGATTAAAGGTTGTGCTGTGTATTAGAACTGCTGAGAGCAAGACATCTGGCACATTCACCCTGCTTAAATAGCAGTGCCGACCACAGACACCACAGGCCCAGGCGGTCTGTGGTATTTAGTGCTGCACATCTGCAGCACTAAATATGTAGTTTTTCTTTACTCGCAGAATCTACTGGAAAAGATCTTTACCATCTTAGTTTCACAAAACAAAACACTTCTGAGCCAGGGTCAAGGATGGGATATAAAAACACAATAGTAAATCCCCTATTTTAGCACATTTTTATTCTGTATTGGAATACCAATACATCTTTAAGGGAGTCAGAGAAGATATAAGTTCAAATTGCTATGCAACAAGCAGTAAAAACAAGAATCAGTGCACAATCACACACATAAACGACAATAAATATCTAAAAGAACAATAATAAATAAGTAAAAAACAGAAAAGCGGGCTACTTATTCAGCAGGGCAATGGCAGCCGGGATAAAAGAATGCTCGAGTCTGTTTATAATCAGGAGACTTAATCCCACCTAATACAATTTTCTAAGAAATCCAGGGATATTAAATGGAAAGTTCCCACATAATCGTAAAGCTCATATACAAGATTAACCTAGCTGTCACAACTTGAAACAAAAAAAACAGAATTTTCAAATACAGCTCAGTCTTACTAAACCTGTTCACCTGTAGTACACCCCAATGAACTTTGATAAAATGATCATTATCAACTAAAGCTCCACCTACTGACTCATGTCTTACAATGTTCATGGGAAACTGGCTCAGGCATTATCTGGTAACTCAGGTGAAGAAGTGCGATCATGTGATAACAAAAGGACCATGAAGTTAAGCTGAATGCTCATTAGTAGACCTTGAGTCGAGCTCATTTTGTCTGCATACTGAACCTCAACACTTAATGATTATTTCAGGATTTACTGTCAGAAAGCTGTTGGGGAAAAGAATAAACAGCAGAGAAACAAGTTGATGACACATTTCTTTTATCACAACAAAACCAGATGTAACAACAAACTATCTCCAAAACCTGACACAGTTTTTTTATTTTTGAAAAAGCTTGAGTAATTTCTCAGAGTAAGAGCTAGACATATGTTGGGAATAATATTCATCTCCCTTTTCCCCTACAACTCACTCACTTCTTCATCTGCATCATGTTTGTTAGAAAAAAGAAGTAACAGGGGAAACGGCTGTGCTCTAAAACTGGGCCGTATCTACTATCAATAGGGGTTTATAGCCACTATGATTAAACTTTAGTTATATAATGCATGTGTGCGAGGTATATTGACGCGTAATGCAGCGTGGCAGGGTGTCTTTTTCCAGCACTGCCTCTAGGAGTTGCCAAAATCTAATACTCAAATCTTACTCTCATTGTGACATTAATTTCCAGCCAGTGTAGCACTCTGAGTTTTCATAGAAACAGAAGGTCACTTGTGCAGTTTGACTTTTCTCCTTCGAATTTCAGCCAAAAGAAAGAAAGACTAAAAAAGCACAAAGCAGTGAATCAATGGCTTTTTGAATTAAATGTGGTCTCCCTTTAATCCATGAGGACATAACCTCAGCTATCCCATCAAGTTTGAGGAAGCAGCGGAAAGCAGTTCAGGACACAGAGAGAGAAAATGTGTGCAATTATAAACTGGAGATCAAAGTCCTTGAGGGAGGAGACAAGCAGAACTGTGAGTTGGCTCCGTGTTATGTGGAAGTTTCATAATGTAAAGGGCACATAAGCAGTTTGATAAAAAAAAAAAAAAAAAAAAGGTTTCTGTTGCCCTCTACAGAAAGCAGCATGACTGAGCGGTTTTTCTTCTTGGCTTGTGTGAAAACTCTTTACAGCAGATAAAGCTAATTTTAAAAGCTATAACATCCAGACTGGATGCCACACCCATGAATGTGTTTTAATCACATATTTGTTACATTTTGCATTTTCTGGTTCTTGATTATAACATGAAAAAAGGCTAAGAGAGAGAAGGGAGATTGCCGACCAAAGTTCCTGACAGGACTAGACACAAAAACTAGACACACTCATAGCTACAAACTATGCATCCAAGGCCTCCAGTCCACATAGATGCCCCCTGCATGTTTGTGCAGATGCATGTACTTCATGTGTATGATCCACTGGGGGTAACCTGAGCGATGTGAGAGTGTGGCGGCTGGCAGGAGCTCATCTATAATGCAGGTCTGTCTCTAAGCAAGCTGCTGAGAGTGCAGGGGAAGGAGAGAATGCTCTCTCAGGTATCCAATAAATCCATCCCTTCCAAAGAAGAGACAAACGAGCTGTACGAGCACAGGCCGACACTGTAATTCCACCTCGCAGACAATTCTCAGAGCTGGGTTTCTGATATGGGCCACAGAAGGGTGCATGTGGTCAGCCAGGCGGCAGCACACACACTAACACCCGACCATACAAAAACAGGAACTTTGCAATTATCTCCACGGAGCGCAACCCGACAGAAAATCTGATGCCTTTTGACTTGTATAAGTCTATTTCCTGACACCAAGAATAGGAAAGAAACTTCTTGCTTGCTTTCATCAATCTCTAATGGAAAATCTCTATGTGCATAGAGTCCCATGAATAATGTTTGTGCCTGATCAAGAGGGGTTCTGGGTTTCATTTACATAGTCATTTATTTACAGGACTTTCAGAAAGGGATCACCGTAGTGACCAAGGACACTCTGGCTGTCCCTCTCAAGTAAAAAAAAAAAAAAAAAAAAGGGGGGGGGGGGGGGGGGGTTTGAAAAAGTGGCCCCTGTTCAAAGAAGCAACACACTC
>JBBBVU010000013.1:18026917-18038946 GCA_037177055.1 Atherinosoma microstoma
CACACACACACACACACACACACACACACACACACACACACACACACACACACACACACACACACACACACACGCGAGCATATATAGTTACTGACATTAATCAAGTGGAGGAATTAAAAATCACAATCTGGAAAGCAATTACAGCGACATTAAAAGCATATTTTCTTCTCAAATGTGGGACAAAAGTTGAAAGAGTTGAAAACTAGCCATAGCTTGATGGATCACGTAAACAAGTTAGGCATGCCTTGACATAAAGATCCTGAACCAGCAGCGTCTAACACACAATCAACATAATAAACTTTTAAACAGGCTGCAAAACAATTAAACTGGTAATGAAAGCAGCCCCCAACCACTGACTTGAAAGTTGGATGTTATCAGCACAGAAGTAACCTGTCTTGGTGTGCACAGACGGAGCAGATACTTTCAGCTGAGAGAGATCGCAGTGAGGAAAAAAAGAAAAGACAAGTTTCTTTTTTTTCCGATTCCCTTCACACAGTAAATCATGAAAACTGTGTTGCAAGAAAGCATAAAACAAATTGTTATAACATAATAATCATCATTAATAACTAGCAGACAGGAAGCAGAGACTATTACAGTTGCAGTTTTCCCATCATATTTACTGGAGAATCTAGAAGGATAATAGGATTATTTCAAGTATTATAAGTGTCCAGACATTTCTGTGTTAAACTAAACTGCTTCAACATGAAAACTTGAAAAATGTAAACCCTGTCTTTCTCCAAACTATAATTCTCCTATTGTGAAGGAGACAAAAGGATTATTTTTGGCTGGCACTAACTTATTTTCACTTTTTTAAATTCCCTGAGATTCCATGAGTGTTTTTCTATTAGACTTTTATTTATTTATTTACTTTTTGTAGTGTTTGACAGTTTCAAACATTTGTTTGGCACCAACTGCCCTCCCAATAAATTGTGCAACCCTGAGTCAGCTGAACAGTGTTTGGGTAAGTGATTTGATTGAGGATGTCAGATAAGTCTTACGGGAAAAGACCTGGACTATCTGTGCTAACTTCATGGCCAAACCAGTTTAATTAAAATAGATGATAGAAAGCATTCCAGCCAAGCATTGGTTGACTGTACATACGCAAGCATTGATAAGTGAGTCCAGCCCACAAACAGCGACTAATGCTAAGAGACAGATAATACTTGTGAGATTACCGTGCTGAGCCCACCAACAGCCCATACCCTGACCAATCGGCACGGAGAGGAAATTACATAACAATGACTGTTCCACACCCACAGAGGATTCTGCCTGCACCAACACAACAATCCATCTATCCTGATTTCCCTATATTGTGAGTTCAGAGTGGGCTGCAGGAGTGAACAGATGAGGAGCAGCAGGCAGAAAGCCTGCTTGTACCATCCTCCCTCTCATCTGCATGCACCTGGTAATCCAAAGCATGATTTAGTGGATTGCACTCGGGACTATAATGCCAAGCACAACAGCCACTCTTAGATAACAAAATGTTTTGAAGGCTCTCCAACCTTCTCGCTTCTAATTATTACACTTAAGAGTATTACAGAAGTGGGAGGGAAAAAAAACACAAGCAGAGATGTGTTCATGAGCACTTCACCTCCCACTTCCACACCAACAGAGAGAGGATATAGAAAGTATGTGGGGCTGCAGCTGTGTAGCTGGGGTTGCATCCTGCTGCTGCTGCTGCTGATGATGCTCCTCACTGGAGTGGGAGCTTAGCAACGAAACAAGGTCATAACTGCACAGAGACAAGAGGAGACTCGAGGGCAGAGACGCACTGTACAGTATCAAATGACAATACTGGTCATTTTCACATATGCGTCAGTTTCCTGCTGATTTCATTCTGTTTTCAGATATTTGTGTGCATTTGTAAACTGGTATTGAAAAATCCCAATATGCCTCCTGGAGCACACAGATACATATTAGATTTCTCTGCCACAAAAACATCTTTACCATGTTTCCGATCCTTCTCTGCTGGTAAAGTCGTAATCATTAGTGGCCGAATAAAACACAGCTTGACATTCTTGATTGGAAACTTTGTATGCATGTCACTGCAGTATGACTCACCAGGTTTCACACCACATCCTCAGCCTGACTACAACCAGGATAAGACTCCAGGATACTAATATGCATATGAAAATAATCAGTGTCTAAAAATGATAGAAGTTATGCACCTATGTCA
Organism: Atherinosoma microstoma; assembly: GCA_037177055.1. Classification (NCBI taxonomy): domain Eukaryota; kingdom Metazoa; phylum Chordata; class Actinopteri; order Atheriniformes; family Atherinidae; genus Atherinosoma; species Atherinosoma microstoma. The sequence continues at coordinate 18,029,094 of JBBBVU010000013.1, forward strand.
CTCTTCTATGCAAACTAATTAGAGCTCTAGAATTGATGAAAAAATTGTTAAAGATGGCTGCCGTTCCTAGTTGTGATATTTGGATTATATCAAGATTCTGGGGAAATTCCAGAAAGCATATAAAGACCTGGTTGTCTATTCATCTTTCTAACAGGGATTTTCAGCTAAAATAACTCAGCTCATACACTACAGACACACTTCCCCATTAAATGTCACAGGTAAGTGTGTCCAAACTTTTGACTGGTACTGGCACTGGTGGGGTGTATAAGTGATGATTATACAAGGATAATCATGAAACAATTGAATGTTTTAGGTGCAAACTTTTTGCCCATTATTTTATGGTCTTTAATAAGTTTTATCCACATTTCCTGTTTCTCCAGAAGCTAAAAAATTATCTTGGCACTGTCACACTGAGACTGACTCCACTTAAACCAGGAAGTCCACTTCAGCTGTATTACCACAAAACCTATCCATGTTACACATTTCTCTGGGGTTTCAGATGCTTTTATCTGTGCCTAACAGCAAAACTGCTGTGAGAAAAAAAAAAAGAGAAAAGAAAGAAATCTGAGAGAAGAGCTTTATTGCTCTAAATAACATATTCACTGCCACTGCAGCCTGTGTTGTCCATGGGAGAGATGGGTGTATCTGGTCCCCCTTCCTGTTCACCTTATACACCACAGAGTTTTAGTACAACACCAGTACGTGTGACCTGCTGAAGTTCTTAGACGACTGCAGTGGTGGGGTGTATAAGTGATGGACAGCAGGGGGAGTACGGGCTGGTGGTAGGCAATTTTGTGGAGTAGGCTAGTAAAAAATCACCTGATGCTGAACATGGATAAGACCAGAGAGATAGTGATCGACTTCAAGAGAAGGAGGACAGCTCCACAGCCTCTTTGCATGCTAGGGAGTAACATAGACATGGTGGAGAACTACAAGTAGCTGTGTGACCAACAGTCTGGCTGTATACAAGAAGGTGATGAGCCGACTATTTCCTGAGGAAGCTCAGATCCTTCAACATGTGCAGCAGGATGTAGGACATGATCTACCAGCGTCTTGGTGTCTGCCAGAGACAAGATCAGATTCAACAAACTGATCAGGAAACCTGGCTCCGTGATTGGCTGCAGGCAAGAAACATTTGAAGCCGTCTGTGGTGGAGAGGGCAACTGCAGACAAACGGTTAACTATCATGGATAACTTCAACCATCCTCTTCACATCACAGTGGACAGAAAGCTGAGCTCCTTCTCCAGGAGACTCATCCAGCTCTGCCGTCACAAAAAACGCTACCTTTACTGCCCAGGCCATAGCACTTATTAATAATAATAATAACAATAACAATAATAATAATAATAATAATAATAATAATAATAATAATAATAATAATAATAATAATAATAATAATAATAATAATAAATCTTATTTAAAAGCGCCTTTCAGGTCACTCAAGGACACTGTACAGTAAAACCAGGAATAGAAATAAAACAACAACAGCAAGAAATTATAAAATCCAGGCATAAAAACGGTGGGAGTGAATTCCAGAGGTGATGAGCAGAGCGGCTGAATGCTCTCCTCCCCATGGTGCTGAGACAGCTGGAGGAAACAGTGAGGTGGATGGAGGAGGATGACCTTTTACAGTTCTTCTCTGTCAGACAGAGACTCCGGACTCACAACTGGTTAACTCTGTAACACTGAACTTTCCCAGTCTGGGGTTAATAAAGTATGTCTGATTCTGTTAATGAAACAGCAGCAACTATTTCTGAGCTACAACTCAATGTTATAAGTTGTTGTGAATATTAAAACTGAGATGACTGAAACAGAAAGGTGGGGAAAAAAGCTGGAACTACTTGAACAATCAGAAATGTTCAGCGCTGAAAGCCACATCTCAAAAGTTCAGGGAAATCTGGAAGTCCGTTTTGTTCCTGGTTCCTGCAGAGGCAATGGAGGGGATTAAGGAAAAGACCCCTTAAAAGACCCTGGTTCCTGGAAATATTTCCATGGAAAGTGGATATGCAGCTATTGAAAACATCTCACTTGTGAATTAGGGGAACAGGGTTTTAAAGGCAGGGAAGTGTGATTTAACCATCCCTCAAATTGTAATAAATTCAACAGCTTAACATATACGGAGCAAACTTTAAATGTTCTTTGGTAATTGCATTTTAAGGATAGACCTGTCGTCATTCCTCCAGTATTTTTTCTGGATTTCAATTCATGCTGTTTGGGAAATATCTAAGATTTCCCACTAATACACCATCCATTCATCCATTTTCTGTACCACTTAATCCACGCAGGGTCGCGGCAATTATCAGGCGAGAGGCAGGGTACACCCTGGACAGGTCGCCAGTCCATCACAGTCACTCACTCACTCCAAGGGAGAATTTAGAGTGACCAATTAACCTATCGTGCATGTCTTTGGACAGTGGGAGGAAGCCGAAGTACCCGGTGAGAACCCACACATACACGGGGAGAACATGCAAACTCCACACAGAAAGGCCACTGTTCCAAACCCCTCCCCAGCCCGAACCAGCAACCCCCTCTGGCTCAAGCTCTGACCGGGGCTCGAACCAGCAACCTTCTTGCTGTGAGGCTGCGGTGCTAACCACCACACCACCATGCAGCCCCCACTAATACACATTCACTTGAATAATTTAAGAAAGAAAATCCTTAAATTTGAGAAAAGAAAAGCAGAAATGATTTTCCTGCACATGGTGTTTGTTGCACAACCTGATGGGATTATTATCCCTGTTGCATTGGACAACCATTACTCACAGATACATACACACAAACTATAACCATTATCTATGAATAATTGTGCATCCCATCTATTCATATTCTACTCTAAAGACACACCTATCAGAGATCAGGGCTTCTTAAACACACTCGCACACATGCAGGCTGTATGACTTGCGCTCCGGCTCTTGCTCCTCCGCTCGTGTGCGTTAATATGCTCCCCATGAGGCGCTGCAGGCTGTGGTAATTATAGAAGCACAGCTAGCACAAATATCACAAGAGAGAAGTACATTGAAAACCACGCACTGCAGCGTGAATACAGTATTGTGCACATGAAGCACACACTGAAGAGACAGTACCACACATAGAGAGCATCCGTATAACCGCATCTTGATCCAAATTCACATATCGGCTCTCCTGTAAAGGATTTTCAAGGTGTTTGGGCTAGATGGAGCAAAGGCAGCACAATATTAGCAGCAAAACTCTGGCACACTTAGAGTTCAACAATGCTAAATTAATCTAAGCCCCTAACAGTCGCAGCTGTAATACCCCTGCCCAAATAGAAAGGGATGTAGAGCTTAACCCACTTCTTAACAAAATCCCAGTCCTCAAACAGGCTGACCAATGAGACTCCTGCAAATGTATCCAATGCGCTTTTTGGCAAGTGATTACTCCGTCTCCAGGGGGGCCAACAGCACAGATGAGCCCGGAAGATGGACAATGATTATTTTCTTAACCACCCTGAGCTGTCATTTTTGGCATTTACTGGTCTGATATAGATGTGAGGAATGCCAGGCAGGCTCTCGGTGTGACAAGCTGGCCCCTGTGTGTGTGCACACTGAGCCGGGGATGGGGCGGAGGATGGGCCTGTGGAGCTCACACAGCATCATTACTGAAATGTCAGTCAGCAGGAAGGAAAGGAGGAGAAGGCCTGAGGGAGGGAGGGACGGAGGAAGGAGAAAGATGGCAAAGATAAAGATGAGAGAAATGGATGGATGGAGGAGGGACATCCTCTTTCAGGTCTCTCCATCCTATCATTTGTTGTTTGGTTGTTTCCACTCATCTGCTCTTCAAAGGCTGCACTGCATGTGCTGTGAGCACTCAGCTTTTCAACCTATGCAAGGGCTATTTTTAATAGCTGTGAAGCATGTGATGATTTTAGCTTAACGCAACCGAAGAAATATACTCTGTTTTTCAAAAAGATTAAAGATGACCTTATAACAAAAAGGTTTTCTTTTCTTCACTGAGGGTGTGGTGGTCCATAGTGGGCACTGAGACATGCAGACCAGTCTTTTTTCTTTCTTTTTTTTTACACATAAGAAATGTGCTTGTTTTTAGGGTACAAATTGCCTTTCTTTAATGAAAAGTTATAAATAAAATTGAGGGAAAAAAAATAAGAATACCCCATCTTCTCTTCAACTTCACACCCATTCACTTTTTGGTTATTTAAAAGTGGCATTTCTGCATCAATTCTGCACTATAATAGCATATCTTTACATCTACACAGTTATAACAAAGAATTTAAACAGAACCATTGAGTTTAAACACCCAAACTCAGCAGATCCTGTCTTAATCTTTATTAACACATATATGCATATAAAGATGTAGAATCTATATGCAAAGACGAAGGAGCTTTCTGGTTTGTCTCGCATGTGAAGAGTCATGTGGTGAGCAAAAGAGAAGGAAACCCTTTTCCTGTAATATATTCACGAAACCATCGGCTTTCGTCTGATCATTTAGATTTTAAACATATCCAAATTTTTTCAATGACTGGAGCACAGAACAGGAAAAACCCAGAAATATAAGTTATTTTTGCCGGGGACGGGGACAGAAAACACAGAATGTGAGGACAAATAAATGGATTTCATCAGGCCCAACTTAACCTGAGCATCAGAGTTATACTACTAGCCTACTTAGTCCTGACAGGAAGTCTAAATCAGACAAAAGTGAGAACACACACACAAAAAAAAGTCAAATGGCCCATGTTCAGATACAACCTATCAAAATAATGCATGATAACACAGCACAGAGCAGCCTGGTAGAACCTCAGAGCTCCTACTGCTACATTAATGTGACCCAAAACAGGCCAGGCAAGTATCCAGGACTGGGATTAGAGAAATCTGACCAGCTGCAAGGCTACAGTGCTTCTGTTGCTACACATGTCAATTACATTAATACAGCTTCCTGTCTGGATGCCAACATCAGGACCTTTGTAACCTTCTGCTGAAGCTCGGGACTCAACACCACAGATGTGCAGGTGCTCTTGAAACAAGAACCATGTTGCCCTGCGGCAGTTTCACCGGAGTGAAAGACTAATTCGATACGCAGGATTTGAGGATTCAAGGATGAGACTGGTGGGTTTCTACATATTTTCAACAGCAACTGGACAAGAATAACTCACGTAAACAGGATGCAAAAATAAATGCCATTTTCACATACATTTATAACATGAGTGGGTATTTCCAGCCCTGGATAGTTGTACCTTATGTAGTACTGAGCCATGATAAACTAGTTCCCATGTTTATCATTATGAAGGAATGTGTCTCTCCATGCCAAACTGTGGCAGACAAACAAGCAGTATTAGATGTCATTGTTGGTTTAAGTGTCTTTGTGGAATAACAGATTAAATTAAGACTGGAGTAAAAAGGCCCAGCATCACGAAACAACATATTAATAACACGCCAAGTCATCTCCCATTAATAGGCATGCTTTGGTTTTTGTGCTGTCACTATACGAAAAGCACATTACTCTGCATTTTACCCTTAGCTAGACATATAGAGCCTGAAACATGTAGAACTTTCACTCAACATGTGCAAGAATATCATACATTATTAGATAACTAATCTTATTAAAAAATAAAAATATGATGACAACTCTGGCGATATTAAAGCCAATACTCAGTTAAAGAACCAGACAGTATTCGCACACATTGCCTCTTTATTTGATTACTGAAAAATGAATAATAATAATCTAGACATCTCCACAAACAACATGCCTAACCTCATCCTTTCAGCAACAGTCAAATTTTATTTACAGGCATGCATTTTCTTATTTGCATGCTTGACTGGAGGAAACTCCAGTCTTCTCTGTGTCTCAGGAAATGAAACAGATGTTGTAGTTTCATACCTCCAATGCATCATGTTGACATGAAAAACAGTCTACTCATTCTTTCTCAGTGGGAGAGATCCACCTCAATGACACTGCTGTCTTGGCAGATAAAAAAAGAGCATAATTAGCCACATGTGTAGCTGCTCACGTTTGCTGTAAAGCTGGTGTTAGCTGTCTGCGTGCCACAGTTATAAACACAAAGAACACCTGAGAGGCTCAGCCTTCAGTGCAGTGTAAACAGGGGACCGCATTTGGCTGATTGGTTTCAAGTTTGACCTGTAACTGCACCACAGTCAGGGGGGAGCAGCTACAAGCGAGGCGAAGCCATTAGTGACACACGTGGACACTTACTGGAAACGTCGCACTCAGCACAATGAGGGTAGAAAACAATGCTGCTGTGGTGACAGCGCACAGCATCCACCGCTCAAACATGCAACACTTTCTACAGCAGACTGACTGTCAAAGTGCGTCTAGCAGAGATGAATGAGAAAGCGGTCGAAGCATGAAGCTGTTGTGACATAAAGTCCTCATGAAAGACAGATGAATGATTATGTATGATTTGTGTCAGATGGCTTCTGAGTACTGCTCGTAGAGAGCATGCAGGGTGAGATGTTTCCAGAAACACATCTGACAACGGCCGATCGTGCATGGTCAGCTTACTAAATGCCTCCTCATTAAAACTAATGCAATTTAATGCGAGAGCTTTGCAATCATCCAAAGGTTCTGTTGAGCACAAATGGTTTGGAGTTTAATTAACTGAGGTCATTATGGAAGCTGTAGTTTGCAATTCAGCCCTTAACATGAACAAGTTGACTTACATTAGACATACGTTAAATACATACGTTTTTTGGGGGGAAAAAGGTAAGTGGAAATGCTGAAATTCACCTTAAAAGAAATACATGCTGCAAATTAAGCCATCATTTTCACTACAAACAGATTTCCTGAGTTAAATATTTATTTGACAATGCAAACCAATAAACAGCTGTGTAGACCTCAAGTATGGATAATCATATCCAGATATGAAGCCTACACTGTGGTGCATAACAACTTGTGTAATAATGAATATTTTGGACTTAATAACAAAAAGTAACTGTGTGTCCATTACTGTTTGTTATCTATGTCTTAAGGAATTAAATTGAACCAATATTTAGACTAATTTCAATGATATTAAAATCTATCAACATCTGAATACCAACTAAACCAAGAAGGATTTACTGGAGAACAGTTGATTTAATATGTGGAGCTTGAACCTGGGTCTACACTGTGAATAAAACTATATAAAACAAAAATAAATCAAAATAAGAACCAACCTTTCCTTGCCAAGAACTATTTCACTGTTCAGCCACGTAGACTAAAATACAAAAATGCAATCTGAGAACACAAAACAAACATTTCTTCACCCGCCTCTATAATTTCGCCTCCTCTCCTCCAAGAGTTCACAGCAAACCTATAATTTCCTCCTTCTCCTGTTTGAAACACACAACTGAAGTGTCTTTGTAAAACCTAAATAGTTCAATGTTCAATATTGTTACATAATGAAAGCTAACAAGAACCTTAACCTTTAAGTACTTGCATAGGCAGGACCTACTTTACTGTACATCAGCTTTTAGACTCCTAAAACGAAAACTAGAGGCGCAAGCTTATGTTAAAAGGTCTGAAATAGATGTACATTTGTAGCTCAAAGTCCATTCATAGGGACGACAACAGTTGCTGTAACAGTCCAGGGTCGTCGTGTTAAAGCCTGTAAATCGCAGCTCACTGACAGCTGCCTCAGTCAGCGCATTTATCTCACCCTAAAACCAAACCAAAGCACTTCCTCTTAAACAGGACGGTTCTAATTTCACAATGAGACGAAAACTACTTATAAAAGTCACATAAATCTGAGATTATTACCGTTTAGCGCTTCTGAATCGCGCGGTGATGTCCGACTGCTGCTGCCTCTCGGTCCATCTATTTACTAGAATGGTACAGTCTCATGAGCGTCATACGTCACTTCCGGACACTCTCACCAGTCCACCTGTAAACTGCTCATGAAAGATCGTCTATGAAAAGCAGATTCTGACTACAACTGAGAAGGACGAGCTAAATCAGTTTAATAGACTCTTGTCCTGTGCAGCATGTTTGTAGTTACTGTGCTGAAGTACTCCGGTGTGCTAGCTCCATTTTTTTTCTTTTGTCGCACTCATTTCGAAACATTTAAGAGGGATATGCTGTTTTCCTACGGCTGCTGATTTTGAGTTAAGGTTTTTAATGTTTGACATGCAATCTTTTTTTTAAAGAAAATTATGCATTGTTATATATCACTCTACAGACAGATGTGTTTCTTGCTTGTGAACATTAATGGGAGATGGGAGTCATTAGCCCAACCTTAAAAACATGAACAGGATGCTTAAAATGAATCCAATGGTGGTCCAAGTCTGACGAAGATCTGACTAAGACCAACACTTTTTGGTCATTGTAATTTACAATTGTGATATGATAATCATAGAAGTACTTTGTGTTTATGTAACTCTTAACTGATTAAAGGAGATGAGGGGTAAGTTATAAATGTTAATTTTCCTGAGTAGCTTATCACAGTCATGAGTACATTTTACATTTAAAATAGATGACATAACAATAAGTTCAGCTCAATCTTATTTATTTTAGCCCTTTTAGGCTTGGAATTGGGAAGTGCTGTTTTAATATTTATATTATTTCTACTGCTTGTACACATTGTAAAAAAAATTGTGCCACATTCAGTTTATATAAAAAGAAGTGCTGCACACATGTCAGATTGACTGATTGAGAAAATTTTAGTTTCTAGATGCAATTCAAGTTGTGTGACAATATGGTTTAATTTTAGGCTGTGTGGGGTTGCCAGGCTGAGTAGCTGGTGGCCATGGCTGACCCTGTCCATCCCATGGCTCAATCTTTGATTCATGACATATAGCATGAATAAGATTATCAGTAGCTCTGTAAGTTGCAATTAATTTTTTAGGTTTCAAATATCAGTATTTCAAATATTGATGTTCTCTTTTGAACTACACATAAATAACACAGTATAATTAAAAGACTACATATTCAATGCATACATGAAACATGATCATTTCAAATATTTTTTTCTAAAGTTGTCATAAATTAAAATGAGTTAAATTTCCCTCATACCGCACCTCATTGTTTTTCATTTAATTACATTTTTACATTTGAAGTAAAAAGTATAATTAGATCCATGTTATGCAGAATTTACACCAAATTCTAATTTACCAATTTCAACCATACCACAGTATTTGTAATTTGTGCCACAACAACAGAGAATTGCAATGATTCAATGATGCTTTGATTGTTGTAGCTATTATGGAATATAAACGAAGTGAGAGCTCTTCACTTCTCTTCTCGGTGCAGCTGTGATTAAAAATAGCTGCTCTGCGCTGCCGATACTTCACTGGATGAATAATAAAAATACTGACAGAGATGTCTGAACAAAAGTGATATTTTATCTTTGGCATTTTGGTTTTCTTCAATCTTCGCTATTAAACGTCTTCACAGAGTCAAAATGTAAACTTTACACTGATTTGATGATGTCAAATGATAAAATGGACCGCAAATTACTATAGAAGTTGGTTCTCTCACAGACTGAGAGCATGATTTCTGTTTTCAGCTCTTAATCTTATAAGACTATAAATCCTCTATTTCGCGTAGAAGGGAAAATGTGGTGGGGAAAGGTGGAAGGTGAAACCGATACTGCACCGTCCGTCTGGCCACCTCTGCCTGGACCAATCAGAGCCCGCTGAGGCTGCTCCGAAACTAAAGCAAGTTTTGCTGCATGCTGCTGGCAGGGGAAGGAAATTCACTTCACAAAGATAAATGAGAAACTTTCATATTAGACAGAAAAAGGCACCCAAGACAAATAAAAAGCTGTTTAATAAGTAATCCATTAACAGTGGTTATGTCAAGGTAAACTGTAATAAACACAAACACACACACACACACACACACACACACACACACACACACACACACACACACACACACACACACACA
>JBBBVU010000013.1:18039046-18050678 GCA_037177055.1 Atherinosoma microstoma
GTATGTAAAGCACCTTGAATTGTCCTGTACATGAAATGTGCTATACAAATAAACTTGCCTTGCCTTGCCTTGCCTTGATATCAGAATTTGACATTTTCTTTGAAAAACCCCGCTGCCTAAAGGGTTAATATGGTTCAATGTCTAGCCATAGATAAAGATGATAAATTAGCTCCACTTTAACCAATGTCAACATTGAGCGCTGCAGACGTATTGATGAATAAGTAAGTAATAAAACAACACTTTGGAGTGTATCGTGCATAAATACTGTTTTTTACTTTTGATACATTTCCCTGTAATGTTTATCCCTGTTTGGTTTTCTGTATTCATCAAAAATATTTACAAATATTTTAATACAGATTTTTTTTTCTATTAATCAGCCATGAAACTTTCACTGTATCAGGTGCAATACAGTTTTTCAAAATGAATAAAATGCCTACTGGTGTCACACATTAAAAACAACTAACCAGTAAAGACTCACCTCTTTAGAGAAAAACATTCCTGGATTGGGTTGAAATCTTCTCTGCTGCAGCTGCTCAGTCATTGACTGTGAGTGAACCTTGTTCTTAGATTTAGGAAACATACTTCTGAGGAAATGAAAGCAAAAATTGTCTACTCTTAGTTCTCTGTGGGAAAAAAAGTGACCTGATTTTAACCTTTGAGAAGGAAGGCTAAAGCGATGTTAAGCAACGTATGTCTGCAGAGAGACCTTCATTTCCTGACACACTTGCTCCTTTGCTATCTTGCAGTCATGTGACTTGTTCTGCATTATCTTTATACCCTCCTGCAGAGAGGCTGTAATTACTTTGCTGTTTAATGGCTTCCCTCATATTTAGTTGAAAATATCCAAGACTTTAATACACTGAAGGAAACTCATAACTTTGACACAGTAACAACATAACTTTATATATTTTTAAGATCACAGCTGGAAACAAAGAAAGCTTACAAATAAAAACATGTAAGGTATAGTTTGTCATAATGAAAATTTCCCTTTTTACTCCCTGAAGATTCTCCTTTCACTGCGAAGAGGAAAAAAAAAAGTCAAGCAACTTTATGAGGTCTTAATGGTGTTTATAGTCAGCATCCCACATCTTTACGTTTGTAAAGATGCTTTGTTTTATGTATAATCGAATGTTGCTAAGTGATGCTTTCATAGCACAAAGCTGGGGATCTTCATACTACAATGAGTTCACCTGTTAAACTGTTTATAACTTATAATGCATAATTGCCTCATTCAAGGTTATTGGTGAAAAATAACACCACCAGTGGCTGAAAAGGAGTTGAAATGAGTCTGATTAAGCATAAAAACCACACACTGAAAATGTTCATTAGTTCGAGAACGTTTGAAAAAGTTACTCGAGTAAAAGTATCTATTTATGGCCAGAAAAATGCACTTAAAATGTTAATAGCACAAGAAAATACAGAAAAGATAAGAACAGATTTTTTAAAATACCATTACATATTATCTAAAATAAATCAGGATTTTTCTGTTGTGGTTGGTTCATTTTAAATATTTCACACAGTATAGTGACTGCTATGGTTGAGACTGACTAATTTATGCAAGTTAAAGTGTACAGGTGCCTGGTTGTGATTGGTCAAAGCTCTCACAGAAGATACTCCTTGAGAACAGATCATCTGAGACGATAGAACAGAAACTGGTCCTCCTCTCTTTTCATCCCCACACAGTTTGCAGCACATTAGATGCCCGGTGTAACTTGATGCATGGGTAACCTAGAGTTAGGGGTGGGCTTCCATTTTCTTTTAATTTCTTTTCACAAATTTTTGTAAAACTTGGGATGTACGTTGTTACGGCTGTCACTCATTTTGCCTAATTAGTATCAATTCCATATGCAAATCAACCTGTTCCCTTGCCCGGCTGGGATTCGTCCTCCACCACCACACCTCCACAACCTCCTTCTGGATTCGCTGCCCTCCGGACCAATCATCTCCACTTCCTCTCTGCCCCAGATAAAAGGCTCAGAACTTCACTCCATCAGGAGCAGCTGTGTTCTGAATTGTTGTTTGCAGCTTGCTCTTGCCTTAGACACTTTGCATTGTTTTCGTTTGAGACAAACTTTGCTTGAGATTTGTTTTGTGTTTGACCTATTTGGTCTAGTTTTGAGTTTGTGAAACATTTTGCTTTATTTTGTGTTTACATGGTTAATTGGTTATGGGATTGGGTTTGTTACTTTGCTTTTCTATTGTGTTTTGCTTTAGTGTAATTAGTGGTGCTGTTTCTGGGTGGTTTTTGTTTCGGTAAGTTAGAGCAGTTAGGTTTGGTTTCTTTGATTGCTTCAGTTAGTCTGGCTGTTCTTTTACTATTAGTGTGTTTTTGTTCTATTAATTTCGTTGATTTAAGCAGCATCACCTGCCCATCCCATTTTTGTCTTTTTTTTTTTTTGCATACCTGTCTGCCACACGGGACAATAAAACCCTTAAACTCCATTTTTACATCTGGACATTTTCTTTATGGTGCGTCCTTACATCCTAGCCGAGCCAGGGTCGTAACATACGTCATTGTATTTTCTTTAGTTACTTCATGTCTTTAGGCTTGGATAGTTTTGTCTATTTTGTCAGCGGTTCATCCTGAAATGACCTAAAATTGCATTTAGACTAAATTCTGTTTTGATCTGAACAATGTCTCAATGTCAAGTTGGATCATTTTCATGTTGTGTCTGGCCCATCCTTGGAAAGGGTATAGCATGAATTGGGGGATGGAAACTTGTCCTGTTTTTTGTGTTTTGACTTGTTTTTGTCCTTGCTTCCTTTTGTGGCAGGTTTTGGTAAGTTGTTTTTCTTCTTGTTGGCAGTTACATTTGCAGTGCGAGGAGTGGATCATTTTAATGTCTTCCCATGCTGTGCCAATCAAACAATAAGCTACAGGGTTTACTCTGTAGCAGGCCATGATGGAGCAGAGGGTAACTGAACATGGTCTTGGATTTTCTAGTGATGGTAGCTGTAGTTTTACTCAAGTTCAAGACAACACACGCACTCTTTTCTTTTTCCGCAGATAGAGAACTGCATTGACAGAGTAGGCTCTGATAAATTGACCAAGTTGGACCTGTTAAAAGGTTATTGGCAAGTGCGACACTGGGAACTGTTAGAATGCATGCAATCATTCATTTACTTATTTTCTATGCCCCGCAAATAAAACGGAAACTAAACAGTTTCCTCATGATGTGCGGTTATCATCAAGGGTATTGCAAAAATCTTTTTCATGTGGTTGCTCCTCTCAAAAAGTTGTTTAGTCCTTTGACACAGTTAAGTCTCCTGCGGCTCCTTGAGCAGCTGAGTTTGACTGAGCCAAAACGTTATTGTGGATTATTTTAAACTTGAAGTGAATGCAGTGCATGCCATGCAAGCGCCATTCTTCTACAAGACGAGATAAGGCAGGGATTCATCATTCAGTGTGATACTTAAAATGTTGATAATAAAGATCAGGCAAAATAGAAAAAAGGAAGCCTTACTGCATGCTCTGCAGAACATTGAGGTTGACATTTGATCAAGTTCACACCCAGTTCAGGTTTTCACAGACTACAACCTACAAGTGTTTGTTTGTTACATGTTTAAACAAAACCAGATTCATGCATTGGTCTCTTCTTTTGCAAGATTTTAATCTGCAACTTTGACAAAAAACAAACAGATAAATAAATAAAGGTAGTTGAACATAAAATTGCTAATGTTTTGTCAGGACCTGTTAATCTTTTCAATGTATCAAACAAGTTAGGTGTATGTTTGATTTTGGGGATTTACAGTGAATTATAGTGTGCAGGAGAAGGGCTGTGATTGGTTCAACCTTCAGCAGGTCACAGAAACTGCCTTTAAAGACCTAACATGATGGCAGAGGAGCCACGTATCTTCCACCCATCCCAACCAGCTACACAGTATGTATCGGTATGTAATAACTTGATGCATCGCTGTAGATAAAGGTTTTTTTATTCTTATTTTGTTACATATAGGTTGCCTCCATGTTGTTGTTTGGGTGGTTTTGTTTGTTATTCTAGCATTGGTCCATTCTGAAGTTACTTTTAGTAACCCCTGTAATCCCTTTAAATTTATAAACAAACTTTTATTCTGTTTAATCTAAACGATATATGAGACATACAGATGGTTCATTTTCATGTTCTGTCTTAGCCAAGACAAGGAATAAAATTAATCCTCCTAAAAGTTTCTCAATAAATTTATTTATTTATTGTCCCATTTTGTTGTGCCAGGACACTGGTTCAATGACAATAAAGTGGTTCTAAACTTTCTAAATTTGACCAATGACAAGAACAACCCTTAGACTATTAAAGCCAACAAATTATCATTGAAAGAAAGCGGTATATCCACACACTAAAGATGTTAGATCCATGAAATGTTTGGCTTAAGTTATTTTCTAAAGCAGTTATTTTCCCTTTCTAGTTTAGTTCAATTTATGAGGTGACACATTTCCAAAATCTTTGTGTTTAGTTGGCAAAAGCTCAGAATGTCACTATAAATGTGGAAACAGCAAATAATTTTGGCATTAAAGCACAATATTTCTCTAGTAGACACAGGCATGAAAAGAAGAGAATTAAGTAAAAGTACCTTGGATTTGTACTCAAGGACACTTGATAAGTATACTTAGTTAACTTCCAGATGTGCACCACAATGTCTACTTAATATCTGAACTTTCAATTTAATCTTTTAAGGAAACATGAAGTGATCAGTCCAACATCCTACAACTAGCAGACTGACAGGTGTATTTGGATCTTGTGTGACCGACTTTTGGAAGCTATATTCTACACTTGCACTAAATGTGCATGGAAAAAAAATCTTTTGCTCCAACAGTCCTTCAGACTGACATTTCTAAACATATTGACTTTCTTTTGAATTTGTGCAGACAATAGCACCATCATCTGGTTAATATCTGGTACTTAATAAATGATTCAAAACAAGGGGGAAAAAAGACTTCCAGCTACTTTAGTTGAATAGTTTTAATTCTTGAATCATGGTGTTTTTAATTATGCACTGGTTTATTTTGGGCTATTTTACCTTAATAACTTCTTTCAGACTAAGTAAAAAATAAATAAATCTAAATATACATCAAACTTACTATGAATCTAAAAATTAAATTGGTCTTTTTTGGGGGGGGAAGAAATTAAGATGTTTTGTTTAAATTCCACCTAAATATTGTAGCTAACACTGAAATAAATTCAGTCCCATCAAATAGTTCAGCTACAATATCCCTATTCATGATGTCATATAGCATAAATGAGGATAACAAACAAAACACCATCCTACATATGGTATGTAATGATTGACCAGTAGTAGGTGATATAGAAAATGGACCGCATAATGCAAACAGAAATTTGATCCAATAAAACGTCTAAATCTTTAAAAGTGTCAGTAAGGGTTGCTATCTGGGGGGAACAGTTTATCCTAAGCTCATCATCTATAAGAGTGGAAATAAATAAGTCAGGGAGAAATCATCCATCCATCCATTCTGCCGCTTATCCGGCAAATATTTAATCAGTGAGCAGATTAAATATCTTGCAAATGTAGTAAAACACAGCTAAAAAGCAGTAATCCTGATTAGAAATACAGATTGAATATTAAATACTGATCTGTTTAGTTTTTAATTATCAAAAGCAGCATGTCCTTATGAGAAACACCAGATTCTGCAAATTGTTACCATTTTTTTCTGCAGAAACTCCTCTCACATTAAGTCAAGTTTCTGTTTCAGCTCAGATTAAAAGTGGGGGAAAAAAAATTCCACTAACACACAAAGCAGACAAACACTCTGGTCCTTTACAGCACAATATTTATTCAACAATATACAGATTAATTTCTCTCTACATCTCAGACTTCAGTTTTTATATCTATCTTGCTTTTGCCTTTGTACATTTTTTTTATTTACAAGATTTAAAATAAGTCTCTCTCTCCATTTACATATCATCATTAGTACAGTGTTCATCCAGCAGCTTCCCTTGAAGCATCAAGAATAGATTCATCATTGCTAATCTGTTTATATTTCATACACCAACCGAGCCACAGAGCAGCAACCTGACAGGAGGGTTCGACATGCACCAAAAGTCTGGGTGTGGCTTCTCTCTGAGGGGGCAGTCACATGACAAATGGATGGCCCTCGTTTCACCCACATGAGGTCCTTTGCTCTGCAGCACCACAGCAGGATTTATAAACAGAATCACTGAACAGGGGACACTGCTGAGGGCTTGCACCTTTAAAAAATCAGCTGAAATGCATGTGTCCTCCCCACCCAACAGGAATAAATGAGAGCCCATACACAAAATAAATCAAGGATAAAAGTGGAAAAAAAAAGGGGGGAAATGTTGCATAGAATCAATTCTGGTGTATAACAGAAATCATTTTGGTGCTGCCATTTTTCAAATGTGGCTTTTTGAAAAACTCCTGAGACCTTCCAGACCCCTTTTATTTTATTTTTTTTGGTTTTTTTGGGAAAAAAAAAAAGAAAAGCTGTACCCTTAGACTTTTAACAAAAATAGCCTTATGTGTTGGATGTGACATCCCATAGAAGTACTACTTTAAAGAGACTAAAACCCTGCACTGAGTGTATACACGTTTGCACATCTATATAAGTCATTTCCATAACTATCTTTAGAGTGGTGGATGGATTAAAGTGCATTATACTGTATGAAAACAAAGCCCACAGTTATCACATGCAGGACGGGAAATTCACCAGCCATGCTGATTGACCGAGCACAAACCCGCTGAGACTTTTTCACTGAAATGAGGTTTTATTTGAAATGACAGTGGACTTATCAAGGATTATTAAGCTCATTATTCTGCCAACGTGGATGACCTCAGACAATCGCAGGCTGTTGTTCCGTTCCCGCCCTGATAACATGCAAATAACACCACACAATGAAGGATAATTTTTTCAACATACAGTACCAACATGGCTGCTGGTAACCTCGGTCGGGGTCACTTGTTAATGACATGAACACGTCACCAGTTATAAGAACAGCAAAAAGGTGCCACTCGACTCACAGCAAAATACAGCAAATGGGAACACGGCTCACTGGGAGCCACACATCACAGGGATGACAGCAGACTTGAGCAGGTGAGAATGTGACTAGCTGCACTCCTCTTCTTTATCCACAGTCCAGTCCAGCAGGAGGAAGAGGACAAAGAGCCGCCAAACAAGGGTTTTTGTCCAGTAATGTTTAAGGCCAAAGCACACACGGGACTCGCTCAGGACAAGGACCAGCAGCTGTGAGGGCTTCAAGCACAGCAGGAGCATGAGTGTGTGGGATTTCACTGCACACTGAACTGACTTTTTCTTTTTTTTAAATATATATATATATATATATGTATATACATATTAATCATTCATCCTCATCCACGTGAGCAATAGAAAAGCTGACAACTACAGTAACCGGGCGCATAATATACTGCGTTTACATGAGACCAGCAAAGCGAAGTAACAATTGTGAAAGCACATAGTGACACACACACACCTAAAAGAATTTAATGGCCAAAAAAAAATTAAATAATACAGGTGAAGCGGCATCTAAGGGCACATTGAGCCAGCTGTCTTAACATCCTCTTTTTCTGTCCCCTAGCTTTAAAATAAGATCTGTAAACTGAAAAATAGGCATTAGAAATAAGACATCCAGGCAAAATAAAATTTAAATAAAAAACCTTTAAGGAAAGGATGTGTAATGGCACATCTGGCTAAGACGAGGACAAGACTCGGGGTTTGGCTCAAAGCTGTCTCCTATATCTGAAACAGCGGTGCTTCGCAGGGCACTAAACATGCAGACAAGCGTGTCAATCACTCAGCCTGGGCAGGGAGCACTACACAAGGCTAGACAGCACTGTGCGCAATTTCAGGCATTTCGCAGCAGAGAAGAACTTCATGCACATGAGGATAAAAAAAGAAAGAACAAAAAATTGCACTTCAAAATCATAACGGTAAAATAAAAACAAAAGATGAGCAGGACATTTAAGGGAGTTAAAATGAGGCTATTGCAGTGTGGTTGCTTCAATTAAGACAGGAAGTGTAAAATAACCAAACAAAAAAAAACCTGAATCAGTTCTTGACCTGTATTGCAGCTGGACTAAAGTAACTAACCTGAAATGTAAAGGTGAAATATTCTGTCACATCAGCTCAGATTTTAGTTTTGCTGCAGTTACAGTAGGAAACAGTTTTGATCAGATCAATACTCCAGTTTCAAACCAAAGGGAGTTTTCTGCATCTGATTGGGAGACCAGTATCTGCGTGGCAGCTGAACACACAATGAGGTAGAACAAAACCTTTTATGAGCGTCCAATCAGAATGAAAACTGATCGCCACGGAGACTGATGATAAGCAGTGACTACTCCAAGCCTCTAGAGGGCAGCAAATAACCAGCTTTAACGTGACCTGACACATACAAACAGATAGAAGCCACAGCTCTATCAGAACAAGGAACACACCAGCATTGCTTTTAGATGGAAGGATCCATGAAACGGTCTGAAATTAAACAGAAGATTCAGTCACCGCCTCTAGTGTCACACACAGCTGCTCCTCAACACTATCCAGCTTAACATCTGAAATAAAGCCATAAGACTTAAAGTCTTTTCTCATGTAGCTGCACAGTAATGATTTCTTTATATTTGTCCAGTTGAGGCGAGACAAACTCTTACCGCGTTCCAGTTTGGTTAAACCACAATCATAAAAGTTTGAATTTACAAATCAAATGCCATAATTGTCAGAACTGCAGAATAAAAAGTAGCGACCTGACATTAGGGTCTGACTGATTTCATTTAAATAATTGTCAAACAATTAACGAAAAACAAAACGAACAAAAAGCTTCTTTGGATTTTGATTTAACTCACTTGAGAAAAAAAATTAATAATAAAAAAAATCCATTTATGACTGATTGAAAACAGCATTTAACGAGGAGGGAAATCAGAAAGAACGATTGCACGTGAGCCCGGGCATGGAAGGGAAGAAAATGAGGAGGAGGAATAATCCTCCCCCCCCCACACACACACACACACACACTTTTCTCCACATGATCAACATTAAGTGTTATTGCTGATTCATATTGACTGATTCAGTCTGAAACTCAAAATATCTGAAATGTCACATGTGACCTACAGCTAATGTGGGATCCTTTAAAAAAATGTCCCTTCTCTCCTTTGGAGGAGAGTTTGTGTGTGGAATGCTCAGCTTGGTCAGATGAGAGGACGCAGTGACATGCTGGACTCTTTCACGCTCCACTGTAGTTACAGCAGTGGGACGTTTTTACTACTTCAGAAATGTTGTTTTCTCAGAAACTCACCAGCAACGACTGCAGGTCACAGTTTAATGGATGTTAAAAGGATAGACAAATCTATTGAGATCTGAAGATCTGATCTTACCTCATAAACACACACAGACACACACATACACACACAAGTAGACAGAAATTGTCAAAGTTGAGCTGCTGTAGAGAAAAACTGCATGAGGGTGTTACAACGAACTTTGTGTGTGTGTGTGTATGTGTGTGTGTGTCTTCCATTCGCTGGACATTAAACCTGTGATATGATCTGCATGTTGAAGCTAGGGGAGCGTGACTGCTTAGTTAGAGGAGCTCCCGGGGACAGAAGGTCCTGGGCCTCCTCTGGCCTGATCAGGTGCTCTTCCTTTAGGCTTATGGTGGAGTGGCGGTGGGAGCCGGCTGCTACAAGCCCTCCTTCCTTGTCAGAGCCTCCTGCCGCCTCCTCTCGCTCATCCTCGCCTCCGTTAAGGTTAAAACTCATGCAGTCAAAGGACTTGCTGGAGGACGTGCTGCCAGTCCGCACCAGCGTGGACCCTGCGGGGAAGCTCAGGTGCTTCTTTATGGGACTTAAATGGATGGCCTCTAAGGTGATGCTGGCTGGGGGCGACTGCTGCCTCACATGATGTCTCTTCTCAGCAGCCTGGTGGTCTGCAGACAGGTCAGCCTGTTTTTCCACCTCTCTCTCACGCTCCTTTTCCTTCTCCCGCTCTTTCTCCCTGTCTCGAGACAGGCGAGCCGTGATGGCTTTCTTGATGCTGCTACTGCTTGAGCTCAGGCTGCCGCCCCTCGGCCCGATGCCGCCGCCAGCCTTGGTGCCGCTGGGCTGGCTGCTGTTGGAAGCCCCCGAGGAGAAACCCTCATCTGGGTCGTTTACGTTGAAGGAATCCTCCCCGCCACTCATGCCATCAGCATCTGGACGTGAGTGAACACACAAACAAAAGAAAGCATGATAGAGAGACTGTGAGAAATGTGAGTGAAGCCAAAGAAAGGCTGAGCTGATGCTGATATACGCTATCATCAATATTTTAACTTAATTTAATAGTTTATTTGAATGGGACAGTGCATATTAATGAACGTACAATATTGCCGTAAATATACTCATTCGCAAAGTGCTAAATTCCATTCGTAGTCCCATAATGAAGACAACCTTAAATACTATGAGACATATTAGAATTGCAGTCATAATAACAAACATCACATCATCATTGCACTATTCTCACTCTTTTGTCTATTTTCCACATAAGCTTTGGCTTATATGTAGAAGTAAAATCAACATTGACATGAAGGTATTAATCATTCAAACACATTAAATCCATTCATGGTCTCACTTTGAAAGCTGAAAGGGAAAAAGATGATAAACTGTTAGACCAAAAAAAGAAAGCAGGTTACTGACATACAGTATGCAGGGTAAAGCCTGTCAAAGACAAAGAGACAGATGATCAGCTGTCTCTCTCCGTCATGCATCGTTGGGACAAGCAGAATTCGGACGACGGGGAACCACAGACAGCACCAAAAAAGAAATGGAGAAACTGAGAAGAAAAGGTCTGGACTGACATGCACATAACATGAGGAGAAGAAGCATGCTCTCCTGCCCCATCCCTCGTTTCTCCGGCAGCGCAGCGGTCACACGGTTGGACAGTCGAGATGACCCTGCCAATCTGTGGGGAGTGCTGAGGCGAGTCGCTTCACCTCATCAGACCGAAAGCTCTCCAGTTAGAGCTGCCGGCACACAAGGCTAAATGGGCCAGTCTGCAAGCCATCACAGACACAAACCCCAAATGAATAGCTCAGGACTATAAGCTGCACCAACCGGTGCTTGACTGGTTTGTCTTTATATAAATGGTGATTTAATTCTGAGGTTACTAGTATAAATCATAATAAAGAAAAAAAAAAAACACCATCACGTATTAATAAGTAGATAAACTGAATGAACAACACAACAGAATATACTGTACACTATGCATCTAAACAAACCAGAAGACTTCTGGATCATACCGTAAACACTTTGCTCAAGTTATTTTCTGCTAAAAGTGGTTCGACAAGCTTCAGAACCATGAGGTGTACTTAATGCCTGAACTTTGTTCAGTTGTACAAAAACAAAACTGAGGTGATTGTGTTTGGAGCCAAAGAAAAACATTTAAAGGTCACCACGGAGCTTCAGTCTATATACCTAAAAATCACCAACCAGGCCAGAAATCTGGGTCTAGTGATGGACTCAGACCTTAATTTTGAAATGTGAAGGGAATTGCAAAGTCAGCCTACTATCACTGTAAGAATATATCAAGTTTAAAAGATCTGATGTCTCAGCAGGACCTGGAAAAACTAGTCCAGGCTTTCATCTTTAGTCGGCTTGATTATTGTAACAGCGTCTTTACAGGTCT
>JBBBVU010000013.1:18058063-18068983 GCA_037177055.1 Atherinosoma microstoma
CCCCCCCCCCCCCCCCCCCCCCCCCCCCCCCCCCCCCCCCCCCCCCACCCAAAAAGAAAAATAAGACACAGAGGGTTTTTACGGATTAAATAAAATGTCCACTAACGGAAGCAAGAAGCACAGATCAGTTGAACCTGGACTGGAACAACAGGGAACAACCTTTCATTTTCTGAGCAAACTAATTAAAGAGGAGACGCATCGAACTGTAAGCATGGAGAGCTAAATATGAACTATTTTACATGTGTAGAGGTAGAGACAAAAGGGAGCCGAAAGAATGCTCAGAAATCTTCACAGCCACAGTTCGCCATCCGTCTAGACTGAGCTTGCTTCAGGCACTGACTGTCTGTTCACTTCCAGTAGGCAGGGACTAATATCCTGAACTGTCTGCACGCTACTCTGCAACAATCACTGGGCAGTGGCTACACGACAGACCCTCATATTGTGAATTTAACATTGATCCTTTCTCCAGGGCGTGCCAGTGTTTCAGACAGACTGAGACAAGTACCCAGCAGTTTGGTTTTCATTTGGCCAACCACATGAGCTGATTAACTGAGCTTTAATAAAATTGTACTTTTCAAATCCTCCAGCAAAGACAATGGTGGGCCACTGAGGTTAGTGTGTGACTACAGGGAAGAGGTGGTGATTGTATCCCAGCTTCAGGCAAATAAGTAATTGAACATGTAGAAGAGGAGAGGGTGACTACTAATTCCATACAGAAAGAACAACACGACATATGCTCTACACATGTTTTCTTACCGTGAGCTCATCCTGCAGACCGACTGATAGGAAGAAAGGGGCATGTAGACCACAGCTGAGTTGTAGCAGAGCATGAGGAAACACAACACCTCAAACCTGCAACCACAGTGAGAGACAAGCACAGCAATACAGACGATTATTAGTATGCAATTTACTTAGCTAAATAAAGAGAAATTAAATTGTTTTATTTCATATCAAACCAACCACAGCTTGCCTTTTTGGTTTCCAAAATATTTAATCCAATATATATCTGTGTTTCGTTTTGTTTTTTAATCAGAGAGAGCTATGCAGAATTACTCAAGCAATTTATCAACTCTATGAGCAGCTGTTGATTCATATGCTCGGCAAAAAGTTTGTCTGAAGGTCTAATGTTCAGTGCATTGTTCATACTTGCATGGACAGACATAAAAGTGATTCAAAGCAAAATGTGTGTACGTTTTTTGGCAAGATATTTGGCAGTAATATACAAAAATCTTTGCAACTAGAGTGTTTTTACATCGTAAAGCAGGAATTAAGTGGGTAAACAAGGGTGTCACTTAATGAACTAATATAACACTTGGATGAGATTTGGAATGTGTGATTGACAGCTCCTCTGCAAGACTTTTTGACTGACTACTACCAGTAATTCCTTTCTCTGCAAAGGTTGATAATAGCTTTTGAGAGGGTTGGGGTGCAGACCACTGCACCTACTCTAACATCTGCTATGTGAATAATATTTCCTTATAAAACAGATGGCGGTACTTAAATGATATCAAACTAAACTATCGGCTTTAAATGAGTGGCTTTTACTAGTGCATTTTGGAAATGGGTGTCAGTAGTAGACAACTAGGAGAAGTAGCAGGAGTATAAAGGCCATAACTGACTGTGCAGAGCTGTATATTATTGTTTGGAGTGAGCCTGCCATCTCTTCGGAGCTTTGGATCTTCTTCTCATAAGCACTACCTCGGGCCCAGTCCCACAAACGGATTTCCAGATAAGCTATGAGGCCTGGCCTTGCTGCAATCCATTCACTTTGTTTATGATGCTCTAAGTTCATGGCAGCCACACTGATCTGGACAATCCACAGGATGACCAGTGTTATCTGTACTGCCCTCACGTGACAGCTTGGATGTCTGCCTCAGCATATATGACACTGCAAATAAGCATGTGCCGCTCTGCCCATTTCAGTGCAGCGGACAACCATTTTGGGGCAGGATTTCTGGCATGCTTCATGACTATGCTGAGATTATCATTCATCCACAGCTGCAGAAAGAGTGCGAGGGCCAAAAAAGCTCTCAGGCTTGCTGAGTCCACTTGTTAGAGGCTGATCGGGCATCAAGGGTTATGATCTGATTATCTTAAAATTCTTTCTTGTTGAGCTATATCTTATTTAGGGTAAAATAAATGTAAATATACAAGTTAGAATGAGAATATCCACAGGGTTAAAGATTTTATGTTGATGCTACGTCTGTTTAGAAGCTGCACAGCCTCTAATGCTGTGTGCATTAAATCTCCCTTGTATCTGTTAACAGCTGTTTTAATTCATGTGGTACCTGTTCTGTGCAGTGAAGGTCTCTCTCTGAGGGTGGAGGCCACTGTACACCACTCTGATCAGGTCATGTTGACATAGAGCTCCCTCTGTCAGAGCCATGGACCCCAGACTTGAAGGCTACACAAACAAACAAGCAAAACGAGCATACATTTTTTTTATGCAGTAACATCTTTACTAACAGCTTTAACTCTTTATCTAAAAGGAAGTGAAAATAGCACATTGTTGTTGTTGTTGTTCGTTAACTTTGCTGGACGAAAATGGGAAACTGCTATGATAAGTGTTCACATTTTTTTCCAACCATTTTTAAAAGTTGAATCATTTTGCTGCTGAGCCTCCTCCAAGTCCTCATCTTTGACTGGATCACTCAACCCCTGCCATCTCTCTGCTCGGCTTAGTTGCCTTCAAGGTCTAATATCACTTTTTTTTTAATAAACTACTGACTGAACGACCCTTTGGCCAAAATCCACATTTTTCAATTATCTTTTCACCTTCTGCAAATTCCTCCATGCAACATTGAGGCCACAAATTCCACTTTAGTCCCTTTATATTTCCTAATCCTTTCTTCTACTGGAGACACCCTGCTATAATTATCAGGTTATACACACCTCTATCGATGCCTTAACTGAGTGACAAACCAACTCTGCTGGGTAAATTTCCCACCGTCCTTATTTTACATGTCATCTGATCATCATAATTTCTCTTCAGCTCCCATCTTCTGCTACCACGACGCCTGCAATCATTAAGTTCCTTTTTTGCTTCCATAATATCATTACCGACAACCAGTATGCACTGTCCTGCATTACGACAGGCCAGAGACAACTCAACATGACGTGGCAAGGAGAGCAAGCTGAGAACATGTCTTTCATGAGAGCAATAGAGAGGAAGAGGTGAACATAATGACAGAATGAACTCTAAAACTGTGTACAAATAGGATCATATGATGCTTTCTATCAGTGGTATCCATAGCAGAGGTCACCTTTAAGTAATTTTGCAAAAAAAGAGCAAAGAAAAGTAGATGCATAAAAAAAGAGGGAGGGAGGGAGAAAGGGATACTGGGGTGTATGTTATTGCTGGAAGCCTGGGGATAAGGCCACGTGAAGCAGAGCCATACAACAGTCACAGAAACTTGCTCCATTTTCTATATGCACAAATACACGCAACATCCCTCTCCTCCTGCCTCGGTGCTTCCTTCATTCTCTCAGCATGCCGGAAAGAGCTTATGAAGCTTATAATTACCGTGATAAATCGCCTTCAGCGCACACCACACACACTAATCTTATCAACACTCACACATGTGCACAGATGGGCAGCGACTGAGGGCTGTGCTGTATGAAAATATTCACTTTGTGCTTTGGGTGGTGATATTAGCCCCAAATGATCCTAGGTCATCATGTTCGGTTAAACATTGTGTTAATGACTTCTGGGTCTAGACAACAGTACATAAACACTGTGTCCTGTTTCTGTCAGCAGGTCAGTTGAGCAAGGGTGGACAAACCCCATGTGACAGACTGACGAAAAGCAGAGTGAAAGGGCCAAATGGACTGAAAGAGGAATCGATGAAAGTCCAAGTGCTCTCATTTTAAATTCAAAGAAATCAACATGCACATGCATTATTAAAAGCTCTTTTTAATTAAATCTTTGAATAACAGAGACGTTGCTCTGGCAGACATTCACAGCTGAGCCCTCAAGGTGAGGTTAATGAAAATAAACCTCCTGTAGCTTTGGGACACAGAAGAGGCGCCATCTTTCAAATATCCATTTCAATGAGCCCCTAAGATGTAACGAGGGAGGGAGGTGGTGAGAAACTAAAAAAAGTGGCATCGCAGCATGGCAGAAAGAGACAGTTTGGAGTCCTACCTCATGATAGATTGATGGTTTTGACAGAGAAGGGATGGTGAAGGAGAGGAGCTTGCTGTTGCCATCTTTGTCAACAATTTCCTGCAGAGAGACAAACAGGAAACCTGTGTCAGAGAAGGGATGTAGCACGCATTAAATAACAGCCTGATAAACATGTTTCTTAATACTAAAACTCATTACATGTCTGAATTGAATTAACTCAGCCAATAACGTTTCAGAGGAATGGATACAAACATTCATCAGCGAACAGTTGCCAACTCCTGCATGACCTTTTATCCCCATGATGTTGAGCAGGTATACGATTATTCTGTTTGTGGACGTTATTGACTGTGACAGAATAAATGTCACAGCCAGCGCCGTGTCCGCTCGGTTCCAGTTTCCCTCTGTTATACATATTGCTAAACTTAATGCAGCCCTAAAATAGATGCCATTTCTAAAAGTAACGCCTGATTATCTCCACCAGACCCAATCACAACTGAAATGATTAAGTATACTCACAAAGATGCATACTGAGCACTTTTGTTTGGCAGTAAGTAAATACTGGACTTAGCATACTCTGCAAACCAATTATAAGCATCTGAAAAGGATTCAAGTGTTGTGTAAGAGTTATAAAAACATTTATTCAGCCATATGTATGCTAGCAAAGGATAAAAATGATTTAAATGATTAAGAAGCTAAAATAAATTAGAGTCAAACACTCAGCAACTGTTTTTCTTTCCTAACCAAATATGACAAACTTTATCTTCTGGTTCTTTATCTATGTTTTGTAATAAAGAGCCAAACTGCTCCTTCACTTCTCCCTGACTGGACTGCTCCTTTTTGCCTCTAAGCTGGCTAAGAGTATATCTCTGAATATCTAAAGGAACTGCTGAGAGCTGTTTATCAGAACTCAGAGGACGCTGAGCATGTGCTGTATGTCTGTGTGTGTTGGGAGCTATAGACACAGAGGAATAAATTATGCATGAATATGCCCTTAGCAGTGCTGGCTGACATGGAGCTCTTTCTATTGATATTTCTTGCTCTTTGCACATTTCCCCAAGGGTGTTTCCTGGTGATACAATCTACCTCAGGCCTAGCCATTAACCAGGGTTTTCCCTGTAGATCATCTTGGAAGTCAAAAGACATAAAACCTCCCCAATGTTTCAACTCTATAAGGTCTAAAAGATGACAAGCAATTTTGTTTTCAGCTTGATCAATTGCAAAGATCCATTCAAAGTTTACTATTATATGAACTTCGCGTAAGCTTCTAAAAACATCTACTACTGTCCAGCCAAATATATGAGAACTACATATGTCTATCCATCTCAGGCAGTAAGAGATTTGCCTCATGTTGATCATTAACATGTACAACTCTCAAACTGAATCTATAACATCGAATGAACGATAAAGGTGGGATGACATGGGAACAGAAAGCAGAACTGAGAACATAACAAGGTCCTCTTTGTCAACCGACAGCAATCAATAAAAATTCCGAGTTGGCCAATTGTCAGCTCGATAGCAGAATGCTGTGACTTTCCAGGCTTCTCATTTAACACCACAGTTATGATAAGATTGTGTCACAGTCGGCTAACACGGTAATGCCCCTTAAGCTAAGGGAGACTTAATGTGGACAGTCCTTACAGTCATAGTCAACATCTCTTTAACAGCTTGTTCACACTCACACCATCTATCCACGTCAGAGACATTTATTCTAAAGCAAAAGCAACTCCATTCTCAGAATTGTTCCACCAGCTAAAGGTCTGACATTCATTCAGAAATCTTTGTCTCTCACAGCTGATTTTTTGTCAGATTAAGTTGCAGCGACCTCTGTAGCACATGCTGACCCCTCCGTTCCTTAGTCTTAAACAAAAGGAAAACGGCACATTTTCTGATGTCAAGCCACGTTTGACGTAGGAAACGTAATATTTTCACACTATACAGGAGTTCTTCTTAAAGATTTACAAAAGATGGAAGCACATAAATAAAAGTTTCATTTGAAAAAAATATCCATGTTCAGGATAAAGCCGGAGTTTTTCCATTAATCCTAAATCCCAAGTCCAGAATTTAAGTTCACAAAAGAACTGAAGTTGCTTTGAAACACTATACGAGCCAAATGCCTAGAAAAATATGCAAATGCATACCCAGGCCAACTGTTCTCAGACCAAATATTGATTTGACCAAGTTTTTTTCTGTTTGCTGCATTTTATAATTACTTGGCTGAAATCTGAAATCAACTTATGGTCTCACTTTCAAAAGCCTCCTTCATTTTCTTTACAGTGTAGAAGGGATGTTTAGGATTACTTAATTTCACAATTAATCACGGTACTATTTTTTTTTCTGTTTCAAAATTCTCCACTCAGTTTCAAAAGAAATGTTCAAAAGCATTTTTCTAATGTAGTTTACAAAAAGAAGCCTCCCAGGGCTAAGGTAGAGGTCCTGTAGCCTTTTCCATCTGTTTTCTTTGACAGAAATCCAGAGTAAATATGTAGTATTTATCTCATGTTTACAGAGCAGAGGGGATTTAGTTGGAATGAGACTTTGTGGTTACTTTACTTTGTTTCTGTATTATTTTGTTATGTTGGCATCAAAAGATAGAAACAAATAAAACTTAAAGACATATAAGGAGTGTTCATGTGATTTTAAACATTTATAGTGCTGTGAAATTAATTAACGTGTAATAATCGAGATTATCGTAAAAGCGCGATTATTTCTTTGACGATTATTGGACCAAGCAAATCCGTGATCATGACATCCCGACAGTGAAGAACGGTGTGCTTTCAAAAACATCTCCACGAGACAGAGAAGGACTGAAACCCACCAGGTTATACATTCCCAAGAGGAGGGCCTCGATGCAGCCATTGCTCTGGCGATCCCTGCTGGCAGTGATGCGCAGATATACCCACACCAGCTCAGGCAGGAACTGCAGGGTGAAGCGACGCAAACGGTCTTCTGAGCTCCGGTACAGCTCGAACAGCTGGTGGCAGACGGGCTCCAGCAGCTGGAACACAGGTGGACATAAATGCAAAGTAGCACAAGCATGAAACTTCTGTGGTTCTTATTTCCTTCTAATAAACCCGTTTCTCAGCAAAAGTGTTGACATAAACCAGGAAATGCAAATGTGTACAAATATTGTGGACAGGGGTCCAGTTCTTTGGTTTACTAGGATCGAATATGGGATCAAGTTATGTTGTTCTTTTCCTGGTGCGATACAGCAAAACATCAGACATAAGAAAGTTTTAAACCAAACTTCAAATTTGCATTTGAAATAAAAATTTCTGCAAATAATGTGCTGAATTAATTTACTATTAAACATAAAAAGCAAATTGAAATAAAGTAATAAAAACTGGCTCATGAACATCGTGCTAAATTTACATCTAGCAGTCTTTATTTTCAAAAACAAAAAAATCTGATGAAGATGAAAATATTTTTTAAGAAATCCAAGGGTGAAACAACCTGCCAATGTTTGATTTAACAATATGAATATGTGCACGCGGAGATACAGAAGCAAACATAATAAGGAGACTTGATATCTTTGCTGGTTAGCAGCCTTTAAAATAAATAAATAAAAATAAGTAGACAGTTTTTCATACCAAAACATGAATAAACAACATCTTGACTGTAATGCAACACAAAGACAGGAGGAAAGTTTTGTTGTTCGTCTATAGAGGGAAGTATCTGGGAGGAGAGGGGTAGAGGGGATAATCCACTACAATGAAAACCTGAGCAGATGTAGCCTCAGGGGAGCCTGCTGAGCCAATATGTTTATACTGTCCAGGGGTCAATGCAGCACTTCTCTATAAGTGGTGTGTCTCTGTGAGTGTTGTTCTTGCACTTTGACAGACTGGGAAATAAGCAACAACTCGTTAATGAACTTGGCAAAGGCTTTGCCCTCTATGTCGTCAGCAAGGGGGAAAGACAAACAACAATCAGGCACACTTTGCAATCCTTTTCCTTCTCTCTCTATATCACACAAACATAAAAATACACACATGAACACATGCCCTCCCAGATCACTCCTTTCATCATTAATGGGATTGTGAAACTAGACTGACAGCTCTAATGGAATTTAGATCCCTGGATGCTTGACACTCAAATTTGACTGTGAAATAGAGGGGAAATGGCGGTGGGCAGAACTGGATACACAAACTGAATCATTACAGTCAAATTAAAGTCTGCCCTCTCTGCCTTTGACCTTTGCTGAAAAATGATGTTGTTTAGTCCTTTAACAGAAATAAATGCTAGTTTGGCTATGCAGGTACAGGGCACATCTGTGCAAAGAAGGAAAACAGCAGGGTGCTTGTGTAGAGTGATTGTACATGTTGCTCCTCTGGTGTGGGCAGCAGATGTTCTACTTTGTTTTTCAAAGCTCAGTGTCTGTGTGTGTGTGTGTGTGTGCTTGTGTGTGTGTGTGTGTGTCTGTACAGTGCACAGGGAACAGTGTGTACCATCTCTCAGGTGATGTGGCTGCCACTGCACCCTTTTGATCATATTCTCACACAAAAACCCTGAGGACACTGTTGGTTAACATTGAGCATGACAGTGACACACAAGACATCATCTTACGAGTTATAAGCAACAGAATGAGCTGAAAACATGGGTTCTGTGGTGTTTCACCTCGTTGTTGGGATCCTGGATGACTCTGTAGAGTGCTGGCACCAGGGACTTCTTTAAATGAAGGCTGCCGGCGTAGCTGGGGATGTGGGTTTCTGGTAAGGACTGAAGCAGAAAGAGACGGAGGACCACTTGAGTAATGGTACACAAGTTTAATATTTCTGCAAAAACTAAAAGGTATGACAAAGGAAACCTCAGAGTTTTTATGCGTTTCACATTAGATATTGACTCCAAGTGTTCCCATTAAGTAATGACAGCAAGACAAAATGACCATGAAACTAAAGCAGCCAAATATTAGCATCATGCATTCTGTCATTTTACTACAATTCTCCAGCTGTGACACTTTAAAAGATCACCTTGAAAATCAAAACGTCCTTCAAAAAGCAGCAAAGACACTGACTGGGAAATTCAGAGCAGCTTTTGGGAAAGTGAAAGCAGCATTTTTATTTTTTTATATATTTTTTTTAAATCACTCTCTAAGGCTACAAACATAACATAGTGATGATGTCTGACAGGTTCTGAATATCCTGGGGTGGCATTTGTCAAACAGTCAAAATTGAGTGTTTGCAGATGACAGGCAGCAGAGATGGCATCTCAGCATGGCACTTAGCTGCAGAACATGTTCTGTCCTCAAAATGACCACTCTCACCATGACTCAGACCAATCCATTTTCATCCTTTCTGCAGCAGTTCATAATTTTGTGTTGACCTCTTCCACCCTTGTTAACCCTATAAAACTCCCTTTTTTCAAAAACGTTTGGGCTAGTCTGCTTTCCAGTCTCCCTTTTTCCCCCTGAAGCCCCTGTTATTAACTTTTAAATTACAGGTATGTGAAATGAACATTTACAATAGTTGAGATAATTGCAGCAGCAATTACAATTTGAGAAGGTGGCAATAATCACCTTATCAAATGACTTGATCAGTTCATCTCTATTCTCCACAATCATCTACCATCACACTCAGCAGGTGTATTGCAGGAGATCTGAGAAATGCAAGGTGGAGTCTGAAGTTGGGTCAAAGAGCAATCCCAATATTTTAGTTGGCTAGATTTTATTCCATTTTTATGGATCAAAGAAAACACTTAATAACTCACTTATGCTGCTGCAAGCTGCAAATAGGGTCGGGACTAGTGTTTTATAATGGAACATCTTTAAATAGCAACTTATAAGTATGTAGTTTACATACATGTAAAGGAAGTTCAATGTTTCAGTCTAATATGTTGAGGAATACAAGTATGAACTAGCCAAAGAATGGAAATATCAAAACAAAGAGGAAATATTCAGAAACTGTATTGTACCTGAGAGTAAATATAAACTTATTACCGTCTCTGCCTCTTATCTAAAACAAAAATAACCAAAAAACATAACTTATAGTTCCATTTGAAGATACACAGAATAAGACTGCAGAAGCTACATGTTGACTACTCTTTAAACTGTAAGCCTATTTTGCTCGAAATTGCATTCTTTTAGGAAAATGACTATAACTCTGCAACCACAAGGTGCATTTGAATACATTTTATGTCATATTAAAGGAAACTTTTGTGGAATTTGACAAAATGTGTCAAATACAGTATATATGTTACTGGTGAAGAATAAATTAGGAATGAGAAACACTTAAAAAATGATGCATGTCGAAGCTGTGAGTGTATCTGAAATCATAGTACAATATGTTGACATTATGCCTGCAAGGTCCTACTCTGCTAAAGTAAAGCAAAACAAAATTAGAGAGGTTTTAGTTCAGAAAATCCAGGTGAGGTTTCCAAAATTGCCATTTTGGCACAATTGCCACCATTTGTGCCATCTGCATTTTCTTATGTGCAAAACTATGTATTTCACTTTTATGTTATGTTCAGTAAAGTTGAATACAACAGTTTTCCCACCGCTTGCTGTACGCTCTGCACAGTGTGCGTAAAAAAGCAGCCAAGCTACCCTGTTGTGTGCGTTTGCGCAGGCCTATAGCTCTGCAGCAAATAAGGTGATTTTGACGAATAAGACATCAGTCAATTGCTTACGCTGCGTTCCATTTACCTCGGAACTGGGAAGTCGGAACTGGGAAATCACGTCACACCCGAGTTAACAGCGTTCCAGTTTACAACTCGGAAAAAAAACATGACAGCATCCACATTAAAGCCATTTCTCAGAGTCCATTGTAGTTTTAAACCAGCAAAGCAACGAAAACAGAAGGCAA
>JBBBVU010000013.1:18088156-18101158 GCA_037177055.1 Atherinosoma microstoma
CATATACCAGAGTTGTGGACTATTATTCACCGACCTCCTCCGAATCCTAAATAAATAAATAAAAGTGTTTCATTACATGGCCAAAAAAAAAACAATGTGGGCACTTCACTGACTGATTGTGTATTCAGAAAAATGATTGACAGACACATTGCTCAGGTGTAGCCTTGTGCTGTCCTTTTTTAAACTACTAAATATGCGAGTTGAAAAACTATCGATAGCCATCTTAATTTTTCTTTAAGCAAACATCAAACAGTAACAGGCAGCTTTTTACATGCCTGAAGCACCTGTTAGTTATCTATTGACTGTGTAAAGGCAGAGTGGTGGATTAAAGTTTAACCACTTGACCTGCCAACACAGAACTGAATGAATAATGGAGGGATGCATTGCAAACATAGCACTAACTGAAATACACTGAAGCAGGTGAAAAGTCAGTGGACCCAGTAAAACTGAACAGCATGAGTCGAAGAAG
The DNA here is from genome assembly GCA_037177055.1 of Atherinosoma microstoma. Taxonomy (NCBI): domain Eukaryota; kingdom Metazoa; phylum Chordata; class Actinopteri; order Atheriniformes; family Atherinidae; genus Atherinosoma; species Atherinosoma microstoma. The sequence continues at coordinate 18,088,626 of JBBBVU010000013.1, forward strand.
ATGCTTTATATGCAATCACTTCCAATATTTGTCCTCTGTAACATAACCAAAATACAAACCCTCAACAGGCTAATCCTGGTTATACAAAAACTTGGGTTTGTTCAGTCCTTTGAACCGAACCATAACATAGAGATTATGTTAACATGCTTCCATGTTCTCTGTGGGAAACTATGATAAACAAGTCTACGACTGAAGAATGACTACAGAGAGGGTGAACATTTTCAGAGTAGTGGAGCAAGAGCATTTGTTAGAGGGCTGTGAGGAATTTAGTGATTAGATTCAGAGTAAAAAGTAGAACAGACAAAAAAAAAAGAGATGTTGCAAAAAGAAACCAAAATTTAAATGTGCAAGTAATAATCCTCCTTCCACTAAAATGTAATTCTGTCTTTTTGTCAACAGTGTAACAAGCATGGTTTATACAGAAAAAAAAAATGACTAGACCACATTCCAACAAATTAAATATAAAAAAGGAAACAGAATGAAAGTCAAAGGATGAATATAAATGGACAATATTAGACTGAAAAGGGAAATGGAAGCAATATGGTTGGAGCAAGAAAAAAAAAAAATAGTAGGACAAATATAAGGTCCCAAAGCAGAAAGCCACAGAAAGTGACAAATGTGGTTCACAACTAACCTGGGAACATCCTCTACTAACCCACTACTTTATAGCCTATCAAGCATTTAATGTTCTCTGTCCTTTTAAAGCAAACATAAAGAAGCAAGACTCCGGATAAAAAAGTGAGGAAGGACCAGCTGGGTGAGACATGACCCTAGCTGAGGAGCTGGCAATCCACAAAGAACACTATAGAAGGTAGGGCTGCTACCTGAGAGTCACTCGCTTAAATGCTCTTGTTATTATCAAAGCACAAAATGTAACCAGTGCCAAAGCCAATCTAATCCTGTTTCATTTAAATAAACCTTCTCCCAAACAGGTCTGACCTCACGGATAAGTTGCTGTGACAACCAATCCAACAAATGTTTTAAATAACGGAGAAATCCAGAATGATGCCAAATCATAAATAAATGAATCCGGCTAAAACGTTAATCCATTAAACCCCTTGTTTCAGATTCTCAAATATGAAGACTTTGAGATTTTGTTTGTTACATATGATGTAATGTGATGTAAACTTAATATCTTTTGCCTCCGTACATTTGTTCATACAATATAATCCGTGTGAATGCATAACCATTGAATGTTTACATTTATTGACATGACAAAAATTAACTATAACAGAAAATAATCTGTAAATAAATTTGGTTGATTGAAGCCCTTGTTGCAGCAAACTGCCTGCATGCATCATGCTGTTCTACCTCCTGTGAACCCTTGTTTGGCTGTTAGCGAGACAAGGGGAGAAACACACTGTACATCACAGAGACAGCTAACACACACACAGACCTCATACCTGGCAGTGCAGTGAGTCAGCAGTGCCACAGCTCTCTCTCTCTCTCTCTCTGCATGCCAACCACATATCCAGCTGGCTGCACACAACATGACAAGATCGACTTTACTGACTTCTAAGTAAAGCTAGAAACCAATTTAGATTCTCAGAGGAATATGGGGGAAATGGAAGAAAATTACTGTATCACCAAACTTTACGGAATAGCTGGGAGGATTCTTAGAGGCTTGGGCTCATGGGGATAACAACAAACATAGGTATACAGGTTTTCTCCCTTGGAAGTAGAGGAAGAGCAGGGGGCTGGTTGGCTGGCTGTGTGTCATCCTCTGGTTCTGTGGGAGGGAGTACTATACAGTGGAAAATAGTCCCCATTGCTAATCCATGCCAGCCTAATTACAACTTTGATCCTCTGAGTGTGTGTGTGTCTGTGTCTGTGTGTGTGCATCACCATTGGTGAGAGGGAAACAACAAACTGTGGGGCTCAATACAGTTACATATAGATTTGTTTTGGTTTAGAGATGCTTCAATATGCTCACTACTGGAGCAGATGTGCAGCCAACAAACAAGGAAGTGTATTATTAGTCAGCTCAAACACTCACAGTGTACTAAGTAGGCACAAAGCTCGTAAGAGTCATTCATGGACTGCATGATCCTGTAACTGCTCTTTTAAAAGCATGTATTCACCAACTACACAATGTTAAACTGTACATTTTAAGGACTTGAACTCATCGAAGATTGTTGAACTGAATAAGTCATGACAGTAAGCAGCACATGAAACTCAATCCTTAAGAATGAGACAAAGATTAAGTGGGTAAATGGCGTTTCTGTCTAAAATAGGCCGCAGCTCTGATGATAGCTTGGTCCCAAAACACATGGTGGCAGTCAGCGATTCAGCAAGGGAGGAGGAGGAGGATGACGGCTGAGGATGAGCAGCAGATGGCATGGAATTATCTGGATCTTCGGCTCTACATCTTTTGCCTATTACATCATTATTTTGATGGTGGCTTATTTATATAGACCAATGTCACCCCAAACAAATAGTTTACTTGTTTAGATCTAAAAGCAGCAAAACAATAACATCAAATGACAGCAAGAAAATAACTTAGGATAAGCAAACTATCCAGATAGAGCTAACAGAAAATAACAAGAAGCTTTTCAAAGCATAGTTTATTAAGCAGTACTGGGAATGAGCGAGTTCCTTGCCTTCAACTTAACAATGCAACTGCAGGCATTGTGCTTGCAAACAATTGCCAAAATGATATAGTGCAAACCTTAATCAACTGCAGGCTGCTCAACTGATGCTCAAACAGGTCATGCCCTTGTCCATGCCTACTTTTGATTACCCTGGCACATAGAGGGGAATTAACAGTGCTACAGAAGATATTTACTTAACTCTTTCCACTAAAGCAAGTACATGCTTCTTTGAAAGCATGTACTTGCTGAAAGCTGCTGAAAACACGTCTCACTGCTGCAAGCTCCTATGAATAAAATGAAAAATAAAAACATACACTGTCTGCCGAGTCTTGCTGACAAAATAACAAATGCTGATTAAGCATCAGCTGATCAAGTCAGTGATTTACTCTACAGTAACTGGCAGATAAGGTTACTTACAGAATTATACCCATCCATGTAAATCCTCTTAGGTAGCAATTCTGCATAAAGTTATAAATCAAGTAAAATGAGAGGAATTTGAGACTTCCGGTTACATTTTTTCAAAATAGAGCAGTTTGAAATGCTCGCTGAATCGTTTTGTAGACCTCAGCGATAAAGTGATATTGTAGATTACATATATACTGTGAACACAAGATGAATATGTACTGAGCAGAGTTTGTGTCAACACATCTGTTATTTTTACCGTAAACACTGCAGCTAGCTAACCAGTTATCCGAATGGTTACGCAGCTGTTAGCCAGTTAGTTAACTGCTAGCTAACGTCTGGTAAAACACTGCCACGACAGCCTGAATCTGTACACCAACGTTAGCCCCCTTAACGCAGCTTGCATGCTGTTAGCATGCCTCCTCTTGTCAGCTGCTGATGGGCATCCTCATTTTTCATCAGTCGTGACCAGGCCGAGGCGGCTGGCTGCTGGCAGCGAGGCTCCAGCGCCGGAGCATCTGCTGAGTTGTCTCCTGATAAAGACAGGCACCACTCGTGCTGGCACTGACTGACGCTGGAGCCTCCTGGCCGCGGGTTTACATCCACACACACTAACATAGGACAGTGCTCGTGATGTTCCAAGTCAGCAACAGACCTTGACTGACTACCTGGGAAATTAGGAATGATTTACCAGCAAAGAAATGAAAATACTCACTTGGACTGAGAATGGTTATAAAACCGTATCACGGTGATTGTATCAGGGAGACAGAGGTGGTGTTTGTCCAGGGCGGTCACTCAAGCCGACAACGTTTCCTTTCAACGGTCCCTCTCTCTAGGAGCAGTGTACCTTTGGATGATCTCTCCACACTGCAATGGTGCTGCTGAACGACAGCCCAACACGATTGGCCAGGCTGAGCGGAACTCAGTGCGCTGTGGCAAGCAGAAAGCTCAGCAGCCTGAAGGGAGAGGAACTGATGCATTCAGGTCCATAGGAAATCTCAGAATCCTAACCTCTGCACGCTTGTTCACTAAACTGTGAATATCTATATTCAAAGGACTGAGCGGTGACGGATTACAAGTAATCAAGTTCATACAATCAGGTTAGATTATATTTGAAAAAATATGTAAAGAATATCAAGAATTGTGATTCCATTTCCATTTAGAAATAGATATCAAACCTCTGGAACTTTTTCATTATTAGGTATTTGATTCAAAAACAGCTGCCACAAATACTTACATAGAAAAACCAACTTCCACAAGTTGTTGAATAGATATAATTTCACTTGTAACTGGTGGCAGAACTACTTGAGGCTCCTATAATTATTCTCACACTGTTGGAATATTACTCAAAACTCCAACTCAAATTTTTGTTGCTGCATCTGTTTTGTTGACATATTTAGTAATATTTCCATTCTTCAATTTTTAAGTAATCTGTTATTATTTGTGTAAAACACTTTGAGTTGCAAACATGTATGAAAGGTGCTATATAAATAAAGTCTGATTGATTGGTTGGTTGATTGATTGATTGATTGTATGGCTTTAGTCACTGCTGCACAAGCACTTGATGATGACAAAAACTTGCTGTGAGCCAAATCGCAAGTTTTCTTAATATTCATTTAGTATTGTTGGCTGTTGCACTTTAAACAGATGTCACACCGTTTGGTTTTATGACTTTTACATCCTCTTCAAAGAATGTAAACAGTCAAATAATATCACCCACAGGCACCTGGATAGACAATGCTGAATGAGTGCTGCTTGATCAAGAACATTAGTGCTGATGAACAACATATAGCAGTTTTTTTTTTCTTTATTGACTGGACCCCCAGATATGTAGTGTTTCATTTTAGATGTGCATCTACTCTTATTATTAGGGGATGTTTCTTTAAACTGGCCCGGGTTTTTTTTTTTTTTTTTTTTGGTAACTTTCACTTTCGCAGAAATTGTAGCGTTCGCAGTGTTTGCAATGTTGTTTTTTGTTTGTTTTTTCTCTCTCTTTAAACAAGATTTTTGCTTGGGCAACTTAGGGGTCTTCCCTCTCGTAACTTAATGTTTGCATAGGCTTATTTGAGGACCACGTTATCAACGGCAGCTCGACGTTCTGCGTGAAGGTACTTCCCCAAGAACATTTCTGCGTGTCATTTTTCCACTGACACAATTTCCATAATCTTTCATTTGCGCGTTTTAGGGCTTATTTTTAGGTGGTCTCTGTAATCCATTACGTAATGGGTAGGCCTACTTCAACGTCAATTTTCGTAAAAATGGAACTTGTGATCAAGTATTACAACCGAAACCTGCAGACGCTTATACCTCTGTATTTAATTAGATCTACATAGAAACATCGTCCCTGGCTGGCTGGGAATTGTTATAGACTAAGCTGTTGATCTCAAATTCATCGTTGCCAAGTGACTTTTCTATCCATGTCTATGGCTCTTCTGGACCAGCGTCACCTTCAAGAGATCAGTCAGATAGCAGATGCTCTGGACAGCAGTGAACGCAAGAAGCTCCTCTACCTCTGTGGGAGCTTTGATACGGACACCAGCATAACCTCTGTGAAGGAGTTTTTGAAATCTAAATATCAAGAGCATGAAAACGGCACCTTATTTCTCGAAGAGCTCACCTGGCGGCTGGAACGGTTTGACATCCTGAAGAGGGTGTATAGAGTCAACAGAAAAGAGGTGGAGGAGACTCTGAAATACAGACAGGTTCTCCCAAGATTCAGGTAAGATGGGTTTTTGTTGTTGTTGTTGTTGTTGTTTAGTTTTTTTTTATTTTATGATGTTTCATATCATATATTACGGACTTTATGTTTTATTGATTAAGATGGTTTTCATGCTGCAGAGTATTCATGGTCAGTATAAGTGAAGATCTGGCCAAGGAGGATCTGGACAAGATTAAATTCCTGCTGAGCAACAAGTTGTCCCGTGAGAAGATGAACACTGCTGAGGTTGATAAAAAAAAATAAGAATAAAAAGAGTGACACATGTATTTCCTTAAGCTAAGCTAATTCTTTAACTTGTTATATGTGTGGGTGGGAAGCATTTTTGTGATGCCACTGGTTTGGGCCAAACCAGTTTTCACTTTCATTATGCATTGTTTTACACTTCTTGTCTTTTACAGACTTTTCTGGATGTGCTCATTGAGCTGGAGAAGCTAAATTCAGTTTCACCCGAAAGAGTCGACAATGTGAAGCAGTGTTTTATGAACATTGGCAGAGTTGATCTTGCCAAAAAAATTACTGCTTACGAGATGTCAGGTGAGACTGAAAAAAATACTCAAGAAGTGTGATACTCATTCTTTGCTTGGGAAAAGGGAACTGAAAACAAAGTTTTTTGTTTGTCTTTCACCCTCAACTGTCTGTCATTCATAAATCCAGAACATAGAAAACTGAAACAGAGAAGTTTTATATATTCTAATCTGTAAAATTACCCACAAAACAACACAAAAATTTAAAGTGAACATGAAATTAATTTTTTTGATCATACTTTTTTCTTGTCTTTTTTTTTTTTTTTTGTTCAAACAATTTCCCTCAATGGATGAATAAAGTATTTTCAATTTAATTTAATTCCTTTTCATGATGATCATACCAGTGCGTGATCACATATCTGAGACATAACTGGTAAAGCTTATCTTGTTCATTAACCCTGTAGTATTTGTAAATGGAAAGCTTTGGAGCAGATTGCATTTGAAAGAGATTTCAGTGCTTTACAGTACAGTTTTAAATGTATTTATTTATTCATCCATTATCTATTCCTGCTTCAGAGGGTTGACGTGGGTTGAGTTTATCCCATTTGACATTGAAAATGAGGAAAGCACACCCAACATCAGCCCACCAGACCTAATATGGACAGCTTATAATTATTTCACACCAGTGTCACAGCATCAGTAACTTGTATATTTTCTTTAGACTTTAGGAGAAACCCACGTCTTCCCACACAGTCAACAGTGAGAACAATTTAGGAGTAGCACCTTGCTGTGAGAGAACTGTGCGAAACCCACCTGTATCCTCAAATGTGCACCGATCCTGATTTTAGTCTTTGAAATAAAATCTGTATTCCAGGGTTAAAGAGTTATTGTTGCTGCTTTTCATACAAACTGTGTTTAAGGGTTTGTTTTTTGTTTTTTTTTACTTTTTAAAGTCAAAACTTCGGGACAACATACATCTCAACAGCAAAGTTGCAGGGCTTCTGTGAGTACAAAAGTTAATACTTCAGGTTTTTTTTCTCTTTAACGAAACTAAAAGTTTTGAAAAATAACTTCTTCTCCTTTATTTTTCTTAGGAAATTGCTCAAGGACAGCCCTGCCATAATGGTAAGCAATGATAATGATATGTTTGTGAAGTTGAAACTGTCTGGCAAATGACCCTTTATAGCCCAACATAACAGACAATATCAAATAACAGTAAGTCACGTGTGGTTTTACACTTAGAGAATGAGAGTTGGAAAGCCCCAGAGGACACTCGGGTATTTTACCTTTATGCACGCAGTAACATATTCCTCTTTTTCAACAGCCAGAGGAAACCCGCCTTTGCCTGTAAGCAGAGAGCCATGCAGGGTAAATTTCCATTAATTCATGTCGCATTTTTCCTGTACATGATATGTGATGAACTAGTAAAAGAGCATTTATGGAACTTCTGTGTCCTTTCGTGCATTTCAGAATCCACTTGAGCAGTACAACTTTAACTCTAATCCCAGAGGAGTTTGTGTGATCATAGATTGTGTGGGTTATGATGGAGGTGAGACACAAAACACTGCATTGTAAAATGAGTGGAACATTGGTATGAAATATCTTTATTTGAAGTGCTTCTATAGTCCGACTGATATGGAGCTAATTTCAATAATTGTAATAACTGCATGTACAGTGGTGCAGTTTTGTTTGGTGACCTCCAGTCTCATGGAGTTTGGTCATAGAGTATTCTGCAGTGCAGTTTTGTCTTTGTTTTGACATTCTTCACATCTCTGTATTTTTCATGAAAAAGAAAAAAAAGAACAAGACAAGAAAATTTGATTATTTTCTCTTTTGACTCAAAAAGTTATTCAAAGAAAATAAAGTGGGGGATTTCTCATTGGCAGACCTACTGAGTCTACCTACATGTTATTTTGTGGATAGAACTACGGAAATGTTTAAAACATTATATTAAATTTTACAAGTTTAACATGTTTTTTTATGTAAAATATTATATTGAATATATTAGTAAGGACCTAAACTGCTTAAATAAATGAAGTGGAGTAAGTCAATACATTAATCCCCTTTGAACTAATGTATAAAAATAGAAATACTCAAGAAAAGTGCCAACATTTGGACTGAAGTGCAAAACTTGAGTAAAAGTACTTATTAGAAAGTACAGTTTGAACAACTAGTCAACATATATAATAATGTATGTACAACTATCGCTGTCTTTTTAATATCTCATGATGAAGGGTTTAATTTTTCTCTTATCCTACCTTGCTCCCTCAGGAATGGTAGAACAGACTTTTAATGCTCTCCACTTCAAAGTGATCCTCTACCGGTGGCTGGGTGCTGATGAGATTATCCCAGCTCTCAGAGAGATTTTTAGTAAGAGAGAGAACCACCCAGGTGATGCCTTTGCCTGCTGCATCATCAGCCGTGGTACAGTCAGCCATCTCTTGGGTACAGACTTGAACGGCGGCGGTCTACCCATTGACTGCATCAGATATCTCTTCACTGCTGAGGGTTGCCCCATTCTGGTTGGCAAACCCAAGCTCTTCTTCATTCAGAGTTACAGTGTTCCAGAATATAACCCTGGCGCCAGGATGAGCCACTGGGATGAGGATATAGAGCCTGATGGCTTTAATGCACCGATCGTGAATAATTGCATCCCTGCGGATGCAGACATCTTCTGGAGTCACTGCTGGACTGATGAAAGTCAACTGGAGCAAGGACAACAGTCCATTTACCTGAAGGCTCTAACAGATGCCTTACACAGAGCCCAACGCAGGTACAAACAAATACTTAGTATTTTATCTCTGTTGATGTTCTGTTCAGCTAAATTGTTGCTGTCTTTGTATTCTGACAGGAAAACTCACCTTGTTGACGCTCATATGGAGGTGAACGGTGCCATTTCTGAGTATAACAAAAGAAATGCTGGAGCAGATTATCACATTGATTTAAGACATACTTTGAGGAAAGATCTTTACTTGGATTAGAGGTTATCATGAGCACAAATTTACACAAACTTCCAATATAATCAGACTCACACTAATATAGCTTAGTAGTCTACTCAGACTCTCATCCATGAAGAGGATGTATTTTGTGTATAGACTGACCCCTAGAGGTTAAGTTTATACCAAACTCATTTTAGTGAAGAAATAAAAGCTACTTTATTTATATCCATTTATTTATTTATTTTTTACATTTTTGCTGTAATGCTTTCTTAAGATAATGCTTCATAGCCATTACTTGTGTGAAACCTTGTTTTAATAACATATACACAAATCGTGTCAAAATAACTTGATGTTGTAACCCAGTAAGTGAGTTGGAGTAGAAAAACCATTGTGATGGAATAATGCTGAGTCAAAATATTTGAACTGTGAGCTGTATTAACACAAAGTTGTAGCTTTTTATATTGTACATCATTGATTATTCTCTCAGTGTGCAGCTAGATATTTGTCTAACAGTTATTTACATTTATATTGAAGTTTTTCATTGTGTTTGTATTTTTTTCTTTTTTAAATAATTTGTTTGTTTATTGTATCATAATAAAAAAAAAAAATTATTTGTTTCTGTCATTGTCACATGATGTCCAGTGTCACCATCATTAAATTTTTAAACCAGTGGTTCTCAACCTGGGGTCCCCCGAAGAGCACCTGGGGCTTTGGACATTCAGAGCCAATGAAAGTTTCTTAGCTCCAAATGAAAACTTTGTTGACATTGTGTGTCGCTGAATTTTAAACCAAGCTGCCATCAAGATGAACCGGGTCTGTGTGTGCAAAAGGAAAGCTCTCATGGTTCTTCTTTGCAATGCAAAATGCTCCTCATTACCACATTGTGTGCATGCAAAATATACACGTTTCCATTTACAGCACTTTAGTCGACAGTTGTTTTTAAAGTGCTCTACAAATAAAATTGGATCAGATGTAAACTTCGAATTTTATTTATGACACACTTGGTAAAATTCTTAATAACTTTGCCTCTTTGTACTTACCACAAATAAACAGAGAGAGAGAGAGAGATCTGAAAAAACAAACAAAAAAAAAACCCCGTCCTCATTAGAGTTAGAAAATTACTAAATGTGCTATCTCAGTTTTAGCCATTGATTTAGCATGAGTTTACTATTATTGCCAATTAAGCCAGATTATAGTCAGATGGCTAGGGAGAAGGTTAAAGGGACATTGCATTCAAATCTGTTGTTGGGCTGACAAGAAAAGAACCAAAACAACAAACCCCAATAAAACAAACAAAACATAAAATTTCAGAGAAAAATAAATCACAGGCTTTGGTTATGTACATTTTTGTGTCAATTTTTTGACTCTGAATTTTCCTTAACTCCATTTTCTTTCTTTTTCTATTATTATCATTATTGTTTTAAACAAAAACAGGACAGATAGGCCAATGTAGAACCAACAGTTTCATCTGATAGCATAACAGTGACAACAACCCTTGTATAAGGCAAGATCAGTTTGGTTTGCAGCTCTTTTTGTTTTAGAAATCTATGGCCCTTTATGTTATATCCTTAAAGACCTGAAAATGTTTCATACTGCTTCTTGTTCGCACATCCATACATTCCTATTGTCCATTCTGTTATCCAAAGTTGAAAACACAGTGAACATCTTAAAACATAAAAAACTCACAAGAAAAACAGGAGAGAAAAAACTGAGCATTTGTTCCCCAGTGTTTTCCACATTTTTTCAGTGGCAAGTCTCAAATAAAAGGTCATTTGTTTTATTATAAACATTTCTTGAAACATTTCTATCCACATAGGACTTGCAGGATGCTCTACATTTAGCTTTTTCCTCGTTTTTGCTGTTTAACTTCCTGCTTGTAGCATGTGAAGTAGATATCTATTCTGTTTCAAGCCATTTGGTAAATTTTTTAAGTAAATAACACTAAAAAGAGTTGATGCAGAGATTACATTATTAATCAGTTTAGAGTCTAAACTGATTAATAATTTAATCTGCATCAGTTTTATTATTATATTTGGGCATTAACGAAAATATAAAAATGGCCATCCAATAATCTATTTCACCACACCATCTCCAGTATTGCCCACACTCTGGCTTTTTGTCTTTGGTATGAAAAAAAAATCTTACAATATTACATTTCATATACGTCTTATTTCCAATCATGTCCTTAAGTTTTTCTATAAGTCTTGTTTCCCTGTGTGGTAAGCTTCTGAGGAAAGTTTATCAGAACAGAGTCACATCAGTGAGTGTCTGGTGTCACAAAATTGGAACAGCAGGAGGCAGGCAAGTTGTATGTAGAGCAGCAGGCCGTTCACAAGCACACAGGCTACCCACGTGAACGCGCACGGTCGGGCTGTTGTTGCTATGATGCAATGGCGACTGCGCCGTGGGAAGCGAGCGAGGAGTTGAATGAGTTCCCTCCACAGTTGAAGTGAAACAGCCTCCGACAACCAGGACACCGTCCGTACCGAGGGACAAACGACAGGCGCTGACAAGACACTGTCCTAGCACCCTACATGGAAACACACAGCCAGGTGTGTCTGCTAGCCTCACAGCTAGCCGTGTCATGACGTTTGAAGAGATTTCTCACACATCTGTGCGACGTAGCAGCGAGGCAGCAGAAGCACCAACACCCTATTTGCTCTGAGCCGAAACCAAGTGAGGAGGAGGGGTTGTCGTTGCTTTTAAGATAATTTCTGGCGTCTGCTTGCCTTGTCCTCCTCACCCAGTGGACCCATTCGTCCTTCGTGCTGGACCACTATGGCTGAGAGAACCTCAACCGGGTTGCTAACGATGATGTTGGAGCCCACGCCGGCTGTCGCTATGACCCTGCCGGCGGAGGTCCGGGAGAAGCTGGCGGAGCTGGAGCTGGAGCTGTCTGAAGGTAAGTTGTCAGCATTAAACGAGCACAGACTGTCGCACTGCGAGGCCAAAGTGTGCTGTCCTGGGGTTGCTTTAAACATGGTGTGTGATGCTTATCAGGACCACCGCCCTTTATCTTGACTTTGTGGTTCAATGTTTGAAGACATGCCAGCATCACCGGAGTCCCTCTGTTTCTTTTCAGATCATTCCCAAACTCAACTTCTGCCGTAGTTTTCTCCTCATGACTTATTAAAGGGACTTATTAAATTACGCTAGACTGGTCAGTAGGCTTTGATTCACTGTTGAAAGAATGCGACTGCTCTTGTCCTGAAGTTTTAGATGGCACATAATCTTTGATCAGATGGATTTATCCAAACAGCTGCACTGACACACCCATGATACTGCTGTTACATGACTTCATTTTTACACAGCTACAGAATCTCTCCATTTAAAAAAAAAAAAAAAAAAAAAAAAAAAAAAAAAAAAAAAAAAAAAGAAAAAAACAAAAAAAAAAAGGTGGTGGGAAGGAAGGGTTTTG
>JBBBVU010000013.1:18133618-18148010 GCA_037177055.1 Atherinosoma microstoma
CCGATCTGATAATAAATCAAAGGCATACTGTAAATGAGGTATAAAGTGTGTAATACCCTCTGGGAGGATATTTAGTGGCAAAAGTATGAAGGATTGTGGGGGTCACAAATGCATTGACAGCTACTGACATAAAAGATTAAGCAGGGTCAGAGGAGAAGGTCAGGAAGTGGTAGGAAGGTGAAGCAATGAAAAGTGGAGGGAGGAATGGGTGGGACACATTGATAAGCTTTCATCTTTTACTTTGTGAATATGCATGTAAAACTGGAGAGGATATTTTAGTTGAAATATTGAAGCAAACACAAGAAAGTGTGAAATGAAATGTGACCGTTAAGATTATGTTTCCAGAGCATGAGGGAGGAGTGCTAGTCACACCTCGGACTGTATATTTTTAGGTGTTGGAATGATGACTTTGTGATTCAGAGAGGGCAGGAGATGTAAAGTGAAGAACAGATGGTGTGTGAGATGAGGTCCAGCTTGTGGTCATCCTGCCCGGTGCCTGCTGAGATCTACCCGTTGTGTTGTTTTTGCATGTTCAAAAGCGAGAGAGAGAGCATTTTTAAACAGAAAAATTAAAATACACCAACCATTACCTATGTCATCATTTTAAATGCTTTTACTCAGCAGCATTGCTGAAATGACTTGAGCTGAATTATTATTATTATTATATTATTATTAATAATTAATTAATTCATATTATATTATTATTTATTTAATCAAAGCAACACGTTTGAAAGGTTTGGCATTTGATTTTTGCAAGAGCACTACAGGGACCATGGTCCTGATTGAGTTTAATAATGCAGTTATTTAGTGTAGTTATTGTATGGACATATGATAATTTGGGTGTGTTTGACCATATTTGATATACCTAATTTCTATCTGCTCACTTTGCTTATCTGTGCTATTAGTCCTCCCTCACTTAGTTAGCCCCGAATTACTCTCTGTTACAAGCTATGTCTATGTGGAAACATACCATGCCACATCTGCAGTAGTGATAGGAAATAATGGGCCTGTGGTATGTTTCTTTGTTCAACACAGCCACATACACACTTGTTTTTTAATCTCACACTGATGCTGGGCTTCCCAGTAAGACTGAGTCGTGACGAATCACAGGCGAGGAACAAAAGACTTTGCAGTACGGCTTTTTAGACTTGAACCAGGGCTCGTTAGTTCTGGCCCCTGATATATAGACAAGGCTACACCACAACTGGCATACACACACACTCACACACAGTTGTGAACTGCATCTCTAACATCACTAATTTGTGTGTGTATCTGTGTGCACCCTCTAATCGAAATTCCACGGTGCCCATGTGTAAATTTCTAGCATTTTGTATGTTCATACAATTTCACCCAGTGCTCTCCCATCCTGCTACCCTTTCTAAAGCAAAAGTGTGAGTCTGTGTGTGTGTGTGCGTGTGTGTATGTGTTTATGTATACATATATGTGCAAGGAGCTTAATGGCTAAGCTTGTGTCAAGCTGGTGAAACACGGCCATTCATATGGAAATAAAGGCAAAAAAGAAGACAATAAATCGCTTCACGTCCTCTGAGACCATACAGAGAAATAAGCGGAGACCACAGAGCTGGAAGCTTCAGCTGGACTCGTATCTCAAACACCAGGGATGCAGGGTTTCTGTCCATCAGGATGCATGCTGGAACTGCTGCAAGTTGCTTCTGTGAAGTAGTTTGGAGTCAATTGGAATAGTTCAATGGTAGACTGAAATCAGCTGCTGTAACTTGTTCTGCCATTTTGGATTTGGATTTGGTCTGACAGGCTTGTATTTGTCTTTCACAATCATTTCGCAAATTTCATTTAAAAAAGAAACACTATCAAAAGAACAGTTGTACTGATCCCGATAATCAGAGCCTGAGTTTGTTAAATGTAAAGGGTTTTACAGATCATTTAATACATGCTGTAGTTTCAGCATCCTAACCAGCTCATTTAACAGCAAAATGTTTCCAGTATGTGATGCTTCTCCCAGCACAAAGATTATCTGCTGGGAATTTTCAGTCATTTTCGCGGAGAACTGAAGTGAAGACTCACAACTAAAGATGGTTTGGCGCTATTGTTTTGTACTGATAGTGGTTTCTCTGCTCTCTCTGTAACACTGTCAGCACTGATGTGTTGGCCATATGATGGTGCTACATGAGGTTTTACTCAAGACTGATCTGGTTGGTGTCACCACTTGCAGGTCTGATTTATAAGCATGATGCTGTAGAAGTGGACCCTCAGGTAGTAAGCGTGTGTAGCTGAAGGCACCGAGGTGCTCGTTGGCTGTGGACATGATGTGTTTCAAGGCAGTGTTTACGCTGAGGCTCCCACACTGGTCACGCTTGTCACACAGATGTCTCGCTCTACAAATCCCACACATTGAGACACTCACACCAACACAGGCGAAGCATAAATGTACTCTGACAATGAAGCACTCTGGTTATAGATAATTTTCCCATTTTTTTTGGGATTCTACCATAACAACAACTTAGCTGTGTAAAAATGATATTAAATGTAATTGAAATTAAATTAAATGAAAAAAGCACTTTTCTCATTTGCAGCAGATTTCAAGAAGCCTCCATTTACACAAACTCTGTTGTTTCCTCATTGTGTTGTGTAGAGGATGTGAAGAAAAGTCAGTAATGTTCAGTGGCTTATGCAGCAATCAGCTCCAGCGGCTCTAGTTATCCTCAGCTTAGAACCAGGCTTCCTGATCGTTTTGTTCAGTTTCTTTAAGTCTGGTTCTGATGCTACCGCCCTGACAGATGGCTGCAAAGCTGATTTCACTTTTCACAACAGGCTTATCGAATATGTGTAACATCTTTGCATTGAAAATCTCAGCCTCCTCAAGACGTAGAGTCTACTGTGTCACTTCCTGTAGACATCATTTCCTGTCTAGTCTGTGTCCAACTGAACCCCCAGGTTGCATTCCCCCACCACTTTCACCTCTTCTCCCAAGATGAAAACAGTGCTTTTCTCACTCTACTTCCTTCTAAAATTGACAATAATCTCTTCTTTGTTTTATTTGTGTTCAAGATGATATAATTGTTTCTGTCTAGATGAGAGTGGCAGGTAGATGATGTAGATGATTATAAGTTAGCAAACCATAATGGGTCTTGAAAGGTGTTCACCTTCTTCACCTAACTGCTGGAGACTGAGAGGCAGAGGAGGTCTTGGTGTGTCCTGATGTGGAGGGGGGTGAAGCTGTGTTCCGATCCATGACAGAGCTGCAGGGTGACAAAGTGGAGGTGTGACAGGAAAGCTGTGGGCTAGTGAAGGGTGTGAGGTCTGTTTGACTGGAGGCAGGAATTGATGACACTGAACTGAACCTGTGAGAGATCTGTTCAGCTTATTTGCTCTGTCCAGACTTCCTTCAGTCCGATTCCGCTTTAACTTGAAGCCTGTGTTAGTTTTCATCCCTGATCACACATCCCTCAAGTCATTCTGCTGGGGCTGGCTTTCTAACTTTTTCCTGTAGTTTTTCTTGCACTTTTTTTGGCAAAGTTATTTTCATGTTGTCTTCAATACAACACTGTCTCCCTCCCTGAAGGCTTTCTTTATGTTTAGCAACTTTTTCAGATCACGGGTGATCCAGGGTTTGTTATTGAGAAAGCTCCTCGTTCCTGTGGGGCTGATGTTCTCCACAGATAAGCTGATGTAATTTGTCACACATTCATTAATGGCATCAATGTCATCTCCATGTGGTTCACAGATGGAGTTCTAGTCTGTGGCCTCAACACACCCTTTCAGAGCATCTTCAGGTTCATTAGACCAGGTTTTGATAGTCTGATTACTGGTTGCTGCTAAATCTTAGGTGTTTAGGTGAAGGTGAGGAGAACCAGGTTATAGTCTGGTCTTCTTAAAGGAGGCAGGACAGAGGAGCTGTAAGCATTTCTTACATTTGCATAAAATAAATCAAACATCTTATTTTCTCTGGTAGAGACAATTTGTTATAATGTTGGTAATATTGCAGAGAGGGAGATGTTGAAATCTTCAGAAATTTGCATGGATGTTGTTTGTAACCTAGCAACGACTGTGCTGTTGACACCACAGGCGGCATCCGTTGCGATACCAGGTAAGATGTAAAACAATATCAGAATTATTAGAAGATAATATCTAAATGATTAATTTATTCATATATAATTAGCATTATTTCATCAAGTTTTATACTGTGCATCATTCATGTGGGCTCTGAAAGCTCTTTGCTGTGCTGTTGTTTATGTTGGATAACACATTCCCTGCTGCTGTTCATGTAGGTGAGACACATGTTCACACATCATGAAAGTCTGGCTCAGAGCCAGAATAGCAGCACATGGCTCAGTTATTCTGCACTTCAGTCAAGCATGATGTCATATGTGTGAATGGAGCTGAGATGAATACACTTGGCCCAGAGCCAGGTCAATATATCCGTGTCTTTCACCAATACACATTTATATGAATATTTGTGAGGATACATACTGACACATTATCCTATCTTCATCCCTACTACAGACGCTACTCCAAACCATGTTGTAAGTGTCTGAATATGTCTGAGTCTGAATATGAAGGTACATATAGAGAATAATCTGGCAAACCAGAACACCCCCCTCCTTTTCCTCATACACACACACACATCGGGGTCACAAGTTCACTTTTTAGATTTCAAGGTTCCATACTTTTGTATAATTTTGTATGTTGTTTTGTGCTTATGCATGTGTTTGTGTGATTCTGCCTCTTTGGGAGAGGTGGTGTTTGCAATGTGTGTGTGTGTGTGTGTGTGTGTGTTCCTTTGAAGCATAGGCATACAGTATCGCTGTTTATTTGTGACTGTTAATTATGGCCGCCCCCCTTGTCTGCTCCCCAAATCAGTGCACAGCTGCACGGCCCCCTGTGTAAGCCAGCGCTGCATCTAATGTCTTATTATTCACGCTGTCTGTCTGCTTACCAGCCATCCAGAGCCTGCGGGATGGAGGGGGATTTTGGGTTGTGTGTGTGTGCATGTATGATGAGGGGCTTATGTATTAACAAAGTGGTAATGGAGGGTTAGTCCAATTGCTTAATTCATTGGCAATACTTAATTAGAAGCGATATGATGGTGTGATTGGACCCACTGATGGATGCAGACTGAGACTTCAAGGCATTTTAGGATCAGGGTTATGAGATGCTGAGTGTGTGTGTTACCACGTGTGCCTAGTGAAAGGAAGAGGAAGTCATTATCTTTTAATCATGTCTTCTGTTTTTCACCATTTTCCCTTCTCTCTTTTGTCTCCTCATCTCCCCCTTTTTGTCTCTAAATTCTCCCTGAAGCCTCCCCCCACTTAGTCCCACCTCCCTACGTTTCTCCAGCTGCCTCTCAGTTTCAGTCTCCTTGTCATCTTCAATCAACCCCTCTTTTCTACAGCACTTCCCCTTCTTCCTCCCATCATGACTTTCTTTAACCTTCCAGGGGGACATGTGTCATAAATGATTGCACACTATGCTTTCATGACATTTTGTTGGACTTGAGCTGTAAAACAAAAAGAATAGACATATTTTACAGCCTTTTGGCTTTATTGAAAAGTACTGCGCTGTTGTGTGTAGCAGGAAGCTACATTCAATATGTGACTCAAAATGACTTGGCCTTATGTCAACTGTTGGACTGCTGCAGACTCTTGTGCAAAGTGACAGAACTGAGCAGAACATTGTCATATGCACTTTTTATTAGCTCTAAATCTTCTTTCCATGCTGTGGGTCTATGACATATTGCAAAGCTTTGGAGAAATTCGAGGCACAGTATGTGTAGAGACAAGCCCTCAAAGCCTTGAATACAAAAACACAACTGACATGCTTAGCATGTGATTTATAGCTTCCTTTTGAATATTCCCAATTAATGTTTAAAGTATAAAATTATTGTTATATATAGTTATCCCAAGGATGAAGCCATTCTTTAGTTTAAGAACGTTCAAGCTCTGGAATGCTTTGGCTAAATTAAAAGCAAAGTCCTTCCCACTTCTTCTTTTTACATGCCATTCTTTTGCTATCCTAGTCAGACTTACTCTTTTAATGACAAATTTATTGTCTGACTAAGAGACTGCAATTATAAACTTGTCATCATGCTAAAACTGGCAAATTTACACTTGTGATTAATGAGTATTTTCTTTCCTGAAAAACTAAAATAATATCAAGTATCACCCCTGAAGAAAGTGCCATTTAACAAAATATGCAGGGAAGAAACTAAAGAAATAAAGTTATTATAGTACTCTAGTACAACACCAATCCGTAGAGATGGCAGGATGTTGCAGTCAGTGGTTTTGGCTGAACCAAAATAATCCCAAAGCATTGGAACAGACAAGCAGTTGAATGGACCGTACCGGCGGTGATGGAATGTCAGACCTCACCTGAATGTTGTTGAAGTCTCATAGGCAAAGTCATCGAAACACTGAAGACAGTAGACAACATCCTGGCAACTCCAGTCATGTCTGCACAGCTCGATCACCCTCTAGTCTCTAGAAGCCTTTTTTTTTAGCAAGTTAGTTGTGGTACTTTGGACTTTATGTCCAGCAAAAGTTCAGCATTTGTCCCTACAAACAACCAAAATAATGAATGGAGTTTTACAAAAGTCATATGTTTCATAATCCTTTTTTAAATAGATTGTGACTAACCCAGTTATTCAGAGTGTCTTATAGTTCACTATAAGGAAACAAGCAGAATGATCTCTTGTGTGAATGTTTGTTTAACTCTTTGGATAGATTCATTAATGTGTGTGTGTGCCAAATAATGAATAATTATATGCAGGTATCCATTGAAACTCACTGCTGTGGGGTGAATAGGTCACTAATTTCTAAAATGAAATCCTAATGCACACTTGCAGACACTGGCATTAACACACACACACACACACATTCTCAGAAGAGTCTGAGAAGCCCCGTGGGACTCCTGTAGTACTCTATCTCCAGCCTGTCTAAATACAGGGCAGGATTGTCCTCCACATCAAAGGTAGCCTAATCGTCCTCCATAGGAGTTTCCTCTAAAATGCAGGCTAAATTTTTCACAAAGCGAGTTTTAGGTAGAAATTACAGTAGAATTACAACAACCATACTTTAAGAGGTTAGGACTGCCATCCCAGATTGTTGTGGTCTTTGTTGAAGCAAGCTCTAATGCCATAGCTTCCTAGCTGGCGTTTTTTGGGAACTTTCTATTCATGGCAAAACAAGGTTTTCATGCTCTATAACCCAGACGTGTCGTAACAGGCTAATGAACCCTCTTCATAGTTGTTGTACAGTGTATGGTGTCTGAGATTGGTAT
The DNA here is from genome assembly GCA_037177055.1 of Atherinosoma microstoma. Classification (NCBI taxonomy): domain Eukaryota; kingdom Metazoa; phylum Chordata; class Actinopteri; order Atheriniformes; family Atherinidae; genus Atherinosoma; species Atherinosoma microstoma. The sequence goes on from JBBBVU010000013.1 coordinate 18,140,873, forward strand.
GTGGGAAGGTGGGGGGCAGGGGTCTGCTTTGACACCCTAATCCTGCAGCCTAGCTTGGCTTTGTAGAGACCTTAGCTGGAAGGAGAGAGAAGGGAGGGATGGAAAGAGTGAGAGGGAAGAGGAGGGGGTTTGTCAGGGGCAGTTGATTGAAGAGGGGGTGCTGGGAGTGTGGGGTTTGACAGAGAGGGAGAGGGAAAGGGAGGGGAGTGAGATAGGAAGGCAGGATGAGAGCGAGAAGGTTTGTTCATTCTCCTGCTCTCACTATGAAAGGAAACAAAGAATACTGAATGGCCTGACTTATGACAACAGGACTTCTTAGACTGAATTAGCTGTTCAGCCTCTGCCAACCTGACTGCCTGTATTCTGCTACTGGCCTCTTCTACTGCTCTTCCTCCATCAGTGCTCTCTCTTAGCTGAAGACATCTCTTAGCTGCTCTACGTCTGCTCTACGTCCTCTTCTGGATTCTACATGTGAGTGGCTCTAATTGTCTGTGTTCATGCCTGTCAATATAGTTTAATGATGGTCTGCTGGTTTCACCATCACTTCTGTTTTCTACAGAATGCAAAGTGCGCCCCCCCCCCCAGACAGACTAGTAAGCTAGACTTTGTGTTTTGGTATATTTTCTTCATTTATAGCTTTTCTTTTCACGTGTTGGCTCTTTTTTTTCTCAGTTACTTACAGGTGTGTCTTCCAAAGCAAGTTAGGTAAGGATGGAAGGAGGAAGAATGCACAAGTATATGTTCTTTTCAATAATGACAGGAATACTCACAGAGCTCACTGTTGACCCCCTGTAATAGATTACTTTGAATCCTCAAGTTATCAATTCACTGCAAAAGAAAAAAAAATGTAAAAAAAATCATTCAAGGGTAAAGTTTAATCCAAATGTGTTAAACCAGCATCTTTATGCTGGGAGCTAATGCTAAAATGACAGCTGGTCACATCTGCTTTTGCTGCTATCAACACACAAACCAAGAGTGCAAATGATGTCTTGCTTAAATATTTAGTTGTGGTTTTCTGTAGCTGAAGGGCAGACAGCTTGATTGTTGGCTTTGCAGCAGCATTGGCACATTGTGGGTCAGACTGGCATGGGAACTTACAGGGTGGGGCCACCTCTCTGACTATTGGTCACTCCGGAAGAGAAGGTGGTAGTCTGGTGCAGACATCAGGGTTTTACTTAAAGGAAATATGGATTTTAGACCATTAGTTGAATAATAGTGAGATTTTTCTATTACAGCGATCATCACAGTCTCTGATGATTTATGATCAAATTTATAAATGTTTGAGCTGGGCTTCACCACTGATGTGCCACATTGATCACTACAGGTTCACAATAGTTTCAGTTTAATATGGATTTGGCTGGGGACACTTTAGTAATACCAGTACCAATTTTGCTCAGATGTGAAAAAGATGACCCAAATTATTGCATGACATGCAAGACTGAAGTGAATAAAGATTTACAAATAGTTAATGCAAATAGCTAAGTGCTAATAAAAATAATTAGATGCATGCCTTATCATTTTTAAATTCATCATCTTTTGAATAATAAGACTGTGAAACAATATGATCACTTCTGGGGATATATCTTACATTATAATGTTAAATCATCACCCATCTCTGTTGTTACTTACTAGTGTTGACTCATAGCCAAATCTCTAATAGTCAGTAGGAGATGATACACACAGATGCAAGGCTTTAGACTGTTGCATTGCCACTGTGAGACGCTCACTGTTGATGTTTGTGCTCCTTGTATATACAGTATTATATGTACATTTGACTGCTCATGCAGGTAAATCCAAGAGACAAAGTTGATAGCAAAAGTTGATATTTGAGTTTATCTTCCTTTTACTAATTGCATTACACGTTCCACTTTAAAGCAAGTCTCCAAAGCTTTACAGAAAGTTTCACTCTTGACATGTTTGTGCTGACTTGTATAGCAATTTTGTGTTTCAGTATCCACCCCCTGATGGAAGAGCTACATGTATGCCTGGTGTAATTCCCTAATGGGCCTTATTGAAAGAGCAGCTTCAGCCAGCAGTCAAATATGCTCAATATCCATCAGTCACTTATAGTCAATAACACAAAGCAGAGGACAGTGGACTCTGTAGCTGTTACAAAAATGACCATCTCTGTTTCGAAATTGGATTCAGGACTTGGTGATACGATGTTTACGGTGACAACATTGGAGAAAGCTTATAGCTTCTGTCAGATCAATTTTTCTCATTTCAGATGGATAGAGGCAAGTGTCTTAAGACTAACCTTTTAAACTCCAGGATATGTGAACAGTGGGTAGGATATTCCTTGGCTGTTTATATTTTTCTGCTAGGAGTGGGGATTTCTAGACACCTCATGATTAAATTCAGGTTTTTTTTGTTTGTTTCTTTTTTCCCTATACAGGACTCCTTTTTATCCTCCCCATGTGACTAACAGACTTTCAAAGACAAGTATTTGTTAAAGTCCTTAATCAATTTACTTCCAATACATTTTGATTAATAAAACAAATAGAAGAGATGTAGCCAGTCAACTGGAAGTTCATATTTACCAACATATTTCCGAGCATTGAAAAATAACTAACAGGAAAAGTGTGCCTGTAGCAGAGCACTTCCTGCAAACTTCCTCCTGCAGTTCCTCCTTTTGTGTTCCAACATTACCTTTATAATCAGATCAATTTTTGACATTTCTGGATCGTTTTAGGATCTTTCATGTCTGTCTGCATCTCAATGCATTTAAGATTTTATTATTTCCCCCTATTTTCAGCTCTGTGAGAACTCAAAAGATAATTGAAAAGAGAGTGTGAGGAGGTCAGAGCCTCAGGGGCTGAGATAAAGGTGAAGAGGGATAACATGAAAAAAAGAGCCGGGTTATGATGAAGGTGGACCCTGCTTAAGAAAAAAAAAAGGTCTTCCAGCTGAGCCCCTCATTATAATTCTATATCTTTCATGATATGAGAAATAGCTTTTTGATACAGTAATTCTCTGCTATTTTTTTTAAACAGTGTGTTTATGTTTAAAGACTCCCCCCCCCAACTCAGTACCATGGCACAACCTGTAGTCAGTCTACAGGGTTGAAGGGAGCCAAATGAAATGTTTCCTACTCTGTCTGTGAATGCCCTGCAAGCTAAAATTCCTCTATTATGACTGCAGTTTAACATAGTAGCTAAACTGTCCTTTATCCATCTTTGCATCTGCATCCTTCCGTTTATCCCACCACCCACTCCTCCCCCTGTATGTTATTCCCAAGTCAGCAGGCCACATATTGACCTTTGAATCCTCCCATTTCTCTCTTATGGAGCTCAAACAGAGACGGGAAATAGAATATTTGTCTGATAATGCACACATGCACAAACCATCCATGTGCAAACAGATGCAGTCTCACTGGCACATGTGCACTTGCAATTGAAATATAGTATCCCCTTGGTTCCCTAAGACTTGCATTGTTATGCTTTCTCAAAGTAAGGGTCATTACTGTTTAATGGTGCAGCCCATTCCACAATATTTGATGACAAAGCTGTTTGTTCTCAGATCAAAAGATTAGCTTCACTGAGACATAACTCGATCAGCGTGTTCAAGGGCCTGCCAGAATCCGGAGCTGTCACAGAGCATGGCGGCCTCTCTATTGTGTGGTTGTCAAGCTGGTCGGCTGTTGTGGTGTGCAAACTTAGACACGCTGGCACACACAGACATTTACTGATGTACACACACACATGCGTGTACGCACACAGAACTTATTACCAGAAAGAGTCGGTGTCAGGTCAGGAGGCTCAGCCTGTGGACAGCACTGTATTGTTGCTGGCTTCCATCTCTCTTGGACATTTAACAGTGCAGGCATTCATTTGTTTCTGGTGACTCAGGAGCAGCAGGCAGCACTGCAAACAGTGGGACCAACAACACCTGCCTTCACCACACTGTTGTGTTTTACAGGGCTTGAAGGGCAGAGGATAAGCAAAGACAAATAATTTTGTTTGTAAAGATTCATACATAGCAACTAACATTCTAGTTGAATTTAAACAATATATGAACAGTCATGGGATTGTTCGACAGGGTAATGATAAAACAGGATGTAGGATTCATTCAATCATACAATTAATTCTTCCTCCTGAAACAATATCTTTTGTCAAGTGTCTGACTCTCCTATCATCAGACATTATCTCCAGAAAGACCCTAATCTTTCAACAGATCTTAGGAAATTTTTATCCAACTTTTAAGTGGTAAGCAACTGAGTATGTTTTGTGAGCATAGTGTGCTTTGAGAGGGGCTGGCAGTCAGCCCTCTCTGTGTGAAAATGCCTTTTGTCAACAACCGCAACAAAAAAATCTCCATCCCGTCACCCTTAGTCTGACCCTCAGTAGTGTCTTTTATACAGAAACACAATAACATCTTACTACCTTCCAAATCATCCATGATCAGCTGAACACTGCAAATTCAGTGACCTACTTTTGTTTTTCAAGTAGACTTCATGTGAACAGGAAAGTATTGCAACATTTGATGATTACCTAATTTTTTTTAATGTGTTTTTGTTGCATTGTAAAGTTTCTGCATTTGACTGGTTTAGTTTTTCTTGGAAAAATATATTTTTGACAATAATTTTGAAAGCATCTTCACTTAACTTCACGGCTAAAGTGGTGGATAAGTATTGTGTATGTAGTGCCACCTTAAAAGCTTTCTACCTTCACCAGATCTATCAATCTTTCTTCTTTTCTCTCTTATAATTTCTCTTTCTTCATTTATCATAATGAAATTCCCAACATGCAAAAGTTTACCCGTTGATAGCTTTTTAAAGTATGACCACCAGATATAACACGTGCCTCGATCCTATTTCAGCCACTGCATTTTAATTCTGTCTGTGGGAAAACAACAGCTGTGAATTTAGTTAAAGCTGGCAGCAATATTTCTACTTTGGGTAAAATGTTCCAGACATACCACACTAAATGATCTTTTAAACGTCCCTTGCACAGCATATCATCGGTCAAATATTCAGACGAAATTTTTCACGCTTTTAAAAGAGATGTTTTTAAAAATGCTGATCTGTATACATGACTACAGTTTCAACTTCTGTGTGTGTGTGTTTAAAAAACATTCAGCATTTCCTAACCAGAACCTGCATCTGGTACCCTGTGGTGCCAGTTCAACCAGCCTGGCAGTGTGATGCTGAAGCAGTTGTGCACACACACAGAACACCAAGGCACAGCTGAGCTAATGACTCATCTCTCTTCCCCCCTCCCTGCCTTTTTCTCTCTTTCTCTATCTATCTGTTCCTCTATTTGTCTGTCTCTGTCTAGGAGACATCACTCAGAAGGGCTATGAGAAGAAAAGAAGCAAGCTGTTGGCACCTTACATCCCACAGATACAAGGTAAGGCACATGGGCCTGCTTTCATGAAAGCTCTATTTTAGCTGTGGATGTATGTTTGATTAGCAGTTAGCATTATTTTCTGATGGAAGCTAACAGAATCAGAAAATGCATCTTATACATTTTACTTTTACAGTAAAATTGTAGTTTTCAAAGACTTTTTTCCACCACAGTGAAATCCCCCAACATTATACATGAACAATAAAAACACATTAAAAGAAAGCCAGACCTATGTCTGAAGAGATGTTACACAACGATATGATGATGAAGTTGCCATGAAGAATATTGTTGTGAAATTTGACACATTTATACTTTACTCGTGTACTTTGAGAAGTCTGCTGTGCATCCTCCGTTCTTCAGAACCAGAACTGTTATGTTGGTTCTGTGAGCCCTGACTCTGTTATCTACTTTACAGTCCTCTATGAGTCATTTGGCTTACAAAATTTGAAAGGAAAATAAGTATAGACTATGAGAAACAAAGGAAAGGAGGACATAATGGGAGCTCAGAATATTAGTGTCTGATTGATTGACAGGTAGTTGAGATATGAATCAGAAGGGTGGAAATTGCAAATCAGTTTAAATGTTTTTTTTAGGCTGCTCTTCCTGCAATTGCTAATTTCTTGTTAGATTTATATTATCCTTTGTTAGTTCATTTTGCAGAATGCTACAATGAGGTAACTTGGGGAGACAAGAGGGGTGTAAAACGTAGGTATCTGAATGTGTAGGGGCTACATGCTGTATCTTTCTATATTTATCAGGTGTTCTCTTTCATCGTTATTGATGCAATCATTTAGTTATTCTGCAAGTGTTTGAAGTGAATACGACAGAGGAGTTTCTGTTTGTGTGCATGTGCTTCTTTGTGCTCTGTCTGGTGTTCATAGTCTTTGGTTTGGCCTCCTCCCAAAGTACCAAGCCTGAGTGGAAACCAGAGTCTGGTGTGGGCTGCTCGCTCAAGGCTTTCCACTGTAGTTAGCAGGACTGTTATTTAGCTTGGGTGGATCATTTCCTTGACTCTTCTGCTCTGTCACTCTTAAGCATTCTTTTGTGCTCTTCATTGTTTGATGTATTCAGTTTAGTTCTTACATAAGGAAGTGAACAATTTGGAGCAGGCATTGGCAGGTTTAAGAAACATCCTTCTGGGACAAAAAAAAAGAAAAGAAAATCAGGTTAGGTTTTTGCTTAGCTTGCCTTCACCCCTCCTTATTTAACACGTTTCTTAAAAACATGTAAGACTTTAATCAAAGATTACAAGACCAAAGATCCAACCTTTTACCATATTCCACAGTTAATTAAGACTCCATGAGCAAAGACTAAGGAGGACACCATTATTGTAATACAATCACAAAAACACAAACACCTTCATAGATACATACAGAGAAAACAGAAGTAGAGATTTTGTGAATACAATCCATCAGCTTGATCAAACTCTGTGTAAGGAAAACGGCAGACAACAGAGCAGATTAGACTAGAGGTATTATCATGCTGTGGAGGTTTGCTTTTGCTGCACACATCATGTAGCATTAAAGAATGTTTTGATAGCAAAAGATGAGTGTTTTTAAACTGTTCAACAATGAATCTTGACCAAAATGTAATTGGAAACTGTTGGAAAAAGCCAATTTCTGTATTGCAGAGGACTCCTGGAAGCTCAAAAGAACTTGACTGCAGGTGAATGAAAGTTTATCATAAAAAAATGACTGTAAAAGCTATATTTATTCTGTATAGGCAAGGCAAGTTTATTTGTATAGCACATTTCATGTACAGGACAATTCAAGGTGCTTTACATACAAACATTA
>JBBBVU010000013.1:18148110-18169607 GCA_037177055.1 Atherinosoma microstoma
ACAGTAGTCTAGTCTACTAAAGATAAATGCATGGACAAGTTTTTCTAAATCCTGTGGAGACATCAGTCCTTTAATCCCCTATGTTCTTTAAGTTTAAGTATAGACCACTTATGAAATTTAATTCAGAACAATATTGTGTTTTGAATGAAATTCTGGATGTGATTAATGCATGCAACTCATAACTTGATGCATATCAAAGGTCATTTACTCTCTTGGAAATAACACACACATCTGTAAGCAAGTGCTGGCTTCAGACAGGTGGTAAAAATTCATCAGGGGTTGCTGTAAACCAATAAAGACATCTGCTTATGATGGAGCACACCTCTGATTGGCTCAGTGTGGTGTGTCTCCGAAGTGTGTTCTGCCCAGCAACCGGGTCTGGCGTCCTGGCTCGTTTCATAGACGTGTATTCTCCACTAGCTGATTGTACTGTCGGAGCGACATAGGGGAACCAGCATGTATTAATGAGTCTGTCTGTGCTCAGAGGATGTGATGCGTGTACTGGAGTACGTGACATGCACTATGTGTCCACAAATCCCTTCAGGCTATTTTTTTTCTACTTTGTGAAATACTTAAAACTCATATTGTTTTGTAGATTTAGTTTAAGTGTGTGAATGTTGCTCTTCACTGCAGTGTGTGTGCTGTTGCAGTCTGAGAGTTGCTGACTGCATGGAGTTTGCTGATCCTCACTAAGCTGCTGCTGAAAAGACGGACAGTCTGATCACTGGCTGGCTGGCTGGATGGGTGTCTGACGGGTCAGCCAGTTAGATCCAACATGTAGCTGACTGAATGTGGTGTGCCAGGACTCTGTCTAATTTGTATACTAGCAAAGGCAGTCACTTTGTTCGGCTCACTGGGTCAGGTTAAGAAACTAAATTCACAAAGCAAGTATCGTGCTATTTAACATGCATTCGCAGAAATAATTATTAGACCACCCTTGTTTTCTCATTCATAGTTCATTTTAAATGCCTGGTACAACTAAAGGTACATTTGTTTGGACAAACATAAAGATAACTAAAATAGCTCATAAGAGTTTAATATAAGAGCTGAAATCTGGCCATTTCCCATGGTTTTCTTGATAATAACCTAAATCACTGAAGGTTTTGCAGCAATAGCTATGGCATTGTATTGCCAAAAACTGCTTTTATGCATTTTTTGTTTGTTTTAGTCACATGATACACACAGGAGTCAGCACTTTAAAAAATGAACAAGGAATTGAAGAAAACAAGGTGGTCTAATAATTTACTTGACCAAAGTCAAGAGGTTTATCAGGATCAATCTTGATGTGTTTAGCAAAATTACATTAATTTCATTCAGCTGCATTTTCCATTGCATCTATTTTGACTGCATACTTCCAACAAATGCATCACAATAAGAGATTCAGAGGAAAAATGGAAGTTGTGGAAGATTGGAAATTGTATTGTGACCTTGTTTAATGCAGTAGTCTTGGGTTTCCCTCTGTTGCTGACAACTAGGTAATTAATGGAGATCAAATGATTGCATAAGCTAAAGGATTAATCAGTGCCACCATAGTGCAGTTCACTGAGAGGATGACAAGTTTGAGAAGTTGATATTTTTAGAATGTGCTATTTAGAATATGTTGTCTTTTTGACACTCATGGTGCTTAATCACCTTTTTCTGATACATCCGTGAAATTTGCTTTCCTTGGAAAGCTGTGAGAGAGTGTGGATTAATTAAAGAAAATACTTTTACAATTACAGGCTACTGAATTCAAAGAAAGCAGCCTAAGTAGGGATTACCATTAAGCTTGTGAATGGTTTGTCTAGTTGAGCAATATTCTTCATTTATTTTTCTCTCCAATGCTCATTCTATGAAGAGTTATTTAGCTAAATTTTTGCATTTGAAAATTTAGACAAGGATTTGCTTTATTTGGCACTTTCCATCAATTGTCCTCTCCGGGCCTTGGTCCTGTTTCTCTGCAGGTGTAGATCCATCCCTGCAGATTGACAACAGAATCCAGGCTTCTTCCCAAGCTGCTCTTCCAGGTTCCAAACTCAACAAGTCCCGGGCTGCCAACACCCGGGATGAGCGCTTCAGATCTGGTAACTATGAGCCCCTCCTTCTATTAAGGTTTTAATGTCAGGTATTGTTCTTTTACCCTGTAGCTAAACTCCGTGCATGTGTTTGAACAGATCTGCACACAGAGGCCGTCCAAGCAGCTTTGGCAAAGTACAAAGAGAGGAAGATGCCCATGCCCTCCAAGAGGCGATCTGTGCTAGTTCAATCTTCAGTGGAGGCATGCACCCCGCCAGGTGAGACCTCTGTCCCTTTACACTGTCCACTTTTCTCAGATGTTGTGCTTTGTGCACATAGCTTTGGTTAGTGTTTCCATAGAGTTGTTTGTTTCATATGTTCCCATGAGCTTTGGCGTGTGGGATGGTGACACTTTGTTGTGTTCAGTGATTGAAAATGATATTGCCCAGAAAGAAAATGCGCAGTATGATGAATGTGTCCATTCTTTGTGACAACAAAGGGCTCGGTTCTCACCGTTGTGTTCCCAGGCAGACCTCCCCACATGAGCTGCATAATTGATGCATAATCAGATTTTTAACATCGTCTCAAAATGTCAAACTTTGCCTGCTTTGATAACTGGATTGTGAGTCAGCTCATTTGAATTTTTGTCTTTTTATTACATCTTTCTGCTTCTATTTTCAAGGCCATTGAATATCTTTTGTATTTATTTTATTCTTTTGGCAAGTAATCTGTGTAAGATTTGGCAACAGTCCTCCAAACACTGCAGTGACTTTATCTTTGGTGTATGATGTGGGGGACCTTAGAGCCTCAAGCCTTGGATAAAGAGAGAGGACACAGCAGAGGAGCAAGTAACCGGATTAAGAGCTTAGACACTGGGGTTTGAATGGCAGAAATAGAGGGGCTCTTCATAGTTGTTTTTAGGTACTCTGAGGGATCTACTGTACTCAGATAATGTGCGTAGGCTGACAAACCATCAGCAACCGTACATACAGGATGATATTAAGGGTGATAACAGTTGGAACAAATGTTCTTGTTATTTCAACATTTCATTCAAGATTTGATATGAAATAGCAAAGAGATTTCATAGGTTCCGTACAAGTATCAGTGTTTGCAGTCTCTTGTCCAGCTTATCTGCAGGAGCAGGAGTCAGTTTACATTTAGCATGTGAGATTAAGTTGAACTACTAGGAATCTGGATGAATGAGGGGGCATTACCATGCAACACAAGTTCCTATCTACAATTTAGAAAGTCATTTGAACCACAATTTCTTAACTATGTTTCTTCACTGAAGTTATTTTAGCATTAATGCAGCAGATGTACGAATACAAGATTGGACTGATATTAGCATTCAGCTCAGCACCTGCTGTGCACTGGTACAGCTGCTTGTTATCAATGAACAACTTCTTTAACAATAAAAAAAAGTACCACATTTACTCCACAGATAAACCAGGAAGCTCCAATGTGTTTAATTTGATTTTTAGTCATCACTGTCATTCAAGAGCCCACAACTGTTATATTGTGTAAAGTTTAACCAATAGGACTGAATCTGTGAAACAGATATGGCTTTTAACTGCTTGACAGAAACTTTGTTATTACCTGTCTTTGTTTGCTTGAAAAAATAATATATGCACTTAAATAGCTGAGGTCTGTCTGCTTCTACCCCTTTCATGTCTTGGGCATCCTCTGCCTACCTCAATCTGTCTCTCTTCACTATATGTTTTTAATTTTCCCAGCCTGTGACAGATATCCCCTCCTCTTTTCTCCATCAGTTTTTTCTCCCATTTTTTTCCTGACTGTAATTACTTTGAATTGATTCTCTGACCCCCCCCCCCTTCCATTGTAACGTGTGTCAAAGTTACTTGAGATTGAGGGAAGCAGGAGCGATGAAGAGGAATAACAAACAGAATCATAAATGTGAGATAACCCACATGAGTCTGCTGGTTGTGGAGACATCAAAACGGTTCAATCATATTCCACCTCCTTCAGCCTTCCCCTCGACAGCCTTCACAAAACTAAGAGGAAGCTTGAAGAAAGTAGCAGTCATTTTAATAGTGTCTCAGTTGGTGGACTTTGGTTGTGTAAGTCTTTTGTAAGATTAATTATGTGAAGACCTGTTTGTTTGGGAAACATTAATTAGGCATGTGCTGATCAAACACAGGATGTTTTGTCTCAACCTCTCAGTAGACTTTTTTCCTATTGTTAGAATTTTCCTTCGTACTGCATGCTAAAATGTTTTAATGTGGTATTTTGAGATGGGAATGAGTAGTGTTTAGTGTTCTTGGAGTTGCTGAGCATCTGTCACTATTCACATTGTGAACGATGTATAGTGGGAAAAGTTGTGACCTTTTTTGTGATCCTTGTTGATGTCATTGTTTAGTTCTTTGTTTCTTTCTAAATGAGTGGTATCTGAGCACCTTTTATTGCTCTCATTTCACTGTGTTCTGCAGGATACCAATCTAAGAGTAGCCTGCTGTTTTGTATCTTAAATAAGCCTTTAAAAAGAACAGACATGTGTGGCAGATGAAGAGGAATGTATTCATTTTGAATTATCCTAACATTGCTTTGAAGGTTTTCCTATTTGGGTTATTTCTAAGTAGACCAACTGCTTACATTAGCCTCCAAGGAGAGATGGTAAAATCATCATGGTTAGGTTTGAGTCCATGTAATATTTCTTTGAAGTTGACTGATTATACTCCCCATATTTTCTTACCGTTATTTAATGCTGGATGTTTAAATGAATCTCAGTTTCAAATAAAGAGGTACAAGATTATGTGACACAAAAGTGAAGGTTTAGTTGACTGAACACTAGTTTTTCCAACATTTTCTCACAACAGATAACATCAGATTAGAAGAACCTTGTTTTATTTTTTTATCCGGTTCAGCCACAGTAAACCTTCAAAGTCAAACTAAGGCCTTCTTGCTGGATCAGCTGCCATTGAAGAGCATATAAAGAAAAATAAAATCTTCATATGCAGCTTGTTGTTGGAAAAACTAAATCATCTGTTATCCCACACACCATGCAGGTAAAGAGCATAACCTCAATGTTCCCATCTCCTCTCATATTCTAGATGCATACACAGACACACGTGTAAGATATGTCTATTAAACTATTTGTTCCCCAAATTATGAATAATGCAAAGCTTCTTTACTGGAGTCTCAAAATAAAAATACAGTAAATAGCCAAAAATAAGTATGATAGGTCCACTTTAACCCTTAGTCGCCACTTCTTATTTTTCTATTTATTTGTTTGTTTTTTATTGATTTATTTAGTGTATTTATGTGAATATGATTAATTTATCATTATCTTTTTTTATGACTAATCTATTATTTAAGTAACTTTTATTCTTTTCCAGTCTTTTGTTTTTTTTCTCCTTATTTTTTATTGTATTTTTTCATTTTATATAAGATTTTTGACAGGTTGAGTCAAATAAAAGACAGCTAATTTACTCTTTCTTGTCTTGTCACATGTATATGATTCACACTGTATACTTGCAGTGTACCCATGTCTTTGTGTGGCCAATTTTACAGACAAATACCAAAATATACTCTGCCTGAGAAACCATAAGTCTTTTTATAAATGAGCATTCCTCCTTGCTTTTATCAGTGTCCATATTTATTAAAATCATCTTGCCATCCGACTGGTTTATATGTACTTTACCCAGTACATACAAGTACAATGTATCATCTTCACATCAGCTAAGCCATGCAGAAATACTCCATCTTGTTTTTGTCCTGGTGACGCTTTAGCCAGCCCCGTGTTCTTGTCCTCTGTTATGACGCTGACCTGTCTTGACCTGTACAACACAGACACCTCCTCAGCGTCGGAAGACGAGGGCTCGCTGCGCCGGCAGGGACGTCTGGCCACCTCCACGCCCTACCAGGGCCACGGCCACCCAGCCGTCGAGCACTGGTTTAACCGTGTCATCCAGGGCTCGTCCACCTCATCTTCCGCGTCATCCACCTCATCCCACCCTGGAGGGAGATCCATCACCAACACCACTGCTCACGCAGCCCTCAACGCCAACGCCACAGCAACCGCACTGGCAGACCTAATGGCGCACACCCAGCTAGGTCAGTGACACTCAGTCTCACATGGCATCATATGTAGTTAAGCCAGTCTCCTCTTTTTTTTTTCTCTTTTCTTTTTTTTTTCAGTTGAAGTTCTGCCCTTCAGTCAGACTCTGAAGGCAGATTTTATACTTTTCTTTTGCTCTAACATTTGGTGAGCTAGTCAGCATTTTGGCTATATTGAAGGGAAACTCAACTTGTATTATGCCTTGCAACTGTTTTTCTACAACAATAGTGTAATTGGACACATCAGAGACCTCATCTCCCTCTAGATACACAAAAACACTTGATGGTGGCAAGACAAAAAGGAAACCAGCAACAGATTTATATCACATCTCCCTAATTAGTCGTCGCCTTCTGCCATCTCGCTCAGTCATGTCAGCAAGCTTACAGCCTCATCGCGCTCACAACTGCTTTTTCATGTTGCCATTTGAGTGTCAGACGCTTGTTAATGAATTTCAGAGGAACCATAACCGTTAGTCTCAATGTAAAATGGTGTCATCCATGCTCATACGTGTGGGTCACATGTGTCTGTGCGTTGATGGCTCAACGATATCCTGTCAGCATGGAGCTGTCTCCATTATTTATTTTTCTCCTCAGCACATCTCCCTTCAAGGTTGCTGTCATAAAGTAACAGCTGTGACTGGTGCTGAATAAAGCTGTAAATAAATCTCTGTGTGACGTTCACCTCAGCAGACGACTACAAATATCCCATCTTATCTGGTCAAGATTTTAAGATATCTTCTTTAAAGCTCAAACTTGAGCTTTGGGTCTGAAATCACACATGTAACAAGAGACCTCAACTGACATGTTACTGATGTTTGCGATCTGGATCCAACAACGGTGTTAAGCAACGCTTCAGCATTAATTTATTTTCATTTTTCACACCATCAAACCACAGCAACATTTGTAAATAGTTGTGCTATGGAATAAAACGGTTCAGCCTCTGCATGGATAATAACTTTGTGTTTGGATCGGCCCTGATATGGCCATTTTTGAGGTTGCGATTCTTGTTTTAAGCAAGACTGCATCATATTCAGTGTCTGATAGTTTGATAGTGTCAGCAAAAGCTAAATGCAACAATTCTCCTAAATGTAGAGGTTTGTGGCAGATCTGTCATAATGGATTGCTTCAGGTGGGCCGAAATGATGCTTTCGAACCCTACTAAGGTTGCAGTTTTTGTTCAAGGAAGTTTTAGCATGATGAAAAGTGATCTGTGATGTGTTGCTTTGATTGTGAGTCATCTTCTCAGAACTGGACACAAAAGTAGCTACAAATACAAGCCATCACAAGGCAGTTTGTTTAAGGTGGATTTATTACTGGCTGAGGAGGTTGTATCAGTTGTATCATAGCAGGATATTGAGATGGAGGTAAAATCTGTGGAAACATACATAGTTCTACAGCTGAAGTTGACCCTGCAGATGACAATAATGCTCCCATGCTCCAAATGAAATCCCTCAGCTGTTGGAGCTGTGTGTTTACTTAGCCATGAGCTAGATTTTCACATAATTGTGACAGCACTAAGTAGGCCTGACCTTTTAACCCCACACACCCCACTGATCACAGATAACCACACAGCGCCCCCTGACGTGACGGGGCTGTCGGAGCGCTCCTTGCTTCATGAGGAGCAGCCCCAGGTGGCCTCAGTACGAGGTGTTTCCCGCAGCTACAACCACCACACCAGCGTCATGGAGACAGCAGATGGTGAGTTTCCTGCTCACTCTCTCACACACAGAAAGTTGCCCCCCTTTTCCTTTCTCCCCTGCTGTCTGTCCCTCTGCCTGCCCGTCTGACTGGCACAAACTACTGACTGACCCTCTCATGTTGCCACGGTAACCTCCCCAACCCCCTGAAAAAAATCTTTAGATTTCTACCTTAATGTTGATGTTGTAAACTAATGAATCAAAAGAAAGGGAGAGGAAAATTCTGCTTATTCTGCTGTTTGGTATATGAGAAATGTCAAATCCATGCCAGATTTATATCTTTTGCCATATAAATGATTAAAAATGACAACAATAACAGAAACGGTGACAACAAGCGATGGTGCAACAACTCTAGGAAATCATTGGAAGCCCTCCCTCACCTTCAGGTGGCAGCTGGTGGATTTCATGCACACACACAAGCAAAAAGTTGCCAGGATTGTTTCACTGACATCCTGATGTGTCTCTCCCCCAGGCTGTGAGTGGGGAGGTGAAGGATCCCTCACTTTAATTGATGGTATTTATAACTGTTCCTCCAACTCTATGGCAGTCTGCTGTATGTGCACTCTGCTGCGTGTGCATTTATGTTTCTCTGTGCTTGTGGCTCTGCCTTCGCCTCTGCTGTCAGGTTTTAGCACTTATCAAAAGCATTTGTGTTTTCAGAAATGTATGAAATGCTACAGAGAAGTCAGTCATACTCTGTATGTGTGTGTTTTGATAACACTGTCTAACCTGGACGTTCTCAGAATTGACTTTTGTTTAAACAGATTGTGTGAAAATGTCTTTTAGAACAGGTGTTACTATGTATTTGGTCTTGTGAATAATTAACATGCTGATATTATGCTTGCTTATCTCAAAGTGAGAAAGCTAAGATCTGTCAGTTTGTGTCTGACTACACATTTTAACACCAGGCTGTTAGCCTGTAGACACACAGAAGCTTCAGTGACGACAGCTGTCTAGCACTGCTGCCATTCTAATATTGACTCATAGATGAGAAATTAAAATATGCCACACTTTCAATTTGGGCTCCATCTGTACTCTGATGATGTACCTTTATTTATATATATCTTTATTACACTCAAGACATAGTAAATCATTAGATGGTACCTATTGATTATCCGTGCTATTTCCTCCTTTTAACAAATCCTACAAGATGACTGAACCAACAGTGAATTCATCCCACTGCCAGTCATTTTTAGCTTTATATAACCTATTCCTCTGTGACATTGTCCTCGAAAAATCATATGTAATACTGATAACACTGATCATGATGACAGTCAGAGCAACTTTAGGGATTAGTCAGGGTTTATTCTGAGTCAATATGGTTAATAGTAGTCCCAAACAAATACATCAACACAAATATTTACCCCTTTTTGAATAAACCCTGTTAAAAACTGGTGCAAGAAATTTGGTGAAAATGCAAATAATGTATTCATGACCCAATTATATGTCATAAAGGGTTGGCAAAAAGGCTTGTGGTGAAGACCCGCAGACAGGGTCAGGAACTTGGAAAATTTTGACAGACGATTTTTTTAAATGTATCTATTTTACCAGTAATTGAAATGGCACTAGCCTCATTCTTTGGGTTTATCTTTGGTATAGTTTGAGTTGGTTATGTAAATGCTATTCTGTATTCTGTACTCGATAGAAAGTTCATTTTACTGTCAAAAGATGTTATGTTTTTCGTCAGATTAAACCAAGGCTGTAATTTAATGCTGTAGATATTTATTACAAAGTCACAAGAAGATTAATTGTAGGTTTCTTCTCGGGTAGGTCCTGGTTTGTTGTGATGTCATATGATCAAGGCTCATTAATTGTTTGGGTTCCTGGCCTGAGTGTCAGGGACTTCCTAATTGGCCCATCGGGTGCTGCTGGCCCCCATGTGTGTAATCCCAGTGCATCTGTCCCTTCACGAGGAGGCTGTGTCTGTCTTAGTCGGCCCTTCTATAGTAAGATAGATCAGGCACGCTGTGCACAGCTGTGGCTTTCAGCTCCTCTGGACGTCTGGAATGTCTGACACAGATTGCCCCTTTCAATACTTAAGTATGAATTCATATGATGGAAATAATGTCTGCTGATTACATTACAGTCTGAGGAAAATCTCACATGGCAACTCTTAATCCTATTTTTTATTTATTTTTTTGTATTCAGTCTCGGATCTCTTTTGTTGCCCTTATTCATTCGACATTCCTTCTTTGTCATTCTGTTGTCTTTCCAAAGGTCAATGTCTCTGACATTACGCTGTTTCAATACACACAATATGTTGTCATTTACACAGTAATAAAAAAGCCTGCATGTCAAACGGTTTACACATCTTTTAACTCATGGTTTTAGTGTTTATTAATTCAGAATTTTACACTGTGTGTGAAACAGGCACCTTTTGAAATGCCTCATAATTCACATACTGTGGAGAGGACATCTGTGTTGCTAGGCAGCAGGCGAGGCGGCTCCTTGTTTCTTGGTTTATTTATGTGAGGTTTGTCAGTGATTTTAGAGAATTCGAAATGAACGTCTGTGACCTCCAGGTGACTGTCGAGGACTTCATGGTCCATTGTGTTGTTGTCATGCCACAGTGCGAATGACAGCTGATTGTCCTCTGTGTCTCATTATAACACCGCACTGACCTTTTTCTCTTCATCTGTCCTCCTTTTTCTCATTCTCCTCTCCTCCATCAATCTTTCAATCCATCCACACATACCTTTCTCCCACCCGCTTCACTCCGATATCCTTCTTTTTCATGTCTTTCATGTCTGTTGCTCCCTACATCTTTGTCTTGCCTTGTTTATATCCCTGTTCCACCCCCTGCACTTTTACTTTTTATCCCCACCCCAAACTCATTTTGTAGGTGTTCCAGTCAACAGTCGCGTCTCCAACAAAATCCAGCAGCTGCTTAATACATTGAAGAGACCAAAGCGCCCACCATTGCGCGAGTTCTTTGTTGATGACTTTGAGGAGCTTTTGGATGGTAAGCTGACCTGAAAGTAATTACGTTTCCTCTATTAATAAACACATATTAGGAAAAAGTCTTCTTTCCAGCGTTACGGTCGCATCAGCTTTAAGACCAGTGGTGAGCCTTGTTGTAAGATCTAGGATCACTAGGTGTGAAAAGGGAATACTGACTGCATAGAGTGGACCAGCCCTGTCCAGATTTTTCCTCCATTGCAGCCTCCCTTGGTGGATTTTGGGTGGCTCTGCCATTCTAAATAAACAGTGCGTAAAGGAAAATGTGGCAGGAGCAGCAACACATCAGCAGGTGATTGTAAAGCCTCTCTAGTTCTGGCACAGAGGCTGTTGGGGTCTGCTTAGTTGGAGCAGAAAAACACACAGTGAGCTGAAGCAGCAGCAGATTGGACATTTTTTTGTTCCTGATAGAGTTGTTTTATTTGGCACGGATACAGGTTGCCAGCTCTGTTAAACAGCTCTGAATTCCACTTGTCAGAGAGTTCAGAATGTGTCGAGGGAGAAATGTGATGGAGAGAAAGAAGTCAAATCAAATTGCTGGTGCGATGCCTCTAGGAATAGTGAAGAGAGACAGGTCTTTCAGTAAGCAGTAGGGTAGGTATATCAGGAAGGTATATCAGAGGCAGCTAAGACTAATAAGGATAGAAAACAGGTCACCTTTGATCATCTTTCACTCCCCTCTCATTTTCTTTTATTGCCTCACTCCTTTTCATTATCTTGTCTTATGATTGTTACATTCACAAGCAGTTCAAGACTTAATTCTTCTACTCAAATTACCCACTGACCCATCCTCTCACAAATATGAAATGCTTTTCTCTTTCTATTTAGTCCAGCAGGCAGATCCCAACCAGCCAAAGCCAGAAGGCCAGCAGATGAGTCCCCTGGAAGGAGAGCCCCTCGGGGTGGTCACCAACTGGCCTCCCTCTTTGCCAGCAGCCTTACAAAGATGGGGCACCGGTCATCCCAAGAGCCCCTGTCTGACAGCACTCGACAATGCTGGCAAGCCCGTCTACACACTCACCTATGGTAGGTGTCACCATGTAGATGACTGGCCCACAACTGAAAATGGAGGCGCCATTTAATGTTTGTGCATTTGTCTTTTTGAAAAAACAGTGGAGGTGTGTTGTATACTGCTGTGAAGCTGATGGTTTAATGAATTGTGGATAAAGGCTTATCATATTGAAAGAAAAAATTGGCTGTGTTTGAACTTCTTTAGGTAAACTATGGACCCGCAGTCAGAAGCTGGCCTACACACTTCTTAACAAGCTGAGCACCAGAAATGAACCTTTACTTATGCCTGGAGACAGAGTGAGTCATGACTTCAAACCATTCATTGGTGATCAGTTGTGTGTTTTATTCTTTTTTTTTTTTTTTTTTGTCTCAGTATTTAAAGGATTTATCAAATGACCTCTGTCAGAAATAACAAACATAACATGCGGATAAAAAGGTGTTGAAAGAAAAAGTTGATGACTAATCTTTGCAGCTAAAGAAATGCCCAAACCCTTCAACATTCTGGGAAATAGCAGCAACAAAACTCAGCATTCAGCTTCTCTGAAGCTCTGAAATGAACACACTGTGGTGTTTGTTTGATCCAGTCACGAGCTTAAATGAAAAATAACAATTGTAGGTTCATGCAATGTTAGATGCCAAAGCTAAAATAAACATTGGCTTGCTGTTTCCCTCCATTTCCAATCTTTGTGCTAACCTAAGCCAACTGGCTGCTGGCTGTAACCTAATATTTATTATAGATTTCAGATATCAACAAATTTTTAGCCAAAGAGCAAATAAGTCCACAAAATGTCAAGCCATACAGAAGGCTGGATGTCAGTATTCCATTTTCCACTATAGATTTCCACTTTCAATTTTTTATTTTTATTACATTTATAAATACAGTATCTTCAGCTTCTTTATCAAATATGTGGTTTTACATTATGTCAGCAGTACTTGTTGCACGTTTTGCTGCTTTATTTACAACGTCTATGATAAGAAAAGAAATGGCATTAAGACATATGAACTTTGGCATATTGTGACATTGTCTTTGACATCCCCTCAGGTTGCACTTGTTTTCCCTAACAATGACCCGGTGATGTTCATGGTGGCCTTCTACGGGTGTCTCCTGGCAGAGCTGGTACCTGTGCCTATTGAAGTGCCGCTGACCAGAAAGGTAAAGACAAACAGAAGCACAGTCTCCTGGGATTTTGTGCATTTTGACATTTTTGTGCTGATCTACACAAATCAGAGCTCTACTGACCCCTGCTGGACTTTTAACCCTTAAAAATTTAATGAGAAGCTCAGTCAAACAGCTAAGAGCAGCTACTGTTTACAGATTTTTTTTTATCCCTGTTGTTTGTTGAAAATAGCAGTACTATCTCTGGAGTGTTTAATTTAAGTGTCATGAGTTTCAATTTCCAGCACACTCATCAGCTCACACTGAATTTTTCCACATTAGTTACACAGGATGAATATTAATGTGTGCTCTTGATTGCACTTTTATAACCATGCTATTGGCTCATGCTGTGCTGTAATTAATGAAAGATGACTGAGGTGAGAAGATGAGTAGCTTTAGTCATAATATTAGACCACAGGCTAACTGTTCTCAGGAGTCAGAAACTGGTTTGCTCATCCTGACAGCTCCCATCACTCATCCTTCTCTCTTTGTTTCCCCCTCTCTTTTCATATCATTATCCTCCCACTATCCCTCCCTGCCTCTCTTCCATCCTCCATTTCTTCCCCTCTCCTTTCCTCTTACTCTGTTTCCCATTTGTTTAATGTGACTGAGAAGTGCCGTTTGCTCAGCATGAGTTTAGCTCTAAGCTAATTTGCATAGCCAGTCAGATGTGAGTGAGTGTATGTCAGATCATGGGCTTCAATCCTGCTCTGATCTGTGTTTGATGCACAGCAGTAGAGTTTTTAATAGTGATTGGCTGTCACTCTGCCTGCTTACCTGCTGATGCTTTAATGTGGGAAGCTCTATGGCTTCTTTTTTAGTCGATACCCTTTCTTTTCTTTATTTATTTTTAGCAATTCCCACATTTCTCAGTATGTATTTTCTCAACATTAGTCTTGGTCTGAATTTGATTGTTCTTAATATTTGATTTTTGTGTGATGAATACTGTTTGCCAAAGTTTGCCAGTAGGAACTAAACTTCTTCATCCTCTATGGAATCCCAGGATGCAGGAAGTCAACAGATTGGCTTTCTGTTGGGCAGCTGTGGGGTCACGTTGGCACTGACCACTGACGCTTGTCAGAAAGGCCTGCCCAAAGCACAAACGGGGGAGGTAGTCACTTTCAAAGGTACGGCCTGTTTTGTTTTCATTTTGACTGAGAGTACGGTTTTATTTGGCTTGATCTGATTCCATGTCTCTGTCTCTGCAGGCTGGCCACGGTTACTGTGGTTTGTGACAGATGGAAAACATGTTGTGAAGCCTTCAAAAGACTGGCACCCTCCAATACGGGAAGCCAATAATGAAATAGCCTACATAGAAGTAAGAATAATTTCATGAAACAATGTGGAATTCTTATGATAATAAGTTGTGTATTTTGATATGATTAATTTAGTAAATTCATATGTTAGGCTAATAATTATCATTTTTGCTTGTAGGTTTTTAATCTTTTTTATTTATAAAATCCAAATAATTTATTCTCCGTCTTCATTTAATCTAGTATAAAACCAGCAAAGAAGGAAGCACCATGGGAATCACAGTGTCACATTCAGCCATGCTAGCTCACTGTCATGCCCTCACACAGGCCTGCTGCTACACTGAAGGTGAGGAGGAGTTGCAGACTTCATTGTGCCCTCTGTTTTCTTTATTCATTCATTCATTCATTACTCTGACGTGGATATTTTAGGAAGATAGTGGAGTAAAGAGACAGAAACAGCATGAAACTAGTTTCAGTAACTGTAATTTGATTTAATGAAAATGAGAATATAAGCAGGTCTTTGAAATGGAAAGAATCCACCAGCTACCAGTTATATTGTATCATATAACTCATCCTCTTATGTACGCTAGCTCACGTACCCTCTCAGGTGTAATTACAATTTGATAAATGCAGTTGTTCAGTTGGTTGTGTTTCAGTCTGCCAGACCTGGGTCAGGTCTTAAAATGAAAGAACATAAAGCACCTCCCATCATCCAGTGTCCCAGTTTTGCTCTAAATAACTTCTAACTGCACCAGTAGCCTCAAGAGACCCTCCAGATCTGTTTCTAAAACTTAGTTTTGTGTATGTTTCAAGTCTGTACAGCTCAAGTTAGAATTTACTTTTCATTACAAAACTAACTGAAAATGAAGAATTGAAGTGTCAAATTAAATGTCTCCTATCTTGTTTGCCCTTCTAATCTTGGCGTAATCTGCTTTTTGATTTGTAGCTGAGACCATAACGAATGTCCTGGACTTCAAGCGAGAAGCAGGATTATGGCACGGTGTCCTCACTGTAAGTTTTTTTTTCCAAACCCTTTATTAAAGCTGAGAATATACAATATCCAGTTAGGACTGGTAATATGTGGAAACTGATACAGTTTTTATTAGTCAGGCCAGTATTGAATTTTTGGAACTCATACCAATACTATTATTTCTTATACTGATTTATTGGATCATATACACAAGACCTCAAATTTGCTTATCAAACACGTGGGGCAAAGTGAAAAAAATTGTTTTTATAGTTTTGCAACAATCCAATCCACTTAATTTATAAAGCACATTTAAAACAGAACATGTCTCCAAAGTGCTTCACAATAAAAACAATGTTTATTGTCCAAAAAAAAATTGATATTGTTTTGTTCAGGTCAAAACTGGAACTGTTACATGATTTACAACATGAGCATGACACTATTTTCCTAATTGGTCATTAATTGAACAGCCCACTATCCAATGGGGATGGATTAAAATGCAGGAAGCACCAGTTTTCTGCATTGTGAAAATCTTACAAAAAACGAAAAAACTAGGGTCAGAAGACAGCTCTGTCTCAGATAACCATCATTAAATCCACACTCACTAAAACAGTTTACTGTGTTCGCAAGTAACAGATTGTCAGTGCAGTCATTAAGTTGCTCACTCAACTAACTGCACACTGTTAGTATTTAACTCATAAGCTAAATACCTTCCCAAACGCCTGTGTTGATTTTCAAATCAATTTTATTAGTCAGAACAGCTAACTAGCCACTTTCCCAATGTGATACTTAAATGGAAACAAATGTTTGAACATGAATTTATTATTCACTCAAAACAGCTAAGCACTCAGTTTAGTTCACTAGTTTTACCAAACGGTTTCATCCAATGAAAGATGAGACATACTGTTTTTTTTATAGTTGGAAGTTTCTCCTGCACAGTCTAAGTGGTTATTAAACTGGGGTCTGGGACCCCCCAAGGGCGTTTCCCAAAGAGCAAAGGTGGTCCCCGATGCTTTGAACGTTCAGAGCCATTGTGATTAATGCCCACATATTGTACCTACTTAAGAAAAACAGTGAGGCTAAATATTGTTCATTTAACTTTGGCTTCATTGAATGACCAAACTCAGCCAGAATCCAGTATTTATGGTGAGAATCTCACTTTTGAAAGCATAAAACCAAGCATGGTTTCAGCTCGGGGTGGGGCAGGGGGTCCATGGCTTTTTAGTAGTTGTATGAAGGGGGTCCTCAAGGGAAATAGGTTGGGAACCACTAATGTAACATGCCATGAAGTCTGATTGCAGTGACTGTTGCTTGTTTACTAAATCAAAAAATTTGTTGTAATTAGAGTTAGTGTTCTGACAGTTTTAATGAAAACAGGAAATGATATGTGGAACGTAATTATATTTCACAAACTAGTTATAAACTATGGAAGCCTTCTGTCTATTCTCCATGTTTTTTCTGCATTGTGCTGTGCGCAAATGAAAATGTTCATATACGCAAATTGGCCATCAAATTCACTGTTGCTGTATATCTGTCAGAGGCTCATATCGGCCAATACAATTATCTGATTAATAAATGGGTTGAGCTTGAGTTTTTATTACAATAGCTGTTCACCAAAGTCCAATAGTTACCAAAGTTTTTATTTTTTTTTGTACAATTTAACATACATTAGAATAATGGTTATTGTACTATATTTGAGTGTATACTCTATACTATTTATTTATTATTATAAGTAGTAGTAGTTTCATTAGTATTATTACTAGTATGAGTATTATTATTATTATTAGAAGTATTATTAGTAGTAGTAGTATTTGTATTTTATATTAGTATTACTACTGTTGCTTTTGTAACACTTTATTAACATACTGTACTGCATACGTCTGTTATATGAAATGATTATTGTATATTATACTGTATTGTTATTCAATATATTATAGATTACTTATTAGATGATACTAATGCATTATACTATATTATAGTGTCTTTTATTAACACGTTACTCTCTTCTTTTTTTATTTACTGTTCACACTTTTTAACTTCATGTTTATTGCAGTAATGCCCTAATTACACTGTTTAACATGAAAAAGTGACAGTCTCCATATTATTATTCAAGCCCCTGTACTGCTAAGACTTCAACTTGTACCAAAAAGATGAGAGGAAAAGATTAAAAAGTGAATGTTTCACCTATAAAACTAAATGATGCAGAATGAGGTCATAGATGCTCATGGTTTGCAGTGTTATTGATAATGTAATAGAGGGCAGTGGCAGAAGGCTTAACTATAAAGTTTACAGGGATATATTGCTCAGATTCAGCAAGGATGATTTGATGGTGCCTCACAGTACAGATGGAGAATGAGCCAAAAATCCTGCTATTAAAGGTAAAGAAGTGAGCTACTCTGTGGCCTGTGGAATTTCCTGATCTGAGCCAGAGTAAGCAAAATTTCATTTATTTAGTCATGTTTATTTGTCTAATCATATTTGCCAAAAATAAAAAAAATTAAACAGTTGAACATATGTAAGAACATGTACATCATGTAAATCAATCTGGATGTGAATAACTTCCTGTTAAAGCTGATGGTTTGCACTGTGAGTCGATATTTGTCAAATAATTGTAATTTAAATATGTTTTAGATGTTTAAAATGACTCAACTAGTTATTCTATCCAAATATTTCTGGACCAAACAGTAGTTTAAAAGAGAGGAGCTTTCTTCTCAGTTTGCTGATATAAGTTGTGCTTTATCCACTGACTCCACTGTGAGAACTCCATGCTTCAAACATTCCTCTAACACACAAAAAACTCAGCTTTGATTGGATTCAAACCTGCCATGGAGTTTACGTTCTGCTCATTCATTAATTGCCATTACATGTTCAGATTCCTGACACAGCAGAATTTTATACTCTTTACATAAACCTGCCACATATTTATAGTAACATCGTGTACAGTACTTGTTGTGCACTTGTGACATATTCAGACATTTATCCAAGGTTTTCCTGTTCTGATGCAGAGTGTCATGAATCGGATGCATGTGATCAGCATTCCCTACTCCCTGATGAAAGTCAACCCCCTGTCCTGGATACAGAAGGTTCACACATACAAAGGTGAGTATACATACAACTTGACTTTTGTCAGTAATCTATGCCTGTTGCACATCAATTATAATGATATGGATTTCTTTCTACATAAGTCAACATAAAATAGTCTATGGTGTTGTTTTCTGAGAAAAACCAAAGCTGTCTTTTTAAAGCATTGCATTATGCTCAAGTAGTTTTGATGCCCAGACACATTTGGACTTGGGTGGATGGATTGTTTAACTTACTCATTTCTGGTTCAGTTGTATCTACTGAACCAGAGGTGGTGGTGGACTGGAAGCCCCTGTTGTGTGTGTGGCCTTAAAACTTCCAGGTGACCCACCTGTGTCTGACTATGCTTTTAAATTTTGGGATCTGTGATTGTTTTTCAAGCTGGATGATGGAGGCTTTCCTATTATAATTCCATTAAAAGCCCATCTTTTTTTGTCTTTTTTCCCCCTGTGTAGCTCGGGTAGCAGTGGTGAAGTCAAGGGACATGCACTGGTCTCTGCTGGCCCAGAGAGACCAGAGAGACATCAGCCTGAGCTCGCTACGCATGTTGATTGTAGCTGATGGCGCTAACCCATGTGAGTCCCTGCAGTAATTTCTTTAATGAAAAATAAAGCACCATGGAGTCACCAGACATTAATATCGAGTTATTTAACTTGTTTGTACATCTACTTGGCTGACTCTGTTTGTGTTGCTGCAGGGTCGATATCCTCCTGCGACGCCTTCCTCAATGTGTTTCAGGCACGTGGGCTGCGACCTGAGGTGATCTGTCCATGTGCCAGCTCTTCAGAAGCAATGACTGTCGCCATCCGCAGGTTAGCCTTTGTTACTGCACCTGATTGGAATAAAAGCAAGCTGCCGCTCTTTGGCACTGTTGTACTCTTTGCTTGTAACACTGTTTACAACCTTAGGCTCCTGGGGAAAGGAGGGGAGATTTATTTGTTTGATGTCAGGTAGTCTAAACCGACATGATTTGGGCAGATTAGATAGCACAATTTTGACAATGAATTTTCAAATACAGTATATAATAGAGTCTAGAAATTGTTAAAGCAAACCACAGAGTCTCACAGTCTCATATCAAGTTGTTCTTTTCTCCTTTTTAAGTATTAGTAGTTAGTAGTGTATGTTTCCCCTCTCCATGCAAGTGTTCTGTAACTGTAACATTGTGTTAATGTGTGCATGTGTCTTGCAGACCTCCAGAAATGGGTGTTCCTCCTCCAGGGAAGGCGGTGCTGTCCATGGGTGGGCTGAGTCACAGTGTGATCCGTGTGGACACCGAGGAGAAACTCTCTGTCCTCACCGTGCAGGATGTGGGACAGGTCATGCCTGGAGGTACCATACGCTGCACTGCATATTGATGTCTTCTGACTGTTAATGACCAAAAGAAGAA
This sequence comes from Atherinosoma microstoma, assembly GCA_037177055.1. Lineage (NCBI taxonomy): Eukaryota > Metazoa > Chordata > Actinopteri > Atheriniformes > Atherinidae > Atherinosoma > Atherinosoma microstoma. The sequence continues at coordinate 18,167,690 of JBBBVU010000013.1, forward strand.
AGATTTTCATATTGGGGATAACTGAGAGTATGAAAAGCAGTGTTTTACTTTCTCATGTCTGTACGTGAATTCAATTATAAAAAATTTTCTGAAGGAACTTAAACTAATAACCTTCACTTATCAGACTTTTAGAGCTGTTAAGCGGATGTTTTGTAAAATATGATTCAACCAGAGCTCTGTAGACCTTGTGCACATCCTCTTGTGTCTATTTTGCATTTTCAGCTCTGATTTGTGTCGTGCGAGTGGAGGGGACGCCTTATCTCTGTCAGACAGACGAGGTTGGAGAGATCTGTGTGAGTTCAGGTAGCACTGGTTTAGCGTACTACGGTCTCCCTGGCATGACCAAGAACATCTTTGAGGTAAGTGAGTTACTGTATAGCTGTTTGATAAAATGCTGTTGGAGCTCTGAAGTTATTTTTAGCTCAGAGAGGGAGCTTAAGTTTTGATACAAAATAAAGCACATGAATTAAGTTACTAATTCTACTAATACTAATCGGTTATAATTATTTGTTGACATTAAAATCAATTTCTAAAACTAAGCAAATTGAAAATTAAAGCCCCACACATTACTCCAAAGTCATCATCATTTCTTAATTTTTTGGTGTCCCTCAATGTGATCTGTTGCCAAATACAATCATTACTTGTTATTCTTACTGAAGGCAATAATCTTTTTCTATTTTTATTTCTTAAATATGAGGTTGTAAAAGCATTTAACCTTGTTCCAGACTATCCCAATCACATCATCTGGGGTTCCCATCAGCGACAGACCTTTCACCAGAACCTCACTACTCGGCTTTGTGGGACCCGTAAGTTATAGCTCATGTGTCCTTTTTTTCTTTCTGGCTACTTATAATCTTAAACATGTAAATTCTTACTAATACTACAGATTTTGATACTACTGATGGTAACAAAGGCTTTATATTATTTGTTTACCTGAACAGTCAGACAATTTGCCATAAGTCATTCATTAGAAATAATAATAATAATAACATGATGATATTTACAATAAAACTAAAGATATTGTGATTAATATCTGTCTGCTTTATTTCATTTTATATCTTTCCCACATTTTTTGGAATAACTGAACAAAAAACAGCTCTCTGCACAAACAGCTGTTTGTCAAGAAAGCGACCAGCAGCTCAGTACGCTGACATTTTCCAAACTGAAATGGCCTGATAAATGACGAATAATGAATGACTAGCTAGTTTTAGTTGAAGTCCATGTTTGATTGTGATTAACTGTGATGCAGCTTATCAAATTAGCAGGCTTTTCTTTTAAGACTACCAAAGTTTGGCAATAACAGCTCATTAAAACGTTGAGATTGAAGACAAAGATATGTTTTCCATCTTTCTTGATCGTTTAAACTTAAAGTGAAATGGTAGCAATTTTTTCCTTAGCAGTTGATGAGAGGGGGTTTCTTGTTTGCAGCAAAGCTGCACAGGTTCTTACTGAATTACTGTTATTCTCCTCTGTAACTAAACATAACTAATAGCAACACTTTTGTGTAAATTTTCTACTTTGAAAGTTTTATTTAATAGTCTGCTTGGAATTCATATCTAAGGAGGTCCATTCCATAGTAATAATATCTTAATGTGGCCTCTCATGCTATGTTAGTTCAAAGTCTAAAGTTATCATGTGATGTTTTCTCTGGCACTAACGGAGATGTTTTACTGATAAGGAGCTTTGAGCAGAGGAAGGTGTTTTACTCTGACTGCAGCAAGACTTTTTATGAGCAGATAAATGTGATTTTACTCGGCTTTGTTATAGTTATATATATAACAGAGTTCTTTCCCCTCTCTTTTCTCCATGTTGAAGTCATACCAGTACCCCCAAGTGCCAAACATCCATCCATCCATCCATTTTCTGTACCGCTTAATCCAATTCAGGGTCGCGGGTGGGCTGGAGCCTATCCCAGCAA
>JBBBVU010000013.1:18183163-18196584 GCA_037177055.1 Atherinosoma microstoma
ACACACACACACACACACACACACACACACACACACACACACACACACACACACACACACACACACACACACACTACTGACAGCAATGTCACCTGATCTTACATTTTATGGGGTAATGACTGTGTGTCAGTCTGACCTCAGTGGAAATTCTTTTTCATAAAAGGGCTAAAGACTTGACTTGCACTCAGACATGCATATGTACACACACATAAAATACACAAACAAATTAGTTGTGCATTGTTTCTGGTAACACAGTCATTTAAAACTATTTAGAGATTTGACTAATTAATTAAAACCCCTCGTAAAAATCTCACAGTAGGAAAACACCAAGCCCCAGCAAGAATTAAAACACACATCTGTGTCTCTTTGAAGCTTCAGGTGTGAAAACATCGATCATCCAGTCTCATCGAACTCTGACCTTCACACACACTTAGAAACTCTGCTAAGGTGATGATAGTTAACCGCAGATCAGACTGGCCTTTTCTTGAAACCTGACAAGACGCCACAAGCAACGCTTATCAAAATTCATATTAAAAATATTTTAAAAAACAATTTGACATTTTTCAAAGGAAAACAAAATGTTCCATAAATGAAAATAAACTATCTGTGCACTCCATAAGTCAATATTAACATGCAGGATGGAGCCAACTTTGCACGATACAGCTGCAGACTTTCTTTAATCCTTTGAATGGTTAAACCTCCTAACACTAATGCAGTATGTGCTAATAACACTTATTGAGTTAAGGCCCACTGAAATCCTCCTGGCTTGTAATCATCCCCAATCCACAGTTATGTAATTTTAGCTAATGTGTTTGGAGCTGAATATTTGGATTTAAGACTACATGGCAAATCTTCATGGATCATGTAAAATCTTGTTTTATCAGCAGGGCAAATTATCAACAATGCAACAAAAGAAAAAAAAGTTAAGTGTCACCACATCATTTTATATTCCGGACATTTTTGAGGTAACAGTGATCTTAGATCATTGAACACCAAACTCAAATCAGTTTATCCTTTAGACCAAGTGTGACCTTGAGTAAGATGTAAATAAATTACATTAAGGTCTTATTAATAGTAATGAGATAATGTGCGACCTGAAAACATAACACTCCAGGCCACTACTGTCAAAAGTGTTAAGGCATAAAACACATTCATGAAATACTTACAGTTTTCAACGTGTTTCTTATCTGAAAGGGTGTTTGAATTTTGTGGTGATGTAAAGAATAAACAGAAGTGAGGTTTATTTCTGGCTTAAAGCTTACAGAGTACAAGTGATATGTTTAAAGTAACATTAAACATTGGAGTAGTTTAAGCTGTGTTCATGGCCTATCTGCATCAGTGTGCGTGTGTGTGTGTAGCTGGCTGACTGGCAGCGCTAATAGACTGTGACTGGCTGCAGCAGGCAGGGTGATGCTTATCAACGTAAACTGGCCTACAGGGAAAAGGGGATATTATGCTGTTCTTAAACTGAGCCAGCTACTGAGTCGCTGTTTGTATGACGGTGAGAGAGCCTGAATAAGAATGTGCACATTAATGATATAAAGTACAACAAAGAATAACATGTATATTTGGATTAAACACATTTTATAGTGCAAAAAGAAACTGAAGCATTAGGCAACCTGGTGGAGGTTAAACCTGCAAATGAAAAGTGGCAAAGTTCCAGCTTAAAAACCCCATGTGAAGTCCATATAATTAATAAGGAAAGATGTTTAAGATCTGAATCATCAAACATGATGACTGCTTGAAAGTAAAGGCAGAATATTTAGCATGACAGAAAACCAACTCTGGCCTTTGAACGGGGCAAAGTGAAGCCAAGCAGAGCACCAAACAAAACCACATTGCTGACAAGACCTAACAGAACCACGCCCAATGAAAGGTTTGTCTTTCATATACAAACCCGAAGTGATTGTATAATGAGAAGCTTCACAATCTGGATGGTTTGTCACATAAGCTAAAAAAAATTTTTCCTTAGAAAAACCTTTGAAGAATGTGACCAAGTATTTGGAGCCAATGCACTACCGTTTAATCAATTCAAACCATTTGTTGATCCAATTCTGGTCCCACTTCTGCTGCTGTCAGCTATGATCTGTGCTGACAGATTACAGAAGCTACGCAAGAGACAAATATAGTTTTAGTGCAAATCTAATGGCATCATATGGCTGTGTATGAGGGAAAGACATTAAAATCCGAGTCATGTGGATTTCTACATGGGTTATTATTTGGGTTCAGTGTGGAGCGGCTCCTCTTCTAGTGGAACTATGTTTTGCAAAAATTATTAACAAAGTGAGTGTTTTTTTACCTGAGCTGTGATTGTAGCTTTGCTCCTTTGGTTACAAAGTCTTCCCAGGTAGGATAACTGGCCTGAAACACAAACAAGAGAAATAACTATCAGAAATAATAATAAAAATGAAATAAATTCAGTTCAGATCTGTACCATTTATATAGCAGCAAGTTGCAGCAAAAGTCATCTCAGGTCAGAGCACAAATAAACGTCATTCGTCTAATCATGAAATTCCACGTTTAACTTGGACCCTAAAGTTCATATGTGAAGGCCTTTAGACTTTCTGAAGTAGACAGAGTTATTTCATCTGCTCTTAGCTATATGATTGCTAAAATAATTACCAATATCAGTCAAATGTTCGGACTCAACAGCAATACAAATTTTACAAAATGAAACATTCAAAAAGAAGAATTACAGTATAACACTGGTGCTTTTTACGTAGCATTACAGCTTAAAAATGAGAGCTGAAAACAATGAGATGAAAAGATCCCATGTAAAAGCATCTTCTGGGTGACCACATGCAGCTAGAGCATCTTCATTCTTTAACATCGTCTCTGCAGGTCTGTGTACTCTACTAAACTGATGAAACGCCACTCCTCCTGATGGTACATCCTTATTTGGGGTTTTGCCAGACATGGTTAAAAGTAAGGGTGGGGGAAAAAGTTGCTTTTTAAAATGCATCACGATACTGACATGGACGATCTGGAAGTGATGTACAATACAGATGCCTTAAAAAATAGATTTTCTAACAAAATGTTAAAAAATGTTGAGTTCCACAAGAAGGTGGATCTTGAAATTATGGAAGTGAACCTAGTCACGATGGCTGAGTGTGAAATCTGACCAGCACCCTCTGCATTAAAAGCTAGCGCGTGGAAGTGGTTCAGCTTCTATGTGTGGCTTCGTTTGCTTGGAAAGTTCGGTTCAGTTTGGGGAAGCTGCGCAAAACAAACTTTGGATCAAAGCAGTGAACTCTGGTCTGCCTAAAAACATAGCTCTCTACCAAATACAGGCAGCAGACTACAATGCAAAGGGCTGTGTGGGTAAACACAACGAAAACATATGCCTGTGTAGGGCGATAGCCAGGAGAAATGGCTCGCGGTCAGACATGGAAGAATGCGTTAAATTCTGATAGAAATGCTGTCAACTCCAGACTGCTGTGCAGCTCCATGTTTTGCTGCATTAACCAATAGATGAGCAAGTGTTCTTCTTCGTTGTTTGCCACAACAGATATGAGAAACCCTGTTACACATTTATACTCGGAAATTAGTTGTAGTCAAGTAGTCACATAGGGAAAAAAAGATGTATCATTAATCTTTTGATAGTCGCATCACAGACATCAATCAAATCTTATTGTGGTGTGCCTAAAGATTCCCACCTCTACTGATAAGTGACATCTAACAAACGACTTCAAAAATCCCATAAAGGCGTTCAACTGAGCTTAGCTCTGGCGATGGTAAGGACCATAACTTATAACGTACATCATTTCCAGGACTTAAAGATTCAATGACTTTACAGGCCCTACTGATGGAAGTACTGTCATCACAATATCACAAGGATATAAATGTTTAATCAAAGAATTAAGATGATCACAAAGAACGACTTTGTATTGATTTGCATTGAGCTCTTTCTCCAAGAAAACAAATAGACAAGTAGCATAATGGAAACACTGAACCCCTTCAATATAGGGCTCAGAGGCTCCCTTGAATACATCACCTCATTTGTAATTACCTGCTGGTTAATCCTTTTATTAAAATCATTGCAGCACACTGTGTGACCTCTGTGTTCGTAAAGAATGTCAGAATATGTGGATTATAGTCGTCCATCTAATTTTCTCCAAGCAGCAGCTCTGAACTTCGTGAAAACAATGAACAGCTGACAGACTTGAGTTATTTTTGGCTTCTCTAGCTTCACATGAGAACAGACGCAGGGAACTTTTGGGCTGATCATCAATTAAATGCTCCACCAAGTACATGCAACACAATGTTGCCGTCATGCAGTTGTAATTTATTTTCCATGGCACTGCAGCATTTACTCTAGTGTCTTGATAAGGTGCGTGGCCAGAACTGCTACAGTGCTCCTCAGCATAATTTCCTGTCTGGAGAAGGACATATTTCTTCAATAAGATAATTAATTACCACTACTTCCAAAGATCCTTTTCAGGATTCCACATTGACATTAATTTTTTTGTCTATTTTCATGATCTTGTTTAAGCACTTCCAATGCACAGTGCACATTAAAAGAAAAATTTAGCTTTCTTCTTGTGTAAAATGATTAATTAAGTTTACCTTCAAGCTTTAAATCTAATCACATTATGAAGGTGGTTGACTTTAACCTCTAAAACAGCAAACCCTGGTTTTAATATCCTGATATTTAGGTATTAAAATATCCTCCAGTGTTGACTTCTAGGGGGTAAAAGCTGCTCTTGTATCTGCAATTTGTAACAGCAGCTGATTGATTATGTAACGTAAGGCTGTTTCGTGCTGCAGGCTTTGACCTTGTGTTGCATCTGTCATCCGACAGCTGCTGGTTGAATGTTTTTGTTACTGAATCAAAAAAAAGCAAGAAAATTCCTGTTGGAACCGAAGCCTTAATCTCAATTTCTTTCTTTATTTTCCTGAAACCAGTCACTCTTTGTCCCTCGTCTCTGTTGGTCCACCGAAGAGAGGATAATACAGATTTAACCCCTAACACACAGCACCCTTAGCCTCTTAGCTCCACACCGCTAAAGCTGTTAGCCGGCCCCCGCCTCACAGATATCCAGACACGCACGCAGCAGGAGACTGACAGGTTTACAGGCTGCAGGGATTTAGCACTGCGTGATGAAATACTGCAGGTGACTGAATGAATGCCTCCGGTGAATAACTAACAGTGATCCTGAAATAAATAGAAGCAGAGAAGGAATGAATAGAATGAAAAGAAAAGGACTGCTCTCAAAAAGCTTTATTGATCTCAGGAGGCACAACAACAGGTCGCAGCTAGAGCAAATATCTCCATCACTATTCTGTAAACATATATAAGCTCATAAAACTTTATAGGAAACAAATTCTGGGTAACCTTTAGTAGAAAATCAATTACATAATTTGCAAGCAAAGTAGTTACAGTAGGGCAAAAAAGTATTTAGTCAACCACCAGTTGTGCAAGTTCTCCCACTTAAAAAGATGAGAGAGGCCTGTAATCTTCATCATTGGTATACCTCAACTATGAAGGACAAAATGAGGGGAAAAAATCCAGAAAATGACATTGTAGGATTTTTAATGAATTAATTGGTAAATTCCTCGGTAAAATAAGTATTTGGTCAATAACAAAAGTTCATCTCAATATTTTGTTATATACCCTTTGTTGGCAATGACAGAGGTCAGGCGTTTTCTGTAAGTCTTCACAAGGTTTTCACACAATCTTGCTAGTATTTTTGACCCATTCCTCTATGCAGATCTCCTCTAGAGCAGTGATGTTTTGGGGCTGTCGCTGGGCAACACACGGACAACCCTATTGGCTGCGATCACACCTCAAAGAGAATGTTTGTGTTGAATTAACATTCTGTTCAATTTTGTTTAAGGAATTTTAACCAGTTTTACAACCAAAAGGATTCTGGTTCTTTACAATTATTGGGCAGCCAGGCATGTACTATTTTTTTTTTACAGGCCTATGCACAGTTTTTTTTGGAATATTAAGGTTGGGGGACTGGGGCGGCCATCGTAAAATCTTGTGTTTTTCCCCATTTGAGGAAGCAGTGTTTCCCCTACCATTATATTAGCAGTGTGCCCCGCCCTCGCAAGAAGTTCCGGTTGAACTTCCTTCCGTCAACAATCAGCCACCATCGTTAACAATCGGCCACGGTCATTAACACTTGGCCGCCTCCGCAGTCGGCAACAATCCAAGAGTACCGTCATTATTAAAATTGACCCAATAGCTATTATTTGTAGGTTTTATTAACATCAACACATTATCTGAGATCTGAACTTTATGAACTCCACTGAATTAAATGGTTTTCATCGGGACATTTAAAAAATTTAGCTTTTTCCCATCCAGTGTTTTTCAGTTGATCACCGCACTTCAGCCATTTATGGAAAATTAGTCTGCGATGAAGTTTGGAATTGCCATGCATACCTACATAATTCAGCAGTACCAATTTTAATGTTGTGGATATTTACATCCAGTTTATTAAGTCTATATGGAAGTTAATTATTATATTTTATTATATATACACACTGAATACTTTTAAAACTACTATCATGACCCTAAGACCAAGGTACACATCAATATGTGGATTTTGTGCAAAACCACACCTCTATTGTTCTTTACGGGACCGTAGCTCTCACTCTTGACTTTCCTCCGATAACTTTAGTTATGCAAGAAATTCTGCCCATTCTTCTAAAGAAGACACAAAACATCACCCTGAACAGGAATATCAGACTGCAACTCCTGCTTGTATTTCAGTATGTGTTGCTCTTGGAAGGCCTTTCTCAATCCTTCACCACTTCTCGCTTCAACCAAAAATTCTCCCAAGACTTGTTATTGCTGCCAGGAATGTCACAGTAAATCGCAGACAAAATATTCCAGCGCTGGTCGAGCACCAGGCAGAGCTGTAAAGACCACAGACAGACAGTGCATCAGGGTCCACTGAGGCCTTTTACAAAGAGCTTGAGAGCAGTGGCTGCTAAATTAGGTTCGAGTGACCCACAGGGGTCACTGATGGTTTTAGAGGGTTCCCTAGACAGCTGCCAACAATACAGCTGTCTCCTCCCATCTGGCTGGACAGCTATTTTTATGTCTCTACTACATTTCAGCTGTTAAAAGAAAAAAAAAATGCAACAAAGGCGGTGGAGTTTAATGTTGCTGTGAGCAAAAGAATGAGGTCTTTTTTATTGAAATGCATGTTTGTAAAGATTAAAAAGTAGCTCCAGCCACTAAATGTCAAGTGTCCATGAAGACTGTCCAAACATGTTTAAGTTTTCTGCCTAAATGGCAAAGATTAAAGAAGAAAAGAAAATTACCACAGGAGTACTGTTCCACTCACCATTAAAACACTGGTTAAAAACATTGCTCTTATTGGCTTATTTTGGTTCCAGTATATGCAATATGTTTGTTGAAAGGTAACGAAGAAATTCCAGAGGAAAAAATATGAGCATCCCCGTTACATAGTTTGATATGAGAAGACAATGATAAGGTATTGTTCCCTGTTGTAAAATGTTTCTCAGATTATTAGAGCCCTCATAAATAATTTAATAGAAAAATATGTTTCATTGAGAAACTTCCCTATAAACTCAAACTGCCTTCGTATCCCGCCTGAAGCTATGTCAAGTTGAGTGGAAATGGTCTTCATGCTCCACTGAAGCTGACACAGTAAACTATTCACAAAGCCTGAGCTCTCCATGTATAGAAGACATACTGAGCTGTTATCCTATCTGTGTAGTCAACCAGTCAACACTGCCAGGTATACAGTTACTTTAGTCTGTGTGTGTGTAGTCACCTGCTATCAGTGTCTAATCCTACCATGATAATCCTGACTTGCTCTACTGACCGACAGAAAGAGAAGACACAGAGATGAGGGAGGGACTCAGGAAAGTGAGAATACTGCCCCGTTGAACTGCCCAGAGTCTAAACCCAACTGTATTTAGTCTTTCATTCAACTACTCATCTAGTGAGCTAGTGATTCATCAGTTTGCACCAATTGCATTATTGTGCATTTTAGGGTCATTCTGACATAAAATGCACAATAACCTTTATTTGTGAACTTAATTTCACAATGTTTATGCTTTTGAATGCACAAATACAACTGTTGAATGTTTGAGTGCTTATTGTACAGCACGCCGTTCTCAACAAGGCGAATAACCACCAAAGAAAAATCCCAAAAGGTGTCTGAACCATGAATTGTTCACTAAATGTTTTGGTTCAATGACAACGTGTATCTAAACGGTCCTCTTTATCACGCTGTGGAGATTTAGACATCATCAGACCAAGATGACTCCTAACACATGATGAGTTATTGAGATGTTGGCATTTATATATTGTGGTATACCCAGCTGATGTCAGCTTTTCTTTCAATAAATTATATGAAATGGAGGAATTACCACAGCATTATTCTACTTAATTGTCCTACATTCATGATATAATATCAGAGTAGCGTGAACATTTCATGTGTTCTGTAAATTTCCCCCGAAAAGTGAATATCCCTAACTTTTTGTGAGTAGTGTATGTCAGAGTGGAGTCTTGGAAACTTTGATCAGTTTTCCACCAAAAAACCTTCATGGCAAGCTCACTAACTAGCTAATACCCTGCCTTCTTTCTCCATGTTTTTGTCTACCTTTAGATAGTCGTCCAAGCCTTTTTTTTTTTTTACAGTAAACAACCAGCTGTCAATCAATTTGTCAGTCTCAATGATAAGCATGAGACATGTTCAGTCAATCCATCTACAGAGCCTCCTGCGTACCCCTCAGCACTCTCAAGACTAAAAGTTGATGGTAATGCATAGGGCTGGATATCATCACTAATTCCCTGAATCGATTCGATTCACAATAGTCTATTTCGATTCGATTTCCATTATATTCGATTTTATTCTATTTCTATTTCGATTCATTTACAGCTAATTGTTTAACAACACTTATTTTTCTTTAATCTCAAGTAACTATTTTCATAAAACGCATTATAATAAAATAGCTCTAAATATCATTAAAGTTCAGGTCTTAGAGAAGGTGTTGATGTTAATAAAACTTACAAAGAATACTGGATCCATTTTAAGCCCCAATATGATTCAGAGATTCCTACAATGACGGTGCATCGCGTCTCCATGACAACATGACGCTCTTAGTCAAACACCAGAGCAGGATAAAAACTCCAGCTGCTCCTCACTGGAGCAAGAAGCTTTCCATCTTCACCTCGCTGACAGAATTTTTAAAACTCATATTTTTGTTTGATATTCTGATGCGCGCTCTGTCCGCTGATCACTTGTGTGCGCGCATGAGTCTGTGTGTACGTGTCTGTGTGTATGTGTGTGCTCACTGCAAAGGACACAGAGAGCAGCTGTGAGCCGTCATGTAAATCAGATCAATAACGCCGCACTGTTTAGTTTTTACTAAAAGGACAACGTGTAAACCGGTTCTAGAAAAAACGTGACTTAACTTATCTCTGTTGAGACCTGATGGGGCGCCCAAATCTGAATTATTTCGGAGGTACATGGGTGGTGACATCACTTCCAGTTGTTGAACGTGGCGGCGCTCGTATTAGGGTGAGCTGCTAACGTAAGCGGTAATATGCTGCTAAATAGTTTAAAGGTGAATATAATCCACACTGGGGAATGAAAGCATCTGAATGTGGCCTCATCTCGGCAAGAAAAGCTGATTTTGGACCGAAGTGAAACAGGAAACCAGTTATGTTTGCTAAGATCTAACGGAGCCTCGGCAAGTCACGCGAGAATTGGGTCACGTCATCAGAAAATATGGACGTAAAAAAATCAATCCTTACGTTATATGAATAGATACTGAATTACTTTAACTTGATTAGATTTAAATCGATTAATCGATTTTTTAAACCCAGCCCTAGTAATCTATATTTTCATTTCACAATTAATTAATCATCATAAAAATGCTCTATTGCTTTTTCAATGACCCTCCAGGTCCTCCATACACAGCATATGAGAATGCTTAAGAGGAAAATTAAGTTTTGCTAATTATGAATGCTGTTCCTTTCAAAATTGATCTTTGTGTACCAAGAACACTTTTTCTCCTCCAAGCTGATTCACTGGCCACATTTACATATGAGTTTTAATTCTGGAATAATAGTTAAATCTGCTTTAAAGAGATGAAAAATGACCATGTAAACACCTAATTCTGAATGAAAATGATCATTCTGAATTAAACTTAATTCCGAATAAGTGCCTGGTTTATTTCCCTTTTAATTCTGAGATAAATAATTCCTCTTTCATGTATACCTTCATTCCTCTCCAAATTAATTCCGGTCGTTCTGCGAGTGCTCGTTCCCTTGTCCTGTCACTATGACGCACATATTCCATGCTGGCTGCTCGAAGCATTGGACTTGAGCTGAGTCTATCCACGTAAAAGTGAAGTAGTATGCAAGTGAGTAGCTTTTGCTTCAAAATTAGATTCAAAATCAAGGGAAAATGGTTCTTATTCTGTCCTTACAAATTATTACGTGTCAAAGATATCCAATCAATGTGCAAAAAATACTTTTAAAGATGTACACACAACATTGCTATAATAGAATCCACTCACAGCTAAGCAAACAAGGCATGAAATGCAGCAAATATAGACAAACTGTCCAAGGACTCACAAGCAATGAGGCCCAAATATTAAGCACACCAGATTATAGCCTACCTATGCTAACATTTAGCTCCCGTTTAGCATTAGCGTAATTAGCTCTGTTTTGCTACTGAAAATACAAAGCTTTAGACAGGATTCTGATGCCCATAAGTTAGAATCAACTCAAATAAACAAGGAGCAATTATACTCACTGACAGATCTACTCCAAGGATCAGACAAATAACTCTGGTGGAGCACTCAGCCTGCATGTGTGGTTTTGTGCTATCCTCCAAGGTGCAATGACATAAGTCACCACCAGAGGGCTGTCACATTGTTTGAAGACTCACAGGAGTCAGAACAGTTCTTATTATCTGGTTTTTCCATGTTGTAATCGAAAAGAACAGAGGCAGGAAGCAGAGTTTGTTTTCTTTCGGTAGTAGTCACTTCCGCCCCCTATCCAATCAGAAACCTTACCAATCCCCAGATCTAAAGCGGAATTGAGAAAATGTGTTTTCCATGTAAACTTTAAAAGGATACTGTGTAACTTTTGACCCAAATATTAGCCTACTGTGAGAAATAATAGTGATGATATTTGGGGTCAATTAACAGTGCTTGACACGTGTCAGCACTGCGAGGGGACTGCCCTTCTCAGAAACCAGACATTGTAACTTTGCAGGAGCGGATCCGTCTCTCATGGGATCATGTGACCTGGAGCGCTTTGCTTTACGGCTCCCCCTCTATAAACACAGACCTCTGCTTTATGCTACTTTTTCCTCCTCTTTGATTTAAAGTTTATCGTGGCTGAACGAAGTAAGAAAGTGAAAACGTTGTCTGAGGAGGCCAGAAAAAGAAAGCAGGAAATGGATTGTGTCGCCTGTGGGAAGTTACAGGTTTAGCGCCCCTAGTGGCCAAAGGTTTTACGTTTTCCCTTTAATTAGGCCAGAGCACAGACGGCGGTGCAAAGGCCTATTGAAATGCAAGCGTTTATTCTTCCGTATTCTTCTTCTTCTCTGAAATGAATTGCTTTTTTGGGGGCCTGAACGTGCTTGAAAACTCACCGAATTTTGCCTCCCCCCCCCAAAGGAGTGTGAAAAATTCAATATTTTGAGGCGCTCTAAACTGTTTGGGCGAAATTGTGCAACAGCGCCACCTATTTTTTGTGCCCCGACACTGCATGTCATTGATCTTTCTGAAACTTGGTACACATTTAACAAAAACTCCTCTCGGGATCTGGTCCAAACCCAACAGGAAGTCGGCCATTCTGGGTCAAAGTCGCAATTTTGGGGTTTAACTCATGTCACATTTGAACAAACTTGTACTAGGGATTTTATGGTAGAGCCACCAAAGTGTCTCAGAATGTTCAAAAAGCATGTGTGATTAAAAGTTATCAAAAACGTTTCCAAAGGAGTAACACCATAGTGGGGGTGGGGCCTCAAAGTTTGATGTCTCGCCATGAATCTTCGATATGACGCCGTGATATCATGAATCCTTATAAATCAAGCCGATTTTATCCGATCGTCATGAAACAGAGTTTGATCAAGGTTCGGCCCTGAACAGAAAATGATGATCATTTCCGGTCCCGAACTGAGCCACGCCCACTTCCAACAGGAAGTGATGTTTTGCACTGTGTGGGGTCCTGCTCCTCAGAAATTAACCCAAAACAGTTGAAACTGCTTCACAACATGTCTAACCCTATCAAAATCCCTCAATAAAAAACTCAAGTTCTTACTCCAGATGTAACCATTGCGAATATTGCTCCGACGCCATGAAACAGGAAGTCTCTGTAACTGGCTCAGGAAATGGTTCATCTCAACGAAACTTGGCATGTATGATGAGAGACCTGCCTTGAGGTGGGTCACATGACAATATTCTGGAAAAATATTGCTAATTGACTCAATAGCGCCCCCTATAACATTTCAATCAATTAGCCCCGCCCATCACATTATCAACATGTATGAAATTTGGCACACTGTTAGAAGATATCAGGATCTACAAAAAAGCCTCTTGGACCAATAACCTAAATTGTACAGGAAGTCGGCCATCTTGAATTTTTTTTTTTTCATTTTTGGGGTAATTTTCACCCTTTTCTTTGCCTTATATTTGAAGGAACTCCTTCTAAAGATTTTATCATACTGATGTCAAAATCGGTGTGAACACTCTCAATGTATGTGTGGTCAAAAGTTATCAAAAACTTTTTCAAAGGAGTTGGCGTTCAGCAGTGGCACCCGCTCAAACTTTGATGTTTTGCCATCAAGCACGGTTTCTTTTATCTCCTACATACACCATCCGATCTGCACCAAACTGAACACGGGTCAGTCCAGTTCCATGCTGACCATAATCACGTGTCTGGATGAAGTCACAATATTAGCCACGCCCACTGGAAACAGGAAGTGACTCATTTTAAGGCCGAAATTACCTGCATTTATCAGAAAAACATTACTATATTAACTCACATCATCCAGTCATGATTTCAAACAGCTTATGATGTTTTTTACACTAACTGAGGTGCTGCTCTGACTCTGGTAGAGGGAGTGTGTAGGTATTGCTGCACTTTCATTCATGACCACACATGCGACTGCTTGTGAGGATGAGAGCGCCATGACCAGGAAGTGTTTGGGGGGGAGGTGGCTGGTGGATGCGGCGGTACAATAGGCCGAGCAGCGCCGTAGGTGGGAGGGCCTCCACAGCTGCTTGCAGCTTTAATTCAGAATTATTATTTCCTTGTAAACCCAAAGGAGAATACTTTAATTCCAAATTATTTAATTCGGAATGATTAATCCCAAATTAAAAAACATCATGTAACCGTAGGCACTTGTAGCATTTACAATCTAAAGGCTAACATCAGAAGTCTTTCTGGTTCAACTCAGGGAGGGAAGTGGTTCAAT
>JBBBVU010000013.1:18198781-18218368 GCA_037177055.1 Atherinosoma microstoma
GCACAGTTATTTACAGATATTTACAGTTTGTATGAGTTTTTACAGTTCTGTTTATTGCACTTTTATTGAATCAAACCAGATTATTGCACGACTTTAAAATATATATAATAAATAAACAGTATGACCACAGTTATTCATTCAAATCTTTTCAACCTTCTCTCTGTAAATATGTTTTCTCCTTCTCAGTAATAAGCTGACTGTGTCTTTGTTTCTCAGAGCGTCATGATGCGCTCTATGTTGTGGGTTCTCTTGATGAGACTCTGGAGCTGAGAGGGATGAGGTATCACCCCATCGACATTGAAACTTCTGTTATCCGTTCTCACAAGAGCATAGCTGAATGGTGAGCTACCTGCATCATCTGTTATCACCATGTTTTCACAACTTAGTTTAAAATATTT
This sequence comes from Atherinosoma microstoma, assembly GCA_037177055.1. Classification (NCBI taxonomy): domain Eukaryota; kingdom Metazoa; phylum Chordata; class Actinopteri; order Atheriniformes; family Atherinidae; genus Atherinosoma; species Atherinosoma microstoma. The sequence goes on from JBBBVU010000013.1 coordinate 18,199,180, forward strand.
TCAAAGAAATTAAATGCTTTAAATGTTTTATTTCAAAGTATACTTCAGAAGCATGAATTCTAACTCCTAATTATGTTTAATGTTTCCCATCAACCCTTCCTCCTCCTCTCTCCAGTGCGGTGTTCACTTGGACCAACCTCCTTGTAGTGGTGGTGGAGCTGGAGGGATCAGAGCAGGAGGCCCTGGACCTGGTTGCCCTGGTGACCAACGTTGTCCTGGAGGAGCACTACCTCATCGTGGGGGTGGTAGTGGTGGTGGACCCTGGTGTTATCCCCATTAACTCTAGAGGGGAAAAGCAGCGCATGCACCTCAGAGATGGATTTCTAGCTGACCAGCTGGACCCCATATATGTGGCTTACAACATGTGAAGGCCCAGATGCAAGAGGGTTACCGCCCCCCCACCAAACCTCACCGTGCCCCCCTCGTCATGTGTCTTATCACAGTACAGGAGACGGAAAAACAGGGGTATCCGAGGACCAGCGTCAGTGTGACCTTTGTTGAAAGTGGGATGCTCTCTTTGTTGAGAAATATGAAACAAATATGGATGCAAATGTTTCAAGCAGGTGAATGACTGACACAAACCTCACGTCTATTTTTCTCCTGATTTTTTGCCTCAGCAAATAAAAGTTTTAAAGGGCATTCTTGTTTTACAGTTGTGAGTTTTGGATATATACGACTAAAATCTTGACTCCTTAACGAGGACGTCTGAGAGCAGCACAGCAGGAAGGTTCTGGCGTGATCCTACAGTGTGCCATTAACATAATTTATTTGTCAACCTCTAAAAGATTGAATGTTAAGTGTGCACTTGTGCCATAGAACAGAACCAATGCCGATACCCAAACCTTGATCACATAGCCTCCTGTATGTACTGTGTATTTTCATAGAAATACAGTACATCTGTGTTATGAGCAGGTCCTCGCATTACAGCTAGATGCTTTAAATTCAGCTCTGATCATGTTACAGCAACAATGTACGAGGATGCACTCTTCTATTTTTGCTCATTCCCGCAATAGTGATTTAGTTTGTAGTGTCAGTAGTAGCTTCCAAATAATAATGTGATGACTTAATTTCATACTTTATCTAAGACATGTAACATAGTTATTTGTTAAGTCAACATGCAATATGTGTGATGTGGATGGTGTTGCTTTGAATGACTGCACAGAAGTGCCAATCAGTTGAGAGTGATGGCGAGGAGTAAAATCGTTGCTTTCTGTTAGCAGCGAGCTAAAGGATGATAATGAAGCCTTAAGTGTTTTTAAGAAGCTGAAGTTTATCAGCCGTCGGATGGGGTGAGAATATACAGATGGAGGTTGGGATTGATGAATCTTGCTATTATTGCACCCAAAGTGTTTCATCTTGTATGTTGAGATTAAGATACTTGATCCTAATGCCAGCCATTACAAACACTCACTCAGCCCTTGAATATTTTTGTCTGAATGTGTTTTATAGCAGAAGGCTGAAAGAACATGTGGTCTGAGTTTTGTTGCCTCATTTCCAGTGCCATAAGGTTGAATTACAGTTGAATAATGATGTGCTGCACACGTACCATATGAGACAAGTGTCTAATATGATCGTTACACCGTAACCTCCCACTTTGTTACATTGACTTTGTAAAGATTTATTTCTCTGTTTATTGCTTCTGTTGTTTTTCTGTGTGCACATCCTTTCAAAGACGGGCTCCGGCCTGCTGTAAGTATGTATAGATTTCATGTAAATTATTAATAGTTGTGGAGATGACAGGAAGTCTAACACAAAGACTAAATCTGGTATATATGTGAACTTTTCTCTTACATACAAAAATGAATTGCAGTGGATTCTCATGTGGGAAGACACGTGAATAGCCTCGTAAACATTTTTATAGCGGGAACGAACGGCGTGAACTGGCCTCTTCCAGGATGAGACGAAGCACACTCCAGCACAAAGAGAAGACAGTTATGCTCCGGTAGCTGTTGAGATGTCACATCCTCCTCAACAAACTCTTGTCAACTTACAGAAAGATGCATTTGTCTGATATATGGTTAGTTGTCATTATTTTCATAACATGATTTCATAATAAATTCAAAATAAGTGCTTTTAACTTTGTGTCTTCATTTGAAACTGAACACAGCCCTGTTGTATGTTCATGACCAAAAAGATGTTCTTTCCAAAGAAGTAATGGACCACTTTTTTTTCACAATCTGAGGTTCTCTAGTCTAGTTCAACTAGGAATATGTCTCCATCCAATAATAAGGTAACCTATGATATACTGATTATCCTCCACCGGTTTATAGCTGACATAACCATTAAGTATTTTTCCATGGTTTTATGACATTTTGAGGTTATGTTAGGCAAGTGGATGATATACAAAATAATATGGATAATTAAAGTCAATGTAACATATGTATACCATTTATAAAAAATTAGGGGCATTCTGCCTTTTAGAATGAACCTAAATGCTCCGTAACCGTACTAAGACTAAACCTAACATGCAAGTTATTGAGACATTTAGGGCCTTGTGGTACCCACCACTGTTGGATTTTGTTTCAATAAATTATACGAGATAAAGGAATTACCATTGCATGCTTCTGGTTAATTGTTCTACCTTTGTTATATACCATTGAAGCATGAACTTTTTATGGTTTGGGGTAAAGTTCACCTGAAAGTTGCATATACCAAACTTTTGAGTAGTGTATATAGACCGAATTTATTTAAAAATGGGACAGAAAGGACAGTTTCACCATTTATTTATATTAACATTAACAAAATGAATCATAAAAAAACACAAAATTAGTTCATTTTCCTTTATAGCAAAATATAATAAGCATGTTGGTCTTATAATAGGTTTAACATTTCCAACAACATCAAAAACAACTTGTATCTGCATTTCTTCAGAGATTATATTGGTCCACATGCAGTCATAAATGTTTAAAAGAAATAATTAAAAACAAAGTCTGCCATTCACAGAAGTTATTGTGAAAGATAAAACTAAACTAACTCAACTAGACTTTGGAAAAATGAAAAAACAATATGAAACAAGACTGCATTCTGATCACAGTATATTGAAAAAAAATGGCTTCAAGAAATATCTTCACTTTTGTCTTTGTAGATTTGGTCCCATTTCTCAAAACAACAGGCAAAAAGACATTGGTCTACAATTTCAAAATAGAAAAACTAAAATAAGAAAAACCAACTTAAGCTCACCTGAGCTAAAAACAAATATTCTGATAAAAGATAATAAAAAATATAAAACTGTAATTACTCTGCATGAACAATAACATGTCATCACGCAGTGAGTATTTCTAGATATTAAACTGTGGCCAAGTAAATTTTTTTGCATAAAAATTACAAAGACTGTTTAGATCATATAGTCATCAGTAAGATCTGTAAATGACAGCAAACCAACCAAGGTTGTTTTGTGATTACAGTATTCATCAGTAAGAAGTATTTTACATTTGCCCTGTTAAATAGTTGTTTGATTATACTGATAAACATTATAGATACATCAGTGTCAACATTTATAATAAAAATATGTGACGCTTCTCAAAAACCCTCTGTCACAATGTCACAATAACAACACAGCTGCAATTTCTAAAAGCTGGTGAAGGAATAGCATACAAAAAAGAAAGAAAAAAAAACATTGCATCTTAGTGCATATCAGATCACTTTAAGACAGAGGACTATTCTCTGATTTCCTGTCTAGTTTACATATCCTTCCACTTTACTCAGCAGCTCAGACGCCTTGCTCAGCGCCAACACTCCCTTCTCTGATCTGAACTGTCCGTTGGGAATATGGGGATGTGGATGGTAGTTGGGATATTGAGTCTTTTTGGCATCCACTCCCAGAGAATTCAGATGTTCCACTATTTGAGGCAGATCTCTCAGTAGAGGGTGGTAGTGGGAGACTTTCTCAGCGATGGCTGAAATAGAGCAGCTGGTGGGACGTTGACCATTACGTTTATACTCTGCAGCTATGAGAGCCTTCTCCACGGCTTGATGAACTTTAAACAGACACCACTCTGTGCTCCCTCCATCAGTGTCTTTTTGAGCTGCGTCTAGATCACAGCGAGCCTGTTTATACCAGCGCTGGGCCTCCTCTTTGTTTGGTCTTGGGACATTTGTGTTGTAGCTCCAAAAGTTGTAGGAACGGTAGCCCCTAGAGAATCTTTCTCGACTGCTTCTGTGATACCTGGCCTCCTGGTTCCACTGGTGAAAGAAGTCTCTGAAATTTGAGTCTCTGCTTGAATGAGATGAGTGGGATGGGCTTACATTTTTGCCTTTGGTGAGCTCATCAATTCGATTCAGTAAATATTTGAATGCCTCTGTGGCGAGTGACTGGCAGTCAGGATTTTTGTCAGGGTGCCATCTAAGGTACAGGCGCTTGATGCCTTTCTGCCTCTCCTCCTCAGGAAGACTCCAGATCTCAGACAGACATTTATCAATTTCCTTTTTGGCTTCATCAAAAGAGGCTGGTATGGAACTTTTTGAAGGGTTGGAAGAACGTGGCACAGATCCTGCCAGCAGCTTCATCTCCATGGAGTATGTGCATGTTTTCTCCTCCTGTTTCAGTTTCTTTTCTCGTTTAAACTGATATAGATCAAGATGACTGACTTCAACAACCTTGTCCTCTCCAATGTTTATTTTGTATCTCCGAGAATGTCGTCCGCAGGACCCAGGAAGCTCTTCAACAACAATTGCATAAATGTACTTCTTGTTTGTGCTGTAACCAACATATTCTCCCTCCTCAAAGTTGTTTAGGAAGCCCATGTCCAATGAATCATACCATTCATCAGGAACATCTGTCCCAGGGGCTGGTGGGTTGAGAATTAAACATTCATTTTCAGCACTGTCACGGATCTCATTCTCAGCCAGAGTTTTCAGGACATCTTCCAGATCATCGCACATAAGAAGTTGTCCAAGCACCAAGAGGTGAACTGATGGAATCTGGTGTCCTAAAAGAGCATTAATCTCCTTTGTCAATGTCATATTAACTTTATTTATCACTTTTGGAGCCATATCCTGATTGTGTTGTAGGTAGAAGGTGCAGCCTTGTTGCTCTCGTTTGACAAAAACATGGGTTTCTCTGGTAGTTTTGTGTAGAGGCTCTCCATCCAGCGACAGCATTGTTTTCAGAGTTTTGCAGCAGACAATATGAATACTGCCAAAGGTCTTCTCACACATATTATCTGCCTCCTCTTGTGTTGTTTTGCCCTGAGACTGCTCTCTGAGAAGACAGATTAGTCCATGTCTGAAAGCTCCTGAAGAAAGATGTTTATCAAACCATCCACTAAAGTCACAACTGGTCCCAAGCTCACAGAGCTGTAATTCCACCATGTTTTCTTGAGTGATGTCAGACAGCATCTGAGGTTTAAATTCCTGAGGCAGCAGTTGGACCAGTCGATGTTGCTCATAGATGTCACTGTCCAAATAACAGTTGCTGAGTTTCTCGAGCAACAGGAACTTATTCTCCAGTGCTTCTTCCACCCTTTTGGTCTCAAACACTGTGTCGTTGTAGTAGAGGGAGCATGACGGGTGTAGCTTTCCGTCCACTGCAGGAAGATACAAAATCTGAACATTGTTGGTGAGAACCAGGTTTCCTTGAGTTTTGATTAGCTGAAACAACTGCTCAACAGCTCGTTTTACTGCCATCAGCTGGTTTGGGTTCATTTGTGGTTTATCACAGGAATCAGCATAAACGTCAGCCAGGACATTACAGTACTGCACTGCGGTGGCTGCATTCTGTACTCCAATCTTCTTGAAGAACTCTGCATAAATGGCATCTTTTGGAGGAATTTGGTACAGATATGGTCTGAACTCAAGGTCATTATGGAGTGAGAGACAAACATTTTCAGGCTTTAAAAGTTGTGTGTCTTCTTCAACCAACACAAGAGGAAGTCCAGCCAGTGACTGTCCATCAAAGCAGTTTGCTTGCAGGAAGGCAAACGAACTCCGAAACACATTAGCACGCGTTTTGATCAACTGTTCAGTCTTACACGGTGACTGACAGATGTTTCTCATGTTACTGCTCACACAGTGTGGAGGTGGTTGTTCATGAGCTCCTGCATCTTTCCACATATTCAGGACTTCTGCCGTTATGAAGGGCAAGTGTATAATTGGCATTGAAGACCAAATCAAATCTTGATTCTTCTGGTCTCTGCTGATCAAAGAGCCTCTGATTTTAACAGTTTCTCGCTTTGCAGCAAATGGTTGGTGATAGTTGCAAAGTTCTTCTCGAATCTTCTCAGGAAAAATGAACCTGATGTCAGCTATGCTCTGCAGCAACTTTTTGTCTTTGTTATTCTTTGCTTTGAAAAAAACTTCTCTGAGAAGTAATGCTGATTTCTGTTTAAGTTCTTCAAGTTTACCATTTCCTTTTGCTTCTGATTCTAACTCGTATGCAAAATTGATTAAATCCTCTTTTGACACTTCATGCTTCATTCCAAGCTCTCTGATCAGCTTTTTTGCTTGGTCTTTATTTGTATCTCCATCACACAACTCCACCCAAAATTTCTCAGGCACAAACCTCTCTTGAGGTGCCATTCTTCTGTAAAGTTCAACACTATCATCAAAGTAGTAAGATGCTGTCTCCAGTCTACCCTGAGAGCTGCGGATCAGTTTTAATGTCTTCATGGAGGAAACAATTTTGTCATTGAACTGATCAGAGTTGGAATGATAATGTAGACGCAACAACAGCTTGAGGCAGTGAAAAGTCTGTTTCTCTGTGAGTGTGTGCACGATGGGCAGAATGAACCTCATGAAATACTCCAAATCATCCAGGATTGTAATGTTCAGCAGTTGTGCCAGAGTCTGGTTTTCTGGGTTCCATTTGAGAAAAATGCAGTTGATGTTGGGCAAAGTGAACAAATCTGGAAATCTCGCTGAATGAATGCTGTTGAGGACAAATACCTCTGCAGGTCCATCAATCCTCACTCGCACGTCTTGTATCGTTTCAAACAATGGTAAGGATTTAAGCTTCCTCTGATACTCATGATTGTTTTTGGATGTGGATACTCCAGACTGGAGGAAGTTCTGAAGTGTTCTCATGTCATCATTTGAGAGTTGCGAAAACTCTGAGAGGTTAATGTTGCAGATCTGGTCCAACACTGAGTTTTTGTCATTCACATCCATGAGTTCATCACGTAGAAATAAATATACCTGTCGGTCTATCTTATTAAAGAAAGTACTATCATGCCTCATAAAACCAAGTTTAATTAGGATTTCTGGTATTTCTTTGTTTGAGTCATGTGGAATCACACTTGACATGTTTTTCATTGTTTGCAAGAAGTGCTTGTTGTTTGGACCAACAACAGGTAGAATGCAGAAGTCGCCAAAGAATTCCTTCACTTCTCTAAATGTCAGACTCTGGTCATCATCAGAAGATATTTTAAGTTTCATTTCACTTAATATGAACCTCCAAAGTGATTCCAGCCACTTCAGCATGGTTTCATCTAAGACATGAAGACCACTGTCTGGATCATTCCCACAGTTTTGAAGATGACTCTGCACCAATGGCTTCAAAAATTCTTCTGCATCAAACAGTGTCAAATTCTTGACAAGGTTACAAGTTTGCAGTAGTTTAATATGATCTCTGATAGTCTCATAATCTGCAAATTTGTCTTCGTACCCAACAAAAAGATTGTCATATCCTGATATCAGCTTTGGAGATTCAGAGTCAAATGCTCTCAGAATTTTATCTCTTGTCAGAAGAAGTGGGAGTCCATTGAGTAAGCTGGGATTCTGCTTGATGTCTTTTTCCAAGGAGAAATCCGTGAAACAAAAATTCAGAAGCTCAGAATATCTTGTTTGATCTTTGATCAGAGTTTCAGTTATGGGTAAGGGTAAATCCTCATCTGTTTGGGCTGGATCATTGATGGGTTTTACTGATAAGAAAGTCCGCACTGCAGCAGGACTAACCTTTTTCACATCAATGCCAGCAGCCTTGATACTGCTCCAAATCTTCTGCATGCTGGTGGAAGTAGGAACCAGTTTCATTCCAAGGTCTTCTAAAATGGGATTAATCTTGTTAAATGCTGACTGTATAAGGTAAGGTACCTTAATTGTCTCCGTTTCGCTGAGGTTACACCATTCAAAAGAGTTCTCTTTGATTTCATGATCTGAAATTTTGAGTATTGAGCTCCTCAACACTGGGATCACATCAAGACCTTTTTCTTTCATCGACCTGTATACCTCATGTATCATTTCATGCCACTCTGCACCAACATTTTGAGACACAGTCGGCCAAAAACACAAATATGAGGTATTGAAACATGATTCAGTATCTCCAAGAGAAACTGTCTTGACTGTAATTTTGCCTCTGATATAATGCAAGAGATCTGCATACAGTGGAGCAATGATGTTCTGCTTCAAAAACTCATTCCAGTTTGATCTATGACCTTGGCCATCTTCCTTCCACAGATTTTTCCTGCCAGCATCCACCTCAAAGTTTCCATTGACATGTACTGGCAGTCCAGTTTCTCCAGGAAGCGGGAGGGAGCAAAATGCTGCTCCTTTGAAAGCAATTTTGTTGGATTGTAATGATACCTTTGTGCTCACACGTGCAGCGATTGCTCCCTGTGGAAGTTTGTTTGATAGTTTTATGACATCACTGTCTTTGAATGAGCCAAACTGTTCCGCAATGATCCATGTACTTTGTCTCTTGTCTGAGGTGGAGATGGTGGTTTCATAGATAGCCTTCTCGGGGGTGATCAGTCTCCCAGAGTTAAGAGCATTTTGTAGATGTTCTGTAAATGCATCCTTTTCTTCCCTACTTCCTTCTGGCAGACTTTTTTCAACTTCAAAGATTGTTTTCAGTTTTCCTGAATGTTCATTGATTTCATGAATTTTTATTTTGCAGATGTTTTTAAGGAAGAGCATTAATCCTTCTGGATCTTCTGACAAGGCAGAGCACAGTTCTCTCATGTCAACATCAGTGACTTCTTGTTGTGATATTTTTGAGTGTCTTCCATTTGCACTTGTCCTCAGAGGTAATCTGAACATGGTGCCCTCTTTAAGAGAGAATTCGTCAGGAAGAAAGGATTTGTAGACATCCTTGTACATTTTCTTGAATGTGTCAGGTAGTTTGTAGCCAATGCCAGATGGACGTTTGTCTGAGTGACAGTCAATGTATTTCTTGTTGGGATCAGAAATGCAAAGTAATTCATCTCCAGTGAGGATTGAAGGGCAGTCAGTCAGGTGGTAAACAGAGTTGAATCCAACTCCATATTTGCCTATTTTCCCAGGAGAGTTTTGCTTCCCTCCTTCTCCCAGCTGCTGGATACCAGTTAGGTCATCTTTAGAAAACACTTTGTTGTTGAACACACACAGTGCTGGACCCTGCAGATGGTTCCATCTCTTCCCAAATGTTTTTCCCTCTTCATGTCGCCTTTTGTCCCAAACAAAGTGGATTTCTGTTGCTTCAGCATCATCTGCATTTTGGATGAGCTCTTTAAGGATGTCCTTCTTTGATGGATAAGCTGAAATGATGCCTTTGATTCGAACAGCTAGTTCTTCATGCTGTTCAAACTCAAAAGCAAATGGTGAAATGTCCTCTTTGTAGTTTTCCAGACTATGATGCCTGGTTGTTTTGATTTCAAGGTGGCGAGCCATGACACGTGAGATATTTGCATGACACAATGTGACATCTGAGCTTACTGGCATCCATGGACTGTCATTGTAAACCAGCTCTCTTGCAGGTTGTAAAACACCATGCTCATTTGGTATCAGGCAGTCATCTGTTTTCTGTTTTGCCTCAAACATTTTGTTTAAAATGGTGAGACAAGTTGATAGATCACCATCTGGCAGTGGGTTGTTTCCATGTTTAGAGCGCAGTTCCCGGAGCACAGTGAGAAACTGATCGATTGTGAACTCTTTTTTAACACCCACAGTTTCCCAGAGATTCCTGAAACTAGTGAAATCATGTGGAAGTATGTGGAGATAAGGTTTTGCTTCAAACGGCCCATTTTCAGCAACACAGCTGACATTTACAAATGTATCGCCAACAAGGACTAATGGGAATGAATTTGCCATCTGTGAAATCCAAGTGGTATCAGTACAACCACTGATCAGCTGATCTATACACTTGTAGCACTCACCTGCCATTGTGTGCAGCATAGGTCCATCTATGGATTGTGATTTTTTGCATGCTTCTTGCAGCTGCTGAAGCACAGTGTTTGGAGTAGGACTGCTGGAAATTCCCAAAACTTGTAGAAGTGGATCAGCGTTGTGAATTTTCAGACCAGTGTGATCCAGGACATGATGTGTCATGTTGACAAGCAGGGGGAACTCATCACTGAAAACGGCTGAGGGCATTTGAAGTGTTTTGTTTCTCTCCATTTTTATGTCACCTGGGGAAAATGCAGGGAGAAATGCAGTCGTCCTCAGTGTTTCCCAGTGGAGAGAGTCTTGCTTATCCATGTGATTCCTCATGAGTTCAAGAAGGCACTTTAAACACCTGTATGCTTTCTCTTCATCAACCTTCCAGATTTCATTGACTGTGCCTGCTTTCTTTGTGATCTCCTCCAATGGAAGATCATCATTTGCCATCCCAAGATCCAACAGACGCTGAATCCTTCTGGGGGAGCAAAAGTCGTTTTTGCTACCACCAAGCAATCGTCCTTCCTCTGCTTCAAAAAGACAAGCCACTCTTCCTGATGGGTTGACTAGTTTGTCAATAGACTGGAGCTGTCCACCTGTTGTTGGTATGCATGGACAGGAGCGCAGAAGAGTGTCAATTCCTTCAATGTTTAGGTCAATTGCATGTAGTATGAGAGTATTTCTGCTTTCAGGGTCCATGGTTTCAAGGTTTTTGAACACTGCCTCTTGATAAAACTTCTCCCAGTTCCAAGTCCTGTTTTTCAAAACATTCCCGAGGCCAGCTTGTTTGAAGCCGTTTCTTAACCACAGTGGAAGAGGCACAACACAGTTGGACGCTTTTGCATATTTCTTGCACACCAGAGCGACAAGTGCGCTGATGTCTTTATCCCTTTCGATGCTCTCATGCAGAAATATGGCATTCTTCATTGAGCACCAGTCTTGTCCATCACTCAGGAGCTCTAGGCCATTGGAGTGCTGAGCAATGGCAGAATAAAATGCATCCACCAAAGGCTTGAAAGTATCGCTCACTTTCTCCCTGTCAGGCCAAAAGGTATGGTAACAGTAGTCCTCCAGCTGATTGTTTTCAGACATGTCCTTCAGAGCTGAAAGTGCAGTAACATATGCAGTCACAAGAGGGTCCTGAAGAAGTGCTTTGTTCCAAACATCTTTCTCTCCACTTTCCCACAGACCTTTTCGGTTGCTTGTCACAGCAAATGTTCCATTTACATTTACTGGGAGACCGGTGTGAATGGGAAGAGGAAGGAAGCAAAATGCTTGTCCAACAAGATCTGTTTGAAGCGGAGACAGCTTTTGATTTTCCGGGTTGTTTTTCAAGGGGACACCAATTCCTCCGATGGGCAAAGAAAATCGGGATTTCTTGTTTTCTTGAAGAGACATGTTCAAAGACTGATTTGTCCCAAAGCAGTTGTACAGCAGCCAGCACTGCTGTTGACTTTCCCCACACTGTTGGCTAGTTATTTGGACAAAGTTGATTGTGTCACTGTCAATTACTTCTTTGCATTTCCCATCAAGCTTCATCAGTGCTTTCTCAGCTCGATGTTGCTTTGATAAACAAGCTTCATCTTGAATCTTTATTGTATCCACAACAGTTTTAGACACAGTCACGATGGTCTCCATCTCATCATCTCTTGGTGGAGTCGATCCGTTGTCCGAGATATTTTGTAGGGACAATGTTTTGATGTTCTTGAGGAAAAGCAGGTGACTTTGTGCATTGACTGTCAAGTTCTGCTGCAAAACAACAATATTATGTTTGTGGTACACCTTTGTGCTGATTTCTGATTTCAGAGCCTCCTCTTCTCTTCGGAAAGGTAGCTTGATCAGAGTCCCTTTGTAGGGTTCAGGAGGAGTCTTACTGGTGAAATTACAGTCAAAAATACATTCATACGGTGCAAACTGACCGGGAAAGCAATCAAAAAGTCTCTTTTGAGAGAGATCTAGTTTGATCCCAGGGCTTGTTTTGTGTTTGATGTGCTTCTTAAGGTGACTAACATTTGGGTCAAGTATGAGAAGCCTGTTGCCGCTGAGGATGGAGGGCACATCCGTCACATGATACACAGTATTGAATCCAAGTCCAAACTTTCCAATCTTTTCCACTTTGTTTTCCTTTGAGGCAGAGCCAACCCTGACAATATTTGCCCAGTCCTCAGCCGAGAACTGCTCATTATTAAATGCCCAAAGACATGGTCCCTGACAAAGGGCCATGTCAGGATCAATGAGACTTTCTGGTTTTTCATTGTGTACTCTGAAATCCACCAGGAATTTACATTCACCTGCTCCAGCATCCTCTGCATTCTGAATGAGCTCTTTGAAGATGTCAGTTTCTTCATCATACTCTTTAAGGATGTTTTTGATTCTCATTGTAATTGGTTCAGATTGTCCACACTGTTCTATTCCCACCAACTCTGGAGCAAGGATGTAGTTACTGAGGAATTGGATATTCAACCATTCAGCTGTTGCTATTGGGATTTCTTCATGTAAGAGATACATATTGTCTTGGCTGAACTGAAGATCTTTCAGTCCAGTTTTGCTGACATCATAGAGGAGTGCTTCTGATCGTGATTTAAGGGTGAATTGTCCATCTTCTATGATGACTGGCACCGGGATGTCATCCTGAACTTTCTTCTTCTCTCTCCACAGCCAGTTAAGAATCTCAATTGCCACTTTCACCTCTGCAGGACTCGCAAATGGTTGTTGTCGTCTTTGAATGTTGTTCTGGATTGAATGAAGAATGTCAACAATTTCATCATTGGAAAGTGATTTTTTTAGGCCAAACTCCTGGAGCAGCTCCTTGTAGGGCAAAAATTCATTTGGCACTTTCCCAATGTAAGAGCTCAGGTCTAGATCTTGTGGGTAGTCAAGAACAAGGTCCTGAGGTGAAACAAACTGGTTGTGGGCCCACAACCAGCATGTCTCCTTCATTACTGCTTTAAATCTAGAGATGTGCTCCTGCATGTGTCTATAAATGCTATGCAAACTTCTTTTAAAACCCATATTCATATCAGGATCAGCCATTTTCTGTGCTTTGGATCTTAAGACTGACAAGTTGTTGATGACTTTCTCGGGTGGGGGTAGGCATTTGAGACCGAGCCTGTCGCTAACTCTGTCACGGAGCTTCCCTGCAAGGGGCATTACATGTCCAACAATGTCCTCATACATGATGTGTCTCATTTCATCTGGGCAGTAGAAACAACTTTCCTCTGATTTATCACTAAATTGTTCTTGGTCATTTCCAGCTTGAGGTCCTGGGACCCATTTTAGCTTCCAGAGGTGAGTGAGCTGCTCACGAGAAAACTTTGACAGTAGGTCATTAGCATCCACTATTTCCATGAGTGCTTTAGCTCTTTTGAGAGCCTCAGAGTGAGAGTGCACATGCAGTGTGTCAATCTGTGTGGCAACATGCAAGAAATGCTCAGGTGACATATCTGCTTCTTTGTTGTTTAATCCAAGATCTGTCAGGCTTTCCAGCATCTGTGGTGTTTTAGTGTAAACAGGTGGGGGGAAGAAGTCTGACTCAAAAATTACTTTGAAAGTTTGAATTCTTGGATCAAAAAAGCATTTAGTCTTTTTCATCTCTCCATTTACTTCAATGAAGCTCAGATCCCTACATCGGTGTTTCAGGGACTGGTTTTGAGAGAAAAGGATGTTGCCATGCTGTAAAATCCAGGTCATTATTTTCTCAGTTTCCTCTTTACTGCAAGTCCCTTTCTCAATACAGTCAATGAGGACAATTGCTGCCTCAGCTGGGCCCAAGAGATTTACTTTGAGCAGCTTTAACAGTCTGCAATCAGCCTCAGTAACAGACTGAATAACTGAATCAGGCATAGGGAGCTCTGTGGGTACTGTTGGATCAGATGTTAAAAGCACAGCCTGTTTTGATCGAGCTGCAACATTGGGTCCTCTCATTGTTTGAAACAGAGGCAACGTTAAGAGTAAATCTTTCTCTGTGTCTGAGAGAGAAATCTGGTGGGAGAGATAATCTTTCAGTTCTTCACGTGCTTTGTGAGACTCAGACTTTAAGTCTCTGATGAGACACGCAGAGTCCAGATTTTTAAAGACCTTCATGACACTCTTTGGAGATGGGCTCAATACATATGTGTCAAGGTCTTCATGCTTAATCCACTCATTTCCTCTCACCACCGTGCCACCTACTTTGGTCACCAGCTGAGCCATTTTATCTGGTAAACTTTTCTTCTTTCTGCTCTGAAAAATGAGGGTTGTGTCCTGTTGTAGTTTAGCTAGTGATACAGGCTGACCGACAGACAGAGGACTGACAGGAATCAGAGGTACATCAGTGAAATCACTTAGCTCATTGAAGTGCGTGTTGAGAAACTCCCAGAATTTGTGAAACCAGTCTGAAGGTGGATGCTGACTGTTGCTGCTGTCCCATGTAACAAGAGTCGTCCCTGTCTGCTTCCAGTCCTGTGGCAAATATCTTCTTGTGTATTCAGCCACGTGGTCTTTATTAATGTTGATGACCCTGAATGAGTCTGAAAAAAACAAAATAATTTTACACATACAGACAGACAGACATAAAATTATTCATACCCTCCCATTAAAGAAAAGGCTAAATTCTTAATGGTCACTCAAATAACTGGAGACTGAAAAAAGTAACGATAAATAAAAATTTGCCCAATTATAATTTGGTAAAAAAAAGTTGGAAAAAAAACTGTCCTGGACCAATGAGAGCACTTTGCTGATGAGCAGTGGGCCAAAATAACTGTCAACATTTGTAGAAGTCTGATTGAGAGTTAAAGAAAACTGTTTGCAGTGATTGCCTCAAAAGGTTGTCCAACAAAATGTTAGCTTATGAGTGATGTAACAGTTTAATTTATCATATATTTTGCTTGGTTTTAAAAAATATTTCTATTGAACTACAATTCAAAGACAGTGTCATTTTCATATTTGTTTTCATTTCTTATTGTCAATTTCAGTGTTATTTTCCTCTTCTATATTGGAAGGCTATGAATAATTTTTCAGACATCTGTAGATACAGTGGTGTATGTTCAAATAATAATGACTTACTTTTTCTGGCCAGTTCTTCCAGGTGGGTTCTGCAGGCTGGACTGAGATCTTGTGCAATGAAGAGGTGTTTACAGTATGGCAGCAGGGCTCTGCAAAGAAAAGAAAAAAAAAAGAAGATACATTTGTTCACTATCCACATAATGCATGCAGCAAAATCAAATATATCTGCATCAGGTTTTCATGTGAGCTAGGTAACCAAATGTAGATATTATTTCACAATGACATTTTTACATGAAATGCTGAAGGAAGGTGTGTTCAGGGGTTCCTTGAGGACACCTCTCATGCAAATGCTAAAAAGCCAGACTCCCTGCCCCACCCCATGCTGAAACCATGCTTGAGTCCTGTCCTTTGTCAAAGCCAAACATATATTTACAACAACATATTGCCTTACTTTTATCTTTAGAAAAATATAAATGAAAAGAAATGGGGACAAATAATCTGCTCTTCTTTGGCCGAGGTTGGGAACCACTGCACTACATTGTTGATTAACCATGTCTGCCCTTAAGTATTAATAAATAAAATAGCTTTCCTGGAGTTCCAAAAATTGTGCACTGCTTTCCAGCCACTTAAAATCATACAAACGAAAAAAAAGGCAAGACATGTTCATTTAAAAAAAGATAAAATACTAAAAAGATTAATGTAAACAGTGTTCCATATTAATTCTGATGTTTTCATTTTTCCAGATAGATGAGTAAATAAACATGTTTGTTGACATGTTTTTCTTATGACTAAATATAATGATAGCATACAAATGCTACCTTCCTACTCTGACACACCCGACCCTAATTTGGATTAAATGGTACAGAAAATGGATGGATGGAAAATGGGTAGTTTTTTCCCCAATATGAGAGTCATGACAGAATATCTGAACCTGTTCAAACTGGTAAGGATAAGAATTCCTAAATCGTATAAGTTAGAGCCCATCCCAGCTGCAATTGGGCACAAGATTGTACTGGTCACCAGTCCATAACAGGGCTAGCATAGAGAAATAAAGCCATGCACACTTGAAATTAAACCTACTTTATACCATGGTCTGGGTGAATACTCTATTCTGATTGGCTACAGGGTGTCCATTAAAAAGTGTTGAAAAGCTTTGCGTTGGACGGTTCACGCCTCCGCATCGTCCATTAATTTCTGATAACCTCGTCGGGCATTATCCCTTACGTAATGAATAGCATAGGACAGCAGAGTACCTGTAGAAAAGCCACCCATGCACAATCATAATATACTCCACTAAACTAATCATAAAATATGACATACAGATTACAGACAGTGGACAAAATAAAACTACCTTGGAAATTCCTTGCTGTCAATTAAAGCGGTGTCCTCCTCTCTGTCTGTGAAAAATCTGAAGGTGCCATCACTAAGTGGAAGCAGCTGAAGACCCTTGAGTTCTTTGTATTCTCCATCTCTCAGTATGTACTCTAAAAGACACAGTTTGTCTTCCTTAGGAATGTTTTGTACACCAGTTCTGTGTAGAACTCGTCTCAGGAAGGTCGGAGTCACATATGTTGGGGCTGAGTGGTGGGGACGGGCTTCAATAGCACTGGCAACACTAGCAGATAAAGTGACAAGATTTTCTCCACAGGACACCAAAGTCCTTCTGATGGCAGATACTATGTCAGAGCTTGTTGGACCATTACAGGGCAGCACAGCTTCTGACAGAGGGATGAACTTCCGTTCATCTTTGGCAACAGAAAGGACAGCCACATTCTGTCTGAATAAGTGGTCAAAAAGATCCAAAGCAACATCACGCCATTTGTCTTTGTGCTGCATCTGAGTGATATCCGGCCACAGACTGTACACAGAAGAGACAGGGAGACTGGACTGTTGGGAAAGCGTGATGGCATCTTGAATGATTTTCAGGTATGCTTGTGGGAGCACCCTCTTCACCAGCAGCTCATTCCACAAAGCATGTTCATCGTGTCTCTGGTCTTCCTCTTGCCACTTGATGTGTCTTCTATTGTCTGTGAGGCCAAAGCAGGCGTTGACATGAACTGGAAGGCCTGTCTTGTTGGACTCATTGTTTGGGAGGGGGAGGAAGCAACTCAGTCTACCCTCACTACAATCTCCCTCCTCACCACAGGGGAATGCCAAGTCAACGCGAGGAAAAAAGCTCAATTTTTTTGCGAGGACATCAAGATCTTTTTCTTTGCCCTCCTTCATGGTGCATGACGTTATAAGCCACTTTGTTTCTCTGTGGTCTTCTGAGTCGAGGGTTATCTGTTTGAATCTTGTTGAACCCTCGATGACTGACTCATGCTCCGACTTTACAATGACTCCTGTGGGATCTGAAGATTTCACCTCCAGTCTCTTGTGAACAGCGCCATCGGCACTGATACGTATCAAGGATACAGAGGTCACATTTTTCAAGAAGAGGAGGCTTAAGCCTGCATCTGCAACAAAGCTGTCAAAAAGCTCAGTAACCTTATTTGAATCATAGAGATTATCTGAGATTTCTGATTTCTCATTGCGTAAAGGGAATCTGAAGATTGTACCATTAAAGTACTGATCCTCCTCAACAACTTTACACCATTCCCGTTTGCCTACAAGTGAAACTATATCTCTAAAGGGTTGGAACTGATCCTGCATCGTCAGAGCTTGTCGGTGTTCAGGATCATCCAAAGACCACAAAAATCCTGCATTTCTTTCTCCAAATATGTTTTCTTGGGGGTCCATCAGTCCAAGGTGTCCTGAGCTAAATATACTTGGCACATCTGTGAATAAAGTAAAGCAGACGTTATGCCATTAATTATCTTACTTTTGATCTCTCAGAATACTACTTCAGCTGGGACTATTGGGCATATTAGTAGTAATGATTGATTAATGTTTCACCTGTTATGTGATAAACAGAGTTGAAGCCGATTCCAAATCTTCCGATTTTGTTTGGGTCGTTGATCTTGCCACTTCTTCCCGCTTTCTGAATCCTTTCCCAGTCATCATCAGTAAACACTGCATTGTTGTAGGTGTACAGAGCAGGACCTTTGCAAAAAAAATTGAAAATTAATATGGTATTTTGTTTGATGTTCGGTCATTAATTAGTTTTTAATGCTTATTTGTAAATTTCAGATTGCACTGAGGAAGATAAAACTGCTAGCTGGGTTAGCAATGTAGAAATAAGCTGGCAGAAAGCAACTTGTGCCATAGTGGATTTATGTAAATCAACTGAAATGGGTACTTTTTACAATAACAAGAAGAACTTTGAGTTGTACATGGTGTAAATAGAACTAAATAGAATAGTGACATACTGCATGCTAAATAGAGGTGAGCAGAACAGAAACATTATCAACTAGGGATGAAATTTATTGCCCTGGACTTTTTTTCCTGTTTTCTCTGAATCACAGTTTATTATTCTATGATGCCCATGAGTACCTTGATATTTTCCCAATTCATCAGTCCATAGACTCTCAGTCTTGTAGCTCCGCTCATCGTGGATGAAAACCACCTCTCTGGCTTGAGCATCATCTGCATTTTGGATAAGTTCCTGTCAACAAATAAAACCTGTAAAGATCAAAAGAGCCAAGCAGGACAAAACAAGCTCATGGACAGGGAGTCAGTGGACTCCAAGTAGATGCTCTACTATTCACATTTTTTTTAAAATAGACGCATTTCTAACAAACAATGGTTTTGTTCCATTATGTATTATATACAGAGAAGGGACACTTCTCTATGAACACAAGTACTTAAAGAAACATTGGACTTTAAAAGAACCAGCACATTTAAAGCAGCTGTGTCAGAGTTAATCTGAAAACTGCACAAGAGTTCATCTCTGTGTTACAGGTGAACATAGTGCACTACACATCTGTGTCCACAGTTTTTAGACATTAACTCTGTAGTACTTACTGTAGGTCATCTTATGAATATTATATTTGTACATATTAGTTTGTTTCTGTGTCCCACTACCATGGTATTTTGTCATTGAGGACCATATCTTTAAAGAACTTCCTACTTTTTATAAATCAAATTTGTTATCGTTATAAGTCATTTAATCTGCCAAAATTTGGTCACACACACACACACACACACACACACACACACACACACACACACACACACACACACACACACACACACACAC
>JBBBVU010000013.1:18223928-18239388 GCA_037177055.1 Atherinosoma microstoma
CACACACACACACACACACACACACACACACACACACACACACACACACACACACACACACACACACACTTTTTCTCCCACCCTTCACCCCTAGTAGCAAGTTCAGCAAAGTGGTCAGTGTGACACATGTTTGTGACAAATTGAACTTGCACACACATGAAATCTATAGTATCAAAAGCAATATGGGTATCGATATAATATTTCATATTGTTTAAATGATATTTTTCTAACTATCGTCTTAATTTTCAGATGGTGGTAAAAATCCTACCATATGCAGCCTCTTGGAGTGAAATACAAATGTGGTGTGTTTGTTTTTTTTCCTCATCTTGCCATTATGACCCACTGCAATAACATCTAGTATTTTTTAATTGTTCACTAAAGAGGAAATAAATTATTGACTTATTCTTATGATTTAAAAATAAAAATCACATTATGAAGTACAACACCTGCTTCATACATTCCCATTGGGTGGGTATGAAGGCTCGTTTGTAAATATATTAGTTAGAGCTAAGAACTAAATAATTTTTCAATTACATGCCAATTACACTGGACAAACAAAGGTCATACTTCCTTAAAGATAAAGCAGGATGTTGGCATTAGTTTACCACAACTATTCCCCTCAGGTACTCTTGAGAAATACTTTCAAAATAATTTCCGTCTTCCTTCTGCAAAAAACACCCAATTGCTACTTCCGTGTTTCTCTGTTAGACGGATATTTGAGGTATCTTATAAATCATTCTACTTATAAATATATTTGTTTTATATAATCAGCGTATTATATACACACACTTACATAATAAATAACTGAAGTAACTCCATAGATTGTAGAACATCATTTTGATATGGAAAGATAGTCAAATATGCTGCTCAGGGTGTAAATAAAGCTTGCTTTTCTGCATTTTCCTTCTGTCCCTTCTAAATGAGAGGAATGCGTGAGATAAGACAACTCACCGAGCCTTCTTCTTCTTCGTTTTCTGACTCATCATTGCTGAGTTGATTGCTGTAACACAGAATTTGTAACAAAGGATTAGGCAAAGTAAATACTTTATGTCAACATCAAACTGAAACAGAGTTGACTTTACTATGACTAAGTCAAGACCAACATGGAAATAAGTTAAATATATTCTGAATGCAAGAGTATTGCTAAATAGTTGTTTATTTAAAACAGCTGGGTCCAAATCCAGTTCTCAAGAGCTACAATACTGCAACTTTTAGATGCACCCTTCTCCAAAACACCTGAATCAAATGAATGGCTTGTTAACAGGCAACTGTAGGGCAGAATGACATGTGCAGGAGAGAATTCAATCATTTGTTCAGGTGTGTTGAAGAGGAGGTACATCTAAAAGTTACAGGATAGTAGTGCTTGAGGACTGGACTTGGGCACCCCCGAGTCAAAATAATTGAAAATCTGCAGTATTCAGACCAAATATTATAGTAATTTGTAACTTCTTCATCTGAAATATCCATCTTATAGTAACCTAGTGAAGGCAACAATCAGAATCAAGGTGCAATAAAATTAATTAAGAAAATGGAAAAACAAAAGCAAACTAAGGTTTCTTTTTCATTTAAATTTCCATATTTATTCTTCTCCATGTTTCCTGGCCATACGAAACCAAGACAGATTATGCGAAAACTCAGGGGCACACCCTGAAGATAATCTGTGAAACTTTTATCCTTGGATTAATGATAAAGCCATGTTTTGCAGCTTTTCTGACACTCCTGTTTAATTTAAAGGAGTATTTCTCAATTCAGGTCTGACTTGCCCTGCATGTTTTAAATGTGTTCTACTCCAACACACCTGAAGCAGATTAACTTCCTCATCAAGTTCTTTGCAAGTCTGTTAACAAGGCCTTCATTTCATTCAAGTGTGTTAAAGTTGGGTTATCTCTAAAAAAATGCGGAGTCCTGAGGACCAAGATTGAGGAAACACTGATTTTGAGCATGCAGAAAAGTTTGGGTAAAACTGAGACCTGTCACACTTCCCTATTTAAAACAAGTAAAGCCAAAGTGGGGAAAACAGAAGTTAAATTAAACATTAAAAAACTTATTCACAAATAAAATCTGAAAAATACAACAATATATATAATTTCCCCCTTTTTTCCATTACAATGCTTCTTATACACTCAGTTTTAAGTACATTTAACTTCTTGATATAATCTTTTATAACAAATTAAGTAGCACTCATAATCAAACATGCAGGTAGGCAATAAAAATCAGAGTACCTCAGCCATGTCAGTGTTAATCTTCTCGGCTCCACTCACTGTACTGATGCTACATCAGTCTGCTCTTTATAAAGCTGCTGATGATGACGCATCAACAGTTTTAAGTCTCGTCTCATCAAAAATGAAACTAAAAAGACAAAGCAGCGAGCTTAGGTTTCCTCCTCAGTGAAACGAAACTTATCAGCAATGACTAACACTTACTGTGCACTCATGACCGTGATAAGCATTATTTCATCATTCTACTTATTTTTCCAGAGAAAAGTCTGAATTTTTCACTTCTAATCCTCATTTGAGGACAGTTGCTCCGCCGCTCGCTAGATGATGCTGCAGCGCGAGCTGCTTGCTCAGAGAAACTGGGCTGCTTCTTCCAGAAAAACACAAGCGACGAAACTCGACCCCGCAGTCTTCTTGTTATTAAATCCTGTTATTGTTGTGTTATTTGTGGGCTTGCAAGATAAATAGGCGACGTAAACACACGCAGAATGTTTCCGTAGGAAGAATGAAACACGGTATGTGAAATCTTTGCTCGTTTGATTTTCGTCGCATCCTCTTACATCGGCATTGTTTACGACGGAGCAGGGCCTACACACAATAATAGGCTGCTAAATAAGGTGTTTAGTTTGTTTCTGGTTATTTGGGTCATACATCGAGCAGTTGTAGTATGATCACGATGGAAACAACATGGTACAGAAATTAATAACAGCGAATGCGGAAAGAAGCCGGTTGGGTGGGAGGTGGCTTGCTTTGCTTTGTGTGTTGCTGCAAGCTCCATCACTCTAAACCTAATCTAAATGATGTGCTTGCATTCCCTCTCAGATCATCTTTAAAACGGGAAAGCCGGTCCTCTCCTGCTGTGCTAGTAGATGGCAGTATGCTGGATAAAACCAGCGGCAAAGAGCAGCAGTCTGGGCTTTGTTCCGACTGTGGTTGCACCCTCAGCACACCACAGGCCGACTCTGACCGTGACCCCGCCAGTACTTCAGCTGCTCCTAAACAGCAACAGACAGACAAGACAGACATTTCCTCCAAATGTCCATCCTGTCAGGCGGGCAGTAGCAGCAGCAGCATCTCTAATGGTCGACGGCCCCATCGCCGCATCCGCCTGGACACTCACACCTGCAGCCTGTGCTCCAAAACCTTCATCTCCTCCGCCCACCTGACCCTTCACCTCGCCTCTCACAACAAGGAGAGGAAATTTAGATGTAGTATCTGCGGCAAGTACTTCCATCAGTCTTCCCACCTGATGGCTCACAAGGCAATCCACAGTGGAGACAGGCCATTCAAGTGCCCCGAGTGTGGGAAGACCTTCGGCCGTGCTTCACACCTGAAGACCCACCGTCGGCTCCACACAGGTGAAAAGCCTTTCAAGTGCACCTATTGTGACAAATCTTTCACCCAGAAGGCCGGGCTCCTGGCACATTTTCGTCTACACACTGGGGAGAGACCATATAAGTGTGAGAATTGTGGTGCAGGGTTCCGTTCTTTGTCACTCCTGCTCTCTCACAAGGCTCAGGAGGCATCCAAACAGGCCAAACAAGCACCAGCATCTGAGCCCGAACCGCCGGTCAAGGAGCCTCCAGGGACACAAAACATGGAGGATCTGAAGTGCGGCGTGTGCTGCCGCACTTTTGTGCGGTCATCATACATCAGGCTGCACATACGCCTGAAGAAAGGACAGCGACCGTATCACTGTAAAGTGTGCAACAAGACCTTTGTTAAGCTGGATACATTTGTGAACCATTGTGACAAACACTTGAGGCAGAAAAAGGAGAAAAACAAGGCGGTTAAACCCAGAGTTGTTAAACCTCCTTTGTTTGTTCCACTGTCCAAGTCCCCCTCTCCTGAGTCTACTCAGCCTTTATCCCCAGAGGTCAACACAAGGTCCAGAGCAAAAGCAAAGACTAAGACTGAACCATAACCGAGAGGATGAAAGATGGCAATATGTACAGTAGCACAGTTGTGTTATTTAACTTTTAAAGTTGAAAGGTAAATGTTTACACATGAGCGTAATTCAGAATTAAGGACAAAACGTGAGTAGTTGAACAATTCCTAATTTATTTTTTATTTCATTCAACATGGGTTTACTAGATATACGGTCATGTTATTTGAATGTCATTAATAATTATCTTTGTAAGACCAACAGTGATTTAGTTGTAATGCACACTTTAAGATATGTGAACCATGTCGATCTTTTTTTAAAACCTTGAGGAGCTGAAACTGTCTGAATTTAAAGTGAAATGAGTGTGGAACTGGAGTGTGCAACACTTTTCTTTTATTACTCAACTTTTTTCCATTGATCAGCATCTCAATACAGCCCCTGGTATCTGCTACTTTGCTCATTTTATTTAAGGAAAATGTTTGCACAAAAAGACATTTTATTTGTACATGCTGTTTTAATCGTTCAGTCTAAAAAAAGTGTACAATCTTAAATCCTTGGAATTCTTAGTAAAACTTTTCTTTAATCCATACAAGCCCAGTGGCGTGTGCTGTAAGGACAAACAATAAATACAGTTAAATGCTTATTGTTCAATAATGGTGAAATAAAAAAATGGTGAGTGAAATAAACAAAAACATGGTGTGATGCCCCCCCTGTTCTTTTCCTTATGTTGCCTCAAAACTTGAAATATGTTACCATCTTTAACACAACACAGCCTCATATAAACCCTGTTTCCCTGCAGATTGCAGTCAGTATGCCTCCACAGTTTATCCCGAGCATGTGAGATCACCTGAAGCTGTAGCTATCAGCTATCCGTCTTATCCCAAGAGAGCTGCATGTCCTGCCAGATGATCCTTAGAACATCACGTTCATTGCCACAGCTGAATACAGGTCAGCAGAAGCTGAAGAGTAGATGTATTAGACCAGCACATTGATGGTAAGAGTCTGTCACCTCCACATGGGGAAACTTTTTCTCCCAACCTAAAGAAAGATAAAGAGTAAGTGAAAACTCTATAAAACAAGCTGTTGAGGCTTTATTCGGGCGGGGGGGGGGGGGTAAAACAGTAATGTGTTTGCCTGGCAGTTATCTGTATCCTCTGAGCAGCTGCTGATGGTCCAGTGCAGAGTGACGGTCATGTGGCGTCTCCAGACGGGGTTTCGTCGCAGGACGATAGTTCCACTGATCGAGTCTCCGCTACACACACTGATCGGTCTGTCCAGCATGAACAGAGTCTGCTTCCAGTGTGTCGACCTGAGAAGTATTAGTTTATTTAAAAGTGTTGTTTCCCTAATAGGTATTCATTTAAAGAGTTAAAGACAGATTTTTATGTTGTTTTTCTTTCTTTTTTTTACTCTGAGTTTGGTCCGGTGTTCAGCTCCACTGTCGCACCTCCCGCCTCCAGGCTCTCAAAATGAACCGTGAACCAGGCAGTGAATCCATGGAAGACTCCAGACCTTTCCACACAAAACTGAAACTCACCCTTCATTTCCTGAGAAGTGAAACAGCTCTGTTAGTATCAAGATCTAATTTGTTGGCAGTTTTCAATGATTAAACCCACTTATCACCTCAAGGTCTCTGACTTGCAGAGTGTACATGTCCAAAAAGACGACGTCACAGGGAGAAGAGAGGCAGTCGTCGGGCTCAATAACGTGGCTGAACTTGGGCTTGGTGAAAAACTCCTGCTGTGCCAAAGTCCTGCAGAAATGAGACATGATTCAGAGCTAATGGAGGAATCAGCAACCTGAGTGTGGACATCAAAAACAATGACAGCAACGCAGTAGCTTCAAAAAGCTTCTGCAGCTAAATCTAGTTTCTAGTAAATATTCTCACAATAATATCCATTAGTCCTACTGTTACTCCACATTACTCAGGTGTTCTTTTGTTGGGAAAGTATATGTGATTACAGTTTTTAAGCAACTCTTAATCCCAGTTTTTGCCTATCTTACCAGTGATTAAAGCTGCAACTCTATACTGTCTTTGTGCATCCGACCCATAATATTAAGCAACTAATTGTATTTCCTTATGTTTGATCATCCAGCTCTGCAGTATCCTGAACAATCAATCCATGTTTTATTAAAAATAAAAATATGAGCTGTACTGCTGTAATGGAAACAAGGACAGTCATTAAAGCAAAACAATAATGCACTTCGTAAGCTGCATTGTTGTTTAGGTGTCTAGAAGTTGGGTGCAAAGTAGTAAAAGGAGCAGGTTAGACACACCATATCAGTTTCATGTGTTGAGCAAAGTCATAACAATCAGTGTCAGGAAAATTCAGTCAGGAAGTAAGAACGCTGGATGTTTTTCATTTCATGTAAACAAGGAGCCAGATAACCAAATTTCAGGTGTTCCATGTGAATATTAAATGTGATCATGGCCAGGATGAGACTAAGAGCTGGGATTACAATATGTAAATGGATGTAACTACATCTGCACTTGTACACTTAAGTGTCATTGCACATTGAGTTATAACAAGGTTAATAAAATTTAGTATTTTGTAACTGGGCCAACTTAAGTTGCAGCTGAAAGCATCAGTCATAACAGCAAATGAAAAGTATCAGAAAAACATTAAAGCCTGGCAATGAACTGCCGCACATTTTAAGATACCAAATGCTTGTGCATCTAAATTCAGTTTAATCAGAATCAGCAGAAATTAAATCAGACGAGAGATTCTTCTGTATCAACAGCTAGTTTATGGTTCTTACTGAAGAGGGGTGAAGTCCAGGCCGTAGGGCCTCTCCCAGAAGGCCATTTTCTCTGCGTAGTAGCTGTCGGCCTGACACGGAACCAGAGTAAAGGCTGCAGAGGATGGCCACATTACACCTCCATCTCTGAGCCAGCGGTCCCTGGCCACCAGAACCGACTCCACCATAAACTCAAACTAGACCAAAAAAAAAGGAAAAAAATAAGCACGATGCTTGTTTTAAAAGAATGAAAGAGTTGAAAGTGGGAGGGCACGACAGCATCCAACAAGGAAGCAGTGCTCTAGAAAAGAAAAAATCTTTAAAAACACAAAAATCAAAATTTACAGTGTCAGCAGTGGAAGTGTCACTACTATTACCAGTAAGCAGTTCCCCATCCACTCAGACACCAGGATGTCCACGTGCCCCGGCAGCTCGAGCTCCTCTGCTCGTCCCTGGAGCACTGTGACCACCTCCTCACAGCCGTTCTGCTTCACCAGCTGCCTGGTGTACTCCACCATGGAGCTGGCCTCCACAGCATACACCTGCAGCACCACACATCAACTTACAACACTACACATACAGTAACTGCTTACACCATGCAGTAACATGGTGTTCTGCATGGTGCTCAGCAGATGGCAGTATATGTATCCTGATTAACACGAAGTACAAGGTGATTCAGCTGCTCTGAATGAACCTATCTCTCCAGATTAAACCTAAGTTTATTTGAACATTTTGTTTTCTTGACTCAAATTTCTATCACAAACATCCAAAATGGTCTAGAAGCCAGCCCGGTCAAGAAACTGTCAGCATTACCTTTGAAGGTTGTGCCAGCTGAGCGCAGAATAGGCTGATGATGCCGGTGCCACAGCCGAGGTCCATCACCACCTTGTTCCTCAGAGAAGAACTATTGCTGAGAATAACCTGCCGGTACGTCTCTGTGCGGCTCCTGTCTGACAGCATCTCCAGGTGGAGCCTCTATCATGACACAGGATCAAATATAATGCAAAAATAAAAAGTGACTCAGTAGAGTGAATAAATGACATATTGAAGCATGTCACGATCTTGATGCCAGCTTTATATGTGGTTTGTAAGTTATGGAAACAGAACTGGGTGTGTTTGGATAGACAGCTTTACATGTCATCCCTGAACCTTTAACTTTCTATTTAATAGCACACGCTGAGGCAATATTATGCTGGCTGAGGTTGATTCAATGTGAGAAATGGTGGAATAATGTGTGTGTGTGTGTGTGTGTGTGTGTGGGGGGGGGGGGGTCTTCTTAGCAGCATAATGTCTGTGTTAGACGGGGTTATGACAAAGTTACTAAAAGATCCAAAAACAATTTGTGAGAATGTATCCTCATTGAAGCCAAAGCAATCACATCCCTGCCGTGTTCTATTTGACTGACTGTTATCTGATGAAAAGTGGCATCATAACCCAATATGGTAATTATGAAAGATAATGTGAAATCAAAACAGACATAAAAGCCACTCTAATCAAACAAATATGTAGTATTCTTTATTTATTGAAATTAAAACTTTTGGCAGAAAGTGGTTTGTGGTGATTTTGTTTGGATGTTTTCCTCCTGTGAACCTGCCATCAGCAATTAGCAGCTCAAGAGTAATGGGGCAGTGGGGCTGTTCAATTGAATATGCTAATGTAGTCTGCTGGGCACATTGATCCTTTATCTCACTGTGGTTTGTGCAAGTTAGATCTATGGCCCTGAGCAAAGCTCTGAAGCATCAACATCCTAACTGTGCTGTGTATTGATAAATCCATAACGCTGTTTGTGGTTGTGAGGTTGCAGAAAGTCTTGTAATGGCGTCTTTTTCTTCACAGTTTGTTTTGTAACTATAAATACTTCATTCTATCCTATGTGTCTTTGTTGCTTGTAGTGAAGCCCAATACAGGCTCCAAACTCACTTCACTTTACTAATTTTTCACAGCACCGTGCTCTCTGTGAGACCTTCATATCTGCTTATGCTCCTGTAATACTCGCCTAAAATTTGATTCAACATTGGCGACACAAAACCACAGATACCTTGTCCCCCATAAAATCTAAGCAAACTAAATAGTGATGGTGAGATATCAGCTAGTAAGATTATGTTCTTGTAAGAGCTTTTTGCTAACTGCGGTTGTGATTTTTTTTGTTCCAAATATACAAAATCCATCATTTCTTAATAGCAAAATTGTTATTCCCTTCCTTTTTTGCATTTCTTAAGGATGTTATGTTATTCTAAAGCAGCCCGCTGTCAATATGTTGTGTCCTGTGTCTCCTCTTTTTTTTTTTACCATTTCAAGACCTCAAAAACTCACATACTACAGCAAAATCATCAACTAAGTCTCAGAGAGTTTGGTAATTAGGCTTTATGGTACAGATTGGGCCATATACTGACATGCAGCAGCCTGTACTGTCTATTCCTGTAATATTACTTTGATAATTTAGTAGCATCTATGCTTCTGTAAAGACCTCGACCAAGCTAAATATACTGAGGTTAGAATAATGTGGCAGCTCAGAGTTAAAGTGGCCTTGAAGACAGTTTTTTCTGTGATGAGGAAGCAGAGGGGGTGCAGTCATTGGGCCATTCTCTGTTAAAGAACAATAAACCACCTGCTGACTTTGTCACTATAGTTTCTTCATAAACACTCTCAGGCTCCAGGATGAGTCCAGTTTTCATGTTTCTACTTGGGTGATGAATTCAAGAAGATGGTGAGATGCCAATATTTAAATTGAGCAGCTGTACAGCAGCTTCTATGATTCATGTATCTACTCTAGGCTAAAAGTAGAATAAATAAATATTGCAATGCTGTACTGCAGCTGTCTGAGTAAGTCACTATGAAGGAATAGCACTGTAAATTAACTACATTACTATGGAAATATTCTATATTTGACCTGTGTAGGTGGTAAGTGCCAGCTTGCGAAACTTATTTCTAACCAGTGTTCCATAACTGCCGAAGTATTCTTCATCTTGCCACGGATCCTCTAAGGAAATGTCCTCTTCCTCGGCAGCGTCCTGGCACAAGTAGCTGGCAGGAACATAACCTATGACCCCCTCCAGCTCTGCCCACCACCACTCAGCTGAAGGCTTGGCGTGCACTAGCAGTCTGTCCCCTGCGCTGAAACTAAGCTGCGGGACAAAAGTTGTAAAGTGGGTGTTAGTATTGTGACCTCTGTTCCTAAGCGTACAGCTGCCAGATATCTGAGTGTCTCTCTAACCTGCTCGGAGCCGCTTCCAGTGAAATCAGACAAAGCAACATACTCTTCAGGAGACGAGTCATCCTCGTCCTCTTTCTCTGTTTGCATGTTTGACGGTTTGTTTCTTCACGTGAACACTTTGTTTTCTTTTTTGAAAGTTAATACAAGCCTTTTTGGTTACATAACGCTAAATTCGCAAGTGTGAAAACATTTGTTATTACAGCGATACAAACATTAAAATTCAAAACGCCTAGCTGCTGCGGTGCGTATCAGAAACACTTCCTGTTTTGACGTCAGATTTCGCGCCTTCACGGTTGTCGGAAATTGGGAAACGCTATTCAATGAAAAAACGGCCTGAATAACATTTCTGAGCTGTGCGGACAATCAAAATTTATATATTTTTAAAAAATCACAGGCAATGATGACTCATGATGACTAAACACATGATATATATGTATACGTTTATAGTTACCATAATAATTATTGGTTTCGTTTCTACTGAAGATACAACAGAATTGAACTTTTTTTCCTCCATAATTTCAGTCTGTATGTTAGAACAGCGTCATCTGTTCTAAGATCAATACAGTTAATGACTGGGAATTCAGCATAACTGGTTTATCAACCAGTTAAGTGTCTTGTTGGTGAGTCCCCCCCCCAAATTCATACAGCTTATTTCTTTGAAATGTCTTTTTTCTTTAAATTTTTTGCACTTAAAAGGGTGATTTTTGCTGTGAATAGATGTAAACATAATAATACATAATACGATTTAAAAAAGATATAATAGTATTTTTTTATTGCAAAAACAAACTCAATGAACAAAAGATATCATTCCATTAGAAAAATAAAAACACATAAAATCAGTGTGCAGGTCAAACGGTATACAAACACCTCATTCAAGGAGAAACCACATTTCACACATTGCTTTCCTAAATCAAGAGGGTTGATCAGATTTTTATAATTATTTCCAGGAGCATGCCACACACGTCCTTGGTGAGGTGCCTCAGCTGTCTTTTGTCTTAGACTTGAGAAAAGGCTTGTGGAGCACGTCATGAAGTCGTCTCGCCTGTGCACACAAAATATAAACATGACGAGTTGGTAAATATTCCATCTACACTCAGCATGCCAATTTCCTGCACACTAATTCTTCCTCACCTTTTGTGGTCCAAGACCTGGGCAGAGTACCAAGTCTTCCTTAGAAGCACTGATGATTCCCTCTACAGACTTTTAAGAAGTAGAAGGAAAAATTGACAGAATCATTTGTTTAGGGTGGAAGAGAGTTTAATTCAGAGTTATAACACAAAGCAAATGGAGTAAAAATACTTTTAATCAATTTTAGCCCTTAAAAAGAAACCCAAACATTCCCATCTTGAATTTGGTATACTGGGTATGTGTATCTGGCAAATATCAGAATTTGAATGATAGCTGTGCAACATACAGTATATCTAAGTCGCCTTTTTGAACATTTAACATTGGTCTGGAAAAAAAAAAGTTGACACTTAAACTATTTCCCGAGGGCTCTAATATTCAGGTATTCTCTATCCAACAGAAAAAGACATTGAGGTAGGGAATCTCTGGTTAAAATTCCCATGGTTATTTTTTTCTGTGGTACTCACCGAAAAAGTGGATAGCAAGGTAATGGCATCAGTTTTGTTGATAGATTTCACAGTAGTCAGACAGTCTGTAACCTTTAATTAACCAAAAGAAATAAAATCAGGATTGAGAAGCACTGCTGCAAGACTTCAGCAAATACTCTGACTGAGATTGGTGTATTTTCATTGGCATTTCTTTTACCCACATCCCTTTCAGTCAGACATTACTGTATAAAGTTTATGTAATTTCTAAAACCGACAAAATTAAGAAATTAAAAATTAAATAAATATTCAAATATTTAAAGATCAAAAGAGTGAAACTAACACACCTTGGACAGGTAGTTTTTTTCAACTTGTTCCCTCAGGAGATCCGCTGGTTTCTTCTCATATGACTTATATGTTTCCAGGTAACGCCCTGCTTCTTCTGGACTAGTTCAACATGAAGAAAATACCAAACAAAAAGAAGAAAACAAGGCTAGAGTTAGACTGAAAGGCTGGTTTTTATCTGATGATACCAGTTAGAGAAAAAGATTAATCAAACATATCTTAGGTCTTGTATGATTAAATTTTTACAGTGTCAAAGACATGTTTATTTATTTATTTATGCAAGTTTTATTTAACTAGGAAATACACATAGATACAAGATTTCTTCTTCCACTGAGTCCCGGTATCACTGATGTACCGCTATCTAACATATTTGACAAAAACAGACTTATAACTTTATATCTCAAGGCTCTTCCTTGAGAAGCCATGATTTAAAACAATTTTTGAAAAATTATTTTCCATCTGTTACTTGTCTTACCTCCAAGCTAAAATAAGAGTACAGTCAGCCATGATGCAGATGCGAGCCAGCTCCTTCAACGCATGATGCGGATCTTTCTGAAATTAAAAATAACAGTAAGAGAAAAGACTTACAATCATTCTTAATGTCTTTATCAATGGAATTTAAGATTTTGATTCTTTTGCCAATGTAAATGTTCTTGTTTTTTTTATAGGATCTTTGTATAATAGTTTCTTGCATTTCTTAAATCTGACATCTATTTTCATTTGGGTCCAAATGGAGTGAAAAATAGTCTCAGGGCGCACACTTCAGTTACACTAATGTTGGCAAAACTAATTCTATATAAAAAAAAAAAGATTGACTTCACAACTGAATAGGAATATCAGCACAAAGTAAACAGCGTCACCGTTGGTCTTGATAAATAACTGGGCCAAGATTTCCTTACTTATTTTTAAAACTCTGATGAAAAAGAATCACTTTCAGGTACAGTCCATTCAATGTTACATACATTTTTACTTACCACATCTACTTGGACTAGCAGCACGCGTAGGGTGAATGTGTTTCCAAGCTGCTTCAAACGGTCGTGGATATAGTTTGGATTGAGGTTGTGATACCTCAAACTTCAAACCGGACCCAAAATCAACATCATAAGAAAACAAAACACATAAGACAATGTTGGTTAGGTTAGAAATATGTGCTCATGCAAACATGAATAGTGTATTACAAGATGCTGGTAGGATGTTTTCTGAGTCACAGCTCATGGAGCAGAACAACCCACCTGAGGAAGAGCGCACATGTCATCTGTCCCAAGACATAATCTGGTACAACATCTCCAAATTCCCATGGTACACTTCTCACAAACTTCAGAATAGGATTTCCCCTCTGAATAAGGAAAAATAAATGTATGACGGTAAACTGAAAATTGTTCATTTCAGACAGTGTGAGGTAACTGTAATAAGCAAGAATGGATGCATAGAAAGAGTTAATTTATGTTTTATTCTGTTACAAGAATTAAAAATGATTCCTGTTTTTTGCATACCTGCCGAGGACTGACAATAATGCTGCTCCCAGACCCAACTGGTTTAGGACACAGACTAAGGCTTGTATCTGACTTTTGACAGCTCCCCTCATCCATCTGTTTCTTCTCACTGCTTTCAACATCCTCTACACGAACCTGAAGACAGTCCTGAGTGGTTTCACAGCTTCCTGTAGTAGAGGGCACAGAGTCCTGAGCCTCTTGCCTCAGACTGGTGACTCCAGCATCTTCAGTCCTGACCAGTTTGGAGGGAACATCCTTCTGTGGAGCAGCCGCCACATCGTTTTTACTCTGGACGATGTATTCTGCATAGGACAGTGGTTGGTCTACTGATTTGTTGGCAGACTTTGCGGAGGATGCAGCTGAGGTTGATGGGTTTTGCTGTCCTTTGGATGTAGGGTGAAACTGTGGCTTTGGCTGGAATACAGTGAAATTAAGTCTAAGAACTAAATCACAGATAGATTCACGCCCA
Source organism: Atherinosoma microstoma (assembly GCA_037177055.1). Lineage (NCBI taxonomy): Eukaryota > Metazoa > Chordata > Actinopteri > Atheriniformes > Atherinidae > Atherinosoma > Atherinosoma microstoma. The sequence continues at coordinate 18,237,840 of JBBBVU010000013.1, forward strand.
ACCACAAGCCATAATTTTAGCAAGCTAACCCAATCTAAATGATGTGTTGCTAACTCTGTAAGCAACTTTTAAAAAGTGAGCTTGAAAATGATCTTATTCATACGAGGCTGAAGTTAGCTTCCGATTCGTCATATGCGTAAAGGGCGATTCCACAGAATTTTGGAGACCTAGACCGCATTAGACCTGGTCCTGTTGTAAAACAGCAAAAGACTCTTCAAATCTGGACTCAACTGTGTAAACAGTATGGATATTCATAAAAACATATTCTTTGATTTGTGAAACCTATATTCTATTTGTGAAAATGTTTTTATGAATCGATGTTCTGTGTAGAACATTTGAGTCCAGATTTGAAGAGTTTAAGTATTGTAGTTTAGTCTAGATGCAGAAAAAAAGAGGCTATTTGCATTTTCACAAATAGAATAAAAGGTTTCACAAATCAGAGACTTTGTTTTTATGAATCTGCATTCTGTGTACGTGTTATAGTTTTACAACAGGACCAGGTCTGATGTGGTCTAGGTCTCCAAAATTCTGTGGAATCGCCCTTTACTTATATAACGAATCGAAAGCTCACTTCAGCATCTTCTTATTCATTTTGCTGAAAAGCGAGTCAGTTAGCCACATGGCTAGGCAGCTGCTAGCTTAACTAAAACAAATACAGACCGGTGTTCTTTCTTTGGTGAAAGCAGAATCATCCAAGTTTATGTGAAACCTCTTCTTCATGTCTTTCAGTTGACTAAAGCCTTTTTACGTAATCGCATATCCCCGATTAACTCAAATTAACTTGTACTAACGTTACTCGCTATACATACAGAAAGAATAGTGCGTTCAAGTTGCGCTCGAAATTCCGAGACAATCTGTCCGGAAATGACAAAGCGAACTCGTAATTTGCAGAGGACCCTGAGATACCAGATTTAAAGGTGGCTGCGCTCTGTACCACTATTGAAATGATTTATAATACTTTTTGTGTCCGTTATGTGTCTAGTATAAACACCAGCGGGTTGTTGTTATCATAATTACCTCGTTACGGTGGCCTAGTCGTGAAAAATTGCATCTATATGTGTGGTTTATAATTCAATTATCACTCAAACTGGCTGCAGTTTTCACAGTGCTGGTTTTTACCATGAGTCTGTGATTTACTAGTTTTATCAGCATTTGCAGATGCTCACAAATTAGGTGTTTTGGAGACGTCTATTTTTCCCCCGAGTTGGTGCAACTGGAACGCCAACAAACTGGTAATGACGTCACTTACTCTCGCCCATTCTGAATTCCGAGACAACTGGAACGCACCATTAGCTTTGGCACTTCAAGAACAACTCTACCAAAATAAAAGCACAGCCACAAGAATGTAAACTAAACGCAAAATATGACAAAAGTTGTTTTTTTCCCCCCCTTTCTTGTTTTTATTTTTCACTTTATGTTGTTAACTTTGCCCCTCCAAAATTCTTAACTATCCTTACTGTTAAGTTTTATAAACAGTAATTTATGTATGGGTGGGAGGAGCAAGGGTAGGAGGGGAGGGGGGGGGGGGGGGGGGGGGGGGGGGGGGGGG
>JBBBVU010000013.1:18257340-18268750 GCA_037177055.1 Atherinosoma microstoma
TTCTTTCTTTCTTTCTTTCTTTCTTTCTTTCTTTCTTTCTTTCTTTCTTTCTTTCTTTCTTTCTTTCTTGCTTTCTTGCTTTCTGTCTGTCTAAATATGCAGGTGATTTTAAACCATTGCCCCCTGCACCTGACCCCAGCTCCCAGGGTGAAAGTTCCTCTGAGAAGTTGCAGGTTCAGCCCAATCCGTGGAAAAACCTGGATGCTCCGAGGTCCAGATCTGCTTCCCAAGAACAAGGCACCGGCCAAGTCGGTTCATCTGAAGGGTCAGATGTAGATGAGCCATCTCCAGTAAAAACGCCGTCTGAAAGCCAGAGAAGCTCCTCTGGCTCTGCATCTCCGGAACAACCGAAGAAGCAACTGTCCAAGTCACGTTCACCTACAGATCAGAGGAAACTCGCTCGTTCAACATCTAAATCTAAGTCTAGAAGAAAGTTGTCTAGGTATGTGGTGGTTTTGGTGTGTGTATGAATCTGTGAGTCAAGTTTGGGAGGCTGTAGCTCAGGTGGATAGAGCAGTCATCTACTAAACAGGAAGTCGGTGGTTCGATTCCCCTGACTTCATGTTGAAGTGTCCTTGGGCAAGACACTGAACCCTACCTTGCCTCCCGATGTGCCTATCGGGGATATGAATATATAGAAGCACTCAATATGTACAAATATAAGTGCTATATGAATGTGTTGTGTGAATGGGTGAATGAACATGTAGTGTTCAAGTGCTTTGAGTGGTCATGTGACTAGAAAAGCGCTATACACGTACAGTCCATTTACCATAGGTCTTTGTGGGTCCTTAGAGTATTTTGTTAAAAAAAAAAAAAAAAAACTCATAAAATGATTAATGAAAAAGCATGCTATCACGAAATATATAGATATAACAAGAAAAATATAACATGGCCACCACAACTGTTTGAACAATCATTTGCCTCTCTTCAGGTCCAAGTCTCCAGTGAGGAAAAAAGAATCTGCCTCCCCATCAGAAAGAAAGAAGCGACGGTCCAAATCTCCTGCCCGACGACGAAGGTCGCATTCTCGCTCTGCCACACGTCGTAAGCGTTCAAGGTCAAAGTCACGAACCAGAAACCGGCGATCCAAGTCCCGCTCTCCAACCCGCAAGAGAAGATCTCGTTCCCGTTCACCAAATGCTCGAGGAAGGAGGAGGTCCAAGTCCACCGACAGGAATAAGCGCTCCAAGAGCCGCTCCACAGGCCGGAAGAAAAGGTCCAGGTCAGGAGACAGAAGCAGGCGGTCTCGGTCTCGTTCCTCAGATCGTAGACGCAGGTCAAGGTCACGAGGCCGGGGGAGGCGGCCAGTATTTCGCAGTCGTTCGTTTGACAGACGGGACAGATGGAAGAGGGAACCTAGCCACTCTCCAGTTCTTATTCTACGCAAACAGCGGCGCTCAGGGTCCCGAACACGACGCAGCACTAGCAAGACGCCACCACGGCTGACTGACCTGGGTAAAACATTTACATTGTAACCAAAGACAAACCCTTGTAGGACACTTATTGTGATTTTTATTGAACCATTTCTAATTATTGCACTGCTCTTATTTTTGATCTGTCCTTGTTTATTTCTCAATCTTCCTCGAACTTTGTATTACTCTTCACTCTTTCTCCCTTTCATTTCACAGATAAGGACCAGTTACTTGAGATAGCAAAAGCTAATGCTGCCGCCATGTGCGCTAAAGCGGGGGTTCCCATTCCCGAGAACCTTCGGCCAAAAGCCATCCTCCAGCTTCCTCTGCCAACTCCATCTCCTGCACCTCTCTCCTTACCTTTACCATTACCTCTTCCAATGGGCATGGGGATGCCCAACATGCCGAATATGCCCAACATGGGTCCAATGGGATTATCCAGTATTCCGGGAATGCCCAGTATGTCAAATATGACCATGAGCGCAGCTGTGGCAAGTATGACTGCAGCCACTATGACGGCTGCCTTGACCAACATGGGTGCCCTGGCGGCCATGCCTCCCCTTGCCCCTCTTCCTACAATTACTAACAAGCCTCCCCCGTGCCTTGCCCCCCCAACACCATCTCTTAACCTGGACCACATCGAGGAAGCGAAGAGGAAGGTCACTCAGCAGGCTAATATACATACCATCAAGGAGCTCACTGAGGTAAATGTGTGTTTTTTGTTGAGTTTGACTGTACAGTACAACAGTGTAAAATGACATGTGATGTGTATTCTAGTCTTTATTTTATTGTTTCTAGTTGAAAAGTGTACCCTGAAGATGAGCAGAGAATCTCTGAACAGTTTGGGTCTGGATGGTGTTTGTGTGTGTGTAGTACCTTTTATAAAGTAACTGACTGTGTTTTCCTCTTTGTTATATAGAAATGTAAGATGATTGCAAATAGCAAGGAGGAGATGGCTATTGCTAAACCACACGTCTCAGATGATGAAAGCTAAAACCTCCGAGTCCTTGAGGTAAAATCAGCTTTTTTTTTCTGTCTTGGTCTATGTTTTAGTCTTTTTTTTCAAATCAAACAGTGCTTCTGATTCAGCAGCAAAATTGTACATATGGATTCAATTTTTAAGTTTTTCTTAATGACTGAATTAAATAAATTTGGTCACTTTCTTATAAATGAAATATTTTGAAAGCTAAACTTTAAGCAGGCCATATGCTCTTTTTATACTCTAATAACAACTAAGTGTGCTAACAAATGAAATTCCATGGTGTGTTTTATGTAGAAATGAATTGTCTGTGATTGAATAATTGTTGGTGCAAACTTTGACATCCATCTTCTCTGTACGCAGCCACTTCCCCCAAAGGAAAATGTAGGATTCTTATCAGGACTTACTTTCCCACAGTTCCCTGTCAGATGACTTCACAGAGTGGAGGCGCACCCTAGCTGTCGCAGTTGCATCTTAGAAGCACCGGCAGCAGCCACTGCCCCATTCTGCCCCCCAGTTTGTTTCCATTTCTGCGTGAGAGCGAGAGACTTTCAGACTTTGACCTGTGATACCACTGAGAAAACTGGGCACACTGAAGTGTGCTCAGGTGTATGACTGTACAGTGAGTATAGTGGGTGTGTGTGTGTATATTATGAGTTTTACCACCATCCCCTCAGTGCTGTGGTTTGCATCAGCAGATACCATAAAGACTGAAGAGGAAACAAACCAAACTAACTAGTGGCGCAAGTGTTTTTGTATAAGTTCCAAGTTTCTCTAAATTTATTTTACCTTTATTCATTCATAAGGATTGTGTTAAGTAAAGACCGCTTCCTTGTTCTTCTGTACTCCCCTTGGTTACGTGTAGTCCCTGATGTTATGAACAAATATTGCAGATGAAGTAAATGATGGTCAGTCCTCAGATGTGATATAACACAAATTAGGATCAACTGCAGGATAGAAGCAGACGGAGAGAAGTAAGATCTGATTAATCTGAAGGAACAGGATATATACTGCAAGAAAGAATAAAAAACATAATTTCATTTAGCGCTACCCTGGGTGTGAGTCGATTACCTTTACTGTTACAACACCAAGCTGATCTTTGACTGAACCGGTCATCTATTTGGGCTCTGTTGGGATTTGTCTGTTTTTGGAACATTTGTCCTCAAGATTTAAATCAAGAATTAACTTCTACGTTTTAACACCAGGAGAATGAAAACAAGTCTTGTGTATTTTTCATTGGAGATGCACGGGAAGAGTACTTTTTAATATTTTGAGTGAAAAGCAAAGATTATATTTTAAAAGGAAGACATTTCTGAGTAATTCTGAATTGATGCTGGTTGATGGGTGTGTCTGATGTCCTGGATGCTAAGATCCTGCAACTGCACAGATCCATCCGAGATACATTAACCACCAAGCTCAAGTTTAATATAATTCTTCTTAGTTTTTTGGAGCTAAAGAAAAAATAAATGCAAATGAATATTTCTTTAAGAATACTGTAAATGAGGTAATTATTACATCTTTAGCAAAACATTTCTCTTTCACTACGTGAGACAAATGTAGTTTTGGAATACAGAATCTAGCTTTTGGGTTGTTGGCATTTTTAAAACCTAAATTTCAGCTTTTTTTTTCTCCCTTTTTATTTGGACACCACACCTGGAGACAGATATTTTATACTGCATCATCTTGAAAGCAGAAAGTTAAAGACATCTTGAAGTATGTCATTGAAACATTTGTGTGTATTAGACAATCAGGGTCTTTGTCTGGAGATGCATTTTTTGGGAAAAAGAACAGTCGGCACATTTTGCAACATGTAGGAGAGAATGTCAAGTAAATGTGCAAACATGAAACACCCAATAGTCTTGTTTCATTCAATCCACAAACACATGTAATATCTGCTCTTCCTGGAAATGCTCGTGCCCTGGCCTGCATATTGTGTGTACTGTGTAAAAGCATTTGTCCCATTGGATAAGTGGAGAACAAAGACAAACTTGGTGCTTTTTGAGGAAACTGTAAGGGACAAGTTCTTTCAGGTTTTTTTTTTTTTTTTAAACTTGCCATGATCCACAATTATTTTCATAGAAGGATGGATAAAAGTGAATCCATTTCATTCTCACATGCCCAGGTTTGTTAAACCGTAGAAGATGATCTTTGAAGGCTTTGTCAAACTGTAATTATACTTGCTCTTTACAACTGTTAGAACTGTTGAACTGGTTCCCTGGGGTGAGCTTTAGCTCTTTTATTAACAGAAAAACAAGAACATGCATTTTAGGAATATTTTTTCCCCCCCTCTTTGAGTCATTTGACATTGTTGCTTGCTTTGTACATAAATGTGTTGATGATTATTAAAAACCTCAACAATCTCTAAGCTGTTATCCCTCTGTGTTGTGATCACTGTAGCCAGTTTTATTAGGGCATTTTTAAGTCTCTTTGAGATGAGGATTGCTCAACTTTATTATTTTAATTAGTAACCAAAAAAAAAATTTATATATATATATATATATATATATTTTAATTTGAATAAAGCTCCTTGATATAGGACACTTTTACTTTAAGAGTTCATTATATAGATAACTTAACCACCACCTTTCACCTATAATAATAATAATAATAATAATAATATAGCTTAAAACACAAACGTAAGTCTGAGGGTAATAGTGGATGAATATCTTTGCTGTTTATAGGTTTTAATTTGGGCCAACAAAATGTATTTCAGTTCAGGGTTCCGCTTATCTTTAACTACAGAGCTAAAAAGCCAGTTGCTCCGCATATACCGATGTACCAATCTTAGATTCATTTTATTTTCCAAACCATGACTGATGAACTAAGACCTGCTGAGAAGTCCTGTCAGTCCTGTATAGCCAGTGGAGTTTGACAACTGAAAGGGCCAAGAAGGAAGGAAAATTTTACCCCCTATTTTTAAAAGAAGATTTTCAGCAGATTAATTGTCTCAGATGTGTGATGTTTTCAAAAGAGAAAAAAAAAAGTTTGATAGTTACGCCTAATGAAGAATTATTTAAAAACTCCTTGTGTCCCTGTTCTTCGTTTTGAAGATTCCCAGAATTGTACATTTTAGGTGGAACCAGTTGTATGCTGATTTTTGTTCAATAAAAGAAAAAAAGGTGGTACCAGTTGATAAAAAACAACGTAGCAATTACAATCTGTACTAATGTGCTCATGAGATGAATGTTAAACGAGTGACAGATATAGGGTAGAGAACCTTCAGAAATGGTCAGGCTGTGTTTAGCAGATGCAAAAGATAATGAGACTGTTTGAAATGGGTGTACTGTAGCCTATGTCATGATGTCCCAGGGCTTCAACATCCAAAAAATACTTGGGATTGAAATCAGCTGCAGTTATGAATTCCACCTACAAGTGGTGCACTTTCTCTTTGTTTCTTCTGCACATTTAGTGTGCTGGCAGAGACCTCCATCAAGAAATGTGATATAACTGTAGTAAAATTTACAGTTTTAAACCCTTGTAACCCACCAGAACAGCCTTAAAAACCCACTAATGCAAAACCATAAAGATGTAGTAACTGCAGTGAATTAAGGAGGTTACGGGATTCGACACATTCAGTACTGTTTTATGTACTAGTCTGTTTAGCACACATGCTCAGTGAAAACAAGCAAATCAGAAATGATGTGAGGTTATTTCCTTTTTGTAATTTTTTTTTGTAAAAAAAGAAAAAAGAAGTTTAAAACACTACAGTTCACTTTTACATTACACCATTGACACTGTACTGGATTATTAGTGATTTTATCATTTTATTCAGTGTTGATTGTGGTGTATTTCTATTTATTTTTTAAATTGTGAATTAGAAATTTAAGCTAATTCTGCATGTAAAACTTCATTTCTCCAGAAGCTAAACTCAAATATTTTCCTAACTTTAATTTAAAACCTGTTTGTAATTTCAAGGATTATAATATTGGTGCATAAAATAAGCCTTGAAGAGAATCTTGATTGATGCCCTCCCCAGTGTTATTAGTATTTTTGAGATAACCATCTTGTGACAACTGCAAATAACTAATTTATAGCCAACACAACTGAATGGAAAACAAAAAAACAACCACCACAGGAAAATTTAGATGAGCATATTTACTAACTGCAGTGTGCACAAAAGGGAGCTTTTTGAACAACAAACTATTTCTAGAGAAAATTAAGACCCTGTAAAGTAAAGGCGTTACAGTCCCTTTTTTTCTAAAGGGGAAAGTTCTTTGACCATGGATGCTGAATGAGTTGTCACAGAGAAAAACTTCCAATATTCCCAAATGCGTCTTTAGTTGTTGCATATTCATTGTATAACTGCCACTTGGATATTAAATAGCTAATGTAATAACTCTACGTTTGCCTTCATCCAGACATAAGTGGACTCTTCAATTCAATTCAGTTCAGTTCAATTCAATTCAATTCAATTCACAACAGTCATCTTTACAAAGTGCAGTTCATTGTAGTTTTAGTCTGACTCAACAAAATTCAAATGATGGAAATCATAAATGGGTGTCTCCATGGTCAGAAGTAGAAAGGGACAAGTTTTCTTACATTACAAAAGCATCATCAATGAGCTATTTACACATTTGCAATAAAAACATTTTACGGCAACGTGCAGTGCATCAAAAATATATCTTTTTCAGGAACGTTTTGCTGATTTCATCAAGAGTGTGCCAAATTATTTTCTGTTTGTACAACAATATGGCTCTGTAGTAAAAGAGAAGGCATCAAAATGAAAATGAAAAAAAAAAACACTTAAAAAACAAACACAAAAACTCAGCTTCTAATTTGGACGTGTTGTCTGTCCATAAGGGACGGCTGAAGTAAGTATATAAATCCGCAAAGAGAAAAAGTAAGTACATCTTCCCTTACTTTTCTAAAAGCTAAAACAATACAGTCCTTAGACTTTTCTTGGTCCCTTTACCCCCCATCAGTTCTGTGCAGTCGAAAGTAAACAACAAATACTTTACTTACTTAGAAATGCAAAGCCAGTATTTTAATTTCACCTTGAGTTACCAATGTTGTTTTCTCAATTACAAAGTGAGGGCCGGGGTTAGTAATCTCAGTTAACTGCAATCTCCCAAAGAACAACTCTGTTTAAATATTCTGGGCCAATTATACTCATTTAATTTGCAGACTGTAATTACATTAATCAGTCAGTGTCCGCATGTGCGCTTGTTTACACACACAGCGGTCACGTCTGCATGGATATGTATGTGGGCTGCATTCAGAGCAGCTAGTGAGTCATTGGATTTTTCAGATCAATGGCTGCCGGTCGATAGATGGCTGAGTGCTTTGCAACGACCACCCTGTCCAAACACTCCACCCGTTCTGTCAAGCAGCCAGGAAAGGAGGTCACATACACAGATTTCCATGCGCAACCCCCTTTCCTTTTCATTTTCAAAATACTCTTTGCTATCATAACATTGCTTCACAGTCCACCCATACACATGCACGCGCACATGCACGCGGGATAAGCCGATGAGTTCAGCCTATGGTGGAGTTCTGGATCAGAGTGGGAGTTGTTTCAATACAATGTGACGCACACTAACGAAGACAGCAGGGACAGCCAAGACAAAAAGGAGAAAAGAGGATTTGAGAGAAAGGAGACGCTGGATGAGATAAAGGCTGATGAAAGTGAAGAGAGAAAAGAGGAAAAGCAGAGAACAAAAGGGAATAGAAGATGTCCAATTTTACTGAGAGGGATTGAAGCTAAGTCAAAAACAGGAGAAAGTGAGCTGCTTCTGTAGCTGTGAAGGTCCATGGACTGGTCAGAGATGTAAAATAAAGGTTGTGACTTTGGCTGCACTTGTCGGCTCATTGTACTGTCAAAGCTGTATGCTTGCGCACAGTTCAGCTCAAGTGTGTGTGCTGTTGCCCACAACAAGACAGAATCACATCTGTACAACATTGTACAAAAGCTGCTGTCTTCTGCAACAATAAGACACAAACATGTTCGTATACATGTTGCATGCACATGTGAATATTTCATGAAGGCGCTGCGGAGGAGCAACCATAGTTCTTGATTTATGGATGAGTGAATTTAACCCAGTTTAAATATTCATGTGAACTGGCAAGGAAAAGTGCAATCTCAAACTATTATTTTCATGCATATCATGCAACATTTGGGTCAAAGTGAGAATTTCAATATGGGTAAATCAGCATATTTTCTAAGAATATTCAAATGTTGGGAAAGTGTCTAAAGGCATCTTACAATTTACAGTTGATATTCATTTGGCAAGTCAGCAGCTGCAATTATGGGAGGCAAAATTGGAAAAGCAACTAATTTAAATAGAATTATGTTATTGCAGACCACAGTGTGGATCTGGTTTGTTGCATATTTCTGTCAAATCTGTATTTGTCCATATTTATGCTTAGAAGTGTTTGAATTCTTTTGGTGATCTGATATTAATGTGATTGAACCGAAACAAGACTTCTAAAGAAAATGCACAAATACTAGCTATTAGCTAGACCTTAAACCTATAGTTGGTGATTTCACCCAATATAGTGTTATACAGGGTGAAATGGTCCTTTCACTCTGAGGGTAGTCATGTATTCATAAAAAGGAACAAAAAAAAATCTGACCTCTGTGCGAGCTGCAAGCTTGCAGAAACTCTGACCAATCCCTTCCATTCGGTCCGAATGGAAAGAAACAATCAGATGCCTTCATGTCTCGTCCTGTCCACGCTCCTTCTGTGTGAAATGTGCTCACGTGCTGATTGGTGAAACAGCTGTGTCACTCTCGCTGCCCTGCTGAGTCATGCTGCGAGTTCAAGTTGGCGGTGCCGCGTGGCTTGAACGGAGCATTGACGCGAAGGGGAGGAGCTTAGATGAAGTGCCACTTTCAAATCTTGCTTGCTCTCCAACATTACCAACTCTAGCTTTAATACATCAACTTATTAGTTTTGAGTTTTGAAGAACTTTGCATTTAAATGCTGTGAAGCCACGTTACGATGCCTGCTATATACTTAATTTCTTATTCAGTAATAGAGTATTTTAGATGAAGCCTCCAGTGGAGGAGAGGTTGGCTACCAAAGATGATATAGTAAAGTTTGCATACATGTGAGTCTCTTTCTGCAAAGATATAAAATCTTAGTGTGTGTTTATACATGGCAAAAGGAGCTGTAGCACCTGCCTCTATTACTCCTTGACCACAAAGTGCCCTTTTCTCAAGGTTTTTTTTTGTGGGAAAGCTTCTTGTGGCCTTTCACAAGAACAATTATTGTTATACGTAGTTTATAATAAATGACCTGCCACCAGCTATTCCATCATATGTTACTGCATGACTCTTCACCTGACATGAAGCTGTCGGGCCATGGAAATGTTATGGGGCCTGATGTAACACACTCTGGTGCAGTGGGTGGCAGTATGCACCCATTTACGTTGGTTTGCGACACCCTATTAATTGAGAGAAGAAGAAGCACAATGCAAGCTGGCAAGCTGTAGCAGAGTGGACCAGAGTAGCCAAATAAGTTGGTGAAGCCAAAGTGTTGGTAAGTGGGTGGAAAAAATTAAGCGTACGTTGTTTTATGTATTTTTCAAGACAAACAAAAAAAACCAAACCTAAAACCTCACTGTTTTCGCAGGCTTTTTAAAAAATATTGTGTCTATGTTTGCTGATACGCACCAATTATATTGGTTTTTATGTGTATTTTTATACTAGTGTGTGTGTTAGTGTGCTTGTATGTGTGTATAAATGTATGCCAAGGAATATGTACATACATATGCAATTGTGTACAGTGCCGTCACAGAGAAGGTGCCAGGCCCTGTGCGAACTTGAAATGTGAGGCCCTGCTCTTTGACATGGATGAGTAATTACGTATGAATAACAGTCACATGGACTATTCTAGTTCTACTGCACACATAATCCCGCTGCAATATGTTTTTATCAAGTAAAATAAAACATAGACTTTTCGCTATTTGTTTCAAAGGGGAAAAAAAAACAACTGTGCAACAAATCATCAGGCATGAGCGGGACCTCCTCTTCCAGGGGAAACTGATAAATCGTAATAGAAAAAAAGAGAATTGATCATCTGATCCAGTCTCACCATAAAATGCCATCCACAGCAACTTATTTTCTTCATCCCTCACCTCGGACTTCATTGTCTTCCTCAGACCCCACGTTCTCGTCCTGCTGGTGTTGATGCCTGCTAGGCTGTGCCACAGCGTCAGTGCGGGTCATGCTAATTGTTGCCACCACATTAGCATATTCAGACCCACTAGCTTTGGGCATCTGCTCAGCCACCAATTTCTGGAAGTGCTGATATATTTATCCAGCGATCCATGCAGTGTCTTGTGAAATTCTTCCTTTTTTTCCTTTTTTCAGAACCCGATTCGTGTTTACGAAATCGGTCGTGTTCTCTTGTAGCTTACGTTAGTTTTCCCCTTCTTCCTTTCTCAGTGAGGTCAAATGACATAGCGACAATGAAAAACCCTCTACGTTTGTTGGATCTGTTGTAGGATTATTTAATATTTTTATTCATAATGTATTTGCTAAAAATAAAAACACCCCCCACAAAAAAAACAAAAAACAAAACGACAACCAACGAACCAAACAAAAAAACAAACAAACAAAAAAAACAAACAGGATTTCATTCGCGAGGCCCTGTGCGGTTGCACAGTTCGCACAGTCCATGCAATGGTCCTGCTTGTGTATTTATATTTCTTCGTTTTCTGTAAAAGCGTATTGTTTTTACATTTAATGAAATGTGCTATATAAATAATTTATTTTTTACATCAAAGCCTGCCAAACGAGGGCAAAAAACTTTTATGCCTGTTTTTTTTACTTTTCTGACTTGGGTTTCTCAGCTACTAATTAGGCTACTTGATGGAAAGTGTCATGTAATTTTCCTTGAGGACCCCTTTCATGCAAATACTGAAAAGCTATGGACACCCTGCCCACCCCATGAGATTTTCACCATGAATACTGTATTCTGGCTGAGTCTTGTCCTTTGATAAAGGCAAGGCAAGGCAAGGCAAGTTTATTTGTATAGCACATTTTCAGGTTCAAGACAATTCAAAGTGCTTTACA
>JBBBVU010000013.1:18268850-18299202 GCA_037177055.1 Atherinosoma microstoma
ATTGAACTTTCTGAGTGATCAGTAAATCAAAGAAAACACAAAAATGGTCGGACAAGGCCAAGTCAGTGACCACAACACAGGAAATATCAACACCTTTAGAAATAATCAGGTCCAAAATTCGACCGTAAGCATGGGTCGATTTTTTTACATGTTGCACTAAACCAAACATGTCCAATATAGAATAAAATTCCTTGGCATTACAATCCATAATGTTAAAATCCCCCGTTAAAATAAAGTGGTTAAAATTAGTGGATATAACTGACAATAATTCAGAAAATTCATCAATAAAATGTTTACAATGTCCTGGAGGTCTGTAGATGATTAAAAATAGGATCTTAGGAACACCCTTTAAAACAAAACTTGGATATTCAAAAGAAGTGAGCCAAAGTCAAAGCCAAAGTTAAATTAACAACATACAGCCTTACTTTTTTTTCCCTTAAAATATGTCAGACGTGTGGACATTAATCTCAATGGCTCTGAATATTCAAAGCCTGAAGGACTCCCTGTGGTCTTTTTGGGGGGTCCCAGACCCCAGGGTGGGAACCACTGACCTTATTGATGATGATTGATGGATAAAGAATAAAATGTTATGGCAGAAGCGTGAACTTTGTTGTTCTCGAGGCCACGAGAACAAAAAGCGGACGTGGTTGCGGACATCTTGCAGCTTGTTCTCGGCACCAGTCGAGCAGAACTGTCTTCTTGTGGGGCTCCGAGAAGTATTGTGTGATTTGGTCGGACATTTGAGGTCGGCGTGGTTGATGCAGGAAATCATGAAGCGTAAAGTTGTCACTTCCGCATTTCCACTGACGCAAGCTCATAGACTGCATATTAAAGGAGCACGTGCTTTAATTAACAGCTGATCAGGTGGTGAGAAAGTACAAAAATGTATACAACACACGGTATATGAAGACATGGATACTGCTGTTTAAAGTATTTAAAGAAATGGAATAATTACTTTCCAGAATTATTAGTTAATTTCTATAATACTGGATCCATAATAACTCTTTTGGCAAAAGTAACTAACTATAGTTAATTACTTTTTGAAGAAGTAATATGTCCAACACTGGTGTTCTTTCCATTCCATTCATTCATCTTCTATTATTATAATATTTAATTCTTTAATGCCCTGCTAAGAGAGGCGCTTTCAACAAAAAAAGACAGAGCTGGTTGAGGCAGATAGTTAAAAGATGTCTAATAGGTACCAGCAACAAACAAACAAAAACAAGGGGGTGAATCCTAATGTAGTGTGGTCTGCCACAGTAAGTCACTAGAGTTAGCAGGCTTTGCATCTTCCCATGGGGACATGTAACACTGAGGTAATATCTGTGGTTTCATGTTAGATTTTCCAGCAACAGTGGTGTTCTGGGTGGGCCAGGAGTATCTTCACCCCTGCAGTCTGCACTGAGTATAGCAAACCAGAGTATCCAGGCTGCTGCATTTGTTAGTAGGGGCTTTATTAAAGTAGCCTACACTAAAAACAGTTAAATATTAAGCACCTCTGTATAGATTTTTTTATTCAGATTTTTCTTTAACTCTAACCTGCCATGACCATCCCCATTCTTTCCCCCTCTTCAATTTGCATGTGGTTTGTAATGTCTATGTCAAAATAAAATCTATCTGTATAGCAGTATATAATAGTACATTGTCTTACATACATGTAGTTCATTGCAACTGTGACAGCTGTGTTATTACCAGATTCCTGCCTCATACGTAGTCTTTTAAAATCAGGTTTGCTGTGCTTTTCTGAGCCCCTTTGAGCATCTGCCCCTTTAGTGGTCTCTGCCGGGGCCTGGTTCATATAAGTCCAGATCGGACTGTTTTCTTCTGTAAAACAAACAACAGCTGGGTTACGTTCATTAACGTGTGCACTCATCCTCTTTGTCTCTCAGTTTCCCTCTTTCCTTGTGTGTGACAGCTTCGGGAATGTGTGTGTATGTGTGTGTGTGTTTGTTCCAGTCCATTGCTTGCGAGTGTGAGCAAAGGTGGTGCTGTGTGTGTACATTTGTTTTGTTTGTCACAGCAATGGAGGGAGACCCATGATGACGTCCAAAGAGATCAAGGTTGATCAAGGTTAAAATGTGTGTGTGTGTGAGTGAGTGTGCATGTTTTAGCTGAAGGGAGGGAAAGTTTCTTTTGCTTCTATGCTAATTAACTTGGCTTATGTCCGAATATCAAAGGTGTGTGTTAAAGGAACATATTGTGTGTGGGAACATATTAACTCTTAATTATGATGGAGAGTAGAATTTGGTGTTCTTCAAGAATATGTTTCACATTTAATAATTTTTCACTAAGAAATCTGAAATAAGTGCCTTAAATACATTTGAAAGTCACCTTAACCATCATCTTTCATCAAGACAGTTACACATCTGTGTCTCTGTGTGTGTATCTGATATGTATCAAAGGTTTCGGTCCAGCGCTCGCTTATAAACCCCCACCCAACTGTAAAAAATGTGTGTATTATAGAGTCATGGACGCTCCGGTCTGTTGCTCATGTTAGGGCTCACAGTGTGAATAACAAGACTGTGTCAGACACAAAACAATGTAAGGTCATGACACAAGAGAGGGTAGAGTGATGCATTTGTGAGTGTGTGCTGTCACTTGCACTGAAACAAGATCACGCTCATTGTTCTTACTGATGTGTACAAAAAAAGCATTATTGTTTGTGAACATCTGCGTGCCTGTGGAGAGGGAACCTTCACAGCAGCAAATACATGAAATCCATCTGTAGTTGTCATTCAGCGTTGCAGCTTTACCGGCCTGCGATTCCCTCCCACAAAAGTCAATGTTTCTTCTGCCCACAGATTGGTTCTTCTGTGATGAAATACTTGACAGAGTGAGAGTAGACTACACGTGAACATCCTGCCCACCTGCAACAGGCTGATCAAATATTGAAATTTGCAACTGGCTAATCAAATATTAATACTAGCTCCAGGGCGGTGAAGCACTCATATTAGCTGAGTGGCTTGCCAAGAGATCAGAAGTTTCTTCCTGCTAAATTAATGTAGTCCTCAGTAGTAAGCTGAATCCTTTTGGCGTACTCTTTAACTTCCCTTACAGTGATAACAGAATGTGTCTTCCATTTTTGTTGGATGGATAATATTGTGTTTCCAGTGAATTTCCAGATTTCAGGTTTTCAGTTAAAAAATTGTATCACCACTGGATTGGTGATTCTCCCAAGTTTTCTTTAAAGATCATCAAAGAAATCATCTGGATTATTTTGTGGTACCTTGGCTTTATCAGATACACATGGAATAAGTAAGAGGACAGAGAGAAGATGAAATGACTAAAGGTATGAGACAAACTTGAACCCTACTAATGAGTCCATGGTGGCTTCACAAACTGACTGATTTAATAGCTCTAATATTTGAGTGCATATTCCACATATGCAGTATATCCTCTTTGCATATATACTAACCTCTTCTACATTAATGTTTCATATAATTCAAACATTTTTGTCTGTTTCCCAATTATATTCCATTAATGTAAATGAGTTTAAGAGCAGTTCAGTAAAATTGTTCTGTATAGTCTAGAAAACATTATCATGAGAGAGATGAGAATTCAAAACTGTGGATGAACATTCAGAATCCCAGCACAAGTTTCAGTCTCATAATCACTGAATCAGACATCAAGAATTTCCTACACATCAAAGATGTTGAACCAGTACCATCAAGATAGATCTATCTATCTCTAAAACTCTGCCTTCTAATTTCTATCTCTTTTAATCAAACCCCTTTAAGGTGCACTGGGAATTGCAGTGGAAATACTTAAAGAAAGCCAAACCAAACAAAGAAAGATAAAAGCAAACAAAACACTAAAATATAATTTTGATAGACAATGATTTGCTAGATAATTTTACAAAGAAATATCTTGACCCTGTTACTGTTGCTGATTTGAGAATTATGCAGCGCAATGTTTTCAATAGTCATGTACTCCCTTCCCACTCACAATTCCATACTTTTTCTAATGCACATCTGCCTGCCAATGGTTAGGTGTTAATGAACATGGTTAAGTCTGTATGATGGTTACTGCTTATTTTTATATTCATGTGTATATATTCATTCATAATTCCCATCATAGCTGTGCAACAAAAAACAGTCGGAGTCACTATCTGAAGACAATTTATACTCTCCAAGTTGTAAATTTACTGCCAGATAATGAAGGTTTAGACCACACTGAAAACCTGCAAGACTGCTGCCCTCGAGGACCGGCTTTGGACACCCCTGGTTTAGACCAATCAAAATCCTATTCTTGCAGGGGTTTAGATATGATCAATAGCAACTTTCTTTTACATACTGGCTCCAGGTGCTGTGAGTAGTACTTAAACTGATAGGTTAAAATTTCCTTGTGATAAGTGATGACAAACAAATGTTTTATCCAAAGGAAAAAACAATGTCAACGTTGTGTTACTAGTTGGTTCTGACAAAAATCTTGCCTTTGCAGACAATTATGCTACAAGGGCACCCAGTCTAAAAGTAGGAGAGTGTACAATGTCCTCACTGAGCATCCCATGCAACCTCAGATGTTGAATCTTTCACTTGGACCCTCGGGAACCCTGCTGTATTCACAAACATGTTTTTAAATCGTTGAATGTAATACGATACCAAAGGTAAGGAGGGAATTGTTTGATTAAGGAAACTACATTGTGAATTTACTCCTTTTAATATCACTCCCTACCTGTTGTCTACATGTTTTTTCTTCTTTCAATTACCTTAATATGAGATGGGTGACTTTTTTAATGTAAAAGCTGGGATCTCATTCTTATATGCACTATATATTCATAAAAACACACTTGTCTTTTTCACTGTGTGTTTGTTGTAGGCTGTCTGAGAAGGTTCATTGTAATATAACATATGACACTAATGGCATGAAGTTTATTTGTTGAACATGAGACAGGAATATATCTGGTGTGATGTTGAAGGCTCTGAGATATTTTCTAAGCGTTGCAAAAC
Organism: Atherinosoma microstoma; assembly: GCA_037177055.1. NCBI lineage: Eukaryota > Metazoa > Chordata > Actinopteri > Atheriniformes > Atherinidae > Atherinosoma > Atherinosoma microstoma. The sequence goes on from JBBBVU010000013.1 coordinate 18,273,800, forward strand.
TGACAAATCTCCCTTCAATCCCCATGTTCTTTTCAATAGACGTTCTGCTCTTTGAACAGTTTATTCATGGAAGGTGTTAAACGCTGACTCACTTTCACCAACAGCAACAAACATTTTCGCTCTCTGCCTTACCTCTGACTGCACTTGTACACATTTTTATACATGACAGCTCTTTTAAAGCAAACCCACTGTTCCCTGACATAGCAAGACAGCCAAGAAATGTAAGGTTTTGCCCATTGCTGCATGCATTAATTATTGCTTCCATGCAAAATAGATTAGATCTGCAACTTCATTTAGTGGGCAAGGAGTTCAAGGCTCACATGGCTCTGCACCCCATTCCTGTCCAACTACACGGAGCCCGCCCAAACTAAGAAATGAAAAATCAGGCAGTTTATGACTTTATGCCCCTTATTTTAGCAGCTTTGGATAGGCGGATATTACATTCCTTATCTGAGGCATGCTGAGACATGGCAGTCATTTAGTATTAGATGAAAGCAATGGAATATACAGCTTTGTAATTTGTACTCTTGTGCATTATAAGCCTGTATTTAAGTATATAATGTATCAACTTTTATTGGCAAATAGACTCAGGCATAAACAGATTGTTTATAGAATACGCAGCTTAATACAGAGACCAGCCACTGCCTTTATTTTCCCAACCCTTACATAATTTTTCACTGGAAATGTTTCTAGCAACATGGACAGGATGTCTGACTTGTCATTGTTTTGGTTATTCTTCAGTTCTTCTGCAGGACATGGTTGACTTTGAAAAAACAAGGGGCTGTCTGTGTGTTGTCTCTTATTGTTTAGTGTTTTTGAATGCTTATATGACAGCATCGGTCCACATTTGTTTTCCCGGATGGAATCTCACAGAGTCTTGTCTTTAGCTTAATTCACGGCCATTTGGAAGAAAAGATGTGTTGGTATGCATCATGAATGAAGTATCCAGGGAGGACATGGGCTTTTATGTGTAAGAGGATTTGACAAATTTGCTGCAGTTGTTTTCGTTGGGTGCAAACTTCAGCTGTAGGTACATAGTCATATCTCATTGCTGCGGGAATTTCAGGAGCAGTCTGTTCATTTTTTAGTGTGCTCATGTATTAAACAGTAGAACAGACCAAAGTTTGCTCTGTAGCCCATCTTTATCCAACCCCACCTTAGTTTGAACTGGAAGACATACATTTGTTAATCTGTAGCTCTCTCTAATGTGACAATTCCTTTTTTTTTCCTTTGGCAGAAGGATTTTTTCTACAAGTAGAGATGTTCAGATGTTTAATCTGATCTCTAATCTGTATCTGTGGAAAGAGTATTTTACTTTAGAGGCTGTTATTGACCTTCTTTGCCCCTAAAGTGTTGTGCTTATTAGCCAACTGACAAACAATCTATTGCACAAATACTGCGTAGGCATCAGAATGGTGCAGCTCACACAGCAGGAAACCCTTGCCTCACATTTGGTTTTCTCCTCTGATTTTTCTTTTTATTCATCATCTCCTCTGGATTTCCTCTCCTTTTCCCCAAAGTAAGCCTCCATGTGTTTATGCATGCTGGGGCATTTGAAAGATAATGTTGCTTATCTTGTTTCATTTATTTCTGTTTGACTCGGGTTTACATACCGACTCTCCAGTGATTTCTCCCTCCTATCCTACCTTCCCCACCCCAAGTACAACCGCCTCATCTTATTTACCTCCTTGTTCACCTACATCTGGGCCTTGAAACAAACTGGATTTCTATACAGGGAAAACCAAAAAACATAGATATGATAATGAGAATTACAATGATGTGATTTACAGAATGACAGTAGTAAAAACTGAAGCACTTACAGTAATAGCCACTATTATTACAGTAGTAAACACATTTATTAAGGATCGACTTAATAGGTTGCAAAGTTAATCCAAGCATTCAACACAGGAAGTGCTACTATAATAGATCATTTGTGCTTTTCTCCCTTTTAAGCCATGCCTAAATTCCTGCAGTAACTTTAGCAGTGAAATATACTGTATCACTTCTAAACACACACAACTCATCACTGACCTCTTTCTGTACTAATTTATTAGATTGCATAATAATATCATCCTAATCTTTGTAACACTAATTAGCCTGCTTGCATGCATGTTTTCGTCCATACATGGCTTCATATACAGTATGTAATATAAAGAGAGACAGTGATATAAACTGCTATAAATATTTGATGAAGTAATATTATCTGAGAGACTCCTCTCTTTTTTTTTTATGTTTTTTTTTTTTTTTTTTTAACCACGAAGAAGATTAGCAACTAGACATGAACAGTGACATGAACAGTTTAAGGAGCTCATCACTATGGACAGACAACACACAGTTGATTAATCTTTAAATTAAAATCATTTCATTTGATTTCTCCTGGGTTGTTTTCTTTACAAAAAAGTTTCCATTTTAATCATCTGTGTGTGGAAGGAGGATTTCCAGTTATCAATGCGCTTAGGGGGTATCTCTCACAAATTGCGATTCAGCCTCACAAGTCATAGTTCACATGAGTGCGACTTAATTTATGAGAGAAATAAGGGGGTGGCTGCAGTAAAGGCTTAATGAGACAGCCATGTAGATGGAAGTCCATTTTGCTCAAATTTATGCATGTGCTGGATCATTTGTGCAAAAAATCTCAATATGGAATTTTGCAGTAAACCTTACACTCTACCCTGTAAAACCTCTGATTGCTGGTTCACCATCATACATCAATCTATTTAACAGTTGCTGTTGAGGAAGGAAAGTAAAGGATTATTTCTAAAATATTCGTATTTTATCCATATGATGTATGTGGATCCTAAAACCAGAGTTTTCAATGTCATAAAGCCTGTTTTCGTGCCTGTAGGTCTCTTGATTCAACAAAATTGATTCAAAATTGTGGGGTTTTTCAGTTGTGCAAAAACAAACAAACTCAAATTTTAGGGGTGCTAGGATTCAATCTAGGAGTGTTTCAGCACCCCCAAAATGGGCTAAAAGCGCCTATGGTGACTCCAGAGTTTTTCGGAACTTTTACCTATGGATCGTTGCATTTTAAACTCACCACAGATGTCAGGAAGAGGAGGAGGAACAGCAACTGTTTACAAAAAGAACTACAAATATAAACAGTTTGTTTTATCCCCTTAATTTTGCAGCTTTGAACTAACCTCATTTGACCTAAGTTCATAAGTTGCACAAACCCGGTTTTCTGCGCTGTTGTGTACTGCCCCCCCAAATACAATAAGAACTGCAATAAACCTTGTCTCCAAGATTAATGTGTGTTTTCCCAATGTCAGGAATCAACAGAAGACAAAGCCCATGGGTTCCAAAAAATATAGATATCTTGATTAAACACTTTAAGGCAGCAAACCATCTTATGCTCTGGAATGAAATTCAGCCCCAAACCCTCCACAGCAACTGCACATGGCCTGCTGTATGGGTGTATGAGCTTCTGCCACCTAACCACACTGCACCCTCAATAGGGCACTGCAACCCTCCATTCACTGCAACACCACACTAATCTTCAACCCCTTTTGGGCACCGCACACAGCATGAGACTACAAGCAAACCCACCCGTGAACTAGGGGTACATACAGCAATGCTCTTTTGGGTTTTCCTCCTTGGCTATGAGCTCCCCACCCAGAGTAGAGGCTTAGCTTCAGTCTAAAAGCTACAGACAGGATACAAAGAAAATAACCAAAATGTAAACTAGAAAGATTAAAACACTTAGCTTGTCCGGGTTGGGAGACCGTCTCCCAGGGTCTGAGCTTTGGAGCCGGCACGGCTCCGGGGTCTGTACATGGGGAGGCCTGCAGCTGGCGCAGTGAGGATCTCCACAAGCTGCAGGAGAACCTCTTCCACAACTGGAAAGCGGATTCATGCACTCCTGTGTTTCCCACTATTTATCACACTACCCTGCAGGAACCTATTCCTACTGCCCCTGGCAATCTTCACCACCTGAACCTAAGCAGCATGCCACATACACAAGTGCAAGGCTATGGCTTGGTTGGGCTGTTGCCCTGTGACTTCCACTCAGTCAATTTTACTTAGTTTGAAACTTTTCAAAACTATAAAGACCATGCTCCATGTTAGCCATTGTACTCAGGATGATGCTGCGCTAAATGATCCCTGACAGCTTTGCTGAGTTGTGTTTTAAACATACCAAGAAAAAGTATTATTTGAACTGTAATTACTTTAATAAACATATTTTCAGAAATTGTAATATATCACAGTTACACTTATTTTGACATTTCTGTATGTAAACCTGCATGTAAGTTACATGCAGGCTACTAAGTTACATGATGTAACTGTACACAATCCTGTGTATTGGTGGCTTCACAAGGAATGGGTTTTATTTACCCCCAAAAAATGCTCAAACAAAACAGCACCTTTGATAGACGCCAAATGAACAAAACCAAACTAAAGTCATAATGGTAACTTAACAAGGTAACTTCAAACTAACTGCTCAAACAACAAGTAACTTAACACTAAAGAAACCAAATCAACCTAACAAAGAACCAAACTGACCTAACAAACAGGAAACAAAGGGGAACTTAAATACCGGGTGATCAGACCAGTCTTCACCACATGAGGGGGTAACACATACTAACAAATAAACTAACAAGAAAAAAAACAGAACCGAACAATTAGTTTAACAATTACTCAAACAAAGAATTAAGAAAAAGGACTAAATAAACAAACTACTCATAAATCAAAAGAGTATATCTAAACACTTAAAGAAAATAAACTAATGACCTAGAGGTAACTGCCTTGGTATAGGCCCATGGCCCTGTCTGTGTATGTGGCTTTGCGTGAACCCTTGTGCTGACTCCTGCCAGGGCTGGGCTATACTGCACATTTTGGTATCAACAAGTAAATTCAGGGCAAGTATTAGTGATACTGATATCAATTTCGATACTTTTTGCTCAAAATTTCCCAATAATTTAATGATTTTGCTTTTAATTATTGATCATGATTATGATCATAATAAAAAACAGGACAAAGATTTTTGTCAAATAAAACATTTGTTATTAACAAAGTAAACGGCAGAACTGAAAAATTTGAATCTTTGCTATTTTGTTTGTTCACAATATAAAATAACATCAACACTGTAACAAAATAATAAAATAACTCTGCTATTCCCTTTTCGAAAAATAAATTCAACAATGTAAATTCGCTAAACAAAAGCAAAACCTACTATTGATTTGGCTCTCATTAACATACTTTGGCTTTTTCCCCCCAAAGTCCTCAACAAGAATTTATCGACCGCATCACGCTGGTATCGAATGATATTGATGCTAGACTTGGTATCGATACTATCAATATTTGGATTGATCTGCCCAGCCCCAACTCCTGCCCCCAGCAAATAAGCAAAATTTAACAAATTGTAAATACAATATCTAAATATGCATGCTTACAAACAGAACTAATTTCAACTAAGTTTAAACAAATATGTAAATAAAATAGTGTCCAGTGATAAATTAAAACATAACTGTGTGTGTTGGAGTATGGGGGTTACCGACTGTAGATGTGGCCATCACAATCGGAAAGAGAAATTTTTAGTTTTTCTCCACAATCTTGCAGAAGAATAGAACATCTAGGAGGCAATGAGTCATTTCATGCACAACTTGCACTCACATGCTGCATATTTTAAAATCCAGCCTCTTTGTACTCTTGTGAGTGTCCACGTGAGCTTACACTTGGGTATTGTGCTCCTAAATATGCGTCTATGTGTGTGTGGGAGGGAGCGATAACCCTCAGACAACAGGGCATGCTTGTCCCTTCACAGGTGATCATTTATTCGACACACGAGGTCCACCATCTTTGTTTACCTTAGTGCTAGTAACGCTCAGAATGTTTTTATAGCACCAAGGTTGGTTGATACACGTATACACACTCACTCCCACACAGACGCTCAAACGAATACATTAAAGCGAGGTCAACTTCCAGCAGCATCAATCACCTGGCTTCCTCTCTTTAGAAAGACCCTGAATACAAACCTGGGTTTTGTTGCATCACCATTTTATGTATTATTAATTTATTTTGCATGGTTTTAATAATTTAATGTATACATATAAATTTGGAAATAAGTCCTGTTTTATCTACAATACCATGCAGATATTTCAGAAAAGAGTGACACAAGGTGTCTTTCTGCATATTCAATTTATGTTTTAATGTGCCATCTATTGAGAGAAATAAATTGATATAGATATAGATGCTCAGTATATGTATATGCAGGGGTTCATTCTCCTGAATGACACTAAGCTACTGTAAATAATCTTACAAATGAATAGTCTTCCTCCCAACAAGAATCAAAATTATGACAGTAATTGTGTTGGAACGCTGCTTAAGTAAACACAGCAGGAGGTGTGTAGCTGTTGCATAAATTCATTCTGATTTGACAAATTAGAGTTGATGCAATGTTTTCTACACAGGGAATTTAAACAAAGGCTCATGCAGAAGCCCAACACAAGCTGACAGAAGGGAATGGAGGGATCTCTAAGTCAAGAAACAGAATTTTACCAACAGTCCAAAGGGCTTCGTTTCCTATAGCAGTGCCTGTAGGTCTCTTGATTCAACAGCTGCCGCATCAATTTAGAGGCCAGCGCAGTGGCTATTTGTAGCTCAGCAATACCTTCAGCGATAAATTTTCTGACACAGACAAATACAGAGACACATTTATGCAGCATGCTTGAGAACATATTTCTCACATATTGGGCATACCAATTTAATTAATTGTTTTTGTCACGTAAACTCAGACTTTACACAAATATTTTGAAACAGAGACGCTCCATAGCCTCGAGATCTGAGTGTGTCTTATTCTGTTCAATGTGAGACGACAGCAGGAACCCCCTTTAGGCCACAACACACGGACATCAGATTCAGGCACTGTTTTTTACATGGGCAAAACTTGCAGCATGCTGAGACAAAGGCACAGTGATCATCGTTGAGTTGTCAAAGGTGAAATATTAGATGAAAAAAAAATACAATTTGGAGATATGGGAAGAACTACAACCCTGGGCCCAGGCTGGAATGTTGTATAAAATAAATACAGAATGCAGTGAATTGGAAATCCCATTAGCCAATATCTTATTTTACATGTTACCAATCTGGGTAGTGTGGGCAGGTTCTGATGGCTGTGGGGCTGTCCTGGTTGACACGCCTCTACAGCATCGCGTGGATATCGGGGACAGTGCCTCTGGACTGGCAGACTGGGGTGGTTGTTCCCCTCTTCAAGAAGGGGGACCAGAGGGTTTGGTCCAACTACAGGGGGATCACACTCCTCAGCCTCCCAGGTAAGGTTTATTCAGGGGTCCTGGAAAGGGGGGTCCGTCGGATAGTCGAGCCTCGATTGAGAAGGAGCAGTGTGGTTTTCGTCCTTGCCGTGGAACAGTGCACCTTCTCTACAGCCTAGTTTGGGGCTTGGAGGGGGCATGGGAGTTTGCACAACCAGCCTACATGTGCTCTGAAGACTTGGAGAAGACAAACAACAGTGTCCGCCAGGGACTCCTGTGGGGGGTGCTCTGGGAGTATGGAGAGCCTGACCCCTTTCTACAAGCTGTGTGATCCCTGTACAACCAGGATCCCCCCACATGAGCTGGCAAATGTGGCTGGGGAGAGGGAAGTCTGGGGCTTCCCTGCTCAGGCTGCTGCCCCCCCGACCCAATCCTGGATAAGCAGTAGAAGATGGATGGATGGATTTTACACATAAAACAAAAAACATGTCAAATGTAGCTACATATCAAATTATGTTCTACGATGAACAAATATTTTTTTTTTTTATATTTGCACATCACTCACATTATTTTTATTTAGGCTATAATTCACCCAGCACCCAACCGATGTGGAACTCATCTGTGCTTCAATCAGCGAGCAGTTTACTTGCTGTTTTTTGGTTTTGTGAGACAGTCAATCTTATGTCTCCCACCTATGTGGTGTCCATGTCCCTTAATCTGTGGACATGTGAAACTGGTGATAAACACTCCCTTCTTTTGCCCCTCACTCTTCTCTCTTCTGTCTTTCCTCTTGCCTCTTCTATGAGTAATGCCCCCCCCCACACCCTCATCTTCCCTTATTAACTGCACAGATGATACCCTCTTATGTCTTAACTGCTACATTTTCCCCTATCCCAGTTTACCTGATTTTTTTCCCTGTGTTTTCAAATACTCCTCTTTCCCATGCTTTATTGTAATAATTCCTTTTTTGCCCTTTGTCATTTCAATTTCAGTGACTCGTGGATTTCCTGCTCTCTTTCCCTGTGTCACCATTTGACACCTGGTGACCTTCACTTTCCAGTTTTTTTCCTTATCTTCCTTAAAGGTGTGACAAATACCAACAAAATAGGGGTTCAGTGCACATACACTACTTTTCCGAGTGCAAAAACATACTCTCCCATATGTATCCTGGAGCAGTTTTCAACAGTGTTCACCTGGATTGTGATTGATTGTAGGAGTGATGTGAAGATGTGGGTATATAAGTATATTGAACTGTCCCAATGGATAACCCAAAAGAGAAGTCTCTATTCTATAAAATCTAATATAATCAAATCTAATATCTATACCATAAAATACTGGTTAGGTTCGTGTTATATATTTTGAGTGAGAATTTGAAAAAGAAAGTGTAAAAGTGTAACAAGTCTGACATCATGCTAATGCATCTCAACTGCTCAATACTATGAGTAATACATGCTGATAATTTTGCTACATATTAAACAATCCTATAGGAGTGATGATCAGCTCCATATACATGCTAATTTACCGTAGGCCAATTCTATATAAAAGCAGAATATCTATGTATGAATTTATGATTTCCTTAGCTTTATACTTAGCGTACTGTACGTTTGTATAGGTACTGTTAGTTTTATAATCAGTTCTTTAACTGTGAGTTAGTGGGTCACAGTGTTTTTCTTTCATTGAAAAAAACACACATTCATATATCAAAAGAAAAGTATGGTAAAAACATAATACTAAAGATTGCTGGTTTGGATTATCTGTACATGTTTACTGACAATCCCAGTTACGTACCTAAGAGAGAGGAAAACAAGAGCGTAGAGAATGCGTCCAAGGCAAAGAGACCAAGTTTGAGTGCAGGAGATTTGAACTTGCAACACTAAACTTAAGAATAGGAGCAGAGTTTTGAAAGTAAGAAGAATATATTTGAGAGCATAAGGGACTTTTTGAGTTTTGAAAGAGATCTATATAATATGTGAGCATGAAAACATGAAATCTTGCTCTGTCAAATCAATCAATTATGCTCTTGATTAAAGATGGGGAAACACCCTCATATAAGTGTCATTTTGTGGCACCGCATTGGGTCTTAAAGGTTAAAGGACAGATTTCCCCTCTGCAAGATAGCACAAACAACATGAAAGCCCATTTCTTTTTTTGCAGGACATAGTGACTCTTCTGAAACTGACAATTTCCAAACATCTGTGGCTGCAGACCAATGTGAAACAGTAGAAAACAGTTTTTTGATCAGATTAACCCAAGATTAGAAATTCTATTTGGAAGTTTGGACACAGCATGTATTTTACATGATGTGATGTCATTTGTCCTGCACATTTTCATCCTTACAATATCATCTGAACTCTGGCATCATCAGTCAAGTAAAGCCAAATTTGTTCAAAAAGCACATTCAAACAACTTCTGTTGACCAGAGCACTATAGCCTACCCCAAGAACAAGAATGAAAATTAAGATAGCAATAAATAATGATAAAAGACAAAACACTTACAGGGAAATAAAAACGAAAGCAATAAAAAAAATCACTAATTATAAAAAAAACTGCTAAGTAAAATGGAAAGGCCTGAAATACCAAAGAAGCAGTGTTGGAGTCTACCCTAAAATACAGGAGCAGATCATAGCTGATGCCACAGTGCATTTGATATTGCCTAGTGACCAAAGTAACCATTTACACCCTAAGCTTAACCCACATAATGCAAAAATATTCTCAAATTTGACATTGCAAATGTGTTGCTTCATTTATTCAAGAGGAACTTTGCAGTGATTTTCTTCCTCAGCAGACTGGTCTCCACATGGGTCTCTCCAATTCACTATTTCTGCCAACATTACATACTTTGACAATATGCTTCCACATCAGAACTAGTCATTTATTTCTGTATAGCTTCCGTCTTATGGTCTTTGCAGGTTCTTTGCAGGTTTGCTATTTTAAAATGTAAAAAGCTGCCTTTACTTAGTTTTGTCTCTGCTTGGCCTTGTTTTGAATATCTGTTATCATGTCCACTGTTTTCTTTGAAGCACTTTGTGACGAAGCACTTTGTGACAAGTGCTTCATAAATAAATTTGACTGGGTTTGACTGCTCAGTCCTATAATATGACGGGAGGGGTGAAAATACTTCTTAAAGCACAGTTATACCAGTGGAGCATAGTCAAAGAGATGGGTGTAAGGAGAGAAGCATTCTGACAGCATAATGCGGGACTGCTGAAATGTAAATGGAATATTCATGACTTAAATGAGATCTCATTTCTATAGAGACAGCAAAATGAAGGAGCCCTTGTTTTTATTTTAACCCTGTTTTTGAATAAGGTAAAATAACTTCATGTATGTTCATGTGTATGTTTGTTTGTCTGCACAGATGACAAGAAAAATGTGTTTCTCTGTTTCCATGAGCTTTGATAGCAGGAATAAGGTATTACAAACAGAGGTGGAGTAAAAGCAAAAATGTATGACATAACTAAGCAACAAGTTGAATTCGGTAAAGGGTAAATACATGTCAGCAACTGATATGTATGTTTCCGGCACATGATTTCAGAATTTTCCAATTGACGTGGGGTGGGCGGATATGTCCCGAACCAGTCAGTGATGTCCATGCAAAAGAAAAAAATAACTATGAGAAATACCCCCAACTAACAAAAAAATGTTAGTATGCATAGAAAAATAAAAATAAAAACAGGACTCAATTATTTGAAATAATTAATTCTTAAATTCAGCTATTAATTGAAAAATGCTGACAAATTTAAAACAATGTTTCTCAGAGTGCAGTAGCAAAGTGTACAATAATTTGATCATTTATGGTTTATAATATCATTACAAGATTCAGATAATCCACACAAATTCGTGTGTAACGTAAAAAAAACTATACATCAAAGCCTTTATTTTCTGGCCCTCAGGCAACACTGAAAACAGATACAATTTTATCCTGGAAATCACTGCATAAACTAAGAAACCCTCATGAAAACTGTTTTCAGTGACTACAGTTCATCGCACTTTGAGAAATCAAAGTTAAAACTATCCTGTAAAAAAAGAGCCTTTTTTGTGGTTAGACCAATACAAAATTTCAATTCTCCTATTTATTTTAGAAGTTAAAACCACAAGTCAAAAGTAAAAACATAAGAAAAACCATTCAGTTTTTTCATGAGCATACAGTTCAGAAGTTAATGTCCATGATTACACAATGAATCATGAATGAATCCATGATTGCATCCATGATTCATCAGTGCACATGTCTTCAGTAACCTGTACATCTGCAAAGTGCCCATTGATATATAATATATAAATGTTTTGGAGCAACACATGCTTCCACCCACAAGATGTCTTTTTCAGAAACCACATTCAGCATAATTACGACAACATGGCTCTGGATGAAAAGAGTACAAATGCTAAACTTACCTGCCTGCAGTCCAGAGCTGTCACTGAAAACATCTGATGCATTAAAAAAGAGGCATTGAACTGTTGAACCACTACAATTCTATGCCAAGCAGGAGTATGAATACACGTCATTCTCTAAACTCCAGGTTGGTTGTGTAATACATCAGTATATGCTACAATGAAGCTTGCATCTAGGAAGCATTTTCTAAATATATTTCCAATAAGAATTTCTCTAAAATTAGAAATTCAGAGTATGTGAATTAATGCAAATGTGATGTAATAAAAGGAATAAGGAATGCACAGAGCAATGAAAGATTAAAGGATAGGTAACAGAAAAAGTGTTTAAGACATCAATAAATATTTTAAGAGAGAGTGGGAGCAGTGGGAGGGATGCTCGAACTGAGAGAGAGTTAGGCTGCTGAGAGACAGAGAGATAATTCAATAGACGGGCAGAGCAAATGTGTTAGAGGAGAGACAGAAAAGCTGGAGGGATGGAAGATGAATGAATGTTGGACTAATCTGGACTAAGCAATGGAATGAAGATGCAACTTTTATTTGATAAGATGGATAAATCGGAAAATAAGTGTATTTTGCAATAGAAAAAAAACATACAATAGAATCCTTGAAGCTGATCTGTCTTGTGACAAACATGTGTGTCAAATAAGATTTTTAATTTTTTTTTTTAAAGAAACAAAAAAGAAAAACAGAAGACTCAAACAAGATTTGGACTGATGAGGTCAGAAAATTGATGTTTGGATGGAAAACAAATGAGCATTATTTGTTCACAATTTATTTCTTCAATTGCTCACACTGACAATTTCAGTCTCCAGAATCTTATCTCCATTTAGCAGTTTTGAAAATGAACAGAGGCCATCACACAGTGTGTAGCTCATGGGTTTTTATTTTTTAAATTTTTTTTACATGGAGGTCACGCTTAAGCCGCACTTGTGCACCACAGACCAACCAAACCAGTCAGCTCAAGATGACCAGCAAGGCCCTTAGTCCACAATATCTGGACCGACCAGAGTGGCTTTCATTAGCACTTAAACTGACCAGAGATCACTCAGAGTACTTGTTTGCTCTACTGCTGTGGCCTTGGGTGTGAAAGCAAATACAAGGGGAGAAGTTAGCCAGATATTAAAGTGGCTTGATTTACAGTAATTGACAACGAAAAGGAAAAAAGGATCAAAATATGTGTTTTCAGACGCCCTGATTTGATTCCAATCCAAGCTTATTTCAGAGGTAGCACAAAGATTTTTCCAACAAGCACTCCAACTGAATAATTCAATCAATTGATGTGATGCGAGACTGACATCAACATTATGTTCAGGCAGTAAAACTTGCTACTTGTTTGGATGGTTGGGTTAAGACAACAAGATTACTTTGTTAAGGTAAGATGAAATACTTATAATAAGGCTAAAATACAGTCTTGGTTACATGTTTTGTCAAAAATTGTGATACTCCCTAGTTGACTTCTGAGAATAACTTTACTTAGTTATATTAAGAAAAACACCATGGTTAGAATTAGAATTGTTCTCCTGACCACTAGAGGTCTCATACTCTGCTAACATCAATATAGGTTAAATCTGTCGGTATAAACCTCATGGGCACGTTTTTGGGAGGAGAACAGTCTCTGTATTTTACACCATTTCAAAAAGAGACAAATAAACAAAGAAAAAAATTCACCAAAAGAAAAAAGATTTTACCTCCGAATTCATCATTAGGCATGGGTATATTTTAAAAATGCACTTTCATCTCGACTGCTCTGCTGACAATTCTGCTCTATATAATTGGCAGTGATAATAATCCAGAGAATAAAACAGACCAGAGGAAAACAAAGATGAGCCAATTTCTGTTTTTTTCAGCTCCTGATAAATTACAGCTCATTAGCACATTCTTGTGTAAAATGATTCAAACAGAATAAAAGTCTCAAAATGATTAAATTAAAATGAAAGTATGGTGTTTATGTGAAATAATAACTGTCCGTATCATTGTAATCTAATTTATATTGGCCCTGTTCATTGACCTCTGCTCCTTTTATGTTCAGCCAAATTCCTAAACTAGAGCTCATGAAACACCCACCAGAAATATCTTGATATTATTGAATATTTCAATTTTCATTATTAACACTTGCAGTTAAAACAACACTTTATTACTCATTCAATGCATTTTGTTACCAAATTGTCATTATCAGCAGCACTCTCTTTGTGGTGACTCTAACATTAACTTACATAATTTTCTTTTATCAGCAGCAGCAGTGTCAGGTTACTGCAAGCTAATGCTAGACATCTTTAATTGTTTATTGATTTAATAAGACAGCATTATGGCTACCAGCTTCCCAGCTGTATATCAGTCCAGCTGACCTGACTGTGTCTGAGGCTTAGGCTTAGACACACCTGCTGGATCTCATACACACAAATCCAGAAGAAATAATTAACTTTTTATCAAGAAGAATTAACTGAGCCTATCAAAGCACATGTTCAAAACTTAACAGGCTTGTTTCTTCTTTTTAAATGACATGATTTCAAAGTTATTAGGTAAAGCCCGAATCAGGTTTTTTTTTGTTTGTGATTTTGTAATCAGATTTTTGAGACCTTTGAGTCTTAAGTCCAAATGAGTCCAGACTACATTCATTTTTAGCTCCTTAAAGTGAAAAAGATATAAATGCTTTAATAAGCAAATAAACCAGTTTATTTTGGGAGAACCCCTAAATTTGAAATTAAAATATATTTTTGCTTCTACTCATTCTAAATTCTAAAACTGCATGCAAAAGCAAACTATATTTTCCAATCATCTTGCTGGCCTTGAATATTTATGACCATTAATCCTGACATTGCTCTCACCGGCAACACTGCTGCCAGGAGGTTGTTCTGTAATAGTGCCTTTCAGCCTTGACTGCTCTGACCAGCAACAATAATATGCATTTAAGTTCCTAACATGTGCCATTCATGATTGGCGGTAAATCGAGACAGTTTTTATGACACAGCAGGTACTAGTAATCCAATTTTCCTCCACATTACTTGAAAGTCTGGCAAAAAGGTCACTGCAAAGCAGAAAATTTGTTGTATTGAGGCTTTTATTCTATTTTTAACAAAGGCCCTCAATGCAACATAACATCTGGTTTCATTTACTGCATGCAGTTTAATATGAGATTTATAATGTATAATAACAACTTATCAAGAACAAATTTTGGATGACCTGATTCTTAACAAATTCTTAAAAAATAGTTTCTCAGAATCAATAACCATGTATCGGATAAGACATCCTGAAACAGGGTTCATTACAGGATCAATATTGTGGAAAAGAAAACATCATTACACATGGGTTGCGGCTGAAAGCACACATTCAGTGGCCTCAATACTCATGCAGTAATGTGGCAAGCAGGGAAAAATCTGAGATTAAACTCCTTATGTAACTGAGAATGTTATTCAGGTCTATGGTAGCAGGGTTGCGGAGCATAAACACATCAACACACAACAAGTACTCTGAATTAAGTAATAAAATATGTTGTTGGCCCATGCCTTCCAGGAAACACTAAAGTGCTGGATGAGCAGGATGACATAATTTGTCTGTGCTTGCTGAAATATTAATCTGCTCCATGACGTGAAAATACTCCTTATGATTTGGTTAGGTTTAGGAATATGTCAGATTTATTTTGTCACTTGCAGGTTAGTGCTTCTGAATCCATTTCCAAACAAACTCAGTGTTTGCTTTGATATTTTATTGGTTTGATAGACTTTTGGGATCATCTTTAATTGAAGATTGACCTATGAAATGCTCTCAAAAGTTGTTGTCCTTACTTCAACCACTAACAGTGTCCCCAACATAATTCATAACATTAGAACAAGCACCCTTACTGAGCTATTTCTCGTAAATCTTGTCAACACAAAAGGCACAAGTCTTCTATAGATAACACATTTTACTATAAAGAATTTTTATTCAGCTTTAAAACTCAAATAATTTAGCTTGAACTGTACCTAATTATTTTCTCAGTAGCTGAGCTTAATGTTGGTGTAAGATCCGCCCAAATTCAACAGCAATGTTTTTCAGGGGTCATTTGATCGATGATTCCCCTTTGATTTCCAATCAAGGCAAACCTAGGGCAGTGTGAACCTGTTCTGTAATGGTAACTAATTATATGAATGACTAAGTTTAAAGGCCAGATTCATAAAACTCTAAGCAGTTTCATAAAAAAGTTTACGCCCACACATGTCTTCCTCCGTGTCTGTTGGATACCCACCAACCTCCTTCAGGCCATTTCTCCTACCATTGTGCCAGCATCTACACAAGTTATAAATGCTTCACTGGTCTGGGGCATGATTCCAACTGCATTCAAAGAGGCTTGTGTAACACCTCTGCTCAAAAACCCTCCTCTGAACATTGGACAAGTTTAAAACTATTGACCAACTTCTCTATTTCTGTTGCTATCTTGACACAGCTTCACCAACATCTACCCCAAACACCAGGACAGACTGAGACCCCTGTCTGGCTCAGCAGTGTGTCTGGTGTTTGATCAACCAACAAAAACATTTCACTCAATAATCAGTGAACTATCTGTGGCTGCCCAAATCAGATTCAAGTAACTAAATTTCGCCTACAGTCACTGTGCAGTGTACACTCAGCTATCTAAACTCAGTCAAAACTGTACTCCTTTTTGACCACACCAGA
Organism: Atherinosoma microstoma; assembly: GCA_037177055.1. Classification (NCBI taxonomy): domain Eukaryota; kingdom Metazoa; phylum Chordata; class Actinopteri; order Atheriniformes; family Atherinidae; genus Atherinosoma; species Atherinosoma microstoma. The sequence continues at coordinate 18,290,050 of JBBBVU010000013.1, forward strand.
TGCTATTAAATCAGGAGTGTCCCTCTCTACCTTCAAATATCTATTGAAAGCTTTTGTCTTTCAACACATAACACATCTAACACCCTAACATGCAATTATCAAGCATTTATGTGTGCTCTTCCATTTAAATATATTTAGCACTTAATGTGTAGAACAAGGTTTGTTGCTTCTGTACTGAAGCTAGAATGTTGTTCGTCACCTTTAAGTAGCTTTGGAAAAAATAAGTTAATGTCTGTTAACTGACCAAATGTCATTACTAATGTGTATGTCTTGTGATTAGAGGAACCGTTAGTCCAACAGCTACAATGCAGTATAGGAGAATAGAACAGATGAGTTGGAAATCTTCATATTTCCTCCAAACTGTGCCCCTTATATGAGCATATTTCCATCCATACATTTTCTGTACCCACTTATTCCAGTGCTGAGCAGATTTGTCTCATAACAAGCAAGTGCATATCATATGGTTGTTTGAATGTAAAACAGTGCATTCTGCTTCTAATGTTTTATGTAGAGCACCTTGAATTGTCTTGTACATGAAATGTGCTATACAAATAAACTCGCCTTGCCTAATATGGTAACCCAGTGAAGCAAGTGTAATAAAACATCAATGGATTAGTCATTATGATTATGATTACCATTTTGATGAATAAAGGTATATACAATATAACACCACAGAACTTTTGAATTGATGACATTTTATTACAAGCAGAAATTATCAGGTGTCCAGGGCATAACCTGCCTCTTTAACTTTTTTAAATGCATGATGCAAAGGTATTTCTAACCAAATTTATTAATTGTGTCATTTAATTCTGCTTTTAGAAAAAGGATTTGAAAATGCATTTTCAAATCACAGGATTTAATAATGAATTAATGAATACAATATGTAATTCCTCTTTAATAATTCAATTTCAAATGTGCAATTACAAAACGCCTTGGAAATTTGATTTCATTTTATATGAATTAATTGTTAAATATGAAATTATATTTAGTAATCCATATTTTTATTTCACAATTAATTATTCATCATGAAAATGCTGTATTGCTTTTTCGATGACTCTCCTGGTCCTCCATAGGATTAAACTGATGTGCATTCATAGTCATAAAGCTGAGATGATTGTTTCATCTCACTGTCTCTGTGTTGGCTGGGGAGGTTGTTCTTCACCTGCTGGTGGATGTCCTGCTTGTTCTTTGGTCTAGTGCAGGGGGTCAAACTCAAATACACAGTGGACCAAAATTTAAAACTCTGCCAAAGTCATGGGCCAACATTAATATTTGTTGAAAAAAATCTTCCTCCACATTTGACATGAAACTTTTCATATGGACTTAAACAAGTTTTGCTTAAACATTGAATATGGAACAAGCAAAGCTAAATACTATACAATATGCAACTTAATATTGCACACATACAAAATCCAATTTCGGATAAAAAAACATTAATGGAATTCATTTCTTAAATAAAATTTAGATAAATATTGTATGCATTCTTTGCAGCCTTTTGATTTAAATTTCAACAGTAACCTTTTTCCACAGGCTAATAATAAATCTAAAACTAAAATAATGATTAGCCAAATAGTATCCTTCAATGAATGTGCAACCATTCAAGCCCATGCCTTGGAGTAGTAAGAAAACGTTAATAATAGCTCAGTTTGCTTCACACTGATCTATTCTGATGTGTCCAAGCCAGATACCTGCATCTCTTCTTGGATGCTAGTTCATCAATGTCTGGGCTCCAGCTCTGAGCTGAGGAAATCCTCAGGATTGAGCGATGCTGTTCTTCAGTCAGAAGTTATGATCAGTGAGATGTTCTGATTACTGTCCTGTCCTGACTGACGCACCAAAACATCAGCAGAGCATTCTGGGATTTAGAATTAACAGTACATGTGCTGTATAATACTGGCGGGCCAACTCTAGTAGTAATTTGGTTTTGCCTCGTAGGCTAAATATACAATTACGCTGGGGGCCAAATTTGGCCCACGGGCCAGAATTTGACACCTATGGTCTAATGGAATGTTTCACTCACTTCCAATGCACTTTTCTATGCATCAGTTACAGAGAAGGATGCAACTTTGTGCCTCACTCCAGGATCTGGACTTGTTGATGAATAGATATGTCTTGGGAATCAATTTCAAATTTGAGTTCTTCAATTTTTCTTTATATAAACAGGTAATTGCTCTTGATTAAATATTATGAAGCTGCTGTAGTGTAACCATGTGCAACATCATTCATATAAGTTTACCAGATAATCAAACAGTGTGAGCTTATTTTCCTATTCATCTCTGCTTGTGGCTCTTGGTAAGTGGCACAGCTGTCAGTCAAAGGGAGGAAACATGTGCAGATTTCAATATTTTAGTTTAGTTTTTGGGTAGTGGCAAGACTTGTACCATGTTGTGCATCTTAATACAGAATTGTAGATGGGCAGCATGAAATTTATCCCACTCCTCCAATGGTAATTTACATAAACAACAGCAACTAATTAACAGAAGGGGTTATGAGTACACATTCAAGAATCAGTTTCAAAAGAACATATTGCCTGGAAAACATGTTAACATATACAAATTCCTGGTTAAATCCAACAAGGCTTAAAATAGACTTAAACACAGCAGTTTGGTGATAAACACAGCACTTATATAACCCGTATGGTCCTCACAAACGGTCGAAGCCTTGGATGAGAAATGTACATACGATATGTAACCATGGTACCCAGTAATTTAAAATATGTGCATAATTCTTGGATCTCTGGGACACAAACAAATACAATTTACAGCCACTGAAAGCCAGACAGAAAAGTTTAGATGCAAATGTAGTTATCAAATTAAACAGCCACAAAGGAAAAATGACAATCTTCTGTAAATAAAAACACAATTTATTTGATATACATTATAATGTTGTAAAAAAAAAGAAGCAGAAAGAAATAATATTTCATGATAATGAACTGAATTTTAAAGATGGCCAGTAAAAAGAAACTGATATTTAAGTGCTGATTTGAAAATGTGGTTACAGCATGGATGTGTCACAACACAGTTGAAACTGCATGAAATTACATGGGACTATATTATCGTCTGTGTGCTGCCAACAGGAAGATTCAAGGACATTGTAATACCAGCACTTGTACACATTAATGCTAAGTAAGAAATTGTGCTTCCTGCTGTAATGCACATTTGCAAGTACTTAGGGATTATAGTCTTGAATTCTCTGAAGGTGGAACATCCACAGTCCACTTTCAGTATAAGCTATATAGGCCTGTGATGTTTAATAAGTACAGTAGATAAGGACATGGATTTAAAATAGTACATTTTAGCATCATCAGATCCTAATTTTCCCAACACCAAACCCTTGTTAGATATACGGTCTGAATGTTGGCTCAACATCTTCAAACTATGAAAATATAAGAAGTCTTTTCAGAATGTCTCAGGTCCTTTTTTAAGTGTAACAGAATATTTCTCATTGTGTGTTATTACCAAATTCATGGTTGTATTTGACATTTATGTTTATCTCCTGTTGTTGTAACCACCTACAGACTGGTACACTGGTGGAGGAATAACACATCATTAATGGTGGGACTTTTCTTTTTGTACTTACCTTTACTTTACTTGAATAACTTTTAATATATTTTAGAACTGCATGGTTCTGTGGTGGTTAGCATTGCCCCCTTACAGCAAGAAGTTTCTTTCTTACAATACAAAAAGAGGCAGTTTAGCTTAATTAATTATTCTAAACTCTATAGGAGTGTGAGTTGTTGTGTGTCTCTGTGTTGGCCCTGTGATAGACTGGTGACCCTGGACAGGTTGCCTGACTTGGATTAAGTGGGTACAGACAATCAATCGATGTAGGGATGGACAATTTTGGATTTTTGGCCAACATCCTATATGCCGATATTATACAACTCATTTGGCCAATAACCAATACCGATATTCTCCCCCATACTCACCTAATTGCAGAGATTATCTAGTTTCCTCTGTTGTGGAATTAAAATCCATTTTAATTTTCTTCATCATGTAGGCTTGTTGGCAAATGCAGACATAAAAAAAAAGTGGAAAATGATGTAATATTCACTCCATGTGGAAAAAAATAAAAAATTCAACTTGCACAATGTACAACATGTCAAATTGAATCATGACAATTGTTTTTAAACAAAACAAGTAAGATATGGGCATCCTGTCCTACTTAAAACAGACTTGGATTATGTTCTCCCAGACCCTGTTGTTTTATTGGTTTATCATATCGGTGGAATGGCCGATAGCCGATATTTAATTTTGAAAAAATATCAGCCGATATCATGTCGATGATATCGTGCATCTCCAGATAGATAGATTGACGTCCAGTGTGCAGTTGCAAATTGCAGCCAACTCATTTCTGTTTATGTCACCTTGTCCTTCAAAGGATATAAGAAAGCACATTTGTGAAAACTTAATACAATCGAAGCCCTAATGTTACACACAATTTTGTTTTGACTTGTGGTTTGATTTAGTTTTGACTCAGGGTGTCAAACTCTGGTCCTCGAGGGCTGCCGGAAAGGGAAAGAGAAAGGACTTTAGATTAAAAACAGTATTAAAAACATGATCAAGTTGAAAGATTTCTGTCAGGTGTGTTGGGGCAGGGATACAACAAAAACTTGAAGGATAGTGGCCCTCTAGGACCGGAGTTTGACACCCCTGTTTTAACTGGTTTGATTATTTTTAGACAATGAAAAGACATGGTTAGGGGAATAAAGATCATAGTTTATCGCGTGTTATCAAGCTACATTTTTTAGGCAAGTAGGGCGCCGAGCCCAGTGGAGATTTTCACATGCTCCTCCTTGCACAATCCCTACAGGCTGCTTAATTTCAAAACATAACTACAGGTTGCAGTCGTAACAGTTTGCACAAACAACATATGGTGTCGTTTCTTGGGAGAGGACAGTCTTATTTGTCATGTCTTATTTATTATTCTAAGTCTGAACACTAATGCAAAGTGAAAATAGCTGAAGCCCTATTTTTATGCCCTAACTCAAAGAGCTTGACAGTTTTTGAAGTTTTGCCTTGGATTTTATCTGTAACTTCTTTGATTTGTACGGGCATGACCTTGAGCTAAAACTGTAATCTTTTAAGTTGATATGAGCCTGAGGCCATCTTTACTAATGCAGGGTTTCTTTTTTGGCAGTTTTGACTAAACAGAGTAAGTGACAGGACCGCTGCTGTTAGGAGCCCTCTGGCTTTGTAAAGCTTTGTCTATAAGGCAGTGTCATCCTTCTAAACCTATCTGTGCAAATTGACTTGCATTTCATTATTCATTTGTCTCTTATTGGATACTGATTTTAAAAGAGGGCAGAGGGAAAAGAGAAAGAGCAGTTGTGCAGAAGGAATCAGCAAACAAGAGCAGGAGCACACAGACAGACAAAGAGATGGATGGCTGGATGGAAGATTGTTGAGGAGAGGAATAGAAAGTCTTGAATGCTGCTGCAGCAGGGTGTGCTGACGTGAGGAGTGTTCCCAAACACAGTTAGTAGCGACTGCAGACCAACTGCATTACCATACTCTCTCTTACACACACACACACACACACACACACACACACACACACACACACACACACACACACACACACACACACACACACCACTGACACGCTGTGCCTAGGGGAGAAAGCTGCTTGCAGGCAGAGCTGAATAGAATGGGGACAGAATCTCCTGTTCTGGTCCTGAAGAGGTCACTGTGTTCTCCAGCACCATTTCTGTATTTGTTTAGGTGTGTGTGAGTGTATGCAGGTGTATCAAGATGTATGAGCATTTTCTTTTGACAGCATTAATGTTTTCAGGCCTGCTCTACAGGTGCAGTCATGCGTGGATATTCACTAATACACCTTAATTGTGTGTACCCCTGTGTGGGTTTCCTCTGTTCCGTTCTCCCCTTTTGTTTCCAGTGTGAGCCTCCTCGCAGAGCAAGGTGCGTATCATTGGATCAGTAGCTGCTGCCTGCCACACTGTCCAATCGCATCTAGGAGGAGAAAATAGAGAGAAAGAAAGGGAGGCAGAGGGAGGGAGATGGGGGAGGAGAAAGAAAGGAAGGAGAAGGAGATTGATCATTTAAACGTCCTGGGCCCTGCATTTCACGGAGAACCACTTTAAATTCCAACTATATATATATTTATATATATATATATAAAACACCCTTCCCCCCCTTTCGTTCCCTCCTGTCACCGACCGAAAAGGCTTGAGGGTTGTTTTTCTTGTGTTTTTTCCCCCCCTTCATTCTTTTTTTGGGGGGTGGGGGTTATTTCCACCCAGGAGACGTGCCACCACCACCAGTAGAAGGAGCAAGAGCAGCAGCAGCAGCAGAGGAATATATCCCAATATCCCATCCTGGGCACGTCGGATAAGCCGCAGCAGCGAAAGCACGAGGCGAATATTGCGGAGGACGGGAAGGGGAACATGCTGCGCGCGATTTCACACTCCTCACCCTGCCTGGGTACGGTATATCCTACATTTTGTTATTTGGATATTTTTTTCTACTGCAGCGGGGATGCAGGCTGATATTTTCCATTTTAGTGTGTGTGTGTGAGAGAGAGGGAGTGTGTGAAGGAGAGAGAGAGAGTGTGTGTGTGTGTGTTTTTTTTTTTTTTTTTGCCGTAGTCAGCTTCAATGCCGATAGAGAATTATACAGGAAATTCTACCTTTCGAGCAAGCGATTTTTTCTATACTTTGTGTCCCTTTTTTTTTCTTTCCCTTTTCTTGATTTTAATTAGAACGTAGCGATTAAAAAAAATGTGTTCTTTCCATATGAAAATACAGAAGGGGAGGGTGGCAGGCGGCGGGTTTGCCTTGATAAATGGAGCGTTATTCATCAGCGTGTGTGTGATCACCACTGGAATGTTAACTAGCACCTTGGACAGCACCAATACAACCTAACAAGGGAGGAGCGATAGTATGACCATCTTTACCTCCTTCTATAACTGCAGCGCACAGTTTAATATGGATGTGAGTAAATGTGTGTATGTGTGTGTCTGTGTGATTATAAAGAAATCTGTGTTTTTCTGAGCGCGTGTATGGATGCGTGTACGTCTTAATATTCTGCCCTCAGGCCCTCAGAGAGAGTCGGCTGGAGAGCAGCTGTGTGTGTGCCTGTGTGTGTGTGTGTGTGATACAGAAGGAGAAAGAGTGTGTGTGTGAGCATGCAGGGGGATCAGAACCACGTGTGTGACATAAAGAATTGGGCTAAAGAACCAAGTGTGTATATCACGTTTCCTACCTTATGCTACATGCAGGTCAGGAGCCCCATGGTGTACTCTTGGTTTAATTAAGCGTGTGACCCCCCTCCACACACACACACACACACATACACACACACACACCCTTCCCTCCCCCACCAAGGGATTGCGATCTGTGAAACAGTGTGTAGTGTGGATGTGACACAGCAGCCCTGACAGCCTGACACCAAGTTAAGCTGAGCGGACAACATCTCGTTTGACCTATCTATCACTCTCATATCTATTTTTAAAGTAAACAGCAAGCAAGGTAGCACAGCCTATCTGTCTGATGACATATGTGTGTCTCCTGTGTGTGCGCGTACTTGTGACATTTTATGCATTTTGCACTGTGATTATCCCAGAGAAGACTAATTAAGTAAATTTTCTTTTTTTCCAACCCCCCCCCCCCTCTCTCTTGTTCCCAGGCAGCAGTTTGGGCTTGTTATGGGGGTGACCGGAAGGAGAAAGTGACAGAAGAACAGTGATGCTACTATTTACATAACAAGAGACTCACACACATGCACATACATGCACACACTTACACTTACATACATACTCACAGACATGCACCCAGACCAAAACACACACACACACTCACTTAAACACTTCCGCACATACATACACTGACAGTTGCGTTTCTAACGGACTCGCTGACTGAGTCACCGCACACTCAGAGGCACGGAAACACTGACTCACACACACACACACACAAACACACAGGCAGACTTATAAACAGGGGAAAAGGTTGCTTGCATGAGACAGGACTGAGTGTTGTGTGTGTTATGGGCCAAGTTGAGCTGCAGCTGTGTGTAAGTGTTGGATACCTCTGAGGGGTCAGCCTGCCTCCAGTATATCCCATCCTCCACTCCCACCCCTCATCTTCCAGCTTAGCAAACCACCATGTCTGAGCTGAGGACCAGCAGAATCTGCCCTCCCTCATCCCTCTCCTTCCCCTTAGGATTTCCGTGCCTACTCTTTTGCTTCTTCCTCTCCCTTTCCTTACAACCGCCCCTCTCATCAGCCCAGCAGACTGTACCTGTCATTTCTACGGTGCAGGGCCGCATCCGTGGCATCCTGACCCCTTTGCCCTCAGACCTTCTGGGACCTGTCATCCAATACCTGGGAGTACCATATGCCAGGCCTCCAACGGGGGATCGACGCTTCCAGCCGCCTGAGCCACCATTGCCGTGGCCCGGAATACGTAATGTGACGCAGTTTGCTCCTGTGTGCCCGCAGTCGTTGGATGAGAGGAGCATGCTGGGAGACATGATGCCATCCTGGCTCACTGCAAATCTGGATATAGCAGCAACTTACCTCACTCACCAGAGCGAGGATTGTCTCTACCTCAACATCTATGTGCCCACAGAGGAAGGTGAGGGAACCTGGTGATGTGCACTGACTTTCAGGACCCGAGGGGAGTGATATTAAATATGCATACAGGGTTAGGATTGGGATTATATGTTTAAATTCACCATGCCCTAAGGTCAAAACACAAGCTAAGATAATGATACCTTTGGCAGTGACAAATGATTAAAACATGGAATTCTGCTGTCGGGGCACAGAGTTAGCCTTGCTGAATAAATAAATTAAGATTTTCTAAAAAATGCGGCTTGTTTCTTCTGCCCCTTCTACGCGCCGCTGGTCGAACCAACACTTAATATGCAGACACCTGCGTCAGTCGCTATGGGGTTTACGCCTTTACTTGTGGAGGAAAGTGGAAAGGACGCAGACTCACTCATGCATACATATTGGTTCATACACATGCATGTGACCCTTCGCACGTACAAACACACATAATGCAATGGACACTCCCACTAGCATCAGGTGCTTCAGTGATGTCACCTTGATGGTTTATATACATTCTATCTATCTATCTATCTATCTATCTATCTATCTATCTATCTATCTATCTATCTATCTATCTATCTATCT
>JBBBVU010000013.1:18299238-18310153 GCA_037177055.1 Atherinosoma microstoma
CTATCTATCTATCTATCTATCTATCTATCTATCTATCTATCTATCTATCTATCTATCTATCTATCTATCTATCTCATAGACATCCACGAGGAGGGGGGTCAGCGGCCAGTGATGGTGTATGTCCACGGGGGCTCGTATACAGAAGGCACTGGCAACATGATGGATGGCAGTGTGCTAGCAAGCTACGGCAACGTCATTGTCATAACCCTCAACTACCGTCTTGGAGTATTAGGTAAAAGAATAAATCCTTTATATCTAATATATCATCCGTGTAACATGAAAGTCATGTAATTGGATTATGCTTTATAGTTGTATGAATGTGCAGTGGATGCATTTGTAGTGGGTGTAGGTTTTTTTTTCCACAAAAGCCTCCATTTAATCTAAAAATACTGAAATAGAAGTATTTTTCTGTCCGGTTTATTTATAAGATTATTAACATTACTCATCTACAGCTGAATTTATTTCACTACTTAGTATTCAGTTTATATTATGCACCGTTACATAGATGCTTTGTATAAAAATGGGTGAGAAATTAAAGGAATAATCATAAGGTTTTGGCTAACCTTGTGTTGCCAGAACAGCTTCAATTCATCTTGGTATTGATTCTAAAAGGCTCTGGAAGTTGATTGATGGATTAAAGAACATTTCTCCCAAAAGATATTCCCTCATTTGGCTAATTATGATGGCGGTGGATAGTGCTGTTTAAAAAATAAGTAAAAAAATCAACCACAGATGTTCAATTTTGTTCAGCTCTGGTGATAGTGAAGCCCATATTGTATAATTCACATTTTATACTAATTAAATCAGTTAGTGAACCTCTGCTCTATGGACAACTGCGATTTTTGGATATAGCCGTTCATCATTGGATAAAGATGATCACTCAGAACAAGTTTGAATTTCTTGCAGTGGATACAAACCATGCAAGCAAAATACCCCCAGGGGAATCACTGAGCTACCTGATCGCATTACTAAAGGGATCAAGGTCTCAAGATTTTCTTTTTTTCCACCTATCTGTGGTGGAATAATCCACATATATGTTTTTCACACACTTATAATGCAATTACCTGATCTTGACTACTTGAAATAACCACAAAGAATTTAGCAGAATGGATAAAAAAAAGAAGCTTTTTTTAATCTGCGCAAAACTAACAGAAACTGTAGAAACTGTATCATAATTTTATTTACTTTTCTTTCACAGTATGAAGCTCAGCTGGCACTCGTAATCACGTGACCTTGTTATGCATTGTCTAGATATTAATAACTACCCAGAAAATAAATGTATTTTACAATGTTCTCTTTTAGGTTTTGGTGTTTATCAATTATTTTGGGTAATGAATGAGAGGGTGAATGCATGCAAGCACAATACTTTATAACTGTGATTTTGTTTCATTTTGTCATTACCGTTGGGATTTCTTATAGGAGTTTTGCTTTGGGTGCAATGAAGTTTCATGTCTCAACAAAATTGTTCACTTTCTTAATCACCTTTATTGTATATCAATCATCTGTATTGTTTTAAACGATCTGTAAGATGTAAAAATCCACTAGTAATTAGTTTTTACCAATAGAGCCTTTTTTGTATTTTTGTATTTTTTTCTTGAGAGTGAAAACATGTTCAGTATGGGTGTCCCTAGTGGAAATAAACCCCCTGAAGCCATTCCCCACCCCACTACTAGCATTAACTCAAATCTGATCCTTTTTAACTCCATGACTCCTTGACTCATTGCTCTGTGAGCAGCAAAAATCTGATTCCCTCCGTTTTCTTTTTTTCCAGACAGCTATTCCAAGCTCAGAGCTGAATAAATAGAATATCTCCGAATTCAGGCATTTAGACTTTTTTTGTGACTGGATTTTCTGTAATGGCAAAACCTGAGCAGGTTCACAGCAGGATTAATCTTTTATCATCAAAAGGCATTATTTACTTTAACATACTGAGGGCACGAGTATTGAGTTGTTTATGCGACAACAGTTTATATGCCCTCAACTGGGATAAAATCAAATGTACAATATACTAGCTGGCTGAAAGCATGCCCACACTCTTACAAGGAGTTGTCTATTATACAGACATTTATGAGAAAAATATATTTGAATATGCTGGCAGGTTAACAAAACAGGTTTATATATTATCTTCCATAATCAGTTTTGTAACTCAAAAGGAGACTCCTCTTTTTAATCAACCTCAATATGTGAATAGTGTTACAAAAAGACAGATTTTTTTTAATAGCAAACATGTGTTTGGAATAGGTCATAGCTATCAAAATGTAGCATTTCTATCTAAAAGAGCAATAGTTAAGGAAAGCTACGCTGCATTTTTGTGCCTTTTTATGAAGATTGTGTGAGAGGTTTTGCTCTCAGGCCACATCTAGGCTCTGCTTTAATTAAGGAGATAATGTTTTTTTATTAGACAAGGGCAGTGGAGGTAGGAAGTGTGGAGAAAGATGCAGTAAATGTCCAGCAGGCTGGGAATTGGTCCTGGGACTCACTGCTTTAGGGCATTTGTGCCCATGTGGTATTCACCCCAACAACTTAGCTGTGAGGTCGCCCCAGGCAGAGGATGTTTTCTTTGAAACGGGATTGGACTGGAGTTGAAAATACTCTAAAAAGGTTAAAACATCTTTAAACTTTGATTTTCAAGGCTTTTATTAGACGCTGATTTAATGAGATGGGGATTTATTCTCTATTTGGTTTGTGGGTGAGATCAAATTCTGCTGCAACTGTAAACATCATTATGAGCCAAATAAAACCAATCCTACATGCTTCTCTGTGTCTTCACCTCCATCCTCTGTGTTTATGCCACCTCCAATACAATCATCATCATCATCATCATCTTGAGTAGCAGAATCATCATCTACTTCATCCTCCTCATTTTCATCATGAGTCAGATGCATGAGGTGAGCCCATTTTCTCAAGGAAATATACAATTCCTCTAATAATGTAAACAGCAAGAGATTTACCCAAACACTGCATGAAAGCACATAATACAGTATACATGAAATCATCCTAGAACTACTAAGCATATAATCCTCACATTGTCCCTTTTGCTTGAATGAAATCTCTGACAAAATGCACATAAGTGATGAAATGTATTATTTTAGCCTCTCTTTTCTCACTCATTATACTCTTATGTGCTTGAGGTTCACAGACATGAGCTTCTGCAGTAATGAGATATACTGTGTTGGAATGAGCCATTAGGATCCTCTGTGTTTACTTAATAACATCAGTAGAGGGGGGAAATAGGGGATAGCTGTAATATAAAGGCATGTGAGTGTGGTTTATGCTTGTGTAAGTTGAAATTCTTTTAAACTAATATATTTGATGCAATCAAAGGCACTGTAGGATAAAATCTTTCCCATACAGTTTAAAATACATTATAAACACAACTTCTGCATAATTGATCATAATAGGAATACCATTATTTCATTCTGAACTAATCATCCCCTTGTTTGCTCGTGTGTTTGTGCATTGTATCATTGTAATTCCCAATCTTTATATAGCCATCAGCTTCTCATTTTCTGCTTTAATTTCAAATATCTATTTTTTAATTATGTTCTCTGCATTGTGAGAGAACATAATGCATGTGCATGTGTTCTGCATTGTTGTCATAACTGCTTTCTCTCACTGTTTTTATGTAGGATTTCTTAGCACAGGTGACCAGGCAGCAAAAGGGAACTACGGCCTGCTCGATCAGATCCAGGCCCTGCGCTGGGTGAAGGAGAACATTGCTGTCTTTGGTGGAGACCCAAATAGAGTCACAGTGTTTGGATCTGGTGCTGGGGCATCCTGTGTGAGCCTTCTCACCTTGTCCCACTACTCAGAGGGTAAGAGAGAATCATGCAAAAGCACTCTCTATGTAAAACAATCAATGGAATTAGAAAATGAAAATAGTACGGGTATATACTACTTAGCTCTGATCCTCGGACATTTTCAGTTAGGACATTTTTCGGGGTCTTCACTGAATTAATGCAAATTACATTTACTAGTCTTAATGCAAATTATCTGGGTAAAATAGCATGCCTATGATTTGCGTAGCCAAGAGCTGTGTTATTTCTAACTTTTCATTGTTTGGTTGCCTTTTGACTTCTTGCTTTTGCATCTTTTTATGTGCACAAATATATTGTGTAACCCTCCAATGTGTATTCATATCATTGTGCATTCATGCATGTATGTGTGGGTGCACATGCATCTACAACTATATAAATGTATTTGAGTGCATCAGTTAATGAATTCATGCACCCCTATTTTTGTATTCGTGTGTTGTTTTTGTGTATCAGATCTGTTTCATAGAGCCATCATCCAGAGTGGCAGCGCATTAGCCAGTTGGGCCGTCAACTACCAGCCAAGCAAGTATGCTCGGCAGCTCGGTGAAAGGGTGGGCTGTGGCATCGACGACAGCACTCAACTGGTTACCTGCCTACAGGGCCGGAGTTATCGTGAACTTGTGGAACAGAACGTAACACCGGCTAAATATCACACAGCTTTTGCTCCGGTGATTGACGGCGATGTCATACCTGATGACCCCCAGATTCTGATGGAGCAGGGAGAGTTTCTGAACTACGACGTGATGCTGGGGGTTAATCAGGGAGAGGGCGTGAAGTTTGTGGAGGGCATTGTGGACTCGGAGGACGGTGTCACTGCTGAAGACTTTGATTTTGCTGTGTCGGACTTTGTGGATAGTTTGTATGGATACCCAGAAGGCCGAGATACACTGAGAGAGAGCATAAGGTAAGTGAGTGTGTGAATGAGTACATCTAAGGAATGATTTGACATCCCTGGATTGTCAGTAACATACTGATTGAAACAAAGATATATATCCATTAAAAAGCAATGCACTCTATTTTCTCATAGTGTACATTGCTGCAGCACTTCTTGCCTCTCATGTCTGCAATGATTTGTTTTGGCTCTTGTCTCTTGGTTTAAAAAAATGTGTGGGGGAGGGAGGGTGTGACCTCATTCTTTGAGGTTTGAAAGACTAGCTACAAAATAAGAGTTATACCAATGTGTGTCATGGTGATGGCTTTGATTAAATAAAGAAAACTAAGCAAACTAAACATTTTGAGCAGTTCAAGAATAGACTTGTGTTTGATGTAGACTCAGCGCTTCATCGCTCTGCAGATCTTTTATATTAACCAATAGCCATATTACACACTGAAGGAAAAGGAGTCACTCAAAAAGACAATATAACCTCTTCAAACATGTTTGCACAGTAAGAAACTTCATTCATCTTGGCATAAAGCTCAGCCTGTCTGAGGAGTACAGTGTGAATCTCTATCTACAAGTTCCTCCAAAGTTCTCATTTTCATCCGTTGTATGTGAATACCTGATCAGGATTAAGGTTGTACTGGAAAATAACACTTAAGTAAAAATTGTTTGTATAATATGTACATCAAAGTGAGTTAATTTGTGCTGTGAATTAACTTTACTTTCAATGGTGTTGTTAAAAAATAATCTTACAGAACAGAATTTTTCTATTGTTTTCAACACCATTCATGCATTTCATGCATTTTAAGTGTTGGAAAGAATAAATAAAACAAACACTGACAATATATATGGAATAAAAATTTAAATTCGATCAGTGATATGGTCAGAAGCATGTTTGACCTCTGTTGGCACTATCATACGCCGCCTCGTCAAAGAGTAGCAGTCTCATCTGGTTGGCTGTAAGAGGAATGACTGCTATTCATCGGCCAGTGCTGTCCACAGCTGATGCTTCATTTTCACTGGTTTTGGACACCGTTATAAAGCTGTGCTCAGCAAATCCCAAAGATTTTCAATGAAATTTAGCCCTGGACTTTTAGCAGACCAATGGAAAAGCTTGATTTTGTATATTATTGCCACAAGTTTTTAGTGGTTGTACATTATCTTGTTGGATAACTGCACTTCATACAATGGCCTTTGGCTCCATCAGTTTATTACTGCATCTGGGTAGAGCATTGACTGTAGAAGAAAGGGGTAGAGTGTGTCTAACTTTGTTTCTATTGCTTAAACCAGTCTCAAACAGACAATTGTTCTGTTCATGTTTACTTAGCAGATGTGAGAAAGATTTGGCTTTGTAATTGGCCTTCCTGGACCAGATATTTTATATGAATGGTCAAAGGGTTTGTCAGCTCACTTGAGGAGCGAGCACTATTCAGCTTGTGTGACAAATTCTGATTGTTTTCTGTTGCAATTCAGTGAAGCAGAACAGATGAAAGTCCCATCCTCTCTCCTTTCAGACTTCGGTTAAAAAGTAAATGTATTGACATTAAAAATGTCAACCAGGACATAAACAAATTAAAGTACACAAGGATATGATATGATTATAAAAATTCTAGTGGAACTTCATAATTCCATTTTACATAGTTTACCTTATTTGAGCTTGTTTGTACAACTCCATGACCAGGTGTTTACATACCACCTCCATATAACCTGCCTGGAATTTTTCAAGACAGATTCAAGTGCTTAATAGTTTAACGATAAAGCTATCCATATAACAACCACTTCTGAAAAACCACCAACAAAGCAAATATCATTAATATCTCCGAACAACATAAGACCCGATACACTGTACACACTAATGGTGTAAATCACCGTTTTGATCACACTTGCCAATATCTCAAATTCAGTCACAATCCGATTTTGATTCGATTCGATTTAAGATCCAACGATTGGCGTGAAACAATATCACAGGTAATGGAACACAGTCATTTCCATTCATATCAAAATTAAAAAAGCAACTAGAATATCATTTAACATTTTTATTTATTCATTTATCAATCAAATAAAAAACAATCTGTTCCTATAATAAAGACAGACTAGTAATAAAGGGAAAACATGCCAGGGGAACTCGAAATATAGCCATTTTCTAAATAAAAGTGCGTTTGATAAACGGTTATTGTATCGATTGTTTGCATTTTGGATCAATATCGATCAATATAGACTACATGATCAATATATGGATATGGATCAATGTATTGCTACAGCTCTAGTACACACTTTGGCTGCAGCCTACAAACAAATAAATTAGAGTGCACACAAGCTCTGTGACGCAAGGCAACACAGTGGTAGTCTGACTTCTTTTCTGGACAGTAACATCCATCGGCCACTTTGTTAAACTCACCTGTCTGATAGACATTTGTAGCTAAGAATAAGTGTTTATTTAAGGTTAATTTCTTAGTTTGCTGGGGTTTTATTTTCAACCATGTATATTCCTATTGAATACTTTTACTCACAACCAGAAGAAGCTGCTAAACCACATCTCACTGCTGAGTGTTATCTGACAATGCTCTTACAGTGACAGCAAAAGATTCTTAACTTTTATGTCTTACTTCCTTCTCATTGCAGTACGACCACGCCCAGAATTTGAGATATTCAGTTGAATAAAGTCATAGAAGTTGAGGATGCTTTACTTAATGGATTTAGCTTTTAGCCTGATGCAGCATTACTTGTTGCTCATGGAACAATGGGTGTGTCTGGTTTAGATCACAGAATATAACCTCTAGGTAATGCACTGCATTCGGTCCCCAGTGAATTCTGCTTTATTGGAACAGTTTTTGCTGGCACCTACCTGGGTATCCCATCCTACATTTTATTGCCTTCAAAGCTTGTGATCAGACAACATGAAAACTGCAAGGCATTGTGGGACTACATCACCTGGGAAAGATAAAATGTAATGACAAAATGATATTTAGTGTAGTTCTTAAAAAAATATGTTATGAAAAATACACAATTCCACAGAAGGGTGTGTGTGTGTCTGTGATTTCCCTATGAGCCATTAATTCCTAGAATCCAGCAAAATCAATGGGAGCTGAGAAACAAGCGAGAACAAATTGTATATTATAGTTTGCTGTTTTATATGGTAGTGGATCCAGGCTAGAAAGTAAGCATAATTGATGTATTTCACACTGAGGAGCCTTTAGAAGTAGGTATAGACTGTATGGATATATAAAATGTTTTTGTGCATACTGTTAGCTAATGTGAAATGTATTCTTTAAAGGTTCATGTACACGGACTGGGCAGACAGAGACAATGCAGAAACCCGACGGAAGACACTGGTAGCACTTTTTACAGACCACCAATGGGTGGCACCTGCAGTTGCCACAGCTGACCTACATGCTCAGTATGGGTCTCCAACCTACTTCTACTCCTTTTACCACCACTGCCAGAGTGATGCCACGCCACCCTGGGCTGATTCTGCCCATGGTGATGAGGTGAGATTATGTAATAGTGGTATTTTGCCAAGTACTTTTAAGCAGGAAAAAGGGATTAGATGAGATGTGAAATGAGAATGTGTTTCAATGAAGGTATTAACTAATTTAGTTAATTAGCTGTATACCAAGTGGAGTTTAAAAAGATAATGCCTGTTTTAGTTATTACGCTGGTAAATACTCATCTAGTCAAAGTGCTTTAGGGTTGCAAGAAGGCTGAGGCAGGTAGAAATCTAGAAAAGGCAAAAGAAGAAAAGAAAAAAACAGCTTGAACAAACTTGAAATTATAGTTCAGTCCAAATTTCCCTCTATCAGGCAAGCATAGCCCGTGCTCCATAAGCCACATTATCATGGAAGTGCATTAGCCACAGCTGCAGCTGTGAGCCTAGGGCTACAGTTAGCAGACGGCTAGACCATTAGAAACGTTCACCATAGCCACTCACCTGCTTTCATGGTAAATCTACCTACACAACTTCTACAATGTATTTTGATATTACCGGGAAATGAAGTTAGCCGCTTAGCTCTGCAGGAGAAGAGCAGCAAGCTCAGAATATAGCGGATAGCTGATACAACTACATTTCTGTGAGTATGCTCCACTGAGACTGACAAATGAATGGATGTGGTCATGTCCAGCTATTGGCTTGATGAGTCTTTCTTTCTTCTGTTTGTTTACTTTACAACAGGCAATTGTTGCCAATGCTGGCTTAGCAACTTTTATCTTCAGGATTTTGTGCCACTGAATAATTAAATGAATTAAATAATTTTCCAACATTTATTTTATGACTGGGCAGGTAGTCCTGTTTTCATGGCTTTTGTTCTGTAAGGTTAAGTTGATGTAGGTTTAGGTAAGAGGGAGGACACCAGTTCCTAATCCTTTTGTGGACTGTGTGAGTGAGGCATGTAAGCTCTGTTGTTCTTTTTCTATAAATGAAAAAGATACCTGCTGCAACTTACCTCATTGTAAGGAACCTTTAGGAGGTAGTGGCAGAAGGAACATGCACATGCATGCACAAAGGAGCTAATAGTCAGGTCCTTTCTCTGAAGAGGTCTGTGATTGGCCCCAGTCCTCTGTCAAGGGCTAGATTTTCTAAATCCTGAAAAGAAAAGGGATGCTGAAGTCTAGTTTCCTCCGAGACTTCTTCAAGCACAATCAGGCGAAGGTTATTATGGAATTTTACGTTCATTTATTGCATAAAATTACTGCCAGTACCAGCTTTAACTAGAAATGTTCATTGAATGTATTCTCCTGTGGGTCTGACTTTAAGGCTGTCACGACACACAAATCTTTTCATTCTTGTGTTGCGAACAGTTTAAATGAGTGTGTGGCTATTTATTTGAATTTCATGGGGGTGGACTACATTATAGATTGGGCATGACATCTCGAATTGAACAGAAACTAGCAAATTCAGGTTCACTCCAGTTTTTTATGAAACAATTTCTAGAGTCTGTCACGACTCAGCTATGATTTTTCACTGCCCAGGGAATGAATGTTACGTGGAAGTTATTTCAATGTCAGCATGTGTGTCTGTGTGTGCAGGTGCCCTATGTGTTTGGCGTGCCCATGGTGGGTCCCACTGATCTGTTCAACTGTAACTTCTCCAAGAATGACGTGATGCTAAGCGCAGTAGTTATGACCTACTGGACCAACTTTGCCAAGACTGGGTGAGCTAATAAAATGTTCATTGATGTGAGATGCCCTTCAGCTGGAAAGTCCTACTGACAGAAGGTGCTTTTCTTTCTTATGTACAGCAAAAAAAAAAGAAGAAAAAAAGTACAGTTCTAGTACAATTAGATTCTCTCTGACATTAATATCTCATCCCCACCCATTTGTAGAAAATATTTAATGATAATGAATAAAGCTAGGACATTTAATCAGATTTCAGGACATAAAAGAAAGTGCATAGCTGAGATCACTCGTTCCTGTTGTTTCTTCTTTGACTTCCCACAGACAAGGTTTTGGCAACACGTAGTGTTGCTGCTGTAAGCGTGGACAGCTCACTCTTGACTTTACAGGAACAAATCTTCTCCAAGCTTGATATAAGACAGCCAAGATTCAAGTCCATGGTGTTATTAAGATAAACAGCTTTGTGCCTCTTTACTTTGGAGCACTTGATAGGCTTTCCATATGTTTAATTAGTTGCAGTGATTAATAGTGAAGATGAGCAGAGGCACAGAGTGCAGTCATCTGTCAGTGTTTATACAGAGAGGACAATCAAAGGCAGAAATAATTCATATCATGTGTTTTCATACCCATTTATTTAATATTAGCTGGATTAAATTTGGGAAACACTCATCAACGTGAGTGTCATTTTAATAGCTTGGAAATGTTCTTTTCCTGAAATATTTGAAATCTTTTGAAAGGAAAGTTTTCACTAATAAAAACTGAGTTTTAATGCAGCATCAGAGGAAAACTAATGAGCTGACAGGCCAAGGGTATTATTATGACTTTTCTTTCAGAAATCTCTAAAGTCTGACGACAAGACAAGTTGCACTGCAGACTAATTTTGGCAAAGGTGCACACAGATTTTCTGTCAAGTCAAAATCTTGAAAATCCTTTTCTTTTTTGGACCTTGGCTAAGAAAGTTAACCGACCAGTGAAAAAGCCCTTGCAGAGGCCAAGGTAACGAGCGAAAGGATTGATCGGCCACTGTTTGATAAATCTCTTCTCTTCTCTTCTCTTCTCTTCTCTTCTCTTCTCTTCTCTTCTCTTCTCTTCTCTTCTCTTCTCTTCTCTT
>JBBBVU010000013.1:18333517-18345720 GCA_037177055.1 Atherinosoma microstoma
ACACACACACACACACACACACACACACACACACACACACACACACACACACACACACACACACACACACACCCCAGGTCCATGAAGCCGTAGCAAATTGTGCAGAATGAGGTCTGACATTGCCCTGCTAAGGAAAGTCTTAGCCTTCCTGGGAAAAGATGTCACCATAACGGTAACAAATGTTTCTTTGAAATTCCAATATATGCCTCATTATCAATGGTATTCTTAAACATATTCAAGTCATTGATGCGACAGGCACTGATACATCCCTTTACCACAAATGATGACTTTTACAGATAACAACCTGGATCGTTTTTTGCATCTTTGGCATGTTGAAGCAACATTAGTTTCTTTTTCTGTTGAGACATGCTTGTGTTTGCAGCACTTGACTGAATTTCTGTACAGAGTTGATATATAACTTCCTGCTTGTGCGATACAGTTTCAGGTTAAATTTCTGGATGCAGTAGTGGACTGTTTTAAGTGAAAGTGGTTTTCCAAGGTACCCCTGTTGTTCAAGTGGCTACATTATTTATGTTGGTGTGACAGTTCCTCATGCTGTGCCAACTGAGGGTATGAAGGTCACATGCAATTAATGGTAGTGTCCAGCTTTGGCCTCTACACACGTAGATTTCTGCAAATCTTTGAAAATGTTTTTACACTGTAAGTGTTGAAAGAACTAAATTCTTTGCAATTTGGAATAAAAAAATTATTTTATTGAACTGATTGAAGATTTCATTACCAAGTTTGGATCATAGACCTTCATAGTCTAACCCCTTGGTAGATGCTCCTTTTATACCCAATCTTGACACCTTCACCTGTCACCAGTTAATCTGATGATTGTAGATTTTTCCAGAGTGCTGTTACTTTTCTTAATTTCCCTAACTTGTCTTGTCCAGTATCATGACAGCAGAAAGATAGTCTAGCTGCTTTCTTAATGTAAACAAATTTGCTTTGTCGAGGGGAGCCATTAAGCTCCCCTTCTCATGCTGTGCCATGAGAAGGGGATAATTTGTATGAAGCAAGGCTCCCCTTGATATTTGATTATTATTCTTTAATTTGGATATTGCTAAGTTATATCTTAATCCTGGTCCAGACAAGGGGAAACAAGGGAAATGGGAATGTGAGAAGAGAGGAAAGAATGTGGATAAGAAAAAAGGAGACAGATTAATAAGGCCACCACAACAATTGAACAACCAAAACAGAAAAACCAGCTGCTGCACCTGTAGAGAAACCTAACAGCCTCTGTAAGAAAACAAAGTAGACAATCATCAAGAGCATCTATAAGAAGGCAGACTGAGAAAAACTGAATGATAACAATACAAACAACAACAACACCAGCAATAAAACTGCAAACACATAACTGTTGTTATTGGTACTAGAGTGCTGTTACTTGTATAATCAACACAACACAAAAAATAACATCTTTTTTTTTTACTTTTGTCTATTGAATTAAGGCTCAATGCATTAAGAAATTACATCTTTAAGTTTTTATTGCTTTTAGAATGAGCCCAGTAGTCAAATGTTGAAATGTCCCATTTTACATTTCTGGGAATCATGGTATGTTGACTTGATAGACGGTTCATAAGTCATGTAGTTTATATATAGCTGGTGTGTTAGCATAGAAATGCAAAAATAATTGGTATCCATGGTTTTCTAGAATGATAAAAGGCTAACAATTTACCTTGGCGGTCGAGACACATTGATAGTTTTTATTCCGCTGTTCTTTTTTTGCAACAAAGATCATTGTAACCCTCTGTCTGCCTAAATACTAATAACATAATAACAAAATGTAGGGAAATTTTTGTCCTAGGACCTATTTAATTTTACTGGGGTGAAAATTAATGAGCGACACAAAAATCTTTGATAATAATTAGCAAATATTCAGTTATTGCAAGTGTTTGGTCCTGCAAAACAAACAACTGTAATAGCTGCTGATAGGTTCATATTGTTGTCATAAGAAATTATGCTGAAAAGATCAACTGTTTTACTTATGTTTTCTTTTTACAATCTCACTTGTGTCATCCCTTTTAACACCAGTTTTATTTACACGGTGAGACAGTTATATTCACCAAAACTGAAGCTATATAGATTACAGTCAAAACTAGCAATTCATGGTGGTGATTAGAGCCTAACTAAAAAAAAGGAAGAGCTTTATTAACACATGCTAGCATTACATATTTGTTTTAACTATTGAGATGAAACATTTAAATTAGATAGGCATCCCAATTTATTTATTTTTTTTAGCTGCATTTGATCTTGAAAACTATTGTAGTGGAAGATTATACCAGTAACCAGAGGAAAGTGGACTGCTCAGTCTGTAGCAAGAGTTTTTACTGTTGGAGCAACAGAAAAAGGCACTTTCTTGTATGGTTCTGGTAATATCTGTCAAAATATTGGCTGCGGACATGGTAGTTTGCATTTTGTGGCATGGCTAGCCACAACTTAAACCTATGATCCCACATTGGTAGTCGTCCAAAATGCTGGTGAATTGTGTCCATACACATTTTTGATTTGAGAAAGCAACGTTTGTTTTCCACCTCCCAGGTCTGCTCTCACTCAGTGAAGACTGCAGACTGTTATCTTCTTGCAACGACTCAGCTCCCTTATGATTCTAGATTGAGACTTTTCATCGAGACTTTATTAATAATCCTTGCCACGTAACCTTGTCACTTTCAATTACAGTCTGAGCTTGCCAGTTGCAACACAAAAACTCTTTTTATTTCTCTGTCTTGTTTTGTTGAATCGCTTCTTGTAATTAAGTTGCAGCTGTTTAATAGATGCCACTCTTAGTGTTTCTGCTTAGTATTCTGGTTACAAATGTGGGAATCTTCATAAATTACCCCGAATACAAGGAAATAATGTCTAAGAAGTAGAAAAATCTCACTTTAAAGCTTTTTTTTTAAGTAGGTTAAAATTATCCTGGCAAAGTACAGTTATAGCAGATGGTATAACTTTTGCAACAATTTGGTCACAGGACTAAACTCATTAACCTTCCTCGGGTAAATTGCCTGTACAAAATATCAAGGCTATCCATCCAAAAGTAATTTCAGTCTCCACTAAAGCAGCATACTGACAGATTGGCAATATCAGCCCAATAGAGCTGCACTGCTTAGTGCTGTAACAACTATCAAACATTCATCAATGCAGAGGCAGTATAGCATGTGATCAAATGTCTTATTCTGGTTAGGTTTGCAAGACTCTTGCATATCAAGCCTCTAATTCCAGCAAATTATCAAATTATTCCTGCTTGTGTCGCAAAAACTGTGACAATGTCATTCCCTCCTGTTATTTTCATTCAACAGAAACGAGTAAAAGAGGGCGGAGCAGCAAGATAGAAGCAAAAGAAAAAAAGCAGCTAGGAATAAAAAGAGGAGTTGAGGATGCAAGATGAATGATAATGGGACATATGCAGGAGGGAGAGTGGAGGAGATAATGTAATGGAGAGTAAATAAAGGATGCATGGAAGGAGGAGAGGAAAGCGGGGTAACTGATAAGGGTAACTCATTAAGAAATGGAACACAGCCGGCCTGGTTGTTTATTGGCTGGCAGGCTTGCAGCACTTAATCACGCCTGCCAAAATGCACACTTGCATAAAAATGTACAAAAAAACCACACATAGTCCTGCATGCAATCTTGCTCTTTTTCACATATCTCAAAATACTGATGCATAGATACTGTGCACATGTTCACGCATGCCTGCACCTTCACTCAGTGCATGTATCCACACACATGCACACAGACAAGCAAATACACTCATGCTAATGCATGCCTCATGGCAACTTGAGTCACTGAATCATTTTCTCTGTGGTCTTCATCACTCTCTTCCTCTCTCATTCTATCCCTCTCAACTCCCTGTCATCCCTCTCTCTGGCTTTTTTTCTTGCTTTATATGTCATGTCTCATACTTCCTTCTCTTCCCGCCTTCCTCCTGTTGGTCTTCTCACTATCACACTCCGCCACCTTTGCGTCCTCGCCCTCCTCCCCACCTCTCTTCGGACTGAATGGGTTCCCTCTTATCTAACAACCTTGAAATGATCTTCAAAGCGTCATTGCTGTGCATGTGAGGTCACAGCATCTCTCTTCCTCCTGTTTCTCATCTGCCTGCTCCTCTCTCCTTCCTCTCCTCTCTCCTCTCCTCTCTACTGCACTTCACTACACTTATTATTTCTTTTGCCTCTCTTTCCTCCATCTAATCCACCCTCCTCACTCCTTCTGGATCATTCTCTTTTCTTTCATCTCACACTCCATTTCTCTCCTCCTCTGCTACAATCTATCTCCACCTCATCTGGTCTCATCACCTCTCATCTGATCTTCACTCGGTCGTTATGCCTCCTTTTTACCTCTCTTCTCCCATCCCCCCGTTTCCCCACTCCCACCACTGTCTCTCCCTCCTCTCTTTGCCTAACTCATTTGCATCCCTCCTCTTGTTTTTCATCCCTGGTTTCTTCACTCCTTCTGATTAAAATGCTGTGAAGAGAGGTGAAACAGGACTCCTATGTTGTGTGCACAGACATGGTTGTATTTTGCACGTGTCTGGGTCTGAGTGTGGGTGTGATGTGGGGATGCCAGACGCCTAACTGTCTCTCAAGCAGCCCTGCAGTGTTCTCACTAATTAATTAAGCGTGGGATGTTTCAGTCCATCTATTGCTCATCTGTCTCACTCGCTTTTGACCATCTGTCTATCTCACCTTTCTGTTGCCATTATGATACGTTCTACCTACCTGTTAAGACATACTCTCCATCTGCTTCTTTCTGTGTTGTCTCGCCTATCTTTCAGGCTTCTTCAGTGCGTCCTTTTGCTTATCTCTCGCTGACTGTACGCTCTGTTAGACTTCTGTCTGTGTGAGAATTGACACATTATTCGGTCTTCTCTGATGCCCGCTGCTTTTCATAAAGGAATGTAAACAACAGCAGTAACTCGCTCGGTCCAGCTGAGGTCAGCATTGTTCCTGATTATTAAGAGAGGATATGACTCCAGGAGAGCAAAGTTTCCTCTTTAAAAGCGCCTATGGGATGTTTTTGTTTACTTCAAAGTATAATAATTACAAGATCATGTGTGCACTGGAGCAGAAAGGGCAGGGAAAATAATTTGTGCATGTGAGCTCTTTATTCTGAAAGCAGCTTGCCCAACCTTGACTAGAGAAATATGCTACAGATGCCAGGCTTGTTTGCACAATAGTGAACCATGGCATCCTCTGTGTTTGTGTGTCACCCGCCTCAAGTCATGTTGAAAACATGAAAATACATGCTTTACAGGATGTGTGCTCTATGAAACAGTTATATTATATGTTTTTTGGGTTTGATACAAATCCCCATGTTGCCCTACTACTAAACAGGATTGTGTACACATGTGTGTATTTGTAAGTGGATGTGTAACATCCATCTGAACCTTCTTTGTATGATCTGTGAGCACTATCCTCATGAAAAGAGGGAGAAAGAAAGATTGAAATAGAGATTATTTGTGTGTTGTTTTTGGCCTATGATGTCTCAGACAGGAAGGAAGTTAGACTATTCAGCGCTGACTGTCCTTACTGCAAAAACCCCTTCAAAAAACACACACTCACAACCAGAATCAAGCTTCCATAGTTTCTCAGACTATTACAGTGACTAACCCTCCTTTACTGGAGGTGTATCCAACTGAGTGCATAAATCTTAAGTCAAAGTTATTTCTAACTTTCAGTTATTAACATTGTGTGCATTTGCATTTAGTCGCCAAAAGGAGGCTGAGTCCCCAAAGTGTGACTGTGCTAACAGATTTATATCCCCACATTAGACAACATGATAACACACACTCACACAAAGTTCACGAGAGGGTGTGAACTCTCTGCTTCTGTGAAGATAAAATCTAACCATCTCACACCCTGCAACCTCCATGGCTGTGGGCAAAAAACTAAAGTCTTTTCTATTTACTTTCAAATTCCTTACCACTTCTCATGCTTTGTGCCACAGTGTCCCTTCAAATAGCCTGGAAGCCAGCCTAATTGGTATTGCAGTGTGACCTTCTGTGTCACACTGAAGCCCTCTGTGCTCTAGAGTAAGTTTATCTGGCTGCTTGTGTTTGTTAAGGAATGCAGGGCATTTCTGAATTTTCACTGCACCTCATTTATTAACGTTTCAATATTTTTGCTACACTATAAACTCAGTAATCGAGTGAAGCAAATTAATGCAGAACACTTTTAATTATTTCTCACATTATTATACATTTAGTTTTATCCTGCTGCATTTTTCAATCTCAACCACTCACTGTTTGTGTCCCAATACATGACATTACAAATTAATGATTAACAAGCAATTAAATAAATCATGGAGTGAAACCTATAGATAGTCCAGTTCAAAGTTCAAGTTGTTAAATTAGTGTGTGCAGTCCCATCATTCTTTTTTCTATCTGTGCCAATATGTCACATTCATCCAACAAACCTTTCAGAAGTTCTATATATTTCTGTAGCCATATAGCCCAACAAATGATAATTTCAACTCATTGACATTAATAAAGTGAGAATTCAGCCAAACAAATGAGAGGACAGTCCAAACATGAGCTTTATTCTTCTTCAAAAATTCTTTGATTGAATGATGTCTGTTTTGTGTTGTTGTTTTGCTACATGATTCACTTTCTCTTCAAATTCAGTCCACAATATTATGACATTCTCCTTTAGAAGTTGGTAGTAGGCTATTCTAAATCATGGCAAACTGTTATGATTTATAGGCTGCTCATTTTGATTAAAAAAAGATATACATGATACTATTGCCACAGTGTTTCACAAATGGGAGGAAGTTCTTGTTGATGTTTTTAAATTAAAACATAAAACAAAACAAAACAAAACAATCCACAGAATGTGATAGATCCTAGTTCCTTTATTGTTATCATAGTTCTTTTTCATTGATTAAAAACATCAAACTTTAATTTACCTTCAAATTGAGTGCTAGTTCTACAGTCTCAGATTGTTTTGTCAGTCACTGATATGTATTATTAGATTATTTCCTTTGATAAATTAATGAAAATAACATTTTTGATTTGATTTATCTTATTGTCTACTTTAAAGAAGCTCTAGTTAACTTTTGCCATTTTCTCAGTGATGCACCCCCTATCAACGGCTAATTCAGCATCCATCTTGCATCCTACCTGTACTGTAAGCTCTCTCCAGACAATAAAAACAGTGTTATGTTGACTCTAGCCGTATGTCTTGCTCTGTCTCTGGCGCTCTTTTTTTCTCTCTCTTCCTCCGATAATATCTTCTAACGTTTGTTTGCTGAATCTGCCACAGAGCGCATTCAAAATGGACGTTTTTTTTTTTTTTACATCTGTTTGCTAGCAGGTAACTCATGCACAAAACAAAGTTGATGAGAAAGTTGTATAGTGCAGTTTCTCAGCCGCGGGGTGCTGCTAGGCCGCGACGGCTCTAGAAATGCACGTAATAGATGTCACTGTGCCATCAAACGAGTCCGGAAAGCAGAGTTTTAAGGTCCAAAAGTTAAGGAATGGGCTTTAACAATTTGTTGGGAAATGGTCAAATTTGATATCACATTTATGCATAAACATTGAAAACATCAAAGGCACACTTTGAAACACTGTTGAATCATAATAAGAAACATTTGAGTCAGCTCGAAAAAAGCTAATGCGAAACCATGATAATTCAACACATTCCTCTGGAGGCTTGTTCAAATGGTGGTCAAATTTATGTCTTTTCTTGAAGTTCTGCTTCTGAGCATGGTCAAGTCTGTATGAATGCATCATGTGCTTCTTCTTGCACACAAACAAAACCAAATATGTCACATTCTGTGGATTTTAATTAGTCTCTTATTGTATGAATTAGCAGTACTTTTTTGTGCCCCATCACATGCTTTGCTCCAAAAAAACAGTTGAGCTTCCCGAGTGCAAATTTTCAAACCACAGTTTTTCCTTTTTTAAAATCCCACAATACTTTTGCCTACCCTTCACCTCTCGTCACCCGCAGCCTTCACTCATTATGCACCCAGGATGTGGAACAGCTCCGGCCTCCGTGGTTTAAGTGGCAGGAGCCTGAGAGACAAATGGTTCTGCTTATTCACTATGGTCATGTAGAGACAGATGAGACAAACAGAATCCCTTGGCCAGCTTGCCAGGTACTGTACAGTCTCTGTGCTGATTCAGTTGACAGATGCACAGCCAGTCTGCTGAGACTGATGTATTCCTAACTTTACCATGCCTGCTTCAGACCTGCAACACTGTGTATGGGATGTTCATTGTGTATGCGCAAGATTCTTCTTTTAGTGCATATGTGTCTGTGCATGTTTGTGGGTGTTTTTATGATCTTATGGCTCTGTGTGTGTGTATTATGTAAAGTATTCCCAGGTGTCTCTCTGAGCTGTGATGTAACTCAGGTTAGTAAGCTCAGCTGGGAGACAGAGATAACTACTTGAACACATGTATGACTGTGTGCGTATGTGCAAATTATTTCAATATTCTGTGCACTCTGGATGTATTCCTAAGCTGTAAGCTGATTATAAATGAGCAGGATTCCTACTTGACCTTGTGATGGTGCAATGTGTCTTCAGTGAAAATGACCAAACAGCCCCCAGTTGCTTATTCTGCAGCATAAGAAGAAGTCTGTGTTGTAGAAACTATAGTGACAGTTAAAAAGCCTTTTTCTTTGCAGAGGGAGGGTTTTTTATTATACATGGATCATAAGAAAAGTGAAAAAGTTTTATAATGTCAAAGCTGGATACACTTAAGGAAATCTTTTTAATAGACCACACATCTTTCTCCTTGAAATACAGAAAAAAACTTGCTTCTTGCACCATTTCCACTGTAGAGCTTGGCCTCCTTGCAATGGGGATCATGTGCATCTAATGATCCTTTTGTCATCACAAAGTAAGAATTGCTTTCTATTGGGCTTGAGGTGATATGACCATCTGTCTTAAAAGGGCAAGATTTTACCTTGTTTTATTATCTACCTTTGGTGAAAACACTGGTTGCATTTGCCCACATCTGATCATCTATACAAACAATATCTATATATCTTTTAAATAAAATGTATAGATATATTGTTTTCTATTTAAAAAAAAAAAACTTCATCAGTTAAGGTATCTTCCACGCTTCGTACAAACTACAAAACACTTTTTCACTGTTGATGAAGTACTTTATCAGCTATTTGCTAATTCTTGATCATTATGCATAAGAGATGAGTAAATTTGCTCCCATAAGAAACTCCGATTCATATTCAGCATTTTACTCATTTACTGTATGCCCTTATCTCTAACCACTTCCGAGCAACAGCCTTTTGAATCCTTGATATCAAAATTTTACATTTTCTTTGAAAAACCCTGGTCCTTAGAAGTGTTAAACTTTTATTTTTGATTCTGATTGAACCCTATAAATTGTTTAATGCAGCATCTAAAGTAGAAATAAAATGAAAACAGTCTCAAACTTTTTGACTAATCCTGCTAACAAACAGACAAACAAGTAAACCAAACTAACCACATATTCTTCTTGTGGAGGGCAATTATGCAAATTTGGCAGCCTTAAAAGGCAGAAAATGTTGAAACTAGGTGGCCACATCAATAAGATGTTTACTTGTTAGACTTTAATATCTTCTTCTTGGTGTCTGCAGGAAATGAGAAAGCTTTTTTTTTTCTTTATCAGCTTCAGCTGGTGAATGTAGCTTTGTTGACACTGTTACAGGCAATCTTGTACGCTGCTCTTCAGTTTTGATGGTTAGGCTGATATCATTTTCCTTAGTGAACAAATTCAAATGCAGAATACTAATACTCTAAACAAACGGGCTGAAACTGGTTTCTCAGTAAGAGAGAGAGAGTGACTCTCCAGTGTAGCTCCAAATGAATTACTGTGCCTTTGCAGGATTGCTAGATTATTCATAGCACACCAACACAGGCTTATCTGTGACTGTATGATGTGTGTTTCGGGGTGAAGAAGGCTGTGTGTACTAAAAAGCAAGACAAATGGGTTAGTGAGGAATGTTGAGGCTTAAGTCAGAGTTTCCAGTGTCATGAAAGGGGCTCTCTCTACTCTCTCCAGGTCTGACCAAGTCATGGAGGTAACTTAAGTCCACTTCTTGACTTCTGACTTTGGACATTTGCAACCACAGATAGGGCTCCCTAGAGATCCTTACAAACCTGTGCATAAAATAAAATCCTAATTTAATTCAAATTAAACTTTCAGATTTAACTTGGAGATAATGAGTTTGACTGATTCTTTTAACCAGAAATACAGATACAATGTATTACAATCTTAAGTAATATGCAAGTCACTGAATAAAGCTGTATCGTTAAAGAAGCAAACTTTAATCAGCAGGTTGTTACCTGAATCTGAATATATATTTGTCTGTTTATGCAGAGAATGCAAAGCTTGGGGATTTGCTGCCAAGTCTGTTTTACTCTGCTAATATTGCAGGTAACAAAATACATTATGAAACTGATTAGAGACTAGGTATTTATTACAGAAAACATGAATCATTTAGACTGTGTTCATTTTGATATGGCTAAAAATGAAAGTGATTTAAAAATATCTTTTACTATTACACAACTTCAAAGCTAAATGCACCTCTTGAGTATCATCATGTTTGAAGTTTCAGACCTCTGTGGAGCAGCTTTCACCTTAAAAATAGATAACAGGCTCTGAATGTGCACTACGTGGTGAATTAAAAATGCTATAAAATTAACACAACTTATAGTTTTATGGCAGTATTCCCTTCATCTCAGCTTGCCAATGGAAAAACCTCAGAACTAATGAAAGTGGCAAAAATGGTATCAGTCAGTTGCAGCAGAAGAAGAGGCAGATGTCTCCTGAAAGACCCTCTTTTCTGGGAATTCCAACAGGCCACAGCAAGAAAAACTGGGTCAATAAAGAAAGTTTTAAATCACAGTTGTTGCGCTCCTTATCTTCAAACTGAGACCTGAATTTTTGCCGACCCACCCAATATGAAGGAAACCAGTCTCTGTTGAGCTTTTATCAAATGTCCTGGTTGAGTGGGTGTTTGCAACAGGCTGATAATGACACGTAGAAGGTCAAACAAAACAGAGTGGGGAGCTTGAAAACTGAAAATGGCAGATAACAACTTTCTCAGTGTTTGTTCCACTTTGTAAGTGTTTATGAAAGATGTTTCCGAGTAACTGTATCTTTACAGATGTCAGAGGTCAAACTGTTTTGACCTTTTCTGCAGAGGTCAAACTCATATTCTTTTCTTCCTCTTTGATGTTGAGTCTCCTCCTCTCGCCCTGCTCCTCCCCCTGCTTCACTTCCTCTTCCTCCCTCTGCCACAGCACAAGAGGAGAATAACAATATTTCGTCTCCCACCTTTCTGACTTCTTCAACCCTTGCGACTCGTTCTTTCTTCTCCATTCTCTCTGGCTTGCCTGTTTTATTGGCAGCTCATCTTCTCTGTTCACTTCACCCCTACCCTCTCTTTTTTAGCCAGACAGTTTCACAAAATCCAATATCATCCCTCCTGAAAGTGCATCTGTCATGGTCTGGATCTACTCAGTAGGAAAGTTTCTCTGTTTCTAGCTGCTATTGTCACCATCTCTTGGTGTTGAGTTGACCTAATATCTCCCATTGGAGAACTTGAAGATAAAACAGAGGTTTGCTGTATAAACACTCTGCTGGAGCTCTACATCTCACCGTTGCACAGTAGAGGTCATTTCCCCTCGGCCAATTCTTTCAGATATTGACAAACTCACTTCAAACAACTCCCCTGCTCTGTTATCTATTTTCATCAATCTTGTTGCTCTTTCAATGTTTTTTTCCTCTCATTCCCTTACATACACAAAGACACAGGCTGTTGCTGCCAAATTTGATGGATTCCTACCTAAGTTACTGTCTGAACAGGCAGATATGTATGCAGGTGTGTAAAGGCCAGCAGAAACAAAACCATGGTCGACAAACAGGTGTGAATGAGTGTGTGCCAGAATGTGTTCGTTTGTGTGTTTATGCAGCTCTGTGTGCGTATGTCACTCCGGGGGGCGTGTTTGACCAGAGGCTATGCTTCATTTTTAGCGCTGACATTAGTGACTCTCTAAGTGCACCTAAAAGTACAAACGACTACCTCGGTCCCCAATAAATCCTTAACTACGTTTCTGTGTGTGCAACTTGTGAACCCCTGCGTGCGTGGCTCTTTGCACCAGTGTATGCAAATGCTTGTGTGTGTGTGTGTGTGTGTGTGTGTGTGTGTGTGTGTGTGTGTGTGTGTGTGTGTGTGTGTGTGTGTGTG
>JBBBVU010000013.1:18345820-18359338 GCA_037177055.1 Atherinosoma microstoma
GTGTGTGTGTGTGTGTGTGTGTGTGTGTGTGTGTGTGTGTGTGTGTGTGTGTGTGTGTGTGTGTGTGTGTGTGAAATCATTGAGGCAATCAAATAGCCTCATGTCTGGGAATGTGGCTCTTTCTTTGGCCAAAGAGCAGCATGTAACTCTGGTATTTTACTTTTGAGACAGAAACAGTTGTCTTCTTTGGGATTTACTTCTACATTCAGACTCATGGGTGGTTTGATATCCTGTGGCTGCAGAAACAGTTAGACAAACAACTTTCCCTGCAGGGAAGGCTTGTCTCTTATAGGAATCAATGGCATGCTTAGAATAATCATTTTTCGTTTGAATTTCATCTTTAGCATTGCAGAATTTGAGCCCGGGTTGCAATCTGCTCTGTCAGGAAAAATGTAACTGCAATATTTTAGCTCAAAGACACAAAGAATTGCCTTTGGACACACATGCATACACACACACAAACACACACTGAAATAGATCAAAATGATATCATTGTTGTGCATCTCTGCGGGCAGGCTTCTCATCCTCCTCCATAAACTGCTCTCATCACTACAGTCATAAATTGTACAAGGGATAAAAATTTACAGTAATATTGAGTATCAAGCACTTCAGACCTGTGCTTGGAAACATCTCAGACATCCATTTAAAGTAATAGCTATTTGATAAAGAAATGCATACATTTTTATCAATCCTCATAATCTTGAAAGCTCACTTTTTATTTTTTTTATTTTTTTTTTTAACTTTCTACAGCTCTACGGATTTGTGGGATTCTCATTGTAATATTTGCGTTGTTTACTGTAACAGACGCCCCCTTTAAATGGGAATTTCTAAGTTGCAGAACTTAGTATTGTGAAACCTGAGTTCAGGAACCGATGTTGAAAAGTTAATTCAAAGTCATTTGTCTGATTTCTTCCTCATATTTATCCAATTTGTGCTCGGTTTCAAGCATAACCCTTTCTGAATCGTCAAAGTTTCATCACCACTGCTTTCCTATCTTGTCTTGCCAAGATGTGTTCATTATGAGGCAGTTCATTATGATTTTAAACTTTCTCTTGTACTGTTATTCTATTTCTAATCAAGCATAATCCTGTTTGTACCTTATCTTAAAACAAATTACTCCCCCAAACTGATCTTAAAATATCCTGTAACAGCTTGTAACAACTACCTGTTGCAGCAACAGCAAATTACTTGATTTGGTTTAAAAATCACAGCCATTTACTATTATTATGGCTCATTGGATAATAATCCAGATAAAGTTTCACTATAGTTACCCGGTGTGTTGACAACAGAGGCTAAATGGTTTCTCTATGTTTCTCTGTGACTCAAAAGTGTCCAGAAAATAAAGTACTTTTTTCCTTTATGTTTAATGGAAGTAATTGAAATAATCCTCCAAACATCCCACAAAATTCACAATGAAAATGCAGTCAAAGGCATGAACTTAGTTTCACTGCCTCTGACAAAGTTAGATTTCGCTATCACTTCCTTCAACATAATCTCAACATTCATACAAGATTAATGATTAAGCTTCTTCAAATTTCTGAGTTTTGGTGCTTTTACCAACAAATTTTATGGTTGAAATGCAAACTGTCTTAGAAGGAAACTCTTCCCAATGTGAGAGATGGACCTCCAGCATTTCAGTACATGATTGTTTCAGGTCTAAGGTCAATTGTTTGGAGTGAAAGGTGATACAAAAAGAAAGGCAATCTCTAGAAGTGAATGTGTCCGGTCTGTCACTCTCTAACCTTTTGTACATCAATCTGACTATTGTCCACCTGCTTGTCTCTGCTGCACATGTTTATTTATGGGTGTTTACCTTGACATCCACCTCTGGTCATGTTTGTTAATGTCTGCCTGTATTTCAGTTCTCCATCAACTGGGTGGTACAATAATTCACCCATATTTTACTTAGACTTTTCTGACAACTGAAAATAAATGAGCTAGTTTGCTCTGGCCCTGATGTAGTGAGACAAAGAGACATGGAGTGGATGTAGTTTTGTCTTCAGACTGTATTCTCTCATTATATGTCTTTCTTCATTAATTTCCCCAAGAAATCTTTCCCTGAACATAAACTGCATGGCAACCTGAGATGAAGAGCAAGACGAGAAACTTTAATGCAATTTGAAATTGACATCTGTGTGTGGACAGACCTGTATTCATGTATGTGTGTTTGTCTTTGTCTCCACTGCCAGCACATCTACACATCTACTGTATGATGCAAAAAATGGAAATGTACTTTTCATGTATTAGATTTGGTTGAATGAAATGATGTAAACATGTTTCCAAACTGCTCATTACTTCTTAATTGAAAGCAAAAGGACAACTATTTGTCAATGTCAAATCATACAACTATAGTATATGTCTGGACTTGTTGTATGGAGACAAATGATACAACCAAACCCAACGGAGCCAGGCCACATCAGACGGAAAGCAGACAGATGGGATTATGCAGTTAGGTTTGATTTGTGTGTGTGTTGACTGCACAAAAGGCATAAAGATCCATGTGTGTGAATGGGTGCCTCAGTATCCAAAATTGCTTGCATGTGTACATTTGTATCTGTATACATGCAGGCATGTGTGCTCATACTGTAGCACTTGAATCTTTAAGTCTTGAAGCATTTCCGTGTGTAACATTAGTTTTTATTCTGTAGGTGGTCAAAACAAAGTGGGGGGGCTTAGTTCCTGTGCAATCATGTGTGAGTGTGTTGATTAAATGGGGCGATCAGTTGATGAAGGCTGTGTACATTTGATAGTGACTGTATCTTTCACCATGCTGTGGGTTTTATTCGTCACACATCTCTTGATTACAATTGAGTGCACATCTTGGTGTGTACATGGGCTAGCAGGGTGTTTGTGTGTTAGCTTATATAATGTGCTTGCGGATTTGGGCTCTATTGGTACCTCAGAGTCAATGATTGGCATTATTGCTACCAGCAGCCACGGACAAACAGTTAAACACTGTACTCATTCACAGTGAACAAGAGCTGGAACATAAGCAAGGTGTGATTTCAAATACTAACAAGTGCAGTGCTTTTGGGGAATAGGCAGTAGTTTTTTCTCAAGTGACTCACAAACACATTGCTCTATTCATTTTACTGTACATTTACCTATTATATTGCTTTCAATATTTCATTGCTCTACCTTTCAGTAGGCCTATGTGGCTCTGTTTTTCTCTCATCCTCATGTCTGCTTTAGGCCGTCAGGAGCACAGATGGGATCTTTCTTTCCTGTTTTTTTTTTTTTTTTTTTTTTGGCTGTCTGAACACTCACAAAGTGTTTTCCTCCTGAATAAAAAGCTAAAAGATTATCTGATCTGTGTCTCAGCTTTGCTTTGCAGCTTGGGTTTTATCTGCTGATCCTTTCATGGTGCAAAATGAAAGCTGGGTCAGAATTTAAACAGGGTGAGCGACTGATGTAACTTACATAACCACAAACAAAGTCCAGAGTTTTACACATCCTCTCCCTGGCGGTCGTCATAGCAACATGGATTTAGTCAGAGAGAAAAAAAAACTTACATTTTCAATGATTTTACCATCCTGGGACCACAGTTTTAACATGTGTGTATTGGTGGGATTGATGTTCTCCTAAGTTTCTTTTAGATAATAAAACTGAAAGCTGCTTAACCTTACTCTGCAGCTGGGAATCTGCACTGTTCCATTTCTTAATGAATGTTTCATGTGTATCTAATGTTTATTTAATCCAGCAGATGCTGTTAATGTTCAATTGTGTTTACACTTTTCCTTTCCTTTTCCCAGTTTGCCCCTTCAACAAGCTACATGGTGGTTATGGTTCCTTTGAGGTATCTGCAGTTCTTATTAAATCAGCACTTTTTATGCTTGAGGACAAAAGTAAAGCACAATCGTTTTTTTTATTTCAAATGAAGCAGAAATTCAAATTCAAAACACAAAATTTCAGCACCTGCATTTTGAATTATTCTCCCACTCCTGTGCTAAAAGTATTCACAGGGCTGTGGATGGTCTACTAACAAACCTGCTGCTTATTTGTCAGAGTGGATGTCCCTTTCAGAGGCTTTAGTGGGATCAGAACATGCTCTTGCCACAGGGAGTTTTCCTTTGCTTTCTCAAAGGTCATTCTTTGAGAACAGATTGAAGGGATGTGTGCTCTTTATCAGTGGAACAGGAGGCTGTGAGTCAGTGGATGCAGGGATTTGATGATCTAATAAAACCAAGAGCAAAATCTGCAAGAGATTACTCAGATGTATGTGGTTTAATTAATCTCTTTGGGTCACATTTTAGATTTTACATGAGTACATGGGGCTATGGGTCCAAATCCCACTTGCCATCCATGTACATGAGCACATTAATCAAGAGCAACAAATATGTCTATATTTGAATTTTTAATAGTTAGAGTCTCAATTGAGATGTTAAAAGTAAGATTTGGAGAAGGGCAATAGGCATTTTTTAAAAGTTTAAGGGCTCAGTTTGCAGAAATTTCAAGACTGCACCTCCTGAAAGGCACATGCCAGTGTGGATGATACAAAGAGTGAAATTGAGATAAATTTGGACTTTCTCTTTTTTATTTCTCAGTATGTAAAATACTTGGTCAGGAACACATTTTTTAACTTTCGTCCCTGAAAAGGTGCCAGGAATCTGTACATAAATATTCTCTCCTGATGATGTTTCGGGATTGTGTTGCAGAATTGTATGACTTTTAGGCTTGAATTGTCATGCTTCACATTCACTTTGAGAGGAGTGACATCAGGAGTAGCCAAACAAAAAAATTGTGTCAGTGGCCTCACTTTACTCGACTTATTTATGGTGGAAAGTTGAGATTAGTTAAATTAAAGAAGCAGCACATAAGTCAGCCAATCAAATCTTGTTCCATCTCAGTGAGTGACTATGATGTCCAACTCCAACATCAAGCTTGCACACCATCAAATGTTAACTCAACACACATGTGTGACCTCTGCCTAAGGTCCAGTCATGCTGCTGTATTGGTGCAATGCAGAGCTTTCCAGACACATGTCTACCAGTTGTAGCTTTCCACAGTCACTTAGGGACAGTGTAATAAATAACACATATTATCACCACTGGCAGGGAAAATAAGTAACGCAGCTCATCTTGTTGCAATCCAACTCCTTTTGGAAAAAACGTACATCCTGGTATTGATGTGCTTTTGCACTTATTTAAACTTCTTTGCGTACCCTAATCTATCATACCATCTTTTTGCAACCCTTCCCACCCCACCTCTGCCACACCTTTGGCAGCAACAGCACTTCCCCTTCCCCAGAGCTCTTTTGGTGACGTGAGGATGACATACTTAGCATTACATCACAATGTTATGGCTGATATGTGCAATAAGTGGAGATGTAAGGCTTACATTTGCAACAAAAGCCTGAAAAACAAGTTATGCATGTTGGATGATGTTGATTCTTTTGCTTGAAATGAGTCAATGTGCACAAAGACCTTTTATGTTGTGGAGTGAAATGAATTTGGTAGCTTTATTAGGGCACAGGCTGTTGTAGTAACAGTCACACACAGTAGCCTACTTATAAACACATAGACAGTGGCATTGAACATTAGCATAGTTGTTGAGAGCAAGCTTTGCTATACTGCTTGGGGGAGAAATACATGTTTGCAGGTGCATCTTTGTAGCCTCACCTATGGTAAAACTCCCATGATCTTCACTCTGTGTAGGCAAAGGACCACATTATCGACACTACCACAAAATTGTAAATAATCTCAGAAAATACAGGAGGCAGCTTATTGTGTCATTTAATATTCAATCAATGTTTTAAAAGTGTTTTTTTTAACCCAAACTGTGAATTCTTTTTCAACTTAATCAGATTTAGGTTGCTAGACTTAACTATACCGAAAATGTTGGAACATAAATAGTAAATACTAATGAATAAAGAACATAAATCATTCAAATTTACAAGTTACAAACATTTTGTTGCCATCCATTCAACCTTAGATCTCAAGGCAGCTTCTGGCTCCACCACCCCTCCAACTACTAAGAGCTCAATGCTGTGTTATGAGACATTGCTGTAGCCTGAGACTGCTTGACAAACATATGCAAATTGCAGTGTGTAGGTGCCAGGCTGAGATGGCTCAACCTCCAGGAGCTTGCAGAGGATTGGTTCCTGGAGGACAGTTCAACTATAAAGATCTGAGACGACAGCAATAGAGTCAGTCTTCTCCCTGTCCTCCCAACCAGACAGACAGTTTGTCATAATATGCATCATGCAGCTTGAGTCATTGGTAACTTGGAGATTTCAAGGGTGTGCTGCCATTTTACTTCCATTTTCTTTTCTTTTGTTTATTGAGTTTATCATAGATAACCTGTTTTCTTACAAAGATAATTTTGTTTGTTATTTTGGCCTTGGCCAATGTTGAAGCTATTTTACTCCACTAATCTCTTGTAAATAAACATTCATACTGTGAAATCTAAAGATCTCCATGGTTGCTGGAGACCTGAGGTAGAGGAGTTATTTTCATATTTTGTCTTGGCCACGTCTAGACAGGGAATAACACCAGCAAAACACAGCAAGACCAGAATGTTGAAAAATGACATTAAGGAGTACCAAGTGAGTTAAAGTGTGACAGCAAGGTCTCCTGATCAGGCTTCAATACGTGTTGAGAATATGGGATGGAAAACTGGATGTTTATGCAGCCAGACGGTGCGAGGTGAATCCTTTCAGTCAGTGGTTTGTCTCTTTTCGGGCATTAAAGGATTTATTTAGTATTTTGTGGATTCAAACTAGACTTCGCTGTCATTATGATTGTCAGTAAAACTGCTGCTGACTGGACTTTTCTCTTTATAGCTTGATACTGTTTCAACCCATGAATAAGAGTCACTTTTAGGTACAGACTTTTTGTGGCTTGTTATTCTTCTTTCTTTGTGCAACTATGCTGCCATAGGCTTAGACTGCTGAGGGATGTCCCAGGATACGCTCGGCTCTTCCTCTTTATCTCTCTGCTCCTTATCACTCATGCATAAACATATGACAGTATAGATATCATGAAAGTATAGACATCATGAAAGCGACCTGTCCAGGGTGTACCCTGCCTCTCGCCTGATACTTGCTGGGATAGGCTCCAGCCCACCCGACCCTGCATGGATTAAGCGGTACAGAAAATGAAATGAAAAATGAACGTATTTCTCCTCTCTCAGCAGATCTCCCTGGAAAAAAGCTGTGATGTCTGTTGATCTCTCTTTCTGTCCTCTCCACCCCAACCAGTCGAGGCAGATGGCCGCCCTCCCTGAGCCGGGTTCTGCTGGAGGTTTTTCCTTACTGTTAAAATGGAGTTTTTCCTTTCCACCATTGCCTCTAGCATGCTCAGGATGGGGATTTGATTGAAGTCAAGATTCAATGCAATCTGTTGGTTTCCTTAGCTAGACTATTTGTTATGAGTTGGCTTGTATGAATACTGATTGATGACAACAGATTGGCTCAAATTGATTGTCAGTGAAGTGCCCTGAGATAACATTGTCGTGAATTGGCCTATACAAATAAAGCTGAATTGAATTGAACAGAATTTTAACAATTTGAGAAATTCTCATTAGCCTATAGTAAAATTAAATTTTTTGTCAATGCAGTTCTTTAAAATCACTGCAACAACTCAAACAACAAAATCAGTGAAACAACTCGTCTCTGTGTTTACATGTTTGCGGCCAGGCCCGAACTACCAGCTCTCAACCACATAAAAAGGGAGGTCTGTGAGAAATCCTGCAGGATTTCCTGTTTGTGGTGTTTCTTTTGCACTCCCCAACACATCAGCACTCTCTGTATAAGTTTAGTGCTTAACGTAGTATGTGGCTGCGTCTGACATGTGGATGCTCATTATCTGTATATGGGCGTGTGTTTACATTCTATGGATATAGGAGTGCCTTGTATTTGTGTGTATTTTATAAAGGTTTCTGGGTTTTCTCTGCCTTTCATGTAGTTTTTGGCTGTTTCTCTGCCACTGTAAAAATGTATCCAGTAACTGGATGCACATGTTATCTCAACTAAGGGAAAGAAGTGGGGCAGCATTACCAAGCAATAACTTTGTTCCTCATACTGTACATATACTACTAGTTAAAGTAAAATGCAATAAATACTGTATCCGCAATGCCAACAATCTCAAGCAGCAATATTTGTGCTAAACAAATATTTATTTTAATGAGTCTAAACAAAATTCAGGTTCTCTTTTTTTGGTAGAAATCTTATTTAGCTACAGAAGCAGCCAACAATGTCTGGCAATGTCAGATCTTGAAGGAGACCAGCTGGATCATGCTTTAAACTGTGCAGAGGTGATACATAATCTTCTTTCTTATTTTGAGTTTTTTCATTACTTTTACCCTCTTCGTCAATATGTGTGAGTATATCTCACTTATGTTTTCACTCAGTGACTACATGAATCGAGTGTAGGAATTGATTCTCTACCAAATGGTTTTGTGGAAAACATGTTTGAGCTCCAGTGAGAAATAAGCACATATTAAAAATCAGTTTCAGTCAAATCACTAATACCATAAACAGAGGAGATGAAAAAAGACCCTGGCGTCAGCATAACGGTCTCAGTTTGTGACGGCTGCATTTTATACCTGCTTGCTCATAATTGGATTTTACAAACTAGAGCTGCTGTGACTGAGCCAGTGATCGTAAAGCATGAATGAAACATCTGAAATTCTGTCAGTGTCAGATGCAACGTTGTTCTTAACTTATTTTTTTCTCTTTTAAAGATCTGTTTTTAACTATTTTCCTTTACTAATATACAGCAGTTATTGGACAGTGTACATAGTTCAGTAATGTGTAAAGCATTTGTTCCCTTATCCTTCATCTCAAAGAAATATGTGACAAATTTGTAAATCATTCCTTGGCATCACTGTGTTTAAGGAAAGACAAAAAGGGAGATGCAGTAATTAAAAAAAAGAATTGAAATATAGAACACCAGGTCATAAAGAGCAATCTGGAAATGTTTTTCCCCCCTTCCTAAATCTTCCCTGCCTTTATTCTTAATCTTTTCATCTCTGTTACCCTTTATCTTTGGACTTTTTTTCTATCTGCGCCCCTCCCTTTTACAACACTTGAAGAGCATTGCATTGTCCTTCAATGTTATGCAAAATAAAGAGGGGAGAAAGGACGACAGAGAAAAGATGTTCCATTCTTTCATACTTAGACTGCTTTGTCTCACAGCAGATGCATACGCTCATACAAGCACACACACATGCACGGAGTCAGCCAGTGTGCATGTTGCCAGAAGTCATGAACAGAGCATCAGATGTGATGTAATTATGACTGGATCAGGATAAATCCTGCAAGTGAGTGTGTATATGCTCATATTGTAGGTATGTGTGTTAAGTGTGTGTGTTTTCATGCATATACTGAGCCATGCGTAAATGCCCAAAACCCTGTGGAAGATACAACTAATCCCTCTTAGGAATTACACTGACCTTACTTTTCATCTTACAAGCTCTTCATGCTTTCAACTCTCTAGCATGCCCTATGTCTCTATACTAAACCTTTTTCCGTGTCATTTTCCCACTCCTTGGTCATTCAGCTGCACGTCTTCCAAATCCACTTCTTTTTCAATGGCTTGTCAGCATCACATCTCAGGATCACTATTAGCTCCATATGCAAAACCTGCTGTCCCATCTAATGATTTGAAACAGTATGATACTCTATCCTGACTACCATGAAGCAGCAGAAGTCTGATAACAGCTTGATTCATTTTTCTGCTGTTTTTTTTTCTACTTTTGGTCCTTCTGTTGCTCTCTGAGGACGGATGTCGAAGAACTCTGCCCTGATGTCTGTTACTTTCTTAAGCCCAAGGAAACATGTCAATATTGAAAAATTTATTTTTGCATTTTATTCACATCACTGATTCCCTGTGGTGCATGCTCAGCTGTCCCTAGGGAGTTTTTCCAAAAATGTACCTAGAAATAATATTCAGAAGTCTTTTCAACAGAATTTAATACCAGGATATGTGTCCTGTCTTTCCCCATTTTATGAGGAACTAGTCAAAGTGAATCATATTTGCTTTAAATTACACATTTAAATGTGCCTTGTTTTGCCAAAATATGCCTTTAGATGAGCCCCACTGCTTAGCAGTTTGGTTTCATATGGTTTGTATTACAATTTGTACACCTTAACAAGTTCTCTACTCACTTTATGGCTGTATTTGGCCTCCTAAACTGCAGTGCGAATGAGAATTATGTGTGTTTGTGTCAGTGCTTTGTCTGTGTCTGCATGTGGTGCTAAATCACCTCACACCATACAAAGAGTTAACAACAAAACTTTCCTTTACTCCAGCTGGTCAAAGATTTAAAAGAATCCCCTCACCCAAACACACAAATAGAGACTTCATCTATGCCCACCGATGGAGGAAACTTTCACATTCTGCCTCTGAATGCTTCATTATTTACTTTCTAGAGAAAAGCTGGGGACAAAAAAAAAAAGTAGAGACAATCAGTGATGATAAAAAGTCCTGGAATTGCAGGGAAGTTGGAAAGTAAGTCACTTTGTTTGTGTGCCTTTGATATATTCTTTGTTACAAGATGTTTGCCAAAAATGCCAACTGGTACAGAAAAATCAAGAATCTGTCTAAATCAGGGGTGTCCTTGAGTGCCGCAATCCCGCAAGTTTTAGATGTTTTCCTGATCCAACTCGCCTGATTCAAATGAAATGCCTCTCCTCAACAGCTTGTTGTCAAGTCCTGCCCAATCATATTGACCCATCAATCGTATTCAGGTGTGCTGCAGCAGGTAACATCCAAAACCTGCAGGACAGCAGCCCTTGAGGACCAACGTTGGACACTCCTGCTCTAAAACTTTGACAACCATATTGCACTACAAGGCTGGGGTTGCTATAAATGGTAAAATCTCTTGGACTTCTCACTGTTACGGATGAATGGACTCAAATGCAGAACGACGAGGCAGATTAAAAGTAATGTTAAAGGTTTAAACCAAAAACCAAGATAAACAGGAAAAACAACAGAGGAAACTAAGCAAACGCACGCAGGGGAAACCAACAGGATGAACTGACGAGGAAACTGAAAACCAAGGGAGAGTAAATATACTGAGGGACAAATGAGGAACAGGTGAAGAGAATGAACAAATGAGACCAGGTGAACTAATTGACAGAACTGACCCAAAACCACAGGGAAGGAAACTACAAAAAAAAACAGGAAACCAAAAATACATGACTCAAAACCAAAAACCCTCATATCATGACACTCATTTTCAATGGTTGCCATCATTTTTATTAGTTTTTAAGGCTCTTCATGGTCCATTTAGTCCAAATTATTTATCTGACTTGCTTTTAGTTTATAAACCTCCCAGAGCCCTCAGGTCTTCAGCGGCTAATATTTTATTCATTCCTAAAAGTTAAGACCCAGACTTATGGAGAAGCATCTTTTGGTTATAGTTCTCTTTTATGAAACTTTAAAAGGATACAACACTCCTTGCTTTAATCCCAGTTCCTTGGGGAACTGGGATTAAAGCTATGAGTGTTGACATTTTTAAAATAAACCTTAGGACTCACCTTTTAGTAAAGTTAAAGGAGGGGTTGGGTGGATAAAGTAGTGTGGTTTATTTTTTACCGTTGTTGTAATTATTCTTGCTGTTTTGTTTTTTAATGATGGAAAGTCCCTTGAGTTACAAATCTTCTGTATGAAAAGTGCTATCGTGGTAATACATGTTGATATAAAGCCATTCACTAAAATATTGTAAAACAAGCACTACTTTGATTCATAAGTATATTGCAGTATGAACTAAAACCATCTAATAACTACATTTAGCTCCAAATCCCCCATCTACCGCTTTTATTCACACTTCAGTGTCAGAGTAAGAGCCACTTTGAATATGAATAAAAAATAAATAAAAAAAATCAAATAAATAGATAAATAAATAAATATTGCTTTCTTGAAGTTCATCTTGAAAAAAGATATTGTTCTTTGGTGGTCTATGGTGGTGGTGGTCTTTGTGGGTGATTGTTCTTTCATACTCTCTCATTTTTTGTTTGTAGGCCTGTTCTTGCTGTTGTTGAAAGTGCC
This sequence comes from Atherinosoma microstoma, assembly GCA_037177055.1. NCBI lineage: Eukaryota > Metazoa > Chordata > Actinopteri > Atheriniformes > Atherinidae > Atherinosoma > Atherinosoma microstoma. The sequence goes on from JBBBVU010000013.1 coordinate 18,357,814, forward strand.
TGTTGTCCTGTGAGCATGTTTATGTGTGTTAATGAGGCAGCATTCCTGTGTTATTGGCCAGTTGATAAACTAAATTACAGGTTAATGGCTTTTTACTGGGGTTTCGCCATGGTGTTTGGTGCCTGTGTGCATTTGTATGTATCCCTGGAGCCAAGTAAAGGTTCCCTAGGGGTGTCTGACTCCTCATTAACCTTTGATTAATCTTTTCAATTTTTCTTATTCCTCCTTATTCCTAGTGCTCAATACATATGTATACATACACATATGTATTATCCAGTAGCAGTCAATGTCAGCAAAAAAAAAAAAAAAGTAACAAAATGAGATTCATATAGGAGCCAGTTCTGGATCAGTTCTAGTATAAACACATCCAAACATTTTAAACAATACAGCTCATGTGATGACAAAACAGCCTTTCACTTTGGGGACACTGGCCATTTTACTGACACAATTACTGATACAAAAAGTAAAAGAAAAGAAAGCATCATTTTTAAAACAGATATACTGATAGATATTGCTACCTCAAACAAGCCTTGACTATCACTCTTTCCCTGTTGTCTTCTATTCCCCACATTCTCCATTTTTCTGTTCCTGTTCCCTCTCCTTTCCTCTCTTTCTCTTCCTCTGTCTCTCTATCCTACTTTCCCTGTCACTGTCAGAGGGGAATGACGACCATCTGCAGCCTCGCTGGCCCCTGACATCTGGAGATGGGCTGAAAGACAAAGACAAGAGCAAACCTCCCCCCCCCACACACACACACAAACACACACACACACACAAAGTATTGGAACAGAAAGGGAAAGATATGAGGAATGAAGCTGAGGGAGGAAAGAAGTAAAGATCACAAAGGAGCTCAGGGATATGCTACTGTTGGACTCCCATTCTACAAAATAGATTCAACACCCCCCTCGGGTAGATTGTGATATTGGTTATTAAACCAGAGGAGAAGAGGCTACCGTATGTTAATACAGACTCCATGGCCTGTCTCCACAGGATGTCACTTGCAGAAGTACTTTTATTTCTGTCAGAGACTGTTCTATTACTTCTCTTCATTTCTATAGTTAGACTGTATATTCATTGGTTTAAGGGCAGAGCAAAGGGGAAATTAAGATATAAATTTAATTAAAGCAATTAGATAAGAAGGCTAAGCAATATATCTGTGTTGAACAATTTGCCTGAAACCGAAAGAACAGGATGATTTCCATCACTGTGCCCTGGCAAAAGTGATCAAACCTATCTACTCAATTTAATTCAATTCAATTCAATTCAATTCATCTTTATTTGTATAGCGCCAATTCAGGACAATGTCATCTCAGGGAGCTTCACAGACAATCAGTTTGAGCCAATCTGTTGTCATCAATCAGTATTCATACAAGCCAACTCATAACAAATAGCCTAGTTAAGGAAACCAACAGACTGCATCGAATCTAGTCTTCGATCCAATCCCCATTCTGAGCATGCTAGAGGCGACGGTGGAAAGGAAAACCTCCCTTTTAACAGGAAGGAAAAACCTCCAGCAGAACCCGGC
>JBBBVU010000013.1:18360536-18373392 GCA_037177055.1 Atherinosoma microstoma
TTTATAAATCCCAGAATGGTTTAGGCCCAGAATACATCTGTGATATGTTCAGAGAATATAAACCTACAAGAGCTCTTGGATCCAAAGACTCAGGTCAGCTAGTCCAGTCCAGAGTCCAGACTAAACATGGAGAAGCAGCTTTTAGTTGTTGTGCTGCAAACAAGTGGAACAAACTGCCAGATTAAAAACATTTCTGTTCTTATGCACCTATGCATGAAATCTGCACGGTATCTTTTAACTTATCTTGCTTTCAATCTTTTTATGATTGTTTTTGTGTGTTTAAATGATGTTATTGTAATTTTAGCTGCTTTTCATCTGTAATCCTTTTAATATTTTATGTAAAGCACTTTGAATTGTCTTGAACCTGAAAATGTGCTACACAAATAAACTTGCCTTGCCTTGCCTATAATCATAATAATGTATTACCAGCAACATGAAGGTTGAGTTATTGAAATAATTCATGCTGTGAGTAGCATGTTATTGTTGCTGCTAATGGATTTGGAGTTATATAGAGAGGGGGCATATAAAACTCACAGACTATGAGATGATTAAGGGAAAAGAAAGTAGAAAAACAAAGTTCTGTGGCACCAAGATTGAGTTTTATTTGTTTCTTTTTCTTTGTTTCTTTTTTTTTGGACCTGACTCATCTGATTTTTGTAACAGCGATCACAATTAAAACAAGCTTGGAATTTCGATGGCAAAGTGTTGGTGTTAAGCTGACAACTCACACTATACTTTTCTGAAGAAATTAGAAGCTGCAAGGTCGGGATCCACTGATTTAATCTTTGAACATGTGTATGTGTTTAAAATATCTTTTTCTTTTTGAATTGATGCTATTAAATCATTGTTGTAGAAGTAAAGAGGTTGATGAATTTAGTGGCACTTGTCCCATAAAAATGTAGAATGAAGTTATAAAGTAAAGTAAAATGGAACCACTGAATTGAAGTGCTAGTATGTCAAAACTGTAATTAAGTGCAGTATGAATAATGCATTTAAATGTGCTGGAACAAGAGCTGCAGCGGCTCAAACTCACAACTTGAAAGACTTTTATAGCTGATGACTTGGTGCCAGGTACTAAAGGAGTTCTTTTAAAGGCCACGTCTTGGTTGGTCAGAAGTGTTTGAGGGACCAACATCATATTTAACAGTGATCATAATGTTTTGGCGCAACAGTATATATTTGTCATTGTAATTAGAAACAAATTGGTAACCTTACACACACACAGGTTGAGTCACTTTCCATCCTTGAACTTAGCACAAGTGTAGCTCCTGCTACAATGATGAATGGCCAACTTAATGTCTGAACTGATTATAGATACAAGTTCTTGAGGCAAATGAAGGATAGTATTTCCACCAGAGTGAGTTTAATCAGCTTCCTTCATCTTTGTCATGCTTAAAGTTAATTCAAAGGACAAACTCTTGTAGGAGATGAAGGATCATATTTCTACTCAAAATAAATTAAGTTGGCCTCTTCATCCTCCCTAATAGCAGAATCGCCCTAGCAGCAGTTCAAGCAAGGTGATTCTTATAAACTCTTAAAGTGCACAAAATAATAACATCAAATCACCTTGATGTGTCTTCTCCAAAAGTAGAGACATTTAAACAGTCAGTATACACAGACCATGGGATTTTTCCAGAAATACCATTGATTTGTAAAAATATGAACAAAACAATACAGGGAATGGAATAAAGTACACATTTTAGGACAGTAAATAGGGGAAAGGGCGAAAAAACAAAAAAGAAACAGGAAAAGTTGTGTAACACAGCTAGTGGACCGTGTTCCGCTAAATAAACTTAAGGTCAACAGTGTGATTTGATTATTAATAATAATAATAATAATAATGATAATAATAATAATAATAGTAATAAAAAACATCCCGGCTGAGGCCGAGTTATTCAGAAGTAAAGATGGGTAAGGTTTGGTCACTTTGTAATGGGAAAAAAAGGGAAAACTTTTCAACCATCTGTTGATAATTTTCTTCAAATTTAAACTCCAAACATTTTAGAGATTTGATCACCATATGGTTGCTGATATCATTAAAAATTTTTGAGAATCTAGAAATATCTTTGTACTAATGAGACAAGACAAAAAACAAATAACAAATGCCTGAGATCTCAGAGGCTTAAGACATTACTATGTAAAGGCATGACTAACTCAGTGCATGGACTCTTGCAAAACATTGTCAGTGACAATTGTCTCTGTGAAGAGTTAACACTATAGTGCAAAAGAAAAAATCTAAATCATAATCAGTATCCTAAAACATTATTAATTTGGAGAGCCCTTGTCTTTTGAAAACCAATTGTGGGAGAAAATGATCTTGTGGTCTGATTAATCAAAATTAAATCAGTTGAAATCGTTTTTGGAAATAATGGATTCTGCCTCCTTCAGGCTAAAAAGCAAAAGAACCATCAGGTTCATCACTGTTCAAAAACCAGCATTAATGATCTTATTTGGATGTACTACTTCATATTTGTGAAAGCCTTTTTATAACGGATATACACATATACAGGAGGGAATCATGGTGACGCAGTGTATTCCAGTTTTATCTCACAACATGGTTCCTTGTTCTTCCTGTGTCTGCATGTGCCTTCTGCTCTGGTTACCCCACAGTGTCTAAAGACATACTGTATATAAGGATAAATTGTGCTTCTAAATTTAACATACCTAAAAGTGCAGATGGGGCATTAAGGCTGTAATAGACTGGCAGCTTTTCCAGTCGGTATACACCGTCTGGAACGTCCTTTTGTCCAGTGTCAGCTCAGTTAGTCTCCAGTTCCCTTCAACCCCAGACTGGAAAGCAAGTGCAGAGAATAGACATGGATGGATAAATATGTACAGGTTTCAGAGCACAATCCCACCAAGAGTCTTTTTCAGGGAGGGCTTATAGCAATGCAATGTCAAATATCAAACTCTACTCTGTATCAAGAGTCTGTGTTTTCAACTGCCCTGTCTGCAGTCCAGTCTTATCACCACCTGCAATTTGGAGAATTATGACAGAAAAGAATGAAAAGCAGCTTAATGGTATAACAAGCAAAATGGGAAAACTTTTGTCTTAAAAACTTTCTTATTTGGACTCCTCAGTTCCCAAAAGCTTAAAAGATGTTGTTGAAAGAAGAGATGATCCAACAGAGAGGTAAACAGCGCTCTGCCCATTTAAAAAAAAAAAAATGGTATTATAGTTTTGCTGGAAAGTGTAAATGCAACAAAATTAATTCAATCATAGGATGTTTTCTCTAAAATACATGACAGCAAACCAGAAGGAATTAGCTCTTACATAAAAAAAAGGTCTTAATTCTAGTGTAAAGGTTCAATGCAGAAGTCAGAGTGTTCCAGTGAGATAATTAGCCGTCAGATTCATTGTCTGACCTCCAGGGCAGTTAATGTGTCTGCTCTGGTGCATTTGTGTATGTCCACAAGGGCTGGCATGGTTGTTTAAGTCCATGTCTAGGTGTTTGTGGGAAAAAGGATTAAAAAAGTGTGTCCCAAAAGGACAAGCTTGTCAGTGTGTGTTTCACTCAGGGCTCAGTTCCCACATTTGATTGTGCGTGCAATGCATCAACTACAACATGAGTCATTTTCATAAAACCATATTTAACTTTCAAAACTTTTTTTTTTCATATCTAAGTAAGATATCCAACACAGCCTGGAATTTTATTTGTGTATTGAAGCACCTCTGTTTAATTGACCTTGTATGAACTGTGTCTTCACAGACTATTTCCCCTGAACAAACAGAAAGCATTCTGCTAACATGTCCCTGAAATGGAAATTCATTCTGTGTCCTAAATATCCAGGCCTCAGGCTAATCATGCAAGAATTTAGGTCCTTGGTAGAGTCCTTTTCACTAAGACTGTCAAATCAAAGCACATGACCGAAGGTTACATCCCATGTTAGCAAACATACACCCTGGTGGTATTTAATATTCAGAACCAAACACTCCACTGGCAGCACTAGTGGGATTATAGCACAAAAAACTAGCTTTTTCCTTGAAGCATCAACAAAGTCTGACATTTCTTCTTCGCAAATTATTAAAAATCTGACTCACTATTCAAACAGAAAAAATAATAATTCTGTGTTCTACAAGAAGGATAAGATCATTTCAACACTATTTATCTTATTCTAATTGACACGATTTAATCCCAATTATGCCAGAGCCAATTACAGTCAAAGTCATATTTTTGCATCATTTTTTTTCTTCCACAGATGTTTTTTCTTTAAAATTTCATTAAAATTGATTATGACTTTTGAAAATAAATTAGTCCACTGAATTTTGCAGTATGTGTTCAGCTTCCAGCCATGAGTGAGAAACAAAGCCTGAAGAGCTCGAGGGACCTGAGAATAAGCCAAAAAAGAAATTCAGCTAGTTAGCCAAATATTTACTCACACTTCCATGTGAATAGGCTTTATGGACCTGAATGGTGGATTGCACCAATTGAAGTCATTAGTTACAGTAAAATAGTCACAGAAAACAATAAATAAAAGAGACGCTTCTTCTTTTTAAATTAGATTGGAGTAATCTCAGCTGTTTTCCCATCAAAATAGGGGTGTTTATTGTCTCCCTTTGCAATCCAGATTCAATAAGAAGTATTGCTGTGCTTCCCTGAGCAGGGCCATGGCAGAAGCAGAGAAAACAGGCCCCTGAGGAATTTTTGGTCTCTAACAAAGAAACACTTCACAGTGTTGTGAGTCCTGTATTGTAGGGTTGAAATGAAAGGCTAAAGCAGAAGCATGTTCTCAGAATTAGCTTGGCAGAAAGATTGGCTCAGTCATTTCATTTATTACCTATTAATGTTTTCAGCCTTTAGACATAGCCAGGTCAGCTGTTTCTTCCTGTTTTCATTACATGTGCTAATCTAACTGGATTTATCTTTGTACCTAGAGATATATTTTGTAATAAATACATTTCTCTGACTTTATGTATGGAAGAACATTAACTTACCTTCCCATAGACTGAGGTAAAACCTTTATATCTAAAGTAAAGGGAATGATGTCTTACTCAGACTGACACTAATTAGATGAGTTGATGTAACGTGATTAAAAGAAATTCTGTATATAAATGTAAATTCTGTAGGGTATCTGGAACTAATAACTATGCTTTATTTATCAATGTTAAGGGTTTATCTCTGTATGTGTCAATCTTGGACAGATATAACACATGGGCAGATGATAAAGGTGATAAATTTGAGCACTGACCTTTGCAACCAGCAATTATCACAAACACATACACAATGATCACACAACAACTTCTCTTCTTCCTCTGAGAAAAAGAAGAGTGAGGGGTGTAAAAAATCTTCGATGCAAAAACAAAAAGGAATTTGCCACGTTGTCCTTTTGTTATTGACATTTTCTTTGTGGTACTTTGTTGATGTTTCCTGTTGATTCAAGAGCCCCTGTTTTGGGGCGCATATGTAAAGGACCACAGGCCATCAGATTGCATGCCTTCAGTATCACCATTCAGCAGCCCCTACCTCTCATTACCACTCTTTACTCCCCCATCTGACCCTGCTCTCATTCAGTTTTCTAACATGTATCAATCTGGTAGGTTTATATCCCAATTCTTTGTCCCAGTGACCCCTAGGACCAATTTAAATAATTATTTCTTATCTATACAGCCTCAATTCCTCCTTTTAACTTGATCTTCTCTGTCAGTGACCTATTTCTTCTTTTTAACAAAAGTTGGAACTCTAAGGATATGACCACATTAAGGTGAATATACATGCTTCATGAGCAGGTTAGAGTTCTTGTGTCCATCTAGCCATCAGTTGAAGGAGCCCTGCCATGGCTGGCAGCTAAGCTTCTGGCCAGACAGGCCTGGACTCCATGCAGTGCTGGGAGCTTCAGATTAATAGCAGACCACAGGGTCCCTGTCCTGGTGCTATGCCTACAGGCTCTGTAAGAGCAGCATAGCTTTAAAGCAGACTACAGGAAGGTCAGCTGTTATCCAGATCACGAATTCATTAAGAAAACTTAGCCAAAGAGAAAGTAAGGAATGCATTCATTTTTAATCTGTTCGTTGGAAGAATTTATAAAACATAAAGCTGGTACTATAGCTGGGCAAAAGCTTCTGTGTTGGTTGGATGTAAAAGAACATGTTTTTAGCCAATATTGAACAAGTAATAAATGTTGTAATTTCACTTTTTAGAAATTTTGTGACCTCTGAAATGGGCTGCTTTTAGAGTGTGTTACTGGATGTCTGCCCAATAATTTCCACTGAGAGACAACCCGTCCCTGCCTCTAAGCAGTGATTAATGACCCCCCCCCCAGCCTCAACACACTCGAAGCCTAAAGTCATGCAGAATGTAATTCAAGTTTTTGGTCTTTCCAAGGATAGCTCCTGCTGTCCTTCTTATCTGCCAATGTCTGTTCTCACATTTTACAAGGGAACCTTGCATGGAGGCACTTGTATTTCTTACTTTTCTTTTGTCTTATTAGTTTTTGCTTTTCAAAACTGTAACATATGAATTCCAGGATAAACAAGCCAAGTAATGTGTTTTTGAGAAACAAATGATCATGTTTTAGTGACAGAAATGAAGTTAAATGATGCAGTGCCTGCACCTTTCCCCTTTCTCCCTCCAAAATTATTTATCACTATGTGAATTTCTGAAACAATGGAACCAGACACAACCTATACTCTAAAGAAAGACCCAAAACATTGCTGAAAAAAAAAGGTGAATAATGCAACGAGCGGAGCTGGGAGAAGAACACAGGCTAATTGAATGCAATGATTTATTTTTCCTTGGCCAGTTTTTGTAAAGATTTTTTCACAGATCAAAGCTAGATCAAAAAGAATACATAAATGATTTCAAATTATGTATTGGCAAACTGGTCTCCTCTTGGCACAAAGTTGTTTTCTTCCTGAAATCATGAATCAGCATTCCAGCTGTTGACCTACATAGCACCACATCCCAAAGGCAAAAAGGTAGAGAGCACTGATGACCAGTGTACTTTTTAAAATCTCAGTAGGGGAGTGTTGTTGGCAGGCAAAGAGAGCAAGACTGCAACTTATTCTAAGGACAGTACAGCTCCTTCAGACAGTATTTAGACCTTGTTCCATACTTAAATGTAGGGAATGTGCATTTTTCACATACAATAACAAAATTAAAGCATGTTCCTTGAAATCTTTGGAAATTCAATGAAGATGAATCTTTCATTTGCAAAAAATATCCCTAATTAAATACTTTGAAAAGCAGTTGTAGCTTCTAATGCTCTTGAATAAGCCTGTATAGAACTTGCAAGATTTCAGTGTTTGTCAGATTCAATGGAAATTATCTTCAGTTCTTTGCACTGTTGTAAGAGGAGGGTTTAAGTAAGAGCCAGGACTGGGCGACTTCAGTGTTGCCGTGGCTACATGTTGTGGTTTAATATTGATCTGGAAGGTGAACTGTAAACCCAACTTCACCTTATGTGTGTTTGAAAGTATTTTCATTGACTACATTTTCGTAATTGTTTTGTCTTTTTCAGCTGTGATCACCCCTTCAGTGTGACGCTTCCTCCACTGATGACTGGCTGATTTGCATTTTCCTAGACATAGTACTTGGAATTCTGCCGATAGACCATTTTTTGACTCATCAGATCAGAGAATCTTTTCCCTCAGGCTCCCAGAGTCCTTTAAATACATTTTTGTGAATACCACTGGTCATTTGTCTTTACTTGATTTTCATCTAGCTGTTGTACCATGAAAGTCTGACTGATGGGCTGCTGCTAAGATGGTTGTCCCTTTGGTAGGTTTTTCCCTCACTGCTGAGTACTTGTGAAGCTCTCTTAGAGGGGTTATTAAGGTCCTGGCCAGGACAGGTGGGGGAAAAAATGCCAATTTTGTTCAATTCCAACTGTATTTGTAGTGGATCAAAGTTTTCAAACAGAGGAGGGGTTGTAGTTTTTCCTGACACATGGGTAAGTAAGTCATGCACACTGTGGTGGAGTAATTTTCTATTAAGATATAATAACGTGATTGCTCACAGATGTTTCTCACAGTAAGGATGCATTACTTTAACACATTGGTTGTATGTAGGTAGGGTGGCTGAAGTTTAATATCAGTTCTGTCTCCATGCATTGTTGGAGAGGCTTTTAGCTTAAAGCATTGAAATAAACCTGTAAGTAATCTTGTCATATTTACATGTTGAAAGATGGCCTGTTAATATTCTCCATTAGGAAGTCAATTTCTGGACATGGTCTTCTTTAGAGCACCTCTCCGTTTTTTTGTTCATCCCAGAAGTTGGAAACTTTCAAGTCAATTCTGAACACAAATTATTTCAAAACTCATGATGCAAACAATCAACATGCTAGCTTGAGTGATGAAGAAAATTTGTCTTTAAAAGTCAAATATAGATTTTTTTTCAACTGAATATATGTTATATTCAAACACATTCACACTCAAATGGATGGAGAAAATGGGGCGAGGCAAACTTTTCACACATTTACATACTTTGCTTGGAATTTAAATGATTTGCAAGTGCAGTCATGAGTATTTTAGCATGACAAAAACTTATTACTTTAAGAAATAAAATAATGAAATGGTCTTTACAAGTAATCTGGAACTGAATGCAGTCTTTAATAGCACATCGACCAGAGGTTGTAAGCAATGGTAAGCCAGCACTTACAGTATCTTGTTTTTTTATTGATTCATAAATTGATAGTCTGTTTAATTTATGGCTGCATACTGTCCTCAAAAGAAGGTAACAACATGATGTCTTCATTCTCTTATCCTTTCTTCTGACTCCTTTCATTCATTCAGCTCAACTGAAGAGCCATTGTTATTACATTATGTCTTTACTTACTTGTTTCCAGTCAGACTGACAGTAATTCATTTATTATAGTCCACTACATTCCAATAACAGTGTTGAGCATTGCAATGAAGCGAGATGGGACTGAGCCAAATGCTTTTCTCTGGCATATTACAGCTATAGGGGAGGAATTTAGCGTGTGCTGCGCACTCACAGACCAACACTGCCTGCAGAGACAGGGGTGATAAGGTGGTGAAGATTGGATCATCTGCTGAAAAACATCAGAAAGAATTTTGCTGGTTATTGAAAAAGCTTCCAATCACATCTACAAAGACGTTTCCGGATGTTCACTTGTCGACTCTCACAGGCTGCTGGGTATCAACAGTCATTCAAGATTAATGTTACAATCCATTATTTAGGCAGCTGATGTGAGAATTCAAAACTCTCCAGTGGTGACCTTATTCTCACATCTGCTGCTGCTCTTTGCCATGGCTGCCCCCCGTGGCGAGGTGGGGGTGGGGGGAGAAAAGAACCACTTGAAACAGATAAGGCATGAATGAAGAGACTCAAGCTGATTTCTCACAGTAAGAATATCTTACAGCAGCGTTGTGTGAGAACAGCCTTGCCTTCTTACCTGCATTTAATCACACTGTTACAAACATGCAAAGACAGAAGGGATGGGTGAGGTGTGTCAATGTTGGGAGGGGGGGTTACTTACAGGAGACAACAGCTGAGGAGTATCAGTCTATTTTTGTTTTGCCTTCATTCAAGTGTCTCAGAAGGAGGTGTAATCAGTGTGGGGTGTCTGAGAATGTGAGATCACACAAACAACAGGGCAATCCCTTATTGAGCCCTTACCCACATTACCCACAAATGGCACAATTTTACCCAGCACTAAACTCTGTTCTTATAGGCTACTTGCCAAAAATGACACCAATATTGATAGCTATATCAGATGTTTAATTAACAAGGTTTTAAGAATAAATAGGGGACATGTTCTTTATTTTATTTTGGGGTGTTTTCAATGAGCTGAGGAAGGCAACAGAAGCCTAAATCTGATATTCGGTGGTCTTATTTTAAATTGGCTGTTTTTATTCAGAAATATTTAATGGAATTCAGGTAAATAAACAAATGGAATGACACTGACTGAAAAAAAGATGACTTTAGATCTGTAGATGTTTGTGGTTCCTCACATTTTTACTACTTTATTATTATCTTCATAAGAAAGCTTTCTGATATCCTGAAAGATCAGCATATTTGTACTCCCCAACTACTAGACTGCAGCAGCCTGACGCGCAGTAACTTCTGGGTTTCCGCCCCTCTTTGGAGAGACCCTTCTTCCTGAGCGTCACTCTTCACTTCAGTCCAGTCCCTCTTCCTAAACTCGAATACACACTTATCCCGTACACAAACCCATACACGAACACACTTTTCACACAGCGCCAGGCGCGCTTGCAAATAGTCCGCCTGCCGCGTCAAGCGTTTCTTTTCTTCTCCAGTGACTCACAAGAAGACCACTTGGATTGTACCTCAGAGATTCTTTTTTTTTTAAGTTTTGTTTGTTGTCAGAAAGTGTTACTTTTCAAGGTTTTCCTCGCGCTCTTCAGTGTCATGGTGCTTACAAATGGATGAATGAGCTGGTTAATTGCACATGAAATTCCCAAACCGTGCGACTGGATTAAAATGATTTGATGGACAAAATGAATAATCCTGTGAAATGATTTATGCCTCCGCACCAGAAGATTTCAAGGTATGATCTTATCAACAACAGTCACGTAATTTAATTATCTATCAATCTCGAAAGCGTCTTGCTCCGAAGCGTAACTTTCTTTTGAACAAGCAGGAAAGCTCCTTCCAACTGTGACTCTACAGTTGGTTTGGTGATAGTATGGTGCATTTCTGCACCCGTGTGTGATCAGCTGAAAGGGGGCAGGGGAGTTTCTGTGAGGTCTAAATTTAAATCCGCTCTAGATTCTAATTGTTTACAATCAGATCCTGATGTGCTCTTTGAAAGCAATAACTTGCTATCGATAAAGTGCTACCCAGTTGATCCAGCGTGCACGCGCATGCACATGCAATTAAAAAGGTGGGTTACTTTAGGGCCTTGCATATTCCAATGGGTTTAAAAGGATGCTGTTTGTTTGTGGGATTGCATTGTCCCGTGATTAAAATTTGTGATTTTGATCTGTATATGCACATCTAACTGTTTTGTGTGTGGGTGTGTGCGTGAGAGAAAGAGACAGAATTGTGGTGCACTTTCATTCTGCCTTTTTTATTCTTGACTTCCTTTCTCTCATTGGCAGTAAAAGAAAAACTCAGTTTAGCCTTTTTTCCACTGAGTGAAGATGTTTCGGAGTGTGTATGTGCCAGTGGCATTGCTGGCACTCCTGATGCTCACGTTTGAGGTGTCCAGGGGCCAGTCTTGTCCAAGGAGCTGTAACTGCTATCAGGCCAATGAAGTCCACTGTACCTTCCGTTCACTTCTCACCATACCTCCCGGTCTGCCTGCACATACACGCCGCATAAACTTAGGGTATGGGAATGCACTTACTAGTAAAATGTCCTTGTCTACACAAACATATGTGCATAATTTTGAGCTAAAAAGTTCTAGTTTACCTTTTTAGAGCACCTACAGAACCAAGCATGGGTGCCAAAACTGTAGAGTTAACTAATGAGCTTGCATAGAGTTGTTTGTTTAATGATTTTATATTCATGCCTCTGTAGGTTCAACAGCATCAGCAGGCTTCCTAACAGGTCTCTGGCAGGGCTGAGGAAGGCAGAGCTTCTAATGCTTCACAGCAATGACCTCCATCATCTTCCAGAGGAGGTGTTCAGAGATATGAAATCTCTGCAGGTAACCAGGAAGAAGAGCAACAACAACGTGCAACAACCTTTGGCCCTCTATATTGGTATTATGGGATCTGACTGAGGAGGCAGGACATTTAAACCAAAAAGTGACTGAATTTAATCTAAAAGATTTTAATGCAAAAAAAATGAATTGCAAGTCCTAAAGGGTGTTTTCAGATTGAGATCAAACATTGAAATAAAGTTAAATAAATATATAAGACAGTTTATGATTGCATTAAATTGATTAATGGAAAAATGAATACCTAAGACTAATTTAAAAGTCAGACCAAAATGGTCTTGAGTCTGCTTTTAAAAACACCAGTAGGCTACTCAGTGCTACCTTCAGTAAAAAATGATTCTGCAGGTTGACCCATTTCTTTAGCAGCTTACTGCTGTACTGAATGTCCTGAACTGTCCTTTTCTAAACCAAGTTTGAAGATACATAATGTGTGCATTAATTTGAAAAAAAAAAAAAACCTCAGTGTTTTCTCACATATTTAACCCCTTGACTTTTAGGAGATTAACGCTTTTCTAGGACACAGATGTGAAAAATCCTTTCAAAATCGACTTCCATCAGTCTACAGCCTCTGGCAACGACAACCATGAGGGGGCCATTTAGCATAATTTTTTTGCAAAGAGCTCAGCTCCCAAATATTCCACAAGTAGGCTACAGCACTTAAAGTTTGCAGCCTCCACAACTCTCTGCTTATGTCAGATGATTATGTTTAAACTGTTTGTTAGAAAAGATTTAAATCTATAAAATGAGTACTGTAGGAATGATCATATTCAGCATTTGTCAAAAAGCTATAACAGTCAACAAGATTTTGTTCTCATTTCACCTTTTTTTTAAAAAAAATCCTGCCCAACTGGTGCATAATTTATGTGCAATTATTCCTCTTGCTGTTCAGTGATAGGAGACAGGACATTTTAGCTGCAACCTTAGGGCAGAGTTAGTACTCCATGGGGAAGTGATATTACTCAACAAGCAATTGTTCCCTTCATCTCCAGGCTGATATATTTGCCACTCTGATAATAGGATACATATTTGATCCTATTATGTTACATGCCACTGGTCTGTCATGTGACAAATTCACATGCTAGATCTGTCAGCAGCTGGTTCTCTTCCACCTGTCAGCCTCCCTAGAGGTCATGTTTATCATAAACCTTAAAGATTAATAACTACAATAAACAGACAAAATCCTGTAAAACCTTACTAGATAGATAGATAGATAGATAGATAGATAGATAGATAGATAGATAGATAGATAGATAGATAGATAGATAGATAG
>JBBBVU010000013.1:18393870-18417169 GCA_037177055.1 Atherinosoma microstoma
TCCCCCCGGATGAGCTGGCTGATGTGGCCAGGGAGAGGGAAGTCTGGGCTGCCCTGCTCAGGCTGCTGCCCCCGCGATCCGACCCCGGATAATCGGAAGAGGACGGTGCGGTACGGTGCATCATTGGGTTGCTCATCAAAAGTGTGATTTTCCAATGCTTTTTCTTTCATTTTACAACTCTGATGTAAATAGGAATGATATGAATATATGAAAATGTTCCCTGTCATTCATTTCTCTGTAATAACACTCATCAAAGTGGGAAAAATAGGGAAAAATATACCTCTGTGGACGAAATCTTCATCCTGGGGCTTCAGATAAATGAAAGTTTATGCTTTGCATTACTTCAGTTCTAGTTGACAAGTGCTATGTTATATAATTTTCATCCAGTCCAATTATACTTGACTCTATCCACACCTTATATCTGTTATTCCACTAGTCTAAATTACCTATAATCCCACATTCAAGTGAAAATTTCCCCATGGGTATGACTCATTTCCTCCTGAATTTATTAAGACAGTTGGGAACTATTTTCCGAAAATGCATTTTATAAAAAGCCAAAAGACTGAAAAGAAAAAAATCCACCTACATTATGAAGTATTGAGCCAATGGCAAAAGGGATATTAAGGTGGAGTGTGTGGGAGGAGGTATACCGTAGCAATTATAGTGTTTGGAAATTCTATTTCGTAACTTGAGCTTCAGTCAGCTGTTGTCATAAAAATTTCATAGTTATGACTTCATGAGATCACAGATGGTAACTTAAAAAATAGTGTCTAAGCAGAGATGCATGCAGAACTAATAAAAACATACTCAAGACAGAATAGTGGAGATCAAAAGAACAACATGCCACCAGCTGCTCTAAATATGCTTCAAGACAATACAAGAAAAAAATCTAAAAGTATCTCAAAATATATCTTATTTACAAACTGATATAATTACTACAGGCTGTGTTAAACCCATTAGCAGCTCGTCCTTATATTATAAACCGCTTCACTTTGGGTTTACAGTTTTCGTAAATATAAATTTGTTTTGTCAAAATGAGCTCCATGAGAGTCCAGACGTTGAGAAAAATATGGATTCTGTCTTCACTCCACACTTGACCTACTTTTGCTGTTTTTCTATTATTATTATTAAATTATTTCAGCATTGTGTTGCAGAAAAATGTGATTGTATATTTATTGATAATCCCCTGTTGTTACAACCTTCTGACAATATTTAAGTCGCAAAGGAATCGGCTGTTTCCAGCTGAGGAATAATTTATCCAACCTAGGCCATAAACAGTCTGCTACCACAGCTTGGTAAGAAGTTATGCCATGTTTTGTCAGTGTTGCTCTTCTGAAAGCAATTTCATTTAATCATACAGTATGTGTAATGTTTAAATACATTTTAAAAATGTGCAAAAATGTGCTGAAGAACCTTAAATGTTTGATGTGCCTGTCTCTGCTATGTGTTATATCTTGACACAATGGAAGTGAGCTGCAGTGTGAACAAAGTTGTATTTTATAGAGACATGAGCTAAAGGCTAAATGCTTACTGTAAGTGAGGAAAAAAGAGAAAAAGATGAATAAGACAATGAAAACCAAAACCAGGTATCGGGTTCAGCATGGTTCAAGTCTGCATTCATTTGAGTTCAGCAAAGTAAGTGATCTCAGCATCACATTTTTTCTCCAGGGGGAGACAAATGGTTACAGAATCCATCACGAAATAGTGCTGAGACCAGACTTTGGGTGTGTATACCACATGCAGTAGGTCAACTATGTGTGTATGTGTGTTTGAGTGGCTTCATTCTGTCGGTATGATACTCTCATGTGGAGGTTAATACAAAATTGAGGAGGGCAGGGTGTGTTGGTCAGCTGTTCATGATGCTGTCATGTCAGGGAGTCTCCTTTCTCAGGAGAAAAGGCTGACTCATCGGCTAACTGGCTGGCCTACTTTAACTGGGACTGGAAACTGGTTAACAGCAAGACACACACAAAGATGGTCTCATGTAAAATGCAAAGTATTTGTTGGTTTGCACTAAAACTTAGGCCATCTGCATACAAAAGTTTCAATTTAACCAAAGTTGTCAGCTGAATATTTTCTGTGGAGAGTTATGCAGCTTTGGGTTTGCAGGTTTGAACAAGGCCTGTGTCGGAAGATTTCAGAAGCATACGTGAGAGAACATACTGTGTTTATTTGAGATACACACAACTGTCTACAAGTCTTTTCAGTTGTAACACCTTTGATCTTGGTTCCACTCAGTCGTCATGCTTGAAACAGCCTGTATAATTTGTTCTCTTCCTTACTGCTTCATTGCTTTGTTCATGCAGTTCAGGACAGACTCCTAAAACATTGATTGATGGATACAAAAACTGAGTGGAGGAGCTCAGAAAACAAACAATGATGAATCGGCTCAACAGTGGGCTGTAGATAGTTTCAGTCCTCAAATCTAATCCTGTGATATGATCTTGAGTGGAAGACTGGTTGATTATGTAGCAGGAATATTAATCATGGGACTTAAATTTGACACTAGTCCGGGTAAGTTATTTATTTTGTTTTTTTCTGTTTTGCGTTTTAAATTTCGAGAATGGTGTCTGAATAATGATGCCAAATTCAATGGTTTACAACATTAACTTTATATATATATTTGCATTAATCTGTGACAACGTGGGGTTCTGACAAAGTGGCAAAAGGGTAGGTTTGTACTGCAAATATTATCTACTAACAGTGGCCGCTTAAGATCTGCTATGATGGATTAAGCAATGTCTAGCAGCATAAATTGCAGATTGGAATCAACTGAAACTCCCTCCTCTCATCTTTCTTGCCCAAACATGTAGGAAAAACATGCTCATAGTTTGTTCCTTCTGAGCTCCTGTTTAAACATAGGCATTACAATATGGCAGAGGGTGAGGAGAAAGACCCATACAGTTTCAAGATATATATACTGAGTCTCTTGAGGTCAAGTAAACTTAAAGACCCTTACTCTGTACAATTCTTAACCAATAAAAACATCATTTGTCATTTCATATTGCATTTCATCATTAAATTCCCCTTTGTCCTTACAGTGCTAATATAAGTTTCTTAACCAAATTTGACCAAATGGACAACTCTCCAATAAGGAGTATGAGGCATTTTAAGAGTTGGGTGTGTTAAAAGTGTTGATACTACCACTTAATTATTTTTCTTTTTTGAGTATTTCTGTATGTTTCTGAATCTATCACTAGAAGATTTGTCTCTTTGTTTGGATTTATTTGTGGGAATGGGTTATGGAGACAATAATACTTATCTATGGAGAAAGAAATAAAGAATGATATTACCTGAACCATTACCAAGAAATAGATGTTTGGCTCTGTTGAGTGCCTTTCTGAATATTTAAGTTAATGCACAAATATACCTCAGAGGACAATGTCTTAACAAGATACTTTCACTATTATTTGCCATAGCTTTATGGCATAAAATCATCCAAAGAACAGAAGAAGCCTTTTGGATGAGAGGTGAAATGTCTTCAAGAATCAGGAAACAGAAGACCAATTGCCTTTATTGAAGTTCTATAGGATTTATGGCAAACGTCCACAGTTGATGTGATGTTCTGTTTTCTCATTTTACGGATAACATATCCATGCGGTAGGTTAAAACCACACAGAATCACATAAATACCTTAGAGAGATAGAAATCAGTGAGATGTAGTTGGTGCAAAGAATTTACAACAAGGACATCTAACCAGGCGTGAAACCTTAAACATCACTGGTTTTCTCACTAATTCATGTTCAAGTGGATTTGGGAAATCCCAACCTTGTGCAGGACCTCAATAAAGTTTCTCTGTAATATACAATAAAATGAGTGAGGGGGACAGGAACTCTTAGATTTATGAAGGGAGCGGAGCCTGGGGATATTGCAGAGAGGATTGTTTCTGTTGTCATAATAACTCTCTGATTTAGAGGAGAACATGTTTAACTCTCACCACACTGGATAAATTCAGTGTTGTACTGGAGCTAGACTTTTGCCCCACAGCATCAGATGAGGGAGAAAGTCTGCAAAAAGCCTTAAACACACTTATGAGTCAATTAATGGTTGGAGAACTGTTAATTTCCAACTGAAAATGTCATTCGTTTCCTCCACATGCATGCTGTAACAGTAAACATAAACTGTACAACAGCTGTGAGATGACCACATTTTTGGGATAGGAGGAACACACATGGTGCATATTGCATCTTACCATGCAAGCCAACACATAGAGACTCACAGCTGCTCAAAAACACTGGGATACACTCTTCAAGTGCTAGAAATAATGAGACTTTTCACTATTCTGCAGCAGGTGAGCTCGCCTTAGGTGATCTGGGATGGAGAAGATTAGTGGAGGATAACAGGACTGAAAAATAGGGAATTAAGGGAGCTCATGAATAAAGAGGATTAACAAAGCAATAAGTAGACAGATGTAAGTCTATGCAAAACAAACATGCTCGATTTGAACATTGATGTTGGAACAATGGACTTGGACAGATGGTTGTAGACATTGGACACCAAAAAGATAGATGATCTTAAAGTTTTCTTATTAATACCGTCAGTTATAACAGCAGCCACTCTGACATATAGAACGGATTTATGAGCACGTTTGTCAAGGATCAGCTGACAAAGAGAGACAAATATTGCTTGTCTGAGCACTTAGTCCTCTGGAAATCATTATGCTGCTCCTTGTGACAAAGTGAAAACTATGGCACACACACACACAAGACAGAATTACACTTGCAAACAAAAAGGCAAAAATTGGAAGGAGGTATTGAGAGAAAATATAGTGCAAAGAATTGGAGGTGGGTGAAGATTAGGTGAAAGGATAGAAAGGCTGAGGGGCAGGAAGAGATAAAGGGAGGAAGGAGGGGATGGAGAAACATCTGTTTTGTTTCAAATGGAGGTTACAGGCTGATAGTGGGTCTTAGAGAGAAGGAATGAGACTGGCGGAGAGAGACAATTACAGAGGGTAAAAACGGGGCAGACGAAAGAGGAAAGACGGCAGGAGTGTGGAAAATGTTACGGGGATAGAGGTGTCTAATTGGGAGAGACAGACATTATCATAAGCAACAGAACTCTGAGGGCATGTTTCATCCGGTGTCCTTGTGTGAGCATGTGTGTGTGTGTTTTATGTGTCTTTTTAATGATGTGTCTGTACTGTAAATACAGTAGGTGTTTGGTGATGTGTGTCTTCACAACAACATATGTGTGAGACAGCCCTTAATATTGTAATATCTCATTATGGAAGATATTTCTGCACCCGTTGTATTTTGTGTTTGTATATGTGTCTGTAAGAAAGAAAATGAGACTGCAAGAACAACAGATAAAAACAGACAGATAAGGATGAGACTATGTTAAGAATATCTGTGAGGAGTAGAAACCATAATAAAGGGTTGAAGAGAATTATCAGTGTGGGAGCAATGAAGTACACCATGACACACAGAGAAGTGGTTTGTATCAGGAAGCCATAATAACACACAGTTCTGGGGAGCCAGGAGGGTTAAATCAGAATTATTTTACTGCCCCATTTCCCTGTTGCCTCATAGAAATCTTCCATCTCTAACAATGTCTTTTTTTTCACTTTCTCTACATAAAGACAAACGGCAGAATGTTACACCTCTATTTGCCAGAGATTTCACCAGAGATGTGACTACTATACTGCAGACAGACAAGTATTTTTACATTAATGTGCTATCAAACATGTCATATTAAACATGCCTCTATGATTTTGTGAAAACTCAACAGTACCATTTTCATCATTTAGCTAAATTACATTAGCGCAGCTGTGGAAATTAGATTTAAAAAAAAACAAAACAAAAAAAAACACAATAAGCGCTGACGAGCTCGGGCAAAAGCGCAGGCACAGTAATTATACTCTTCTCCTCTGAGACACAAGAAAGGAGGTCTTGCTAATATAATCTTTTCTTCTGGGATGTGAGTCAGGGTGGGAGACTGAATAAAAGAGAAGAATAAGAGAGAGAGGATCAGCTAGGGGGAAAATGGAGGGACAGGAAGCGCCATTTCAGACTCACAGAAAAGGCTGGATAACATCAGTCGCTCGTCATGATCGTAGCCTCTTGTTCCCTTGTTTCTGTCACAGTGTACATTTTTATAAAGCAACTGGACTGAGTCTCCTCCCTCTGCACAGTGACCTACAGAAAGAGCATCAAGTATCCCAAAAATACCTTCAGCCCATGTGTCTGCTGAAGCTTAAATGTTGCAATGCAGCCACAACAGTGGCTCTGAGATGACAGATTCCTCTGCACTGACCTGCAGGAAATCAGTGACTTCTCTATCTTGTGGGACATATGACACATTAAGGGTTGAAGCTGGAGTAGCTTATATTTCTACTACTATCAAAACTGTGTTTGAGCACAGCATGATGTGGCTAGCTTCATCTTAGCCTTTAATCTGTTTTAAAAGAAATCCCACGTCACCCGAAGTCTTCGTAAATTACTGGAAAATAGGAAATAAGTACAGCAGTTTATCAAAACACGTTATTTGGAAACATTAGAAAGATAGTGTTTAAGGGAACAATCGTATAATCCTAATAAACTTGGAAGTCAATACTTGATATGAGCACATTTATTCTCTTTAGAAAGCTTCTTTGTAAATTATTTAAGTCCCACTACAGAGCTTCGCCATTTTTTCCTCTTTCACACCCACTACAGATGTGGACTGGAAAGTCACTGTCAGTAAACAAATTCACACTCTGCCCCCTCTCATTTCCTCCACAGCGATCTCCTCACTGTGTCAGCTACACCATCTTTATGGGTTTTTTTTTGCCCCCCCCCAAAAAAAGAGAAAAGTAAACAAAAAAGAAACCTTTAATCTTAAGGCCCACAGACATGCAAGTGCAGTTCCAGGCCTGAGAATGTGTCAATAATGTTTGATGTACTTCAAAACTCATCAGAACCTCATAGTTCAAGGTTCACAAACGTGGATGTCAGGAGCAATTTTCTCAAAAGACAAGTTTTCAGCTAACAGCTCTTTGGAATACTAGTATGATTACTATTTCTAATAGTGCCTGGCTAATTGCATTATACCCACATTAACTGAAGAAACCTGCAAACTTGCCACCATGGAAGCCCATTTCCGCCACTCAGATGAAAAAAACCCCAACAACTTGTATCTCATGATTATGAGATTACAAAGATGACAATAAAGTTTTGCTCCTTGGAAGCAAAATAAGGGGTGGATCAACACTTTTGCACAGTTCTGGGTTTTATTACATTCTGGTTGTGTACTCAGAAATCTATTTAATCTCTGTCAAAAGAACACAGATGTCATAAAAGAAAAGAAATTTAGTCTCATTTCATGGACTAAAGCTAGCTCGAACTGCTCTTCAGGCAACATGGATGTCATTACACATGTCATACAGTCTCACTAAACACTTTTCTGTTCCTTTATGTGATGTGACACAGTGTTTCAAACTCATGTATCTTGAGCCTAAAAGCTGTTGTGTCCAGGCTTCATAACAGTTTTCATTTGCATCTGATTAACAGTTAGCGGTCACTGTAGTTTTTGCCCATCAGGCATTTACAAGAGCAGATGAAAATCAGTTGTGTAGTTAAACAGGAACGCATGCTCACTGGATTTGACAATGCAACCAGCTGAAAAGTTGCAGATCCATACCAACCAAGTCATCTGCTGCTCAAAGCTGTATTAGCTTATGGACAAGCTAATACAGCTCACAGCATAGCAAGCATGACGGTAATAGCTTGTCCGTAGGCTAACACAGCCTTGCATGCTACAGTGCAAGCTGTATTAGCTTGTCCATAAGGAGGAGTTTGGTTGTATTTTGCAGTCATCATCATAACAGAACAGATACATGTCTGTTTCTGTAACATTTCTTCCCCTTGATCATACACGATGAGTGTATTTTCTTTTGATTTACCTGGGTAGTGATGAGGATTTTGTGTTAGGATCATAACTCCATCTAATTAGCTACAACATAATATTGTGCCTGAATCTATTTTACCCAGACATACAGTAATTGCTATTATGACACTGACAAGCAATGTTTTACTGGCTGTCTAGGCATAAACAGTTTTTGGTTTTCTTTTTCTGTAAACTTAGATTAGCTGCTATTTCCCATTATTAGCTGTTGTTAACAATGCATCACACAGGTTTTCATGCATATAAACATTACAGCTGCATGTTTACAAATATTATAAGATTTCATTTCATTTTTTTACACATGTGCCTCCTTTAATGGGATACAATAAGACAGATGAGCCAATAATCACGCCATTACCACAGCCTATATTCCTTTTTTCCTGCACACATCACACCAGTTTAAAGTGTTTACGCTTCCAGTCAATCACATAGATTTTAAAACCTATCTGATCGTTTATAAATCCCAGAACGGTTTAGGCCCAGAATACATCTGTGATATGTTGAGAGAATATAAACCCACCTGAGCTCTTAGATCCAAAGACTCAAGCCAACTAGTCCAGGCCAGAATCCAAACTAAACATGGAGAAGCAGCATTTAGCTGTTTCGTTGTAAACAAGTGCCAGTGGAGATTAAACTTTCAACAAATGTAGACACTTTTAATTCCAGGTTAAAAACATTTCTGTTCTCACAGCCTATCCATGAAATCTGCTCAGCAATTTTGAAAGTATCTTGCTTTTCATCATTTTAATTTAATGTAAGATTTTATTATGATTTTATTGTGATTTTTGCTATTTGTTGCTGCCTTTTACTACTTTTTGATGCTTTCTTTACACCATCTGTCACGCTTTTAATATTTTATGTAAAGCACTTTGAATTGTCTTTTACATGAAATATGCTATATAAATAATTTTGCCTTGCCTCGTCTTTCAATGCAATGTCACACCTCTTAATTATCTCTGTAATTCATATCCCACCCAAAACAGATCTTATATGTCTTGTAAATTTGACAGAGTTGTGAATATCATTTGTTTATAGGTTGATATAGACTATAGTTCTTATAGTTCATGGGGTTCTTCAATTCAATAAAGGGAGGAAACTTGGAATATGAAAATAATAACTTCTTCAGCAGATTTGTATATCAAACCCAACAGCTGTTTGACATTTACCACAAAGCAAAGAACACGGTGTAAGAAGAACACAGATTTTTCTAGAAATCATCTAGAAAAAACACGTATGTCTCTATCAATGTGTAAACCAAAGATTCATATGAATTTGTTGGCACTCATGAAGAGATACATTAATAATTAATGATAATTGAATATGTATTAAATTTTGTTTGATCATGGATGTGCTTGGTATGCTACAGGGAGGGTAGGCAATGCCAAATGAAACCTAACAGGAGACATTTTTGAGTCAGAAAACCTGAGGGGGTTCTGACTCAACTCACAACTGGTGGGTGGTGTTTATGCATGTGTGTACAATCAGAGTGATGTGTGTGAAAGAAACACATGTTTGTGTCCAACATGTGAATACGTGAAAGAGCACAGGATGATGTTTTTGATAACAAAGTAAGTTGATGTCAGAAATGATCATCAAGATTTCCCATCTTTTTCAAGCTATGCATAACATATATTGCAAGCCCTAAGTATATCTAATGAAATAAAACATGATTTTATTTTAGGCTAATCTGGAAAGAGCTAAGAAAGACAGTCATAAGCACAATAATCTTAGTATGTTACTAGAACTACTGAAATTTGTGTTGAAATGTTTTGAATAAGATTGTCAAGTCAAAATACTTTTTTAGATCACAATAAGAACAGAAGAGGCTGCTTATTCCAGAAAAAAGTCTTGTTCTAAAATCACATACATATTTACATATATGTATGTGATCTTAGAGCAAGATATGCATATAGAGCATATATGCACAAGAAGAGAGAAAAAAACTACAGATCAAACTAAGACATGAAGAAAAAAAGAAAGAAAAGAAGAAAGATAGCTGAATAGATGAATAGGAAATAAGAAGGACCCAAAAAAGACAAAGTGCATTGGAGAGGAGTGAAAAAAATCCCTTTAGGCGCTAACCTTATATTTAGAAAAACATACACTGGAGTCATCCTGTCATCTTAACTTTACCAGATGGATTGAGAGTCAGTGTCTACTCCTGACATTAATATGCTGCATACATTTAACCATTGACCTTTGCGACCTAAAAGGAGAAATGTCCTTCAAGAAAACATACACTTCTAGTAGTAAGACGGTCACTTTATCTGAAACTGGTTATTCTATTGCATATTATACAGAAACCATTGTACTTGTCTAATACTATTAGCAAGATACAAAAATAGCTTGGCAGCTTTTCTAAACTAAGTGTGAATTCTTTATTGCAGCAAAACCAACATTATTCAAAATATTTCCCCTGGATCTTTTTGCAATCTGCTGTTATGACAACTACATATTGAAAAAAGCCCTTGCCACCTCTCCATATAGACACTGCACCATCTGTTAATTGTTTCAAATAATGAAAAGCAAACCAGTCTACTGCTCATATACTTACTTGTACACGCAGTGGGATTGTTTGATCAGATGATGAGATATCTGTAATTTTGGGGATGCTAAGCCTTGATAAAAAGGAAAAGGAAAAAAAAGAGAGAAGGTGGAAAGTCTGTCTGTACTGTTCATCAGAGAGGCATGACCTCTTTTTGCACTTCACGTAGACCAGAGTATTGAAAGCCAACTTACTCAGAGGGGATAATAAGTTTCTAAGCTGGTATGAGATGGTTTGGTACTTGTGGGTCAAACAGAGTTTTGGGTTCACCTTTCTTATTCTGCAGGCAAATTTTTCTGTAAAAGATTTCTAATTAAATGGGTCTTGAATCCAATCATAGTCTTTGATGTTGGCCATGGAAAATATCGCTCAAAACTCTGTTTAATGTCTGAATGAGCTGCTTGTGGTGTGTCTTATGTCAGCAGAGACCATGCAGTGCTGGCCCAAGGTCACTTACAATGCTCTTATGATCATATTGTCAGACAAACACACTTTGAGATCTGGATGCAGCATTACTTTTGCTTTTTTTTTTCAATCAGGGAGACTAATGAGTGCCTCCTCAGTTTTGTAAGATTTCTGTTTTGCAATAGCTTCTGTTAGCATGTAACTTGCCTGCATTACCTTATCAGATACTTTCACACACTTCAACAAATTATCTTGCTGCCTCGGGTTAAGATTTCCAGAGGTCAAAATGTGTCAAAATAAAAGTTATGCTTGTTTCAGAGTCTTTCACTTTGCTCGGAACTAAATTAGCCTTAGGCAACTTCTGCACTAAGGGCAAAGAAGTGAACAATCATTTACAATGTTACAACATTTGCTTAACGGTAGAATATATTATATGCTCCAATACATTCCTTGGGCTGTTTCAACACAGGCTGCATTACCCTATTGCAACATAGACCATTTTACAGAAGCTCAGTCCTTGTAACTTCCTGATGTAGAACTGACGTGGTGTGAAAGTGCAATACAGCTTTCACTTAGAGCGCAATGGAAATAATGAGGTCTGTGTGATGCAACTTCATAATCTTTATCAATAGCAAAAACATCTGAATAGCATTACTGACAGAGTAGTTTGAAAAGTGAGACGTATGTCTGAGTCAATAGAAATGAAATGTTTAAACACTGCAGTTACATACACACTTGAGTGAAGCTATAGATAGAAATCAGCTTCACCATTTCACTGCACAGACACTATTTTTAAAGGTGCAGCATGTAAAAAAATTAAAGGTTATTGTCAGAAAAACGTAATAGTTGGGGAGTGGTAACTTAAGCCCCTTTTAGACTTGCTTTGAAAAGCGGTAACAGTGCAGAATTTGTCTTTTATACTGTTTGCATTCAGACAAACGTTCTAATCTTTTACCTCAGAGCTGTAGCAGACATGTACCAGCTAGCCCCCATGTCATAAGAGCGGAAATGTTGCAGCACGTCGTTTTGACTGAACGCACAAGAAATGTTCCAGACAGGGTTGAGGGGAGGGCTGTCCCTGCGGGTGCGCACATTGATGCCAAATATACGCCGCACAACAACGACCTCCTACCCTGTTTCGACAATCGACCTATCCGGAACATTTCCCAATATCTGAACGTTGCCGGGATGTAAGAAGTCTGCAAGGAAGTGATGTGTTTGAAAAGACAACTCTGGTTAAAGAGCGGATGGACTTTACCACAAATATTCCGCTTTCAAGTCTGAAAGCGGCTTTAGTGGTTACAGAGGTGGGCTTAGGTCTGGAGGACACTATAGTTCAAGTCCTTGGCGTGCCAACAGATGTGAAACACTGTGGGCCCCTTAACAAGGACATCTACTTGCTGTGGGCCACAGACATGCCAGCTGCCATGTTTGTGCCACCACTTTTACCATGGTGTCTCTGAATGGACAAACAACTCTGAGGCTCAATCCCAAGCTGCACCCTACACACTCCCCCCTACACACTTTTCCTACACACTAACCCTTCATTTACGTGTTCTTGCGGGGGCTCCGCCATGATAAGGGCCGTCCCAAACCACGTAATGTGGAGGGCGAATGGACCGTTCAGCTCTCAAATAGCGAGTCTGCAGTGCTCCACATTTTACAGCTGGTGCGACGGCAAAACAGAGGAAGCAATCTTTCGGTGCGAGTTCCGCATGTGTCCTGCATGTTTGTCACACTGACAGAAAATCACCAAGGGTTTAGGAATATAAAAAGTAACTAGCAAATCTTCCTCTATGCTGACGTTTGATTTGATGTTAGCAGCATTCATTCATTTGTTTGATTGGAAGTGTCAAATGGTAATGGGGTTGAAAGACTTGTGGAGTCACTTAGAATTTAAAGTACGATATAGGTCCTGTCATTGTAATGGTTGCTGAATTTATGATGTTTCAGGGACAGTGGGGAAAACCTGTGCCACAATGCTGCAGCCATAGGCACGGGTGTCTTTGTGTTGTAATGGCGACGAGTGCTTTCCGTTTCCACTGGAGGGAAGAGGGCGTCCCATTCCAGCCCATTTTTTTACGCCCTCGCCCTCCAAATAAAGTGCCCTCCACGGCTGAGAGTGTGACTTCATTGGGAGTGACACTCGGTAGTGAAGTGGTAGTGTGCAGGGGACGGTTTGGGATTGAGCCTGAGTGTGAAGTGAGAACCCTTTGAGTGTTAAAACTTTAGTACCAGCTTAGGTTGACTGGAGCACTGTTTGGAATAAGTAACACCAGTAAAAGTGCATAGAAGAAGACAGTACACATGTCGACAGTTGTGAAGTAGCTACCTATAGCATAGTCACTAACAGATGAAAACATGTTTATATCTGGAAGAATTTCCAGCACTCACAGCCACTATATATTCACAACTGTGCTTGGCATTTGAAGTTATTTCTATGATCATCTTTACCACTTGAAGTCAGTAATTATTACACCCTGTATCTTTAAGCACAGAAGCCCAGACTTCCCTTTCCCATTTGCCTGCATTTAAAGTTTTGTTGTTGTTTTTATTTAGTGACCTATACACAGTCATCCTCGAATTATACCCGTCCATTAAAGAAAAGGCAAAATTTACTATAATCACTCAAATAACTGGAGGCTGAAAAAAGTAATAATAAATAAAACATTTGCTAAATTATAATTTAGTGAAATAAGACATTGTTTTTTAGTTTAATTGAGTTGAAATAAAAACAAACAAAAAAAACGGTCCTGGACAAATGAGAGCACTTTGCTGATGAGCAGAGGGCCAAATTACCTGCCAACAGGTGCAGAAATCTGATTGAGAGTTACAGAAAACACTTGATTGCAGTGATTTCCTCAAAGAATTGTTCAACACAATATTCGTTGATGAGTGACGTAAAGTATATTATTTTATAATATTCGTTTGCTTGTTTTTAAAAAAAAATATGTCTATTGAACCACAATTCAAAAACAATGTTAAGATTTTCATTAAATCTTTTACTTATTATTACTTTGGTCAATTTCACCTTATTTCAGTGACAGCTGTTTTTTTTCTTCTTTAATGGGAGGGAATGAATAATAACGACTGTAGGTGCCTAGTACTATCAATAAGTTAGAAATAACTTGTGTGGAGCTAGTACCAAATATTCAGTTGCACTCCTAGTTTGTACCATTTCTATCTTACTATTACTTGAATTGTTTTTTCCTTTTCTTTTCTCTTCTCTTCGGTTTTCTATTATGCCCTGGTTTAAGTAATAGTTAGCACTGTTTGCCAGTTACAATTCTTACCTACTTTTCCAAATTGCAACTTTTCTGACTACTATCAGTAGTAAGACACAAACTACTTGTAAGTAGGCTACCTCCCACAACCCCACATCAACCTAAAAAAATATAGCGATGGGTGTCCTCATCTTTTTTGGCTGTTTTCACTGCACTGGTCTTGTATTTTCATCATTCTTTCATCCCTGCCACTTGTCATTCAACTTTTCTTTATCTTGCCGTGGTGTTTTCCCAGATCCACCCCTCATATCCATTATCTCCTCTCACCAACTCTTGACTGCCTCACTCTCAATCATTAATACCATTTTCCTCCCGCTGGAGTGACTCAGCAGTTTCTCTACTTTCTTCCAACTCACTCATCTGTTTCTCACACAGGCCATCACTTCCAACTCTGACACATTGTCTCCATCTGTAATTTTCAACTCCATATTTGAATATATCTTATTTGACATAAGGATGTCCTTCAATGAAGATAAAGTTTTTAAACTTGTTAGGAAATGAAAAATACTTTGTTAATCTCAGAGGGAAATTGCAATCTAACATTCATAACATTCATATGCTAGATCAAGGCTACTCAATTTGGTCCTATGAGGGCCACAACCCAGCAGGTTTTCAATGCATTCCTGCTTCAACATACCTGAATCAAATTAAATTAATCTAACAGCCTATCAAGTTCTGCATAATGACTCATTAATTTGAGTCAGGTGTGTTAGAGCAGGAATATTGAAAACCTGTTGGATTGCGGCCATAGGACCATATTGAGTAGCCCTGTGCAAGAGGATGATTATTCATGACAGTCACTAACAGAGCTGGGTCTTAAGAATTTAACTACAACCATTATAAGTACAAACTTGACAATGCCAACAAGATCCACAGTTGTCAAATAAATATTTTTGCTGTACTTGTCCATTACACATTATTTCAAAAGGTCTGTTTTTTGCCAAGCATACTGTATGTTCAATGGCAGTTGGCCAATTGTCTATTTCATATTGTTTACACAGTACTTTGACTCCAACATTTGCACAGATGCCTGCAGAAACTGTCAGGAAATTGTAGGGTTCTTAGAGACTTCTTTTTTAATCAAACCATCTAATCTTGGGCTGGAATTACTGGGCCAGCCAGTAATGGCAGACATTTTTTATCCACACCATAAACATCCTTTTTCTCATTGTGACTCATTGCAAACCTCTTCTACTTGAGGTCAGTAGTGCAATATTCTTTGAGAGCAGCATCATTGCTCTGGATGCTTGCTGTTTCAACAGCCTAATTCCCAAGGCTGCAACTATCATTGGTCAGAACATGGAGACATGAGTCGTGAGGAACAGGAGGTCACAAAACAAACTGCTCTCCATCAGGGACAATCCATCTCATCAGCTATATGACACACTACATAGCTCATTTTCCAAAGGAGTCATTCATTTCTGCTTCCATAAATAAAATAGAAAATAGATAATAGAAGATTTTCTTAGTTTTATACAATGACACTGTGCAACAGCTCACATAGTGACTGGTGAACGCAATGTTATATTACACATCTGTTTTTTATAGTACAACTATGTATCCCATTGTATATGTTTAATGTATGATGTATCTATTGCATGTGAATGTTTTTATCTATAGTTTAGAAAGCATTAACTTTTTTCTTTCTTTTTCCCCCCTGAGTAATCTGAGTTTTATATAATAATTATGCTTTCTCTGGTGAACCCAGATCTTGGTCTTCTCCCAATTTTCAATCAATGAACTTTTGCAGAAGATATCATCTCTTTCTCCAGTATTAAAACAGCAATTTTCCTGAGCTCATTAACATTCTCTTTCCTTCCATCTACCCACCCACCCCTCCCCTCCCCTTCTTACAAACATAAAGAAATTCAAATTTCTCATCCTCTTGTACTTACTGCAGACTGTCACATAGAGTTGAAATACAATGTGTGACTGAAGCCCTTATGTTTCCTACATCTTTCCAAAGCATCAAAGAACTGCCTCTATACAGTTGACTCCATATTCTCATTTGATTTGTTTTTCTTTCTGTCTCTTTTTCTTCTAAATATTCCTTTTTTCCTCTCTACATATCCTCCTCTGCAAGTGGTTTTGCTGTCTCAGGCTCTCATCATTCCTCTGCTTCATCACGCCTTTCTCTTTTTAAAGCCAGAAGCTCTCTCTCCATCCTGAGCTGTCTCTCTTCATCTCTCTCCTCCTTCCTCACATCAATATCCCTCAATTTCTCCCCCTCCCCATAAACAGAGTGACCCTTCAGTCTGCTGCCACCGCTCTGCCTCCAGACTCTCCACCATGTCTCTCAGTCTCCCTCTCCTGTGGGTAAATATGACCCATGCCTCGATCATCCGCTTGTCATTTAGTCATTATTATGCCCTCTGAACTCCTCTCCATCTTTCTTCACATCCCTTCTCCTCTCTCTTTCGTTCTGTCTCTCTTTTGCTCATCCCTCAGTTCATCACACTCTGCTCTTCTCATCTCTCAAGTGATGACAAATTCTTCCATCACTCTGCAGCCATCTCTCTAGAAAGCTGTTTCTCTTTCTTACTCATTCAGTCCTTTACGTCATATGTCTGTCTCTTTCAAGATGACATGTCCTTCACAAACAGCCATCCCTTCTCTATGTCCTTTAATTTTCCTTGTAAATATAGAAAGACCTACACATCTGTACAACATAGTAATAGTTATACATATTTCTTAAATGTTTCATTCCAGCCATATGATCAAATAGCTGCACTCTTCTGGGAGGCCTTGAGGATTGCTGTTGGGCCAAGTAAAAAAAAAGAAGAAGAAGAAGAAGAAAAAAAGAAACCTCTTTTATAGGCCTTGATTTTTGCACTGGGGAATTTTCTTTATAAAACAAGAAAACTTCTTCCCAAAATTATTGTCCCAGTTTTGCACTATTGCACACAATTGCATTTTACAAAATGCTACTATCACACAACATTTGGTACTCTTTTTTAAAAAAAAAAGAAAAAAAGGATTTTGGGGCTCTAGTGGCCTTTATCAGTAGCGTAACAAGAAAGAGGGTCAGAAAGATTAGGGAAGAACATGCAGCAAAGGGTCCCAGACTGGGACTCAAACTCCAGCCGGCTGAGCTGTAGCCTCTGTATTTGGGGCGGCTGCTCAGCCAGTTAAGCTACACTCTACCCCAGCATTTTGTCCTCTTGTTGGTAATGAGAATTACTTACATCTTTAGCTTAAGCTCATAGTATATAATTTCTGTTTCTGTGTGTCTCTCAGTCAAAATACTAATAAAAATTATAGTTTAACGATGTCCTGAAGTAGCACTGAGTCAGTCTCCTCACTGCCAGTGAAATTCTTTCTGACATCACTTA
The DNA here is from genome assembly GCA_037177055.1 of Atherinosoma microstoma. Taxonomy (NCBI): domain Eukaryota; kingdom Metazoa; phylum Chordata; class Actinopteri; order Atheriniformes; family Atherinidae; genus Atherinosoma; species Atherinosoma microstoma. The sequence continues at coordinate 18,411,318 of JBBBVU010000013.1, forward strand.
GCCTGAGGTTATGTTTACGGACAGTGTAATATATTAAAAGTTTTATTCACATTAGTCACATAAACTCACTTCATGTCTATTCATTTTGATGTGATAGCCACACTTAATCTTGGGTAATAGATCTTTTTACCTGCACCGTTTACCTGAGGATGTGAAGTCACATGCTGTGCCTTTTACTGTTGCTGTTGGGTTTGTGGACCAGGAGAGCTCTTCTGTTATGTGGATTCCAAGAAATTAAAAGTATGAGACATTTTCTATGCAGTCCCTGCAGGTGAAAAGTGGGGTATACCTGGTGCTGCTTTATATTTGTTGTGTTTAGCAGCAAATTGTTTTATTGCCTCAAAATGTCAGTCGTTGGAACTCTGTGTAAGCTGATGCACCAAGAAGAGGCGGCCAACTACAATAGTTTTGTCAAAGGGGCAGGGGGATGGTAGGTGGCCTTAAAGTACCATGTGACCATAGTATGTGTCAAGGTTACATAGTATTTTGAATGTGAGTGCTATTGGCCTGAAGTTATTGAGACTGCTGATGGATGTCTTCATAGGAACTGGGATCAGGGTGGAGAACTTAAAGCAGGGTGGGATGATGGCCTTCTACATGTACAAAGTACTTGCTCAGGAACTCTGGGACTAGCAGCTTTCTTTGAGTTTGCTGACACCCATCCCCCTTTCATTTTTAGTAAAGTGAATATACCATTAGGGAAGATCTGAGTGCTGCTATCAGTGGTAGAAACAATTGTTTTAAAAACAACTGTAGGACCTTGTTGAATATTCTTTTGATATACAATCATGACAGTACATACACATCAGGCTCATGGCAGTCTGATAGTGCAACCCGTCAATGTATGAAAACTTATTCTACTGATTTGTCTCCAAAGAGAAATTAAATGAGACACTTAGATGATTACAGTCTAAAGTATTTTTTAATTGATACAAAGGTCCCCATGTTGTTGTACTGTAAAGTTTACCGCTCATTTCTGTTCTCTGTTCTCATTTCTACTTCATGCGTCTCTTGGTTCCCCTTTGAAATTGTGCTTCTCTGTTTTTGGAGAGATAAACCATCAAAATGTCTCTTGTACTACAGCACTTAAATCTAGCCTTTTATCTTCCACCCCTAAAGTGACACCTGAAGGTTTTTGTGAAAGTCTCACAATTATTTCCTCTCTTACATTCATTTGTATTCTAAGCTCTCTCCTTTGATTTTTGCCGTCCAATCATTACACTGTGTTTCTCTGTCTTCTATAACATGGTAATCTCTCTGTCAATCTCAGTCTCATTTGATAAGGGCTGTTGTCATTCTCCAATTCAGCAACCTCTATTTTCCAGCTTGCTCTCTCTTTTTCTTTTAACTTTGTTTTTGCTCAGTTTGACATCAACCTGTATCTATTTGGTCACACTTCAAGCACTTCTTCTATTACTATTCCTTCATTCTCCATTTTCAATCCCTGCTATCATTCATGGCATCACTGACCATCACCCCATTTTTCCATTATTCATGCCCTGCCCCATCTTATCTCTTCACCTGCCTAGAACCTGTCATAATGAGTTATAGGAATATCTGGACAGAGAGGTAATTACTGTTTTGGACTTTCATATGTTTTCTTTACATAAAGTTGGGAAAATGTTGACCGTTTGTGAAGGAACTTCCTCTCTCTTCCTTGAGAGAGACTGTGTGCCTTAACTGTTGGTGTTTCTAATATCATTTTTCCTACAAGTTATTCCTAGGTTGTAATGCCCTAGGTGGGGTAGTGGGTCAATGATGACATTCTATACTCTCCTCCTGAGCACTGCTGAATTTATGGATGTTCTAATGCAGTTAAGCCACATGAGGCATTTCTTTCCATAAAGATGAAAATCAAAAAGAAAAGATCAATGCTGATATGAAAGTTTTTATGCTTGCAAGGTCAAACATGTTTCCCAAGAGCTTAAAAACGTAGCAATTAATTGCACTCAGAATTCCACAAGCATATGTTATTTCTTGACCTGATTTATATCAGACTTAACTGACTGAAATGCCTCAACAAAGCATTCCTTGACTACAGGCTACAAAATCAGAAACTGATTTAGTTTCTTTGTACATATGATGTGTAAACATATGCTGGCCATGCATTTAATATCTTTTTAAAGATCTTAGATTTTTAAATATCTTATTTAACACATTTGAAGGATGTTTCTGTGTGACATCTGCACCCATAGTTGATATAGGCTACCCTTGCTGATGCCTGTTTTTGTTTTTGTGTGAACGTTTGCAGGTCGGACCATCACATGTGGGAGTTTGTTGCTTCTTTAAAACCTGTAGCTGACTTAAATTATACAGACAACCCTGGCACTTCCAACAAACTGGGTGCAATTTAGTAGTTTGCAGCAGTTTTTTTTCTCCTAGTTCTCGATTGTTAAACTGAAAAACAGATGAAAGCTTTAGAGCCAAATTTTGTCAGTTTAACAGGCCAAAGGACAGGAAGAGTGTTGGTGCAATGTGTGCGTGTATATGTGACAGACTATAATTAGGTTAGGTACTATTGGGTTAACATTTCCACTATCTGGTTCTCATTACACTTCGCCTCTTCAAACACTTCCGGTGACCAAAGAGCTGAAATTTAAACCTTGACTGGGCGGTGTCTTGATTGGTGATATGATATTTACAGGAGTGTGTGTACATGGGTGTGCATGTGTGTGTACCCATATGAGTATTAATGATAGAAAGTGTTTGTCTCTCGCGGGTACAGTAAATATACATTAGTAAGAGAATGTGTGTTTATGTGCTTGTGCATGCCACTTCAAATACCCTGTTCCCTGCCTAGAGCCTTGTCCCCTGTGAGAGGTAATTTTGACCATATGGTAAACAACATGACACATACTTAAACCACAGACACTGCAGCACACTATACACACATACACAAAAGCCTTGCATGGTGTGGTGCATTACCCCATAGGTTCTGGAGATCAGAGTAAGATACATTTATATAAAGTGCAGAGCACTGACATGAATAGACTGAGAGCCAGTCAGAGTTACAGTGTCTGTGTGAAAGTTCCCCATGCAGAGACATCATTTCATCCCCTGGAGCCTATCTCACATGGTAACAATTCAGCTGCACTGCTGAAAGCACACACACATAGAAGGTCTGTAAGATACACACATACACAAACATCTGCCACTGTTGCTTTTTTTTTTTTTTGCCACCGTTGCTTTTAAATATTTGCAAATAAAATAAATAAAGTCATTCATGCAAATTAATTCTCCTCTTTGCAAAATCATCGCAAACAAAGACAAATTTACTGTATGCATACACAAACGATCAGTACAAATAAGCACCACAGATATCTATCTTGCACTTTAAAATCCTCATCTATGTATCTAAAGAAAGAGATAAAGAAAACTATTAATCTCACCATCACATATTTTTTTGTGTTGCAGAATGTGATAGTGTTGTAATGGTGTGTAAGACCTGCTTTGCCACTTCAGTCTGTTGTTGGGTATGTGATCACATCAGAACAAATCAGAGCAGAACAGCACACTGAGCTCAGAAATCTTTGGCCTGTGTTTCAGAGATAAATTAACCAGCCAGAAAAACAGATAATCAGCACTGATAGGTGGAGCAGTTCCAGCTTTTTCCCTGAACCTGTTGGCCAAGTTATTTTAAATCTTAAAGCAGATTGATTCTGATGAAACCTTACATCTATGAAATCTACTTTTTCCCCTTTTATGCGTATCCTTAAGGTTGTACTGTGTAGGTTTTATGCAATGCTCTGGACATATGACCGCAGGCCTTTCTACAAACAGCACACTTTGTTAGCTTTAATGTTGAAGATATTCTAAAAGTCATAAAGTGAGATAGGAGGTCAAAGAGAGCGTGCTGTGTTGGGCATGGACTGTGGAGAGTAATGGTATGTGACGACTTTACCACAGAGGTCAGTTGTGGTCTTAATGAAACCTCAGCCAACAAGAGCAATAATAAGGCAACTGAGGAGCTGCATAGACTGTCCTCATTTGGATATGGATGTCTACATAGAATTTTCTTGCCCTCCCACAGCTAACAAACACTTGCTCTATTTTGGAGTTTTGTTTGTGAACTTGTCTTTATTAATTTCTCCTCACAAGCCCTTGGTCCTGGCTTCTGCAGTCCCTGAGTGCTCACCTGCCCCTGGTTTCCTCAGTCAACTCCACATGCTGTATACACTTTGCAGTTTCCATTATGTCTTTACCAGACTGTCTTTATTCTGCCTCGAGGGATCATCACTTTCAAGCCATTTCCTAGTGTTTTTCCCATCCCTTTTTATTCTTTTTGTCACTCTGCCAGAATATATTTGTCTAAAATTCTGCATACTATATGACTGCCTGCACCTGCAGCAGATTATGTGCCTCCTCGAACTTTATCAACAGTCTTTGTTTTATGTGTCAGTCTTCAATTAACCCAGAAAGGTCACAACATCATCATTTTGATTTTTATGTGATACAACACCCCCCACCCACCCCACCCCCCCAAAAAAACAAAACAAAACAAGGGATTAAAATGGTGATATAATGTGTCTTTTTTTTAAAGCTTGTTTTTTAACATTTCTTTTCTGTTTTGTATTATCCCTAGAATGAGTTGTGCACTTCCTAAAAAATGGTGCCACTAATATTGTCTGCAAGATAGAACTTTTGTGAAGCATCTTGGGACTCTTTTGAGCACAGTCAAACAGTGTATCTAATTATCTTTCAGGATGCAAAAGGTGCTTTGCAAAGTTTTTTTTCTATTTGTATAAAATGTGGTCAAAGCAGTGTAAACTGTAGGAACACAGTTAAAACTACAACATAAGAGACAAATCAACCTCAGTTAAAGGTCCAGGTACCATTCAAATGGTTCACAACCTGACAACCTACCCAAAATATGAATTGTCCACTTAATTACTACTGCTGAAAAGTATTCGCAATGGAATGCTCTCATGGTAATTAAAAACCACATAGTAATTATATCATATATTAGTTTATAAATTATACATCCAATATGTTGCTGGTTCTCCTGCTTTCTGTAACGTTACGTTAACTGTCTCACATCCTCACGCTCTGTACTTAAAGCAAAGTATTTTTTTGGTCCCCCAACATCACTACATCAATCCATCATCCAACCGTCAAAAACAGATGATCACAAATAAACATGTATATGATTTCTTCCTTAATTGTTTCCCTCAGTTTACTCAGGAGCACAGCAAAAGTACCGAGTGATTACTAAAAGCTGAAAGTCACAATGCTCCTTTGCTATCTCTCAAACAATACACAATTTAACTAATGGCATAAAAGCTGTTTGTCCACCATTCTCTTGGCTTGACATTGTTATTGAATCTAAATGCCAAAAGAAACCAATTGCTAAATTTTATTAAGCTTCTCTGATTTATAATGACCTCTCCCACTAGCATTATTCAGTCTATAGGCTGTTTCCCATCAGAAGAAAACAAGTAAACAATGCAACAACCTCATAGCATTACTATTTGTGGTTCAGGAGAGCTTTTGTCAGTGTGCTCCACCATCTTCCTCTGTGTTCAAACTGTACATGTTTATGTGTGTCAAACAGAGGGTCATAAAAATGCTATATAGCACCCTGTGAAACACTGACCTTTACAGAAAACCACTGATCTGTTCAAAACAAGGTGATATACTGTGTGCATGTTTGTTCTTGTACATGTGTGCACATTTAGGTCTGTCCACAAATACATATTTTTATGGGGTTATGTGCGCACACACTTACACAATAGCGTGACAAGATGTATAGCCAAAAACATTCTATCCCACCAGCCATCAATTCAATTCAATTCAATTCATCTTTATTTGTATAGCGCCAATTCACGACAATGTCATCTCAGGGCGCTTAACAG
>JBBBVU010000013.1:18417269-18427734 GCA_037177055.1 Atherinosoma microstoma
CCCTTCTGACAGTCACCCAGCCGGCCTGTTCCCCCGGCTGCGCGGGGACTACTGAGGGACGGCTAAGTGGGTTAGCCATCATTAACTCTGATATACAGCCAAATGTCATTATGTATGGTCGACTGCATGATTTACTGTTATAGACATAATGGAGTGGCTACTGTAATGAACTTGCAGAGTGTTTGATGTACGGGACTCTGCTGGAGGGAGAGAAGTAAATACTACGACTGTGATGGCTACGATTACAGTGATGATGATGATGATGAAATTTCTCTCCTCACTTGCAAATGCAAGCATGATTTCTGATGGGCAAGGACAGAAAGAAGAGGAGGACAAGAAATAAGAGGAGATCCGTACAGTAGTTTGAGTAGATGGTGGAAAAGGAAACAAGAGGACAAAAAGCAATTATAGCCTGCTGCTGTTGCTAACTTTGATGTTTTGACAGTCAGCCATGGCTGGAGGGAGGCAGTGTCGATGATGATGATAATGAATGGTGATGACACTGATGATGGAGAAGTTCACAGTTTTTAATGGTGTTTTATTATTAAAGATATGTGGAGCCACAGGGTGTCAAAGTAGGTCAACCTTCCACCCGGCATTGGTTTAATTCAGCAGCATCGTAGCAGCGTAGTTAAGCAGCATCCTGAAGGGGCATAAGTTAAAAGACCAAAAGTATTTGTCTATCTCTACAATCACATGACTGAAAAGGAAGGGAAGGAAAGAGTATTTCTGAATAAGAAGAAGGAAAAAGGAATGAAAGAGCATTTGGGAAAATGAAGACGATTAGATCAATTTAGGAACATGAAAATTACTGTAAAAAGTATTGTTCTATGGTGCAGCAGTAGATAAGTTATACTCTCCCCTTTAGATTTTTGGACATGCGCATGTCTTTGTTTTACTATAAAAAAAATACATTCCCATTTCAATTATATCACCATAATTATCATTACACAGTACAACTGCCCACAGTGACAGGACTATAATATCACTTCTACTACCCTTTCTCTCTCCCCTTAAAACCACAGTAGAGCTTTCCATCCTCCAAATCACAGTCAGACTTTGCCCCCTAATGGTGTAATGCTTTAACTACCTTCTATAGAAAGTTTACCTCAATTCTCCGATATAACTGAAACACAGAATTATGTCTAAATCCATACAAGCCAAACTCAAGTAATAGAGATCAGAGACAAGAACAAAAACAGAGAAAAAGTGAGATGAAGTTATACTTTGCAATTACTCTTTTATTGCATAACATATGCTTATCGTGGTTGAAATTTTGTCTAACAAAAAAAAGGGCACCAACAGAACAGATCCTTCATTTATTAAATGGTGAAAATAAACAACAGACAATAGAGCTGAGTCTTTTTTCTTTTTCTTACTTAGCATCATTGAGATGTTCCAGTGTAGTAAATGCAGAGTCCACAGATAATATTCAGCTATTTAGTCACTGTTCTTTGATCTGATTATACAAGCATTAAAGCATTTGTTCACAAATTTAAACACCTAAAATGGGAAGAAACCAGCCACTTAGCGTCACTCCATCAATATCATCATTACAGTTAAACACAATGATGGCAGCATGACAGTATTTTTCTGTGAGGATGACTGGGAAGCTGGTTGAATAGAGGAAAATGCATACAGGAAACTGCAGAACCCTCCTGAGTAAGAGAGTACTCATGATTTCAGACTGGGACTGAAGCATACCATCAAGAAAACACAGGAGTAGCTTTGAGAAAATCCTGTCAGATTCCTAAAGTGAGTCAGTCAGTCTGAACCTGAACACAGCAGCACATCATTGGAAATATGAAAATATCTATGCACAGACACACCCCATTCAACCTGTTTGAGCTTAATGGATTCTGCCAGGAAGAGAAATGCAAAAGAAAAGTTTTGAAGGTTGAAAAAACATTCTCAAGAACTGAACCTGCCAAAGGAGCTTCAATCAAGTTGTAAGGGGTCTAAAGATTAATATATATGGCATATTTCAGTGTTTTTGTTTGATTGTGGAAGATTGTCTAGATACTGGTGAAATCCAATTCATTGAAACTACTATAATTGAGTTTGACATGAACCAAAAAAACATGAAAAATAAGGAAAAAATGTTTCTCATAATTTTAAAAACTGAGAAGTTGGGACTAGTCCGTTTACTGAGTCATCTGAAATGTCCTAGGTCAGTCACATAAAAAAATATTCTTGGGGTTTAATTAGTTATTTCCATTCTATTTCTGGATTGTGTTATTACCTCTGCCAAGGTCATTCTGGCATGGATGTAGCTGTTGATATTCTGGATCTAGTGATCCAGAAGATTAAAAATATAGGGGGTACTGGGTGGGCTGCTTGGCCTTTCAGGGTTTTTCTCAGGTGACTCAGGTGAGAATGCAGACCTCCACCAAGCCCTGCGTTCTCTGAGTGCTATTTATTTTTAACCAAAATTTCACTTGACCACATGGAATACATCTCAATTTCTCTCTATGTTACAATACAATCAATTGTATTGTACAATGTTGTTAAATACATTTTTTATGTAAAAGGGCAGAATATTTCTATGCAAGAATTTTAGCCAAACCTTTTCATAGATGATCTTTAAAATAAAAAAAAAGTAAACTCTGCAGGCTGAAATCTCACAAATTCTTTCTTTAATCTATAATTCCTTCATTAAACACCTGCAGCAGATTTCTGTCAAAAGACCTTCCCCCAAACAAGTTTTTAATCTTAAAAATGTGTTGTATCCTCTTTGCATCCACAGAACGGAAATGTCCCACAGCAGGGCTGCAGCCAGGGTCTCCACAGAATCTTTTCCCAAGTCATTTGGTTTTGAACATTGTGTGCATCTGTGTTGGCCTGTGAATGAGAGTCATCAGATATCTGTTTGTTTGTCAGGGTGCTTTTATGTTTCTCCACAGCTTTGCCAGTCTCCTTGAAGATTTCAGCATATCGAGGCTCAGTGTCAGGAGTCAGTGGGCGGGCCTCTGAGGGATCATGGAAAAGGTCATAAAGCAGTGGTGGGTTGTGATGTGTCACATGTTCCCCATGACACAGGCAAACTTTAGTGTCATAACATCCACCAGCACCCGGGGGAGAGAAGTTAGGAGTGAAATAGTGCACCTTAAAGATGGAATCACCTGAGTAGAAACAGAGACACAGGTGACATAAATACACAGTATCAAAAGCCAATAAAAAGTGAGTGAATACTTTACAATGATATGCCTTATAAGTCTTGCCTTAACATTATCAGATTTGAGAAAATAACTTTATTTGTTTGAATTTTTTTTTTATATCAGTCCCAATAGTCTTGTGGCACTTAACCCAGGATGCAGCAATGGTGCCCCTGAGAAACTGAGAAATGTGGAAAATTGTTCTAGTAAAATTGATAGGCAAGCATGCAAAAAATAACCCTGCAGATGTTATTTAATTGTCATTTATAGGAACAACTAGGAAGACCTGCATCTTTGACGAATTCAAATTTTTGTATGAGTAGCCAATCACCACTCTTTGCAGCTCATAAGAGGCATCTGCTGATGTGTCGCCTGCCCCTTTAAAAAGGAGTCAAATAGTTGCAAAGTAGATCATTATTAATCTATATAAATCCATAAAGGGAAACAAAGTAATCTCAATGAATTTAAGCAAAAATTAGTCCACAGTTAAATTGTCTATAAATGGAAGGGATTTGTCACAATGGGAACTCTTTCTACAAGTAAGAATCCTGTGAACAAGAATACAAAATGAAGCAGATATCTAATGAGTTTCTTGGAATTCTTGACCCTTGAATACACCATAAGCAAATGGATCCATGGAGAACAGTGACAATGGATATTACAGAAGAGGCCATGTCTGTCAAAAGCATCACTTAGTGCCATCTTATCATATCACAGGGAAAATGTAGCATCTGTGTGGGAATACTCTCAATTCAAACATTTTCAAATGACTTTAACCGATTTCTCAGTTATAGTTACACATGTCAGACATTTGTCATTTAAAAGTAATAAGAGTGTAAATTAAAAGAAAAACAACACTTCAGTGAAACTATACCTAAGAAATTGAGTTTTAGGTTTCAACACAAAGCAGCACACATTTAAAGATTTAGTTATATTAAACTGTAAAAATCTAATATCTTTAGGTTTTATTTGTTTTCGTCTTATTAAAGAATGACTAAATACAGTATATAGTTTGTTTGGGTTGAGAACTGTTTCACACACTTACTTTCTCTGCTGAAAACAGATCATATCTCAAATCATTCAAGAATAAGTATGCTTGTCTATGTGTGAACTTACTGTCAGGCGGGTGCCAGCGTACAGCGTTCAGGTAGATGCCACAGTAGTGAAACATGAATTCATGCTCTGATCGCACAGCTTTCCCCTCCAACAGTGGCATGAGGTTATATCCATCTAAATATCTAAGAAAAAACAGAGAGAAAGCTATAAAGAGATGAGATACAACTTAAATTGTCTACAGGTTAAGATTTAGTGATGATACAAAAATACGGATGAACTCTTGGTTTCGTCCTTAAAGCAAAATGCTGTCTGTTTTATATTTAGAGGTGAAAGAGTGAAGCAAAAAGTGATTTTAGAACCAGTCAATTTCAGTGTAACCATCTGTCTTTTTCTTCGATGTTTTGTAACCATCCATCTTTGAACAACTTCAAATACCTTTAGAGACTGGAAAAATAGGAGATTCTGTACCTGTCTGGTTGTGTGTCCTTGGCTAAATATTTCAGTGTAGGGTACAGATCCATGAGACTAGTGGGTTCATCCACCACTCTTCCTGCTGCTAGTCTGCCAGGCCATCGGAAAATACCAGGTACCCTGATCCCACCTTCCCAGCCTCCCATAGCCTTCCCACCTGGAGGTTGCATAATATGAGACATCACTCAAATATATGTGACAATGTAAATAAATGAAACAGCTAAACACATCATTTACCCTTATATATACTATTCCAGCCTCCTTTCTGGCCAATAAGTGAATTAGCATCCTCCAGGTGTCCACCATGGTCTGATGTGAAATACATGAGGGTATTGTTGGCTAGGCCGAGGGAATCCACAGTCTCTGTCACTTTACCTAGAAAACAAGGTTGGTTGGTTGGATGGATGGATAGCATGATCTGAAATTTAACTCCATGAATAATTTAAAAATTTAGATTTGCTGTTTATTTAACTTTTACACTTTTAACCAACATTTGTAGTACTAACAAAAAAAGAAAAAAAAAGAAAAGAAAAACACTGGACTGTGTCATTAAGGTCCACTAACAGTGTAATTGCATGTACACATTAACATGTTCGCTTTACACCCCTCACTCACCAATGATCCAGTCCATTTCCTCTAGGTTGTCACCATAGCAACCGTGGCGACTCTTGCTAGCGAAGGCTGGAGTTTTGAACATTGGTGTGTGGACATGAGCCAAAGAAAAAAAGAGGAGGAATGGATGATGAGCATTCCTAAAGAGGAGGAAATAATTAAAATATGATCTCATCAGCCCAGACCATCTGTTTAAATATTACTCATACTGTTGTCACCTTATGGATAATAGGTGCTATTCTGTTTTTTAATCAACAATGCGATGATGGTCTCAAACTGATTAGGAACTTGTAGTCTGTGGTTTTATTTGCAGGCACAAATTTTGTCTATGTGTCATTTGGAGCTTAACAGACACACACACAAAGATGCAAATATTTTTTTCCTTCTTTTCTTTTGGAAAACCTCTGCCTCTTGGGACCTAAATTATGCTACACTGAGCAGTAAAAGTATAATAAAACAATATGTGAGCAGACAAGAAAACCAAAACGAATGTTCCATAGAACTGAAGGGAGCTGTAGATTAGGGCGATAACATTTTTGTTGGTTCATTCCAGTAGCTACCAACAATTTTATGGCAAATCCTTTAAAAATTTTCTTCCTCAGCAGAAATAAGCAGCTTTGGGCTGCCTGCACAGACTTCACAAAGGAGCCACTGTGTCTAAAAAGTGGAGCCAATTTGCCAACAACCCTCAGAGGTGTGATACCTCTGAGGGTTGTTGGATATTGGCTCTAACTGAATCAAATTTCTCTCATGAAATATTAAGTCAGTTTTGTTAATCAAATCAATATATTGACATTAGCTCAAAGTTAATGTCTTTTAACAGGTTTCATGAATGTATACAACCTTTTGTATTTTACCAAGCAAACTAGAGTAAGCGGATTAGTTGATTCACAAATTAGTAAAAAGAAAGTGAAGTGGATTGACGTATTTTTTCATTTGTAAACATCTCAATTAAATTGAGGTCAGCTTTCTTTGTATAGCTCCAGTTAATCTGGAGTAAATTCAAGGCACTTTGCAGACATAATTGATTCACACCAATTCACTGAGATCCAATTAAAACAAACCCACATTGGTCCAGTTTATAATAACAGTGTCCGTACAAGCCAATTCATAAAGAATAATTGCCTTGCTAAGGAAAACCAATGGATTGCATCAAACCTTGTCTTCGATTAAGTCCCCGCCCTGAGCATGCACCGGACAGGAGGTGACAGTAGAAAGGGGGGGAAAAAAAATCCCTTTTGAAAAGGAAGAGAAAACCTCTGGCAGAGCACAGATCAGGGAGGAAATTTCAACATTTTAAAGGATAAATAAACAAGGCTCAATAAAAAAAAAGTCTGCATATGTTATAGAAAGTTTAAAATTTTCCATAGATACACTGATGTCAAATGTTAACCACACTACAGGTCAATAAAAAATCTTATCATTCTCTCAAACCACTTTCCACTTTAAACCCACTTTATCCTTATCCCAGCTGACACTGGACAAAAGCCAGGATGCACCTTGAAAGGAATACAATCTATCACATAGTTTGTGATAAATATTGTGAAGTTGAATATTTCTGTTTTGAGCCCATGTCTCTTCATGCAGGCAGCAATTCCCCTTCTCTGATGACGCAAAAGAAGAGGGTTTGAATTAGCCGGTGTCTGTGATCTGTTCGCTAACAATGCTACTTCTGCTTGTGGTACATTTACAGCTGCTCAAGGTCAACGAATGATAAGAGAGTTAATTCTCCAAGTCAGCTTGGAGGTTGCAGCTTTATCGTTACATATTTAAAAATTTGAGGATAAAAAATGTGATTGTTCAAAAATAATGAAAAGATACAAAAAATGAAGTAAAACTACTAAGAGAATATTAAAAAATGCCAAATCTATATCAAAGCTATATCAAAGATGTGCAGTATTGTATGTTGAGGAAATCGAAGCAATTACTCTGCTTTCAGTCCAACATGAGAGAGAAAGATTTGACATTGTACTTAATATCTTTTAGAAGAGTGTATTTATGTGTATGCTTGGCTGATCAATGAGCAGCAGGTAATTTCAGGAGCACACACGGGTCAGATACATTCAGCTAGCATGAGCTCATAATACTGGTTGACCTTGTGGGAATACCACCACTAGACCAACACCTTCAAAGAGATAACATTTTTTATTACTGTCTATTTTATTGAGAACCATAAACTTGACCTTCAATACATTGCTCCTTTTACAGTAACTGTAGTTACTTTTGAACAAAATGGTTTCTACAGCTTATGTGAAGAAAATGAAACCTGCAGTGTTTGGTGTCAATATGTGTAGAAAATAAGCTACAAGAAGGAGTAGATAAAATGTAATTTATCCTCCTTAGATAACTGCAGGAGATAATGGACCTGTACTTCTACTTCCATGCATGTCCGTGAAGCTTTTTAACTGTACATTGTCCTAAGAGGTCGAGTTGGATTGGAGGGAGTAGCTGCATCTGGGGAGTAGCTGTTTCAACTGCATTCACCCTGCCCATGTAAGAATTTAATGTTTTTTGTCATGACTGCCCTGCACTGCTGGCAAAACTGAAAAAAAACCTCTTATCAGAGCACAAAGCCTCTAGACTGTCATTGCATTGTGTCAAATAAGTGTCTTGCAGCATCAAATCAAACTAAGTACAACCTTATACCAACAGCAGCAGTCATGGTAAACAGTTAATCAATTAATTAAGGAGTAAGCTTTGGATGGATTGCCATTCGGGAGAAATGGCAGAGAGAGCTGAGGTTTTTTTTCTTTGTTTTTATCCTTAGCTGAAGTTTTGCTTCCTCATACTGCTCACCACACCCTTTTCCCTAACTACAAACACAGTCACCCAGCGCTGGCAGTTTGGTCTCTGTAGTAAGGTGAGATCATTTACCATATTTGTATGATGATGATGCCAATCGTGAATAACAGGTTGCCTTTGTGGCACAGAACTGAGTTGAAATCAGGTTAAAAGACAAAAGTAGAACCATACATGATCCAGACTATATGCTATTGCAAAACAACTGTGACTCCATCTACATACTGTACCTTTACAGTTAACTTTATCACCTCTGTGAGACTGGAAATAGTAAGCATTGTTTGCACTGCATATAACATCAGAAGAAAATCACAAACATGCAAGAAAACTGCAAAGAAAGGAAACAACAGCCATGATTTTACTTTTAGATTCTTCACCTCTTTATAAAATGTTGTGCCTCTCCCAGCAACCTCTGGGGCAGCGTCTCCACTGTCATGGGCTGCTCAATCACTTCTTGATTCCTCATGATGATGCAGTTCCAGGTTGGCAGGAGCATAAAGGGGACATACCACACAGCAGCTGCTATGATGCTGAGAAAGAAAAGTGCTACCAGGAGGCCCAGGCTGACTTCAAGGAGGCCACATACACGGACGCACACCTGAACATGTAGACAGCACAGACACACACACAAAAAAAGCACTTTTAGAAAAATGTTACTCTTTTCTAGGCAGTTTTCTAATTGATTTGTTTGAAACAAATGGTGGCTCAGAAGTTGCTCCTGTGCTATTTGGACATCTAATAATACTGAACTGCGACTAAGAGTTAGATACATGTGCTATTCTATAATAAAACCACTAGATGACATCACAAACCAAGATCGTTATTTCATTCAATTGAGTGAACCAAGTAATACTCCGTGTCCTTTGTTCACACATTAACATATTTTTTATAGATAGTGTTATTTTGTAGTATGCCTGGAAAGCAGTCTAATTGGGTGTCGTACTTTATATTCTGCCAATATATTTTTCCTCATTAGTACTAATATTTGTTTCAAACTTCAGGTTTTTTTCTACCTATGGCACAGCTGGTTCCCATTTGTCCCACAGGTACCTTCGCTTGCCAAGTCTTCACTGAATTTCGGTTTCAGTATTATGGTCTCCCTTAAGACGAGTTCCTGGCGTGACTGTTGGTTTCACAGCTACAGCCTCTGTTCTCAATCTTCTTTCCAACCCTGTGGCGCATGACTCAGCAATTACACATCAGTCATTTTGCTTTGGGGAAAATGGCATGACAACAGTTTGTTTTCCAACTTCCTCCTCATTGTCTGGCAACCAGAACACATCTTTGGCTTCGTGTTTACTTCAACTTTTCTCAGACTGTATACCTCACTAATATGTACGCTATCCAACATCACCTTGATACGATCATTTATGTGGAGTATAAGTGAAAAACAAACAATAACATAGAAAACAACATTTACCATTGTGATTAGACCAACTCCAAGAAACAAGGTAAGATTCCAGAGTGCATGGTGGAGGTCAACCAGGACATCACTGCCCTCTCCAGGCACACAATCATTGAACAGAGTGAATGGAAGGCCATAGAAGTAGCTGAAGCCATGCTGGTTGGGGTGGTGACAATGATCTCCTCTGTGTTTACAGTTCACACCCAGGTGCCATTTACCTGCGGATACATAAAGAGCAGACACAACAAAGACATAAGAAATAAAGGCATGTACACAAATCAACAGTTCAGGTTTTATTAATCTATCGTCTTGCACATCTTTGTCTGGTTTCCTTGCTCGAAGCAGTCTAAGCCACATGCAAAACTGTACTGTTCTCATCTGGTGCAAAGTACTGTGAAAAATGCTGATGTGCCTTCTGGTGGCCTCAAATTGTCTTGAAA
Source organism: Atherinosoma microstoma (assembly GCA_037177055.1). Classification (NCBI taxonomy): domain Eukaryota; kingdom Metazoa; phylum Chordata; class Actinopteri; order Atheriniformes; family Atherinidae; genus Atherinosoma; species Atherinosoma microstoma. Next base: position 18,427,208 of record JBBBVU010000013.1, read on the forward strand.
TCCGAATGGTATTCACAATATTTCACTTTCTTCACATTTTGTTATGTTACAGCCCTATTCCAAAATGGAATAAATTCATATTATTCCCCCAAATTCCCCAAATTTATTCCCCCAAATTGGAATAAAGCTGTAACATAAATGTGTAAAAAGTAAAGCGCTGTGAATACTTTCCAGATGCATTTTATAAGCTTTTCACATAATGTCACAAATCACAAAAGAAGAAGACCAAGGAAAGTCAAGCATACTCAGATCAATATATTTTATACTCAACCAGCTGTGAGAAAAAGACTTCCGTGACATCCTGAAAAGCTGATCACATCTCACCTACTAGGCCAGTGGTGTACCCTTGATGCTGTAGTCTCTTAGCAAAAGTTGTCTCGCTGGGTGGAAGTCCCCCTGAACCTCCAAGGAACAGCAGCACCTGAACACGGCCCGTGCTGACCATTCCTTGTTAACATACAAACACATACATGCTAATATCAATTAGGGGGGGGGGGGGGGGGGGGGGTTACAAGATGGCATTTAAC
>JBBBVU010000013.1:18427834-18444504 GCA_037177055.1 Atherinosoma microstoma
CCCCCCCCCCCCCCCCCCCCCCCCCCCCCCCCCCCCCCCCCCCCCCCCCCCCCCCCCCCCCCCCCCCCCCACACATAGCATTTGAATAAATGATAAAATACTTCACATTACATCCCGGAAAAGACTATTTGCCACTGACTGGGTAGTCATGAGACCTCTGTTACCTGAGCGAAGTGCATAACGGCCCGTCATAAAAGCAGCCCGGCTCGGGGTGCAGAGAGGAGCTGCTGCAATATGCTGAGTCAGCTTCACCCCTTCAGAAGCAAGTCTGTCAATGTTAGGAGTCCTGCAGGGCCAGAACAGGTGTAATATGAAATTAAGAAAAAGAAAACATATCAGGTATACACAAAGAAATACTAGCACTTATATTTTGATAATAGTATTGCAAAAAATTACAACAGTCACCTGCCAGACTCACCTGATGGTATCATTACCATAGCAGCCTACATCACCAATTCCAAGGTCATCCACCATCATCAGAACAAAGTTTGGCTTTTTGTCCACTTCCTCCCCTGTGACATCACTTCCTGCTGCCCGGAGCAGGGAGAGGAGAAACGCCAACAGGGCAAGCCTAAGCAGAGGATTAACAGGGATTTGGTTTAAAACATTTGGCTTTAATAATAAGTAAGTTTAATAGCTACAGTACCAAAAAGCATCACATTGGTGTCAGATTATAAATTGTTGAATTTTTTGTAAATTGGAACGTATTGTCGCAAAACCAAAGGACTCTAAAATTGTAATGTACATCTTTCCATTTATTTAATTTTATTCCCCCCCCCCATTTTAGATGGCAATTACTGAGGAACGATAGACATACGGACTTTCATGGCTCGAATCCTGGTCATATTTTGAGACTCCTTCCTACATTGCGCTAATCCGTGTCCAGCATTGGCGATTTGCAAAAGCACAACCATGTGCAACTTTTCTTCGTGGGTGAGAGTTTAAACACAGTTATAAGAATGGACTGTTGCAAACATCCTATGAGCAAAGTCCGAACTTTAAAGAGAGCAAACCGATCGACATCAAGTTTATGCATTTGGTTGCACCTCTTTAAATGAGTTAATTCAGCCCATTTTTTTTTATATACCGCAGTTATTACAGCAGGCAACGCATTCTCGGTTGATTTTTAATAAGCAGGCAAACTTTGCAATTTGAACTCACCTCATACTTTTTCTATACACTACCCTAATTCATGTAAGAGTGTTCCTATTTTGTAGGAGTCCCGCCTCTGTGACTGTACAGTAACTCCCGGATTATGAGCGCACAACATTATTTACCTTAAATGATGTAGTAAAGGCTGCACTCATAATCCAGATGATGGACCACAAAGTTTAAATTGTGCTGAGATGCAATCTCCTCATTTCTCCGATCTCCTCACACCTTGGGGCTCTGAGACAAATGTAGGAATTAATTTAACATGTAGTGAACTGAACAGATTCCTTGACTGTTGCTACTTAAAATGCATTCATACAATGTACATTAATAGTTTTACTGTATTTTACATTATTCTTTTACATAATTTTTTTAACCTGTAAAGGAGTTATTTTACACAGAGGTGTTATTAACTTTGGTATTTTTATGAGTCATTTTGTCCTGCAGAAATGCCAACACAGATGAGTGTTTTCTTAGCCTCAGCAGTGAATGAATGTCTAATCAAATAAGCTCCACCAGTCATGATCAGGTCCTTACTGGCACTCTCAGTGCCTGGTTTAAATGGTTGGTTTTGTGTTGGCACAATGATTGTCAGGTAATAAATATGTGCACATGTATAGGCTTTAGGCATGTTTGTGTTTTGCAGGAAAACCATACACAGGTTCCCACACTTCATTCCTTAGGCCCCAAAGAGGAGAATCTTTATAGACCTGTCAACATAAATCATTCACAAAGGTGGAACACTTTGTGTGCGAGTTTCAATGTAGAAATAATTGACATACCAAGCATTTCTCATCATGTCTTACTGTGGCTCTTTTTCAGTGTTTTTTCGTTTTATCTATGTGAGGTTAATTATCTTTCTAAGGTTGCAGGCACTTCAAAACTCACCAGGACAGGTAGACAAACTGACATGTTTTAACAAAAGAATATACATAAAATGTTTACTTATAAACATGGTACTCAAAGTGTACTTGGGGACATCAGTGTTGTCAATTGTTTTAGTGCTTTAGCCTGTTAACATTAACATGCTGACATCAACATGCTACTTGTGCCACGGAGACTAATGCAAATCCAGTTTGTTGATATCCACAGTAATAGTAAAACATTTGGGCACATTAGATTTAATGATATTCTTGGGACGCTATCATATGCAAATTGGAAGAAAGGTTTACAAAATAGAACTCGTTTTGGTCGAACATTCTTTCATAGGGGCTTTGTATTAGTTAGATAAATGCCTTAGAAATAGTTTCATGTACAGATGTGGGCTGTTCGATTTATTATGTTGTAAACACATGAGCAGTTTAGGCCTGGAGTTGATTCACAATTTTGTATTTAGGAGCTCTCAGTGTAAGTGAAACAGATCAACCTTAATGTGGAAAAAAAAACAAAAAAACAAGAAATCCATCACAGATTTAGCAAGAATATTAGGGGTGGACAAGTAAACATTTATGAGCTCAGCAACATAAAACTGTTGGGAAATTAGTATTGGATGTTCACAGCTTCTCCCCATGGTAAATAAAACCTACTTCACTATATCCAGGTGTGGTATCTTTACCCGAAGAAATGTTTCACTGGAGCAAATACTGAAGGTTTACCTCAAGGTACAAGCCATTCATGCTTAAACCTTGAGAAAATACATGCCAGATAAGACGCGGCTGGAAAATATCTAATAACTCCAAAACAGTTGGTAAACAGCATTCTTTGGATAAGAGCTAGCTGTACCAGCTGACATGCTGAAAAAAACTTAATGAGTTGAAACAGCTAATAAATCAAGTCATGCATAGAAAAAAAGTGTAAATATTTTGATTTACTGATTACGCAAGACAGAGGCGGAACAATATGTATGAGCAGTACACACGGGCTGCTGAGATTCAGCATAATGCACTCAAGTTAACTGGACAGTGTTTCCCAGAACAGATGCGAAACATGAAAAATAAATCCAGGCCTTTTTGAAGGCATAGAAAATGAATATTCTGCAGTGTCTGAGTAAGTCACCAGATCTGAACAGAGAAAGCTGTAGTTCATTTGCTGAAACAAAGCTAAGGTCCCGTAAACACCAACTGAAAACAGCTGCAGCAACAGTTTAGCAAAACAGCACAAAAGAGGAGACCCATTGTTTAGCGATGTACAGAAGTTACAGACTTTATTGAGGCATTTCCTGCAAAGGATTCCCAACAACAGCCAGTGTTAAGTGCAGTTACATGTATGAGCCTCTGAAAACAGGTTTTGTGTGAAAGTGATAGCTACTAAACATTTTGTTTATTTTTGTTTATGCTTTAATTGCATAATGATGTTTTTGTTTCAACATTTATTCTGATCATGTCACTTAACTGTATTTAATTAGAAAGCAAACACTTGATATACTACTGTTGAAATTTATTACAACTGCCCCTTAGAGGATTGTGAATGTTGATGATTTTGGTTTTTTGACAATCCATTGAATGTTGTTGAAACGGTTTCATGTTTGGATCAAAGTGTTGCTCAGAATTATCGAGAGTAAAGACAACATAAAAATGAACACACACACAAACACCCACCACACAAAAACAAAAGCTCCCACGAAAACTGTTTAATTGACTTGTCAAACATTATTTACACAGCTCCAGAATGCTAGTGCCAGATGACAACAATGAAGAAGACAGTTCCTACACAACATAAAAACAGGGTATTTTAAATTAACAGGAAGAGCCTTACACTTGTCTAAATGTATTTAATAAATCAAGATGTATACAGGATAGAAAAGTGCTTCTCCTAATGAGTTTCCTAACAAAACACCTCTGCTTGTCTCGCCGTTTCTTTCTGATGATGACATTGTTCTTTGTTTTTCTCTCAGGAATTTTAAAGAGAATATAAGTAATAAGGCAGGACTGGTAAGTGCCACAATTGATACCTTCTAGCATGATCTGGGAAGTGCACTTCAGAACCGAAGGTTTACATTCTGTTTTGGATGCTAAGCTCCATTATATTGTGTTTACAACGACTGCTTGTGACCAAACATACAGTGTAGTGAATCATAATACTCACAACAGAAGCAATGTTTGCTCTCTTTTCCAGAATGATAGCATTGTTGCATTCTCCTTTACCTCACATGACATCTGGTAAATTTTCTGAATGTACACTGCAGGACATCAGAGTGCTTTTGTTAAATCTTGTAAAACTTACTGGAGGGCACAAAAGAGGCAAGTTCTGCATTTAAAGCAGGATTTTATATTTGGAAGGCAATAATGGCTACTTCAAAAAGCTTGTACTATTATTAAGTTGGGGTATTTGTGCATTATCACTCTGCCAGACCCACTATCCACATGCTTCAACATCTCAAGAGAAACTCATCTATCGTCTATCATAGATTACAGGATAAGATGGCAGAGCTCTAACCCTGCATACCGGCCCACAGTTCATAATGTAGAGTTAATTGATATGTGACATCACAGACTATTAATATTTCTTAGCATGAGGCTAGGCTGTTGGCAACAGTCTCTGTCCTGTGTTGCAGCTATATGATGTTTTGGAACTAACGCACATGAACTGCAGCACTATGTAACCTGTATAACCACATTTAAACATTTAAAGGGAGCAGGAAGGGTAGAAAACTTCAAGGAAACAAAAAGACATTCAGAAGTTAATTTGTGCTACAATGGCAGAAAAAAAGGCAGTAGCGCAGCTGCTTCTGAGGCATTTTACAATAATAATTATGACAAAATACCACAGCAAACAAGTTGACTCAAGACCATCAGCGTCGGCTCATAGGCACCACTGCTAAATGTAAAGAATTCATATAAAAATCACAGATGAATGGTGTTTGTATGTGAATGGTACAAAAACACTGACAACTGGCTTGGTCAAATGGAGTGACACACAATGAGGAGAGTTAGAGTTAGAATAGTTTAGAAAAAAAAGTTAATCATAAAAAGGACTAGAAGTAAAACTGGCATGCTGAGAAGCCAATACAGAGGTGAGGTTACAATCATGTAGAGCTATTTTACATTATTTCAAAATGAATTCTAAACAGCAAACATTCTTGATTCTCAGGGCTTTTTTTCATATATTCATGAACTGGTTTACTTGTTTTCACATGAACGTTCCAGATATGCTCCTTGTGTGTCAGTACATCGATCAAGCCAGGCTGTGTCAGTGAAAGGCACTATAGAGAAGAAATGACTGCATCACTAGAAAGACACACACTACATCAGAAAAATGCTTAATACATTTCTACATGATCTCTTTAAAGTTTGTCCATGTCAGGTGACCGTTCATCCACTTCCAGCAATGGAGTTGGATAAAATTTCATTTAATTTCACCTTGTTAAATCTAAGCCATACCATTAGTTTAGATACTCATTTACAATTATGTGTCCTGTACTTCTCTTGAAATGGTAATGTTTATCTAGAATTTTGGTATCTTCTTGAAAGGCCAATAAAAAAATGTAATCTGAGGAGAAGTGGCAGTCACTTAACAGAATTTAATTCTAAGCCCCTTCACCACTGAAAAAAACACACACACACAAAAACAGTGACATCTTTATCCTCCTAAGAAAAAAACTGGACCATGTAAGAGCGTCCCAAGAACACTGGGATGAAAAATCCTCTACCGCTGCTCCTCGTCAGAATCAATACAATACAGTGGGATTAATTCACTCCTCTTTTTATCTTATTATCCTACATTTTTACTACAGATATGTGATGTTATTGAAAATGATGAATATGTTGGAGTTATGGTTGACAGTGGATTTTTAAAATTATATAATTGGCTCAATAAATGGTAGAATTCTGCCCAAGAAAAAAGAAATCCACTTGTGACATTTCAGTACAGGTTAAACACCCACAACATCACTATCTTTAACTTGTTTAGATTCACACACTGAATCACTAGAACAGGATAGTAGCCTTACAAATAAAATAATAAAGACCTAGTATCATAATTATGCCATTTTATGGTTATACTTTATCTGAGATTTAATCTCTTTAATGGCAACTCTGAAAAAAAGTTGGATTTTGACTGATCAATTTACTATATTCCTATGTTGTAACTATCATAAACCCCTCAAATTCACATAAATTTATTTGATCTTTATCTAACTTTTCCACCACATGTATGCACACACAAGATTGAGCGCAAGGATGTACACTCACACAAAGTCACACAAACATAAACAGGCTCACGCAGACCAACATACACACACTCAATCAAACAGAAACACACAGCCCTTTTATGGGGCCTCACAGTAATTGAGCTCTACAGGTCAGAGCTAAACAGTGAGATTGCCACTTTTCTTGACTGTAGTTAGGGCAGGCAGTCAGGTGATCACTGTTGGTTCTTGGAGGAGTTCAGGAGGGTGCTAAGAACTATTGAAAGGAAAGATAAAACAAAATTAAACGTTTAAGGCATTGAGGTAATGAATACAATGTGCTTTTATCCAGTACTTGAAATGTTTTCAATGTGTGTTCATGTATGTTATACCTTGAGGATCTGACTGAGCCTCTGCTGCATCTGCTTTGTGAGCAGCCTCTGGGTCTGCTTCTAAATACAAAGATTGGCTGAAGTCAGTTAAGAAAGAAAAAAAAAGCACACAGATACAAAGTAAAGCAGAAAAGGTGACATGTAGAATATCACAAGCATTTAGCTTAATAATAATTTTCCAACTCATTAGCACACATAACTTCTAAGTGTCCCTTCTGGAATGTATGATAAAAACTGATTTCTTTCTTTAAACTAGACAGCTTCAATGACTATTTGAGCACCTTTGGGGGAGTTTCTGGGAATGTTAATTTTCTGAGCTCTAATTGCTTACTTTCCCCACCAAATTGGTTTAATTTTTTTCTGGGTTCACAGTGTAAACCTACTCATATCTGTGCAGACCTAGCTTTTAAATTGTTTAATTTAATTTCATTTTGAATTAAAAAAACAGCTCCAGGCTGTATATGACTTAAGCAATAAGAATGTTTTACTCTCTTCCAAAGAGAGCTTTGCAGGAAATGAATGTTATGGCTGTATACATTTAGAACACATAAAACACATTAGCTATCAGTCCAAATATTCTCAGTGTGATACTCCGTCTGAATCAGCTTCTTGACTTACATTGCTACAACTCAATTCCCTGTTGGTCATGTTGACTGTAAATATAAACTTTGCTGAACTGGCCGTATTAGGATGCAGGACCTGTGTAAGTTGACTGAAACCAAAAACACTCCCTGAGATGTGTAGTTGTCCTGCTGTCTTTAAGTGGAACTGCTGACCTCCAAAAGTTGTGCTGTTCATATTTAAAGACTGCATTGCTACATTTGAGTATGGCTAAAGAAGAGAAATGATGGTTGGGTCAGTTTGATTGATCTGATCTAAGAGAGGTTTCTTCAGCATGCTGTCGCTAACCTTAACTGGAAACTGATGGGGGCTTTTATTAATAATGAAAATCAGAATATTGCCCTCCAGTCCATTAATAAAAAATACTAGGTATAGGTGACTTTTATTCATTTGAACTTGAAATATTCAAGTTTGACTAAAGGAGTTTCTGTAGCTTTTGTGTTATGTAGGAGTAATCAGTTGTAATACAAGAGTGATACACTTACGCTGTCTATTTTTGAAGCACAGTTTCTTCTTCTGATAGGCAAAGTAACCACTGACTGCTCCCACTGCAGACACAACAATTGCAGACAAGATTCCTGCTAAAGATCCAGAGCCGCCTTCTGTAATGAAACCAACATACATGCCAAAGAACGTAAGTGATACCACAGGATCAAAGCAGTCAACCTTTTAAATATCATCTAAAATTTAAACACATTAATCTGAATATACTTTACAGTGTTAATGCAATCTGCCACATAGATTGTTTTTCAGTGAAACTCAGTCCATTGACTAGGACCATCATGATCAATATCACTGCTGAGGGCCATTTTTCAGTTGGAAAAATAACAGCAATTCAGCAATGAAGAGCCGTGACGTGACATAATGCGTTCATTGAATGACTGTGTGTGTATGTGTGTATGTTAAAAAAAGATGCACCATGTTTTTCTAGCATTTTCTGAGATCTTTTCACTCAGCTATCCGATAATTTAGACTCCGAAATGCATTTACAGAAAGCATTCACAGAACTCTCTCTGCACCTGTAGCCTAGTTACTATGACAACGCCAGTCTGAATAGTTTTCATGCTTAGTGCTGGCATACAGCCAAGCAAAGGTACTGACACAAAGACAGCAATATTCCAAATTTTTGGAGTAAACATAATGTGATTATTTGATGTCTACTAACACGCCTAACAATTTCCTCAACAACAAATATGCCTAAAGGACTTCTTTTTCTTTTACAGCCTATATCTGGGACATTTATTTTTCTATTTTATGCAACAGCAATTCAGCACACCAAGTATCAGATGTAAGGAAAGGGCCTTCATTGTAATGCAGCTCTGTCCAGTATGGAGGATGCATTTCCAACTTAAAAACAAGTCCTTTATTGTTCTTGCCGTGGCTTCAGTCAACACGGAGTAATAGTGGCAAGATACTTTATGCTAAAATAATGTGGGAGCACAAATGAAGTTAGATGGGGGAGGGAGAATATGTTGGGGGTGTAAAAGAGGAGTAAGCAGCTTTATGCACACTTGAAAGAATCAAAGTCTACGGCAAATCCCGTGACAGGAAAAAAAAGTGTGAAAACAAGAGACGCATGACTAAGAGAAAAGTGATGAATAAAAAACAGTTAATCAGTCAGTTCAAGCAAGTGAAATGAAACAAGGGAATGTAATGAGTCAGTAAACGGAAGTAAAAGTGGGTGTAGACACAGACAGGTATGAACATGCTTGAAAATATATTCAAAGCTCACGCAGGGGGGACATGATTTTGAAGTTCCTTCTTGACAATCCACATTAAACACTTTCTAAGCCATAGATTTTCTCAGCACAAACATCTTTCAGTCATTTAGGTAAAAACTGCCACTTTGCCCAAGGTCACTTATTGGAGTTCAAAGGACAAGTTTAAAAGAAGGTTTTGAAAATGTCATGCAGGAAACCCACACCTGCTAGGACCTTTACATGACACAAAACAATAGGGGAATGCTTATGCTGCATGTATGTTATGGGGCATGGGTGGGTTAATGTGTTTAAAACAGAAAAGAGGAGAGGGATAACTCACCTTGGGCTTGAGGTTTCTCTGTGGTTGAGAACAGAAAAACAGAGTTTGCATGAAACATGAAACATTTACAACCGATTTGGATTATTTACAATTGTCTTGCACAAAAAAACCTTTAGAGTCCTATGATGTATTTCACAAAAGTACACCTGCACGTGTTTCCTAAATAGGCATTTATAAACACAGGTTACGTCCAACAGATGTAGCATGACCACACCAGGGAACTTCAGTCAAAAATGACCTGTTTTAAACAGCAGAGAAGTATTTTTTTACTGACTCGTGCATCTTGTTTGCTTTGTGAAAGGCATGCCAGTAATATCCTGCATGTTTTAAATGTTTCAGAACTACATAAGCTCTGCTGTTGCTGCTGTGGCTGTGTACAATGTTTTGCTCAGTACAGTATTAAATGGGATTTTCTGAGATGTAGACAGAAAAAGTGAGATTTAATTATAATTGTGTTGTAATAATGCATTTTTCTGATCATTAAAACATAAAAAATATATACTTACCACTTTCTGAGGCATCAACATGATTTTCTAAAAGAGGGAGAGAACGAGAGACATGAATTTAAAAAGGGAATGGACAGAAAGATCATCACAGTGATGTATTGACGTACACGTAAACCACTGTGACAAAGGTGATAAAGGAAATGAGTGGAAGGGCGAGATTGCTCCCTTTGTGGTAGTTTATACCTTGGGGACATAAAGCCCACTCAAGTTTCTGTCCTAACCGGTTGGGAACACTAAAACAAACGCACATACTCACAGGTGAGGAGTTCGTATAGTTCTTTTTGTAAGACATTTACTCTCCCTCCCTCCCATCCTAACCTACACTGACACAATTTAACACATCTGTAGCAATTAAAAAAAAAACAGCCTGTTTTAGTGTGTGAAAAAGTGAGCACCAACCACCCCTATGGCCTTCACAAAGGTCACCGTACAAGCAAAAGAACAGAAACATTCTATGTTCACTCAGAGAGATACCTTCATAACATCAAAGTGATAACAACTTAGAGACTAAAAATCTGTCTCTTTCATCCAGGGCCAAATCCATATACAAACAACCATGTTCTATCTTTCTGCTCTGCTTGTCTGAATACCATATATCTGTGACCTGGCTGTTGTCAACTTGCTTCAACTTGAAAAAAATTCAGAGGAACCATTCTTTCACAAGAAGAAATATGATTACAGTGATTATGAAGACTCAGCTTTCAAGTGGCCATGTGAAGGGTAAACAAAACAACTCTTATCCAATCTCTAAGCACTTTGTGATTAAACTTTTATTAAAACAATTCTGGATCAAACCACATTTTCATATTAAAAAATGCAAGGCAAATGTCTGAAAGCAGAGTTTACGAGACAATTTGGAAGTTTTCAAGCATTTTAAAACATAGTTTAAAAGAACATGAACATTTTGTAGCTTTGTTGTGAGACCATGTAGTAGATGTGTGTCAACCAATATGGCTGCCTCAGGATTTCCTGCCATTCAAAAGACACCGTTGATGTTTCGGACAGGATTTTATTACGTTATTCTAGTTAAAACTGTGGACTGAGTATAAAAGGGGCAATTTTGCATTTATATGATAGATGTGAATTTATTCATAATTTAAAAACGATATTGATATGAAAGAGATTTGACATGATTATAGTTGAAATCCCATAAAAAAAGAGAGAAAGAAAAATAATGAGAGGCGAAATTGTGGAGGGGTCTAAATTTCCCATTAGAATTCAGTGAATAAATCTCTCTAAATTCAGTGTGATCTCATTAAATAAAGTATAAAACCCTCTAAAATGATGGCTGGCTGCTCTAACTGGATCACTTGCTGTAATGTATTAAGACTCTAATTTCAACAATATACACATTGTTTAAAATATCACAGTAACTTATGATTTGGATTGTTTGGTAAAAAAGTCATTAGACCTCTATGTTAACTAAGGCTTATAGTTATTCCCTAGACTGGGGACACTGTGGATCCCAAAAGCCTCCAGTCACTGTGATAAAAATCTACCCTTATTGTGCAATAGTTTGAAATAACAAGTTAAAATGATCACAAAACTAGAAGAGATTCCACATAGATGCTAAAACTGAACTGCAACTTGTGTCTTTACCAACACCTGACATAATCTAACAATGCAGCTGCAGTTGTTACCAGTCAGTACTAACCGTTTGTCATACCACTTCGGCTCCTTGGTGGCTTGTTTTGGTTTTTCTCTTCAGGTTGATTGTCCAAAGCGTCTTCAAGGTTGAACTCAGTTTCTGAAAATAAATACATACATAAGTATAATGAGTGATGGAAATAAAAAAAAAAAGAGTGGATTCTCATAAAAATGTTTATCAAAAATGTGTAGTCTCTCAGCAATGTTTCCATGTTGAACTATTTAATATCAACATAAATCAAAGTATGCCTCAGTTCAGTCCCTTTTGGATACTCTACAGAGGAGTTCTCAATAACAGCTCTGAAACACCATCAGCAGGTGTGTAACAGTGATGCTGTGAACCAGTGTTGATTTCCACTACAGAACATAATCTGTCAGAAACAACACCTTAAACCCAAGCTCTGTATTTACTTGGGGAAAACCCAAGTGACTTATAAAACAACCATTAGTCACTTGGGTGTGACATCAAAACAGTTTTATGATGCACAATGCATGATTGGTGAATTAATTTTTTGCTTGTAGAGCCCAGAGGCACAATTATCCAGTGACCTATTATCTCACCTTAACAAAACACTATAACGCACCATTTCTCAAAGTCAAGCACATTAAAATGGAGTAATATTCACGTCTCGCCTCTTTTTAATCTCTCCATTAACCTAAATCTTTTCTCCTCCCTGTCTCTTGCTCTTGATGTGGCCTTTCTTTTCTCCCCACTCTTGTTTCTTTGAATTAAAGTAAGAAAATGTTTCTTGGGGTTAAATAAAATATAAAGTTAAGCATCCTTCCCATCTCTAATTTTAGGAATATAGGAGGAAATACCGATACAATATTAGTACTTATCAGTGAGGGAAAACAGGCTGTAAAGAGAAACCGAAAAACTAACTGGGGCAAGAAATAGTGAAGCCAGATCAGATCACATGGGAAAAAACTTCCCTTCCAATTTAAAGAGGAAAAAAATCTAGAGAGAAAAAAAACCAACCAAAAAAAAAACCCATTACAATATAAGGTTAAGAAAATAAGTGATACCTCAGTTGTGATCATACAGATTTCATTTGGGAGGCATTGTGCTGAAATTACAACACACAAAATTTAAGAGATGAAAATGTATGAGCCAAAATCCCACCTTACAGCTTCCCATGAGAATTGTATTTTTTGGCAGAAAAGCACATCTGTTCTTCATTAATGTGTCATGAAAAGGGGGAGTTGCAAGACCATTATACATAACTTAGCAAAGCAGGACGTGTACATTTTTCTCTTAAATAACGCATAACACAACAATCTTTTGACAGGAGATTTCTGGAGACACGAAAAGATTTCAAATACTTTGTGATAAACTTGAGAGTCTTACTCAAGGAAACAAAGCACTGTATGTGGCATTCTTCAAATCTTTTTGATTTCATGATAGACAGAGCCAAAGAAGGTGCTGCCCAGTGATAATATGAAAATATTTACAACACAAAGTGTTCAATCAGGAAACCTCAAACATAATCCAAAAAGACAGGAGAACTCAGATTTCCTGTGATTTCCCACTAAAATCATAATGTGCAAACTAAGGAATATTTTAAAATGCTGTTTCAGTAGAAATGTATATTTCCATGCATCACTTAGACCACTGAGTTCTTTTCATGGATACTGTATTACTTTATTTGCTCTAAAGTGATATTTGATCATTTTTGTTTTTGGAGCCCCTTAGTTATTTTCCCTGTCTGAAAGTTAACCTTCAGACAGGGAAACAGAATAACGTATAATACATATTCTTACCTGGATTTATTTTAGGCGGAGGGATTGCCTCTTTAACTGTGGGAATAGACAAAAAACAAAATAATTGATTTGAGACAAACATCTTACATTTTTCCTGAAAGTTTATACAGCATGACTATATACAGTATATCCAGAGTTTCATCTAAATTTAATCATCCAGTTTATGATTTTTCTTCAATACCATAAACTGGGCATGCAGAAATCACTTACTATGTAATACAGTATTTTACTATTATCAAATTACGTTACATTCTAAAAGCCATTCTTATATATTGTTGTCAAATTAATTGAATATGTCATCTTTATAGTTCTGTACAAAGCAAAGGTGTGTGGTGGGAGTCATTTGCCAGTATACTATGTAAAACCAAGATGGTGGAGCTTACAGATACCATGGATTTTCCTTATACTTATATAATAGTGATGAACATATTCATATACATATCAATAACGGTCAAGATCATCACCTTTATTTACAGTACAGCCATTAATTTCAGCAGGAAATTGGCAAAACGAAGTAAATCAACATGAAATTGAACTTTTTACTCGTCTGTTTGTTACACAGAATTACTTGGGATATCCCAGCTGTTTCCACAAATGATTGCTGGAGAACATTGACAGAATGAGGTCCAGATATTATATGCCTTGGCCCCTGACACAGTATCAAACAACAAGGGGCTGACTGCTTCAGATGTGCTCAAACAACTGGAAATATTCCAGAATGGCAAATGGTGCAAATGTGTCGGGACATGAATAAAAACATGATGCGGAAATGCAGTGTTTTATTTACAGTTTGTCAAGGATGGCAAACATAGCAGAAGATGAAGACTATATTTGCATTTGACATCAATACTACATGCATTTTGGGAGATCTAGAAATAATAACTAAAGTAATGTAAAAAAAGACAAGAAAGATACCTGCTCTGTGTATATAGGAGCTTATACAAGAAAGCTGACAGGTACTGTATATTAAAAAAAATGAATAAAGTGGACTTTGACACATTAGTGTAATTTTATTCCGTTTCTGTACAGAAAAGAGACGCATGTGTTGAAGGAGGCTGGAACGTTAGTGTTGCCTTGGGGCTTCTCAAGCACTCAGAGGAAGGGTGTGTAGATGTGGCTGTTGTGTGCTAATATCCACAGACTTTTTCCAGAGTACGCCATTTCCTCATCAACTAACAGCACTGCGTTTCTCCAGAAACAACAGAACATGGCAAGCATGGGAAAAACAGGTTTGTACTGTTTCCCAAGGTAAATGGTACATTAAAGGTACGATCACCTGTAGAACACTTAACCTCTCTAAAGCTTCTTCTCGTTTTGTTTTAAGGTTCTAAGGACATCATTAAGCTGATGGATGATTATGATCAAAAGAGAATCTATCTTGCCAGGCTTAAAGCTATGTTGCTTTTATGAAACACAAAGGTTTGGATAAACCGGCATTCTGCACTGGTAATTATGGATGGGTTTGAGGCATGATGACAATCAGCAATGCCAGCTCTTGGTTCTTTGTGGTTCGCCTTGGTTCATCTGATTGGTTGGTTAAAGTTTACTAATAATCTTGACCAACAGGTGTGATTTTCAAAATGTTTTCTTTCTTTTAAAAAATGTGTACATTCGCTAGAAAAAACGGACTAAATCCTTCCTATTGCCAGGCTGGTGTATTATTTTTTGAGTCGACCACTGATGTAATTCCTATACAGCTGGACTGAGAATGAGCGGCTTACTGTCTTGCAGTCAGGTAAAATAGACCAGTTTTTCTTCTTTTTCTCTATGAGACATTACTCTTCTCAGCAGCTCTTTTACACACTACAGTTGCACTGCATTAGTAAAATAACCCTGTTGTTTAACCCCTGCTGTTTCTCTTGAGTAATTCACACAGATCAAACAGAGGAAGCTAAACGCAACATCATTTTAAGCTTACGCACAAAGACAACAAAAAGTATTCAGATGGGTGACAATCAATGCTGTTAGTAAAAGCGGTGAGTTTTGCCATGTAGGTTAGCTTGTATACACAGAAAACCTCCAATGATTGATAAGAAGTTTAGCAGTAATGCATCAACTTTGAACCCACTTTTGACCTCCATACTCATACACAAGACTCCAGCAAGCAATGACGGAGCATTTCAATCCTGGAAACAGTCTGTATGAAAAGGACTATTGTCAGAGCCTCCATGTGAAACATTACAGTCAATAAACTTGTGATTCCTGAATAGATACAAGCTGTCCTCAATCTCATAGAGCCAAGTGTAGCACCCTCAGTGAAAATTAACATGTGAGGCCAGTTGTTCTACTTTCATTGGTGACATGCATCCAATCTGATAAATATCTGAGGCTATGGCAAAGACATTCAGATGCAATTGAATACAGATTAAACACTTTCCCACCACAGTCAAAAGTCATATGTTGGCAGGTGTTAGTGGGTTTACTGATCAGTACGGAGAGGACTTTAGTGTGTTGCTACAGCATCCAAGACACTTTTTCTGGCCCTGAATTTGTGTTTACATGTGCAAATATCTAAGTTCTTACTTGTAGGGATGACAGGTGCCGCGTTTGTTGAATCATCAGTCGATGTTACTTTGTCTTCCTCAGTTACATCTCCTGCTGGTGGGTTATTGTCATCTGGGACAGGCTATTGAAAATAAATAATAAAGAATATGGTCAGATTGGAAAGAAATATTACCTCATGCAACATGCAGATGATGAATAAATGCTATAAGTTAAGTTTAAGTCTTTCTAGGACTGATGACTGACCTCTTGAACAGATGTTTTTTCAGTGCTTTCATCAGTTTCCTCCACTGGATTACCGGCTGGATCAGCAACTGGCCATGGATAGAGGAATGAAATGGGGAGGTAGGCAAGAATCTTAACCTCATTAGGGCGTGGGGTGGTACTTTATGTTCAGATTTGACTACATTTGTTTGCAGCAAAGCGATCACTATAGCCTCTTTGTGTAAATATTATCACTGTTACGCTCATTGTAATAAAGTTGATTCTACCCTCTATGTATTTTTAGCTTCACAGGCTTTTAACCGTTGTGGTTGTGCTGCTGTGCTGCAATTGACTGAATTTGTTAAATACAACTGCATTACAGAATAATTTTGGAAGCCAAGAAGACTTATCAAAAAAAATTTAATAAGATAAAAAAAAAAAAAAAAGGTCATTCACGGATCACAATGCGAACATCAGATTACAAAAAACATCATTACCTGCTGTTGTTGCAGCAGCCTCAGGCTCAGTGTCTGCTGCAGGAGTTACAGGTTCTGGATCACCAGTAGCAACAGTTGTTACTTCTGCATCCCCTTCTACTTCTGTGGGTTCTTCTCCATCTGTAGGATCTGCTGCATCTGCATCTCCTACTGTGGGGGTTACGGCTTCTGCGTCCCCTTCTGCAGGGTCTACTGTTCCTGTGTCACCTTCTGCAGGGTCTACTGTTCCTGTGTCACCTTCTGCAGGGTCTACTGTTCCTGTGTCACCTTCTGCAGGGTCTAC
>JBBBVU010000013.1:18455601-18473768 GCA_037177055.1 Atherinosoma microstoma
CCCCCCCCCCCCCCCCCCCCCCCCCCCCCCCCCCCCCCCCCCCCCCCCCCCCCCCCCCCCCCCCCCCACCCACCAACCTCAGCACAACAATCAGATGTTAGGTCCATTTGGCACCGATTTTTCCATCAGACGGATGTAAAGGAAGTTATAGTTATTTGTGTTTTGTTAATTAGATAATAAAAATACAAAATATTGTAAGGATGTAATGTTGTTTTGGTCACTACTTTTCATAAAACATTAGAAAGGTTCATTAAGGCTTTAAGGTTTGGCTACAAAGAAGAAGCTCTTTGATAATTTAGGATGAAATGGTAGATCATAAGGGCTATGCAGAGAAGTAAACACTGGAACACAAAAAGTGTGAGACCCTCCTTGTAACTTATTCATTGTTCTTTTAGGTTTGGAAAAAACGATTTCAGGTCAAATTATTACCCATTGCCTTTACTGGATAATAAACATCTTGGTCAGATACCAAGCAATATGGTTATGAAGACTAACTTCAGTTTGATGCATTGAAAAAAAGGAAACATGAGAAGTGTTGGGGCTTTTAGAATTGCATTTTTCTTTGAGGCAGAGGATACTTTTGCCAACCAATGTTTAATTTAATTTACTATTGAGCTGTTTTCAGGAGACTGAGCTGTTTACTAAATCTGACACGCTTAAAATGGTAATCCAGATTTGGATATTCAACCAAAGAGCCAATATAGCAGAAACACAAGCAAGATGCTGTTAAATAATGCTAAATGCAAGTATTTTTTTCACCCATTCTTCGGTTCATTGTTTGTATTGTCAATTGAGAACTGACTGCCAAGTAGATACCACAGTTTAATTCCAGCACCTCTAAGTTACATAAATGTTCTGGTTCTTATGACTGGATTTTAAACAGGAATCTGTGGTGCACTTTTTTTTTATTCTGGATGGAAAACACAAGTAATTAAAATACAATTAATTCAAAGATTATACAAGTAGTGTTGAATTTTCTGCTTGGACATGCGGTCAACTGTGCAACAAGATGAGAAAGTAGAATTCGGACTGGCTGCAGTACCAAGATTATATCAGGAGAGTATCAACAAATGGTAAGACACCTGAATTTCAAAAAGCATTAAATTCATTAAAGAATCCATTAAATTGGTCTCATTGTTTCCAAATGAATGTGTGTGTGTGACAAAAACACAAGAAAAGTTGGCAGAATCATTCTCAGTAGCATTGCAAGCAAACTGGAGGCAGTATATGCCTCACACCCATCTCCACAAGACTGCAGCAGAACAAATAGCTGATGGTCCCAGTCTGCACAATCTGAGAGACTATTGGTTTTGGTGCGAAGCCCGGATTGAGTATGAAGTGGCTCACATTTTATTGAAACACTCCTTGGCATTGGACCACACCTGGATTCCCTGAAGTGTTGAACAAGGCATAGTGTTAATATTTGAAATACGATTTTACAAAGATCTTTTTTAAAAGTAACCGATAAAGAGTCAACATTAACAAGTACTCGTATTTTTAAATAAAGAAATGAATGAGTGGAAAAACTACAGAGGAGAAATAAAACAAATAGATAAATAAACAAATTATTAATAAATTAAAAGATAAAAAAAACATACCTTTTTACACATGCTGATCTGCATTATGGCATAGTTGATTAGTGCTTCACGTAAATCTTTAACCTTCTGCTCCTTGAAACGTTCAATGTCATCCCAGGCTGTTAGCGTGAACTCTCTGATGATGCAATAGCAACGACACAGGCTGTTAGTGTGTGTATGGAGATGAACAGGATGAAGAACAGACAAGTAACAGGAAAAACAAACTAAAACAATGCAGCCCTTAATAAGTTCCTTATTTGTTCAAGTTCTAGATCCTGCTGTTCATATTTACACAGGTGTTGTTTTTTTTAGAACATCAACAATTAAATAATCTAAACTAAGAAAATAACAACCACTGACACCATTAACACCAGAAATGATTTGAACTTAAAATGATCGAGTCCAACAGCACTTATTACATAATTTGTAAAAAAAAAAGAAAAAAAGGAAGGCTTTAAATTTATGTTACTCAACTGAAACAATTAATCTGTCAGATTTTGTTACATATTAAGATTTGTTCATTTTTATTTTGCACATTTTAAATATACAGTAGATGAAAAAAATCAACAGAAAAAAAACAGAAAACAAAACAGACAATACGGTGCAGAAAGAGGCAGAAAAAATCACAAACAGGGTTATATGAAGGCTCCACCTATAACAAACAACTATGAGAATAAAAGATAAATTAGATCTTTAAAAAAAAAAAAGAGCGTGGCAATATAGAACTAAACATCCACAATTGTATAAACAAAGCAAAGTTTGAATGAATACATATATATAATATAAATAAAATATTATACATCAGCAATCAAGTTAACTTTTAAACATCTCTTTACAATTTTAATATTATGACACTAATTTGCTAAGTGAGTAATATTATTCCACATTTAACCGCTCTGTTTCTTAGTGAAAATTGACTATGCCTGGTGAATAACTGAGGAAGATGAAGATCTGCTGATTGTCGAGTTACATAAGAAAGAACCTTTGAATTAACTTGGAAATAGGACAGAAAATGATCAGGAATCTTTTGTTTGAATACATTTCAGAATAAAAAAACAAAACAAATTTGAAACATATTAATGTCAGAAATATTGAGAATTTTTAGGTTCCCAAATAATGGAATGGATGGAGCGGATGAGTCGGACAGGCTTGTGACTAACAAAATGTTTCTGTAGGACCACGATTTTGTGAAGAGTGATAGAAAAGTATTTGCCCACAGAAAGACAGACAGACAGACAGACAGATACTGTTTCTCCCATCTATCTATGGGAAAAATTGGAAGGACAGACAATTTAGATTAAGAAGGAAGGTGGATTAATTCATGTTTGACTCACTGGCACTCTGCATTTTTCTCCTTAAGTGCTTCCTCCCCTTCCTGGATACTCTGTTCCAGGGCTGCTATCCTGCTCTCCCTCTGTTCCTGGCTCTCTTGACCAAATAACTTGCTGGTCATTCCCTTCAGGGAAAAGATTCTCACCGCCTGCTGCCACAAACAAACACAGACATATTAACAGGTTAAATTACTACGTCATCAACTCTGACCCCAAAAATGAGTTCACAGTTCTCCTGATCAATGAATGCACCGTATAATGCTTATGTGCAGTGCTCAGGTTTGCAAACAGCCTGGGAATTAATCATGAAATCACCTGGTAATTTGCTCTTTTGAAAGCAAGTATTTACACAAGTCTTAACAGGCAAATGACTCAGTCTGCAGTGCAAAGAGTGTGTGCAGACCTTAAACAAGCCATTGCACCTGGCTGATTGGCATGACACATTGCCCCAAAAAAACAGCTGTCAAAAAGAAAAAAGAAAAACAATGGAAAGGATTATAAACTTCCTTCAAGAAGGTAATCCAACACTGAGTGTGGTAAAAGATATTGACTTCTCTGTCAGCCGTCTAGGCAGAAAGTTGTAAAGTGAAATGTAACATAGTGAAGGTCGGCCAAAGAAGACATCAAAACATCAGGACAGAAAACTCTAAGCAATGTGCCAAAAAATGACATGCAAATGAAAAACTAATTGACAGAAACAGGAGTCAATGTTTGTGACTGAACTTGAAGGAACTGACGGAGGGTGATGAGATTTTTTACATCTGCAAAACCTCAAAGGAAGTATCATTAACACCTAAAAGAAAAGAAAGCAAAGTGATAGCGGATTTATGAGAAACTGTCATGTATTGTGGATGATTGGATGGAAATGACTTATCATGATTAATCATTAATCTGCAGTGGGCATGATGCTAGAACCTCTTTTGGTGTCAGTCCAATGACCTGCACTAAAAAAGACAATTGCTTGAAGAAAACAAGAACATTTCCTCAGCTGCTGATCATATGGGGTCAAATGGCAGGTGACGGACAAGCAGTGATTACAGCCATTACCTCCATAATAGATGAACAGGTGGACTTTTTTTGGAATTTTGGATACTTTTCTCATTCCGTTAACCAAAAGTAGGTTTAATGACGATGGATTCCTTTTTTTTGAATGACAATGCATCTCGTCTGAGTAAATAGCATTCAAATGTTCCTGCAGGAAAGCTATGACAACCAAATTATGTGACCAGTAAACAGTCCAGACCTCAATCCCACTATAAATTTATGGATATTTCATGATAGAGTTCCAACCTGCAAAGCTGATCTATCTATATGAGAAAGTTGAAATCTGATTGATGAAGAATATTGATTTTTAAATGTAAAGAATACAAGCTGTCATAAAACCCAGACTTGCATTTAAGTACAATTTGTAATTTTTTTCCTTTTCTTCTTTCATGGCTACCTGTTCTTCATCTAAAATTAAGAAAAAAAGATTTGCAAAATATTACAATTTTCTTTCATCTATTTTGAGCTACATTTAACAACATCAGAAAGTACATCTGCTAAATAAAAGAGTTGGGTCACATCTGTGACTTCTTCTATGGAAGGAAACTGCACTTCAAAAGTGGTGATTCAATACTTTTTGCCAGGTTACAGTGCATGCAGACTAGGGATGTCCCAATGACTTAATTTCACAATTCACCACCACAATTAATTCATTGTAAAGATCCCTCAACATCATCAAATTCCATGAAAGATGTTACACCACATTTGTGTGTTGTCGCTTGTGTTGCTTAGTTTTCCAACTGTGTGGGTTGCAAAAGAGGTGTGCCATAGTGGGACAGTCAGGCAGAGGAAGAGTTACTTCCTCTAAACAAACATATTACGCCATCTTTGCCAGATTTTTGGGTTGTGAACAATAATTTCTACTCTGTACTTATTACATGCACTAAGATAGGACTGTTGTCGTTACTGCAAAGTTTTCTTACTATGACTCAAGATGATAAAGAACCAGGCCGATGTGTACCAGATAGAAGAACAATGCAAGGACAGCTAAAGACATGATTACTGATAATGTGTGCATGATGAGACCTTCACTTCTTGTGCTATAAATGATGTGATGGGAAGAAGATTCTTTGGGCCTGTATACCAGAAGTGCTGAACTGCCTTTTGCCATATACACTCCCTGATTGATCAGTTTTATAATAAAACCTAGCAAGACAATCATTTGTCTTCATACTCAATCACTAAGGCTTTACATGGTAACAACAAATAATTTTGTCCACATTTTGGTGTCAGAAGTGGCTTAAATACTGTTAATGTGTACCTAATGTAACCATGAAATAAAATGTTATCGTGCCATTTGTAATTTCTATGACCTCCGCCAAGGTCATGTATTGAGCTGTGTTGGTTGGTTTGTCTGTCTGCTAGCAACATCACTCAAAAAGTTATGGATGGATTTTGATGACATTTTCAGGAAATTTCAGAAATGGAAAAAGGAACAAGTGATTAGATTTTGTAGGTGATCCGGATCACCACCTGGATCCAGGAATGTTTTTAAGGATTCTTTACTATGGGGAGATAAGGATAATTTTGCCATTAGAGCTTCTAACTCAAAAATAATGCCCACAATCATTGGCAAAATAGATAAATAAATAAAAATACAATGACATGGCGGAGGTCTGAACTCTCCGAGTACTTCTAGTATAATTATGTACAACTCTGGTTGGGTTTACAGGGTTTTATACAGATGAGAAAAAACTAAATAAGTCTTTTTTGACGGATAGTTTCACTGTTCAAACATGACCAGCTTAGCAGGAAGTGGATGCCTTTTAGTCGTCAGTGTCTACAATGGGTTTGTACAGGAAACCTTATTTAATTACAGTTATATGGTGTTGTTTCTATATTTTCACTGTTCCCATTTCATTTATATTTCAAATGGCAGCTAAACTGCAAAGGGGATGCTGGAAATCAAAGCTAGCTAGATGTTTCTTCCCTGTATTTCAAAATTATCTACTCAGTTTCAAAACAAATGTTCAAAACCATTTTTATAATGTAGTTTACATAAAGAAGCTTTCCAAGTCCAGGTAGAGGTCCTGTAGCCTTTTTCCATCTGTTTTCTTTGAGAGAAATTCAGAGTTAATATGAAGTATTCATTCATTGTTCAAGATAAGAGGTGATTTAGTTGGAATGGGACTTCTTAGTTACTTTACTTTGTTTCTATATTATTTTGTTATGTTGGCATCAAAAGATAGAAACACATAAAACTTAAAGACCTACAAGGAGTGTTCATGTGATTTTACAAAATTAGATGTTCTGAAATTAACTGATCCTTAATAATCATGATAATCGTAAAATCTTGATTATTTCTTTGACAATAATCATACAAATAAATTCTGTAATCATGAGATCCCTTATACAGACTACCAGCTTTCCACATGCCAATAACAACAAAAAGACAAGCTTGAAGTTCTTCAAGCTGAAAGGTCCATACAAAAAGCTGGTGTGTGTGTGTGTGTGTGTGTGTGTCAGCCTGTTACCCCAGTTGCCAGTTCTTCTCTCTGTTGTTTCTTGTAGGTGAGGTCCTGGGCTGCCATCTCTAACTCATACTGGATCAACTCATGTTTCCTACAGACTGACCTGAATACAAACACAAATTGCTTAAATGATTTTCACATCATCTTTAGTTAAACAACATTAATTCATTGTTTAAAAATCACACACACATGAAAAAAAGCTTGTTCTGCTGCCAATATAAAGAATGCTCACCCGTCTAATAAACAATCCTGACAATCACACAACAGTATTACTTCCTTCGTTTAAAAGTGTTTTGAATATCACTTAATTTTGTTGCAATTACAGACATCTCAAAAAAACAAAAAAAAACTTTCACCAAATAAAAACATGAGAGCTACACATGTAAAGGAGAGTCTGCTAGGGTCAGACTGATGTAAACTACAGAATCATAGTGTATGTAAGAGGTTGTTCAAAGAGACATTCACTGTTAAGTCCAATTTGGGAGAGTACACTAAAAAGCAGGAACTGATCAACCAGAATGAATGTACAATTAGATGAGAGATTATTTTAAGTCGTTTTTAAAACCATATATGACCATGTGTAAAAATGTGTGACATAATTAAACTTTTAAAAAGACTACACGATTTCACTTGTTTCAAGGAAAACAAGAAGATTAAAAAAATATCTAACAAAGGAAAGAATTCTTAAAAAAATTACCAACTATTTACATACAACAAATACAGATATTTAAACAATAATTAAAATATATGTGAATAAAAGAACACACAATAGTTGAATGTAAATGAAAAATGCCAGTGATCTTCTTCCAGTCAATGACAATAATTTACTTACTGAGCAACGGCTACAGTATATAGCTTACAATTATACAAAGCATCAGCATTTTTTTCCAAATCCTAAACATCCACTGTTTGAAAAGTATTTAAAAATATAAAAATTCTGACTAATAATTACCATCTCTCTCTCTTTTTTTTAAGCAATTTTGTAGCAATAGTGTGGATTTATGTACAGTTTAAGGCCATATGAAGTTTTAGTTGTCTGATACTGGCATTATCTGATTATTATTATTATTATTATTATTATTATTATTATTATTATTATTATTATAATATCACTTGCATCTGATACAAGGGCATACGTTTTAAAATGAATCCCCATATAGAACATAATATGGTGCATTGATAATGGAGTAACAATGTACTACTTTACTACTTTAAATTTCTGGTGTGATATACTGGATGCATATCACTAGGAAATACATGAATGATATAATTGAATAAATAATCCATCAGATGTATAAATAGAGACATCAATACATAAATGCTGAGTTGAGAACTCGAGGTTGAGGTGAAATGGTAGTAAAATGGTAGTATTTTGTTACAGTGGGTTACAGATAGACATCTCTTTTCTTTAAACAGTCATTTACCTGACGGCATCAGTGTAGAAGAGATATTCCTTCAGTTGGTCTGCATAGTGCTCTTCTTCTTCAAGAATGTCATCTATTGATGCAGCATACCTAAACAAATACAGACATATTTAAAAAGGGAAAATTACCAACCAAACATCATGCTTTTAGTGTGTCAGTAGATAAATCTGTCAGAAACTCAGGTAACATGCTGGAGGATTTAACCGTAAACTGAGGGTGTTCCTCTTGAAGAATATCTTTAGTCTACTACTCACGTGTCCATGTGGTGGCCCGCACTCTGCAAACCATCTCCCATCTCTTTTTCTATCACACTCCACTCACTGGAGACAAGATAATTCATGTCAATAATTAACTTAAAGAAAAGAAAGTGATAAAAACAAATATTGCGCTCATGAATTGAATATTTAGATATGATCACTGTCTTTATACTGTCCTCAATTGCATTTTTCACTGGTGAAGCTCAAACACATGATTTCCCTGTCAGAGATCTGCTTTTAATCGGAAACTAAAAAACGTGACCCCCATTATAACTTAATGCATCAGTATGATATGATTTACATGTGTTTTTTATCAGTGATGGGAATAACGGTGTAAAAAAAAAAAAAATGCATTACTTTTTTCAGTAACGGGTAATTTAAGTAATTACTTATTCCATCGCTACAACGCTGTTACGTTACTGATGATAAAATGAGGCGCGTTGTGTTCATCTGACCAGGGGCTTAGTGGGATAAACAATAGCCTAAGTGATGATGATTGACTGAGGATGTGTAAAATATCATGGCAGATTTGGCCAAGTGTGCACAGCCGAACAGACTTGCACATGGCCACACACACAAACCAAGAAATGCATACAGCAAA
The DNA here is from genome assembly GCA_037177055.1 of Atherinosoma microstoma. Taxonomy (NCBI): domain Eukaryota; kingdom Metazoa; phylum Chordata; class Actinopteri; order Atheriniformes; family Atherinidae; genus Atherinosoma; species Atherinosoma microstoma. Next base: position 18,464,307 of record JBBBVU010000013.1, read on the forward strand.
TAAAGGAAGAGTTTTTAAACTGGAATCACAGACATCACTTTTCCCCTCTGAGATAAAAGACAAGAATGTTATGTGAAATGTTCATTATGCCTAGAAACAAAGTGTTTTTTTTCATGTTGGCTGGAAGCAGCTAGAATCACATGAAGCACCTCTCCAGAAAAGGAGATGAAGCCACAACATCCAAACAGCCTGAGATTAGCGTAGATGATTTTTCTGTTAGTGATATATTCTGTTAAGTTTCTATTTCATCCATTAGTCAGATCTAATATGAAGTTTTATTTTACGCAATTGAACATGCAGATGAATTTGCAGTTCCATTAAAGGGGAACATATTTCCCAGATATCTTTTTTTAAAAAGAACAACAACAAAAAAAGTTACGTAATAATTACTTCCCTGAGTAATAAGTTATATTTTCAATGCTGTAATTCTGTTACCTATGCAGTTACTTTTTGGGTAATAACTAGTAACTATAATTAATTACTTTTTTAAGTAACATGCCCAACATTGGTTACTATTAACTATGTCGATTGAATGAAGATTAGTTACAGGATATATATCAAATCTGCTCACATTTTAAATTATACTTTGTAAATGCTTCATTTAATTTTATTATAATATGGAGTTTGATCCAACACTATGATTACGTTAATGCCATCACAATGCAGTTAGCACTTCTTACCTGAAAACTCTGCCGTAGTTGCCGTGGACCTTGTAAACTCCATACAGTCTGTCTGCTACTCGCTGGAACAAGAACAGTTGAATTGATCACACGCAACACAGTTTTCTACTTAAAGTGCTCAACTATTATTAGACCCATGGATGGAACTATTTTATGGGATTTTCAGTGCCTTTCTGTTTCTGCCAAAAGCTCTGAAGTGTCCTTACATCAACAATGAGAACCAACATAGGTTACAGCCATCAACAACCACAAAAAGAAATTCAGAATGAAACTGGTGGACAAATAAATGTGGGCTTGATGTGTGTCCAAGGAAATAAATGATAGAGAGTAACTCAACTGAATAATAAAAACTCTGGCATGCTCCAGCGTATCTCACCAAACCCCAGGCCAAATCTACCTGGAGTGTTAAATGTAGGTTTCCATGTACATGTGTGTTTGCACATGCCCAAACTTACTGCTCTCACTCTGAGTAGCTGAGAGATGACAGTGTTCAATTCATCACTGCAGTGTTTCAGTGCTGTGAATCGCCTGGAAAACATAATAGAGTCATTTCTTAAACCAAGATTTGCATTATTTATCCTGAGTATTTGTGTTGCTCCAGTTGAGGATAAAATATTTTTTAAATACCTGCCAAATCTAAATCTAATTAGTTTTTATACATACCACAAAGCTGTCATTGCCATATATATATATCACAAACAAATATAACAAATTTCCAAAAAGCGTTGTGTCTGTTTTACACCTACTTGTCAGGGTTCTTCACTCTGAATGAGGCATTCAAAGACTTGAGTCTTGAGTCCACCTGGTGGGGAATAGGGTTAATTGCATTTTAAATATGGCTTAGAAAATAAGAGTAAATGCAGTTGCACTTTTGATATGATTGAGTCAGATATAATACATGAAGTCTGAAATGTGGATGTAGCAACTTATCAAACTTTACAGGAAAGAAAACCAGACAGAAGAAATATTGATTGATGTTTGTAAACAAGTGTGAAGAAAATCAAGCACAGCTAACCATACCTTGTCTTGGAAACCCGTTTCCAAAACTGCCTCCCTCCATCCCTTTTCCTGAGGACATTTCAAGGATACATGACAAGCAGAAATGTCAACCATACTCTAAAAATACTGCATCATCCAACTGCCAATAACATTATGACAACACACCAGAAAAGGCTACAGAGGGTTAAGTCTTCCTAACGTGGCTAATTTGAAATACAAATCCAGAGGTTCAGTTTGTTTACCTTTCCAATGCCAACACCCTATGCAAAGTAGATGTAGGAAAAATAACCAGGGAGGCCATCATTTCACCGTCCATTCTAACAGATAAAGAGCAAATGCATGCAGATGCATGCAATAGTTCTGCAGCAGAAAATTTCGCAATCTTGTCAATGAGATGACTGTTTGTTCCAGCAGGAGGGATTGAACTGATAGTTCATCCTCCATTTTGATTTGGCACAGTTACAGTATTTTGAAACTGAAATTTTTGTTGTTTTGTTTATTCAGCAACCTCGTCCCTCCATAGCAGCAGCTTGCATTTTCCATAAAACTAAAAAGCCTGATATTACGGTTGCACCATGACTGTGCTAGTTGTCCAAATAAATGTATGGCAGTTGAGTCCTAAGAGACACGGTCAATTATATGTTTTAGTACCAACCTCAGTGAGAAATAGGAAGAAAATCTTGTCATTAGAAAGGACAGGATGTGATGCCACACGCAAGAGGAAGTTTTCCAGCCCAACTCGTCGTCGCTCAACAAAGTCTGGGTCAAGGTTATCAGCTGAAAGTTTGTGCCACACAAACTCAGCCTACAGCAGACACAAAAAAAAAAAAATAAAATCTATGCTTATGAGTTTAATCCTTAAAATCACCTCAACATAATGATGTTCATACAATGAATAAGTATATCCCATCACTTATGTGTCACTTACCCTTTTCTCTGGCAGTGGGGGGATGATAATGTAGGAATAGGTGACCAGGAGGTATGTTCTGAGCAGCTCAAATTCACTGTAGCGTCTCCACAAAGTGTCAGGTGCAGCTGGAGTACCTCCTTCTGGCACAGACTCAGCTGACCTGCAAGCAAGACAATAGGAATATGAAGTATTTCATTTAAAGTCCTAAGATATTCAAGCAACTACTCTTATTCAAAACAACTTGAGCCACAAAAAGCAAAAATAAATAAACAAATAAATGAATAAATAACTCACTCTGGCGTTTCCAATAGCATTTTCCAAGTAAAGGCAGCATTAAAATGACTAGATTATTTTTCCAAAGACTCATTATACAGAGACATGCCAGCTGAGCAACCAACCAAATGTCCCAAGTTATAGTGATGACATATGTTTTGATGAGTAGTTCATATATCTTATAATAACTGTTAATGTGTTTTGAGTTGTATTCATTTTCCTTATTCACAAGGTCTTGTTTTATGAAAGAACACAAGTATAAAAGATGCAATTACTATATCAGGTCAAGCTATAAAACACAGTGAAGACAGAAGGTTATTATACTGAACTCAATAAGCATTATGGGAAAAGTAAATAAATCTATAAATGTAAATGACTCCACTCTACTTCCCCTGTTGATCTACAGCACAGTATTAAGCTGTGTGTATGTACAATTAGACAACTGCATAAATCATTATCTCATTACATACAACCAAACACTCAATTTTTATGACCTACCGTATTTCTATGAGGTAGACAGTGTAGGTTTCTTGCATATTAACCGTGTTCTTCCCTGTCCTCTTCTCTGCCTCTGCTACACTTATCTCCATTTTTCTCAACAAGGCTGTGCCTCTTTCCACCATCTGCACATCAGACAGACGAATGATAAATATAAGCTGGAGCATCAAGGAGAAAATAACATTAGGTGAACAGACTATTATGCTTTCCAGTGATGAAGAGGCGTATTTCTACCATTTACTCTGCTATATAGTAATAGAAGGCGTGTGCAGGTCACGAGACAAAAAAGTTTAACCAACCAACAGAGAACCACCAAGAACATGTTGCTTTACAACAACAATTTGTCCTTTCGATCAAGATACTATTTAACTAATGCTGAACATACGACAAAGAGAGAAAAATGAGGCCCATTTGAAGTAATCAAAACTTATGTTTAGCGTTCAGACTTGCTAATTAGCAAGCTAACAGCAAGAGTAAACTTTATAAAGTTTGGAGCAGCTGGAAGCAACAGCTGTTTTGACATATTTTCTAACTTTAACGTTAGACGGAATAATTGGTGGTTGGAAGCATTACTGAAGTCCATTAATGTTCCATAACATTGCAAATGTTTTTTTCGGAAAACTGCAAAGGAAAAAGTCTCCGTTGCTAAGTATCACAATAATCCAACTAGCTAACTCAGGCCACACTGAGAACTTTTTTCTAGACAAAACTGGCAGTTTACGCTCCAAACATGTTTGCTATATAGAACGACAAAGACTACAACCGTGTTTATAATGTTGTTCTCTGATTCCGCCGAAGTGATGTCCGTGTTGCCAATCACGGCTACTTCTTCGCTATTTCCAGAGTCTGCCATGATCATCTGACTTCCGTGCTGCTGTTGCTGCTGTCAGCTGAGCTGGCAGTGTGCTGATGCCTCTCCACTGCGCATGTGCAATTCCTACGAGGCCTGGGATCTGAGGGCATAGATATATGTATATCATGTCTGAGGGTCGGAATCAGGGCGGCTATAGCAGTGCAAGCGGCGACCACTTCGATCACAAAATGTATCGCTGATAATGTCAACAGGGGTGCTTAGTTGCTAAAAACACAAAGTAGTTTTAAATGAATGGATAAAGTTTTGGGGAAAAAATATAAAATAAGGCTACTGGCACTATAGTGCCAGCAAAAAGTGTGGATTAAATAATAATAATAATAATACGTTTCCGTGCAGTTCTGCAAGATGCATCAATGTTGAACCCTGTTGTCCATCAGCATGTTTTGCATTCCCTTCCTTGCTTTGGCAATGCTGACATCTGCTGGTGTAACTGCGAGTCGGCTAGAAGTGATTTTTAATTTAGCTGTAGCCACAAAGTTAATATTGCTTAAATTTTTTGTTTTTGTGGAGTGTGGAAAAATGTACCACACCATGAAACTGTGGGATCTGATAATTGCCAGCTGGACAAGAGAAGAATGAAGATATTGCACCACAAATTTATAAAATTATTTTGACTTACATTAACATGACTTTATTGCTTTGTTTTTATGGGCTTCAACAAAAGACATTGCTAAAAATGTTTCATTCCTTATGATTTTCATTACTGTTGCAATATCCTTTGGTCCCTCTCTCATTTTTAGTGGATGCTGTGGACCAAGATCTGTTTGAGTAAAATGCGGTATGCCTCAGGCTAGTAAACAGCAGAGAAACACGGCCCTGTAGTTCCTGTGGTCATACTGTTGTGCAGTGTTTAATGTTTAAAGAGAAGGGTGGGGCAGCATTTAGTAAGGAAGCATTTTATATAATGCCACAGGGCATGGAGCTGGGTGTTGGAGTGTTGTGGGATGTGGGGTGGATGAAAAGGAGAGTTGGACTGTGAATGTCCAGGGAAGAAAATGCATGATACTGAAATGAATCAGCATTGTCAATGACTGCAATATGATCAATGACAAAGATGCACCAGGTATGTAGTGATGGAAGGGGTAATGGTGGGATGTGGTTTCAGGCAGCAGCATGTCCGGAAACCCAAAGCTTGCGCTGTAACCAGCCGTTGTCTCAGCAACAGCATAGTTACCATTCTTTCCTGCCACTGACCTCAAACCAGCCACCACCACTTCCTGTCCGCACACATGGGCATTCATATACATATACTAACACACACAACCAGCCAGTCCTATTTGGCTGACTATAATTGGCTATTTGACAAATTTTACAGCTGTCTGACCAATGTTCTTAAACTAGCTACAATAACCAATGTATAGCGTGTGTGAATGCCGTGTATGTGTTTGCCATATCTAAATTCAGAAGTTGTGAGCAAGCTAGCTTCAACTACAAGCATGACTATCATACCAAAATGCCCAGAAACCAGAATAAAAATTGCTGATCAACAGATCAACCAACCAGTTGTAGAATAAAGCAAACAAAAGAAAATTTTATTTTTTATTTTATTTTTTTTTAAATGGGGATTTATGTATATGAATACATAAGCTTTGTGTAAAGTATTCACCCAAAAACACGTTTCACTTTTATATAATTTTTTGGTTATCTACAGTTCAAATAAATTACAAAGACAGTTATCAGTCTGACAGCTCATTTGTCCCTTGAACAGTAGAGGGAAGCAAAAACCAAATAAAACACCATGAAGCGCATCAGCTTGAGAACACTTTTCAGGATTCACTGCATTAACTCTCACTGCAGACATTTTGACTTCTGGCAGCAGAAATAGTTGCATATTAGCTTGTTTAGTGATTCTGAACTAATTGTTGAAATGAGTGTGAGTGTACATGTTCTCTGTGTTAGACCTGTGACGGACTGGTTACCTGTCTGCGTGGATGTATCCTGCCTCTCACTCAATGTCAGTTCCAGTCTAGTTTCAACAGTCTAGCTGATGGTTTGAGGCTTGACTGAAGAACTCTGTAGTTATTATTTCATCCACTCTATGAAATCTAACTGTTGCAATGGTGGTGAAACATAATCAAAACACAGCCTGGTGCTACCACTGAACAGCTGGTACAGTATTCCCAGGGTTGTTTAAACCTTTCCTAGTTTAAACATATCCCTGGGTATTGTGGCCAAACAACTGTGTTTGATTCACTTGACTGGGAATCTGTTCTCCAAAAGTTCCTTTTCTTTATTTTTTTCTTTGTCCATGTGGTCAGGTGAAAAGTTCAGTAATGTTTGAAAGTGTTGTTTTTGGATGAGGGGGCTTTTTCTTGGACAGCAGCATTTGAGGCCAAGAATACATCAAACTCATGACTGGAGATAGAGATACTGATGCTGCTGTAGCTCCCAAGCTATGGCAGGCCTATGCCATGTCAGTTTCTGGACTGTTACTGTGCAAACCAATTACCATGAAGTTTAAAATGACAGCTTGGGTCTTACTCCAGTGACTACATACCACAATAACTGAATGCAAACCCATTAACAGAGAGAATGGATTTTGTGGAGTTACACAAAAGTGCCATCTGCTGCATATATCACTAGGAAAATGCTATCTTATTTCTCTGCTCACACTGAGAGCTCTGAAAACACAGCGCCTACTGTAAAGGAATATAAGCAGGAAGGAGGTGAGGCGCCACGTTTGAATGTTGATTTTGCAAGCAGTCACGGAAAATTGTGGCTTTGGATGTCTATAAGCTTAAGAAAAGCTTAAAAAAATATTTATTGTTGAAGATATCTGACGTTAAGTGCTCCATAATGACAAAGCATATGTGCCAAATTTAAACCCTTCTTGTACTTAAGTACTGTTGTTTCTGACAATGATCTGATGACAAACCTCTAGCCCAGATCTGTACTGAGCTTCTTGGACTTTCTCATTGTACTGTGGGTTGGTAAATTCAAAGAGTGCAGAAAAAAAGAAAAAAAAACCCCTTCAGATGTTGACACAGAGAAGCTGCCAGCACTAGACAGCCATGATTGCTGAGAGAAATTCTAATTATTTTGACAACATGCTTGACTTAATAATCTAAGTCCGGTGTTATCACCTTTTAAAGTCTATGCATATATGTTTTACTGTCTGTTGAATTTAGAATAAATAAGATATTGTGCACCCCCAAAAAGAATATAGTAAAGCTAAGTTGTTCACCTCATGTTTATTCTGTGCATTTGGCTGGGATTTGATTGAAATTTCAGTTTTTGTGCATCTCTAAGGGCCATTCAGGCACCAAAACAGTCAGTCTTATTCAATATATTTTGCTTTCATTCTGCCATTTAGAGGTTCATGTGTTAAAGAATTGTATTGATGATTTTAAATCTATTCAAATGTGTAATTTTTCTCTGGAATATCTAGTTCATACGAAGTTGCATTTTATGTGTTTATGTTTATGTGTGCACATGCAGGATGTAAGGCTGGTCACAAAGATCATGAAGAGGAAGTCCTTGTGGTCAGTAAATTGGAACACATGTTTTTCTCCATGTCATAATCTCCATCCTTCATTTTCCCCTCCTTCATTCTTCTATTTCTTGCCTTTGACAGTGGTGGAAAACTCAAGCAGTGTCTCCAGTGACCCTTTATTTGAATGGGTGAGTGTGTATGACATACACAGGTGTATGAGATCCTATGCAGTACAGTCCATGCTTAAATAGCCTCTTTGAATTGTGCAGTTCATATTTATTTATCTATTTATTGTTTGTTGTTATGATCCTTTTTAAATGATCATTTTGCCTCACAAAAATTATCTAATAATCTCTACTACATCTCAGATTGATTTATAATTATATCTTATAAAAAAAAATTGGTGGCTTGCCATATATCTCCCTATGTAGCAGTATTGCATTTTTAAGATGTCAATTTAAAGTTTTCTTTTATTCATAAAAGGATAGATGGTGTAATTGAATATTTTAAAGCTCTAAGCCAGTTCAAACACTCGTAGAACTTACAGCTAATTGGCATGCCCTTGAAAGTGATATCTTCTCGTGTCTACTATGTGTTATAAATATTTTCCTCTGGTTAACACTCTCCCATCCATCACCAGTGAGCTGACAAATTAAGATGTGCAAAACTCATTGAACACTTCTCTGCATGACTGCCACAGCCTCGCAACAAGCGCACACATACACGTGTGCACACTAACTGTAGATGAGTGCTTCATCTAAAGCACACACACACACACACACACATATGCAGACGCACATGCAGAGTGTGAGCAATGCAGTATAATAAGTAGCGTGGCAGAAATGTGGTTAGCTTTGCCCCATGTCCAATCATTGAGAAGCCACATGAAGGCTTCTTGGTATTAAAGGACAAGCCTTGGTTGGCTGGGAGGGAATCTGTCATGCAACAAGAAAACAGTGTTTTTCACCCTTTTCCTGTCTTTCATGTCTTCTCTATGCTTTTTTTCTGCTCCCTCTCCAAGTTCTGTCTCCTTCCATTTTTTCTCCCTTGCTTTCCCAAGTTTTTTCCTCTTCTTTATTTCTTTCATTCTGTGGCACATTAGACTCAGTTGTAATATTCTCCAGCTTAAAATGCTTAGACCACTGGAATGTTCCGTCAAAGAGGTGGGCGGACCTGGGGGGCGAGACAGACCAACATAACCAATTAAGGAGGAGATTGAGGTAAGACGGACAGCTTCTAAATGGTGTAATAACAACCTACTAAAATGTAATTACAATGCAATAGCAATAGACACTTCTAATGACAGGATGTATGCCAATGTGATTTCCTAATTATGGCCTTGGCATAATGGGTGACTGTTAACATGGCGTGGAGATTATAGAGAGGTGTCTGAATGCAGAATTCAACCACACAGACTTGTAACAGTGTTGAAAGGCTTGATGGCCATTCAGAAGTGTTGGCATTGATCAGAAGTCTTAGCAGGTTTCAAAGAAATATTTTCTTCATTGAGTTCGTATGGGCTTAAATCACAGATTTAATTTTACACTTTTGAAGAAAAGTCAATCCATTAATATGTCCATCTGTCCATTCATCTGTACTTCCAATTAAGGGTTTTATAAATCTGACATGAATGTTTCTGGCTATCGATCCAACTTTTTGAGCTTTTCTCATTTGGTGAGTCCATCCACAGTCCATTTGTCTATCAGTCTGTCCTTATGCATTCATCTATCCATCCATCCATCCATCCATCCATCCATCCATCCATCCATCCATCCATCCATCCATCCATCCATCC
>JBBBVU010000013.1:18475580-18486362 GCA_037177055.1 Atherinosoma microstoma
TGTGCTCTATTTAACCTGTGTTATGTCCCCCTTAATTTTCCTTGAGGTAGAAATGGGTCTGGGTCTTTATGGGTTAAGACCTCTAAACTACACACATATTTATACCCCAATAGACACATTGGGAGGCAACATGGGGTTCAGTGTCTCGCCATTTCAACATGTATCCAGGGGAAGCCTAGAATCAATTCACAGACTTTCCAGTTGGCAGACGACTGCTCTTCCTCCTGAGCTACAGCTGCCCCAAACTGCAGTTAGTTATCACTGTGGAACTTGAGTTGTTCTGATTGTGTTTGGCATTTCTCAGTGAAGACTTTTTACAAACAGCACTGTGTGGATGTGGTTATTGTTAGGGAAGTGTGTGCTTAACTTGAGTAGTGTAGCCAGTTATGGCATATCTAGCTAAATTGTTAGTGTAAAGCCCTTCATTTGATACCCATTACTGAGGGGTATTATCCCAGTTTGAGCAAGCAGTAGATGCTGTTCGAGTGTCTAACCTTCAAAAACCAGCAGCAAGCTCTTCCTCCTGACCTAATATTTGGAGTTAATAAAATGACCTGTCAGAGGTGTGTCATGCTGATTCTATGAATCCACCAAACTACGACTTGATACCTCAAAAACATGAAAACAAGAAGTTGATCCTACTGTTGAGTGTTTTTTGTTTCTCCTAAAAGGTTTTCAGAGAAAATTTAACTAGTGTCATTGATTTAAGGAAAAGTAAACAAACGAGATCACAGATAAAAGCTTAGATAAATGAGTGGAGCCTTGTTAAGGACCTTCCTTAAATTGGAAAATATTTCCTTGTTGGAATGTTGTTTGATTACTTATGTTCATTGTCTTTACATTGGCTGAAATGTTGATGTCTAAAATTTGGTGAGGCTCAGTTTGCTGAGGTTGTAAAAGAAAATCTGCAAGTTTTCAATTCAGTAGAACTGTCTCTGCCGTACAAGTTATCCTTATTATCCTTATCCTAAATCCTTATTATGCATATTCATGTTTAAGCACAAATAGAGTGAATGGTCACTCATGTAAACAAAACAGAGATGTGAAAGTTGCATCAAAACATTTCACTGCATTTTTGTCCTGCATGATTCTGTTGTTATACTGTTCTCCAAAAATCGGCTTGATCCAATTATCCTTAGTATTTTTTTCCAGCAAACCCAACTAGAGCCCATTAATTGTGCTATGTTTGGTCATTTAACAATTATAGACATCTACTGCAGTTTGTGGTCATTTCTTGAGAAAGAATAGTTAGATTTAAAGGAAGAAATTAAATCTGAACACAACTTTTTTAACGAATAGTGGAAAGGTTTGGTGGAGGAAAAATGATATAACAGGATGTTTTTACAAGTTTTTTTTTCACATCATATGTTGTGTCAACTAAAAGAGAAATATACAATACAAGCTCAATGAACAATATGAGAGCCCTTTATCATGTGGCAACCAATCGGAGATACTGATGCGACCTGTCCAGGGATCCAAACCGTCGTCAAGAAGCCAGAGTTTTACAAGAAGTGTGAATGTGGTGTGCGATTAAAGGATGGGATGAAGTGTGTGTTTGTGTGTGTGTGTGTGTGTGTGTGTGTGTGTGTGTTTGTGTGTGTGTGCGTGCGTGCGTGCGTGCGTGCGTGTGTGCGTGCGTGTGTGTGTGTGTGTGTGTGTGTGTTTGTGTGTGTGTGCGTGCGTGCGTGCGTGCGTGCGTGCGTGCGTGCGTGTGTGTGTGTGTGTGTGTGTGTATGGGGAGACGTCTGTTTTTGTGTGCATCCGTTTGTGTGTGTGTGTCTGCACTGCATGCTATTATTATGTTGCTGCGGTTGTAATGATGTAAGATACTTGCAAGGGAGTAAACAAGAGCAGCACGCTATCTACAAACACCATGTGAAAACATCATGTTTCAGTTGCTTTTAAATAGTCAGGAAATCTTTATAGAATTTAATTGAATTGAATAGAACTTTATTGATCCCTTTGAGCAGGAGCCCTGGGGAAATTATATAGTTGAGAGAATATAATTGGACAATAATGTGGATTTTTTTTGTCCTTTTGTTCAAGAATAGCCAAGAGCACATTTACTTGTGATGTAGATATATGTATCAAATATGTTTAAATTTAAAAGCTTTGGTAACAGACTTTAATGAATATTTTTAGAAAAATATTCATGGTTCCAAAGTCTGAATCTTTTCCTCAAAGGGTCCTTAATCACCAAGTGGAGATTGGACCATTGAGCAAGTCTCAATGAATATTTGTCTCTCACATGTTTCCGATATGTAAGTCATTGCTGACTTTGTTGGACTCGATCCACCGATGTTTATTTCAGCTGATTCAACAGGCTGAATCATAGTGAGGAAGTTCGCTTTAACTGGGTTTTTATTGAAGTAAGCTACATAAGTGCAGAAGGAGGGAAGCAGCAGAGACAACAGAAAGTAAACTGCCAACTTCATAAGTCACACATAATCTCTTGTTAATTTTCTCCAATATGAGCAACATTTTTAATACAGTTCCAGTCAAAAATTTGGACACACTTTCCCATTAAATCCAATGGGAAGCTCTGCATTGTATTACTAAAAAAAAAAATAATAATTTGCATTCACTGTGTTTTCAAGTAGCCTACTATTTTGTTTGCCCAGAGGCTGATGACATGAGGATACCCAGCAGAGGGCCTCTTGTCTCCTCTGGTTCATCACATCATCAGTTTGGTGTATGAAACCATAAAGCTAAGAATAGACTTGCTTTTTAACATCACATTAACAACCGGTTGAGTTGTGAAAGTAATTGTTTGCATACTTGCTTGGGTACTACACTTGCTACCAGAGGATTCTACTTGGCAGCACAGTAGACATCTCAGACCAGATAGAGTTGCTGAATTTGTAGGGTGTGAACAAAAAGATAAACATAGTGACAATAGATGAGGTTAGCTTTTGGTTAACTCTGAGATCACAGCAGAAAAAAACTACAGCAGCTGTATCGTAGATGGTATGTAAGGTCTTTAAACCAAGCATGCAGCTTTTCATTGTTTTGTGTTTGAAACTTTCTTTTATTTTTCCGCTGTCAGACTTCAGACCTTACATCCAGTCAAACTTGCTCCCAACACTGCCATTAGCAGTTACTTGCATATTGCAGCTTGCAAACAATGCTTCAGATAAATGCATATTATGCAAGGAAGCCCGGATAATCACACATACAATTAAAAGCAAGTATATTTTCAGTATATTACTAGCACTGTTGGAGACACATCTACTGTCTTGTGTATTGTTAGAAACACAGGAAAACATCAGTCCCTTTTATGCTGAGAAATCAGCATTTAGGTCCAAATTCAAAGATCAAATTTAAGTGTGTGGTTGGTGTGTTTCTGGTTGGATTTTATTTTAAATTTTGTTAATGAAACCAGTTTAAATCAGTTAATAAGTGTCAATTAATAAGTTTCTGTGTTTAATTTAACTTTATGAAAGCCCTTTTTAGTCATTGTTCAATGTCAATTTTAAAGAATTAGTTAAATGTGATGTATTTTAAAGGTATTGAAAAGAATAAGTGTCCTGTGTGAGTCTCTCCTAAAGAAAGGGAGAAGACATAAGCCAAGCCATTTAAATAGGAGCAAGCAGCTCATGTTACCAAGACAGAAAAGATGAATGACTGTCAGTTCTTGTCCAAGAGGTCATGTCAAAAAGTTACTGACTCATATAGTGCAGTGAAATGTGTATGTGATTCACTAAACGGTAGTAGTCTAAATGTAACATGTCTTGCTTTTGCCGCTGCAGAAAGAGCTTCCCTTGCAAGTTCTGTATTGCTGTCAGAAAGAGTGGCACAAGCTTTCTTTATCTCTCAGTGACTAAATTAAGCTTCCCTCTCAACAAAATTTGATAACAGAGATTAAGAATTCTGTGCTTAAAGGCAATGACTGGCACAATGACAAGCACAGGACTTTTTGACTGTAAGGCAAATGTCATCTGAATTGTCAAGACTCAAGGTTTCCCAGCAGAACATTACACAAATCATCAAACTCCTCAGTGACACATCCCATAATCAAACCTGTTTCTCTCGCTTTCCTAGGTAAACAATCCAAACACACCTGGACTGTAAAAAGATGTAAAAGAAAACACATGTCCATTGTAAACACTTAACCCATTTAATCCCAAATACCTGCAAAATAAGTACATACACCATCCCAACATGTAATATGTATGATTTTTTTTCATAAAATTTTGCTTATATTAGTCAAAATGTAGGTTTTATACATGGAATAAACTTCATGAAGAACTCGAACATTGTCCAAACATAATTCCGTTAGAGAAAAAATTAAAAGAACAACCTAAGAAACTTCTGTGGGTTGCAGACACGCCTCATTTTAACTCAGCATGCAAATGTGTCTTGCTTATTTCCTCTGCTGTTGTCTGTTCCATTCATACAACAGCAGATCAAATTGATTCACAATCAGTGTTACTTCCTAACTGGACAGACTGATTTCCCAGAAGTGTGACTGACTTTAAGCAACATGGTAATGATTATGTGTTCCTACAATGAACAGAAAGCTATGATCAAAAAAGGGGGGGCAGGAATAAATAGGTAACTACTTCATCCTGATCCCTTTTGGAATTGATAATAGCTGTCATCTTGAAATATTCTGTTTCATTTATTATTTTTATTAGAAATAAATAAATAATTATAAATTAAAATACCAAACCTAGCACCAATTGTTGCTGGTGGGAAATCATATAATGGTATAAATTTTCATAAATTCTTCAATATGACCAAATTTACTCAAAAAATGTTTACTTACAAAGAACTTTCAATTTACTTAAAAATTTGAAGAACAACACTGATTTGTGTAATTTATAACAAGGTATGGTAACATTCAGAATGTTTTTAGGTACAGAAAGATACCATGGCAGTGCTGAAGGGAACTATGACAACAATGCAATTACTGTATTCAGACCAGATCTAACATGTCGTTCTAACTGGTGCTAACTGGGTCTGACTGGATCTAACTTGGTCTAAGTCAATCTAACAAAGTCTAACTGGGATTACCTGGGTGTAAATGGGTCTAAATGGATCTAACTGGGTCAAAAGGAGTAGGGGAACTCATAATCTTGTTTGAACATTTCATCAATGAGGTTAAATGAGGTGAAAAGGTTATCATGCACAAATGTGCATCCTGCAGGAACTTCTGCTAGTTCAGCCACCTCAACACTGCACTTGGGTCCCAAGTCACAATAGGACTCCATGTGAAACATGTACCCTGTGGGTAAAGCAAAGTTCCACAACTTCGGTTGTTTAGGGGGTTTGGGGGTAAGTCTGGACTTATTAGGTTAAAAACATATTCATCCTGCAGTTAGATCACAACTGCTTCACCATTCAGCATTCTATCAGGCTTAAGGTCTGTCCTCGGTACTCTATCTGAGCATTCACTCTAATAGTCACTTTCAATTGCATCTTTTTCAACTGAAGAAATGATTGTGATATAGTACACATCATTTTTAAGTTCTTTTAAGTCAAGGAGATCCAAAATCTCTGATAGTTTTAAACTGTGTGCAAAAATACCAAGATAAATAGAATAAACAATCAAAACCTGTTGCTGTGCTTACGTTTAGTATTCTTATGATCAAAAGATGCAGGCAGGCATATAATTCTCATTGTCAGTAATATAACCTTTAAGAATATACATGTATGTACAAAATATTTCAGTTATACTTGTTAATTAAGGTATTTTACCGACTTTGTCTTGTGCAAGTTTGAGGTAGGTACTTTCAGGGGTGAAGTAAAGAATCTTGTCATGTGTCAAGTTAACCAATTATTTTTATTTGATAACCTGCATTAGTTGCCTGAAGCCAAAACAACACTCTTAGAGCTTCCAGAAATAGAAAAAATTTCAAAAAAATAATTGACAATAGTTGAGCAGGTTCTGTGCTGTCTTACTAGTGCACCCACATACAGTACCTGATAGTGTATGTAACAATGTAGCAAATTTGGATGTTTATTTGACAACTCTGTGCTTTAGTCAGCATTGAAGTTTTCAAATAATTTCACAACTAAGCTACTATCATGCTATTCTGTGGAATCAGTCCAAACTGGCTTGAATGATCCCCAAATGTATCATCAGTTTACCAGTTGTCCTTCCGGTTGGTATAAGCCACTGCATTCCTGGAAAACATCATAATGCCTGCCGTGAAGGATGCGATCGTATGCGATCGTGGCTCAGGTGGTAGAGCAGGTCGTCCAATGACCTGAAGGTTGGCAGTTGGATTTCTGCTCCCTCCCCAGTCAACTGTCATGTCCTTGGATGACAACAAGGACACAATGACAGTGTCCTGGAGGCAAGACACTTTACCCTCCTTGCCTCCAGTGTTGTCATCACTGGTGTACTCAATTGTAAGTTGCTAAATGACTGTATAGTATAGTCTAAAACCTCGCTTTTCCAAAAATCTTTCTCTCTCCTTGCCTCATCCATGCCATAGCCCCCCTCCATCTTTCTCCGGCCTTGTCAATCAGAAGACGCAGGAAAAAGTCATTAAATCTTTCTGTTGGCCATATATGTAATTACAGTCTGCCTGTATGTTGCTAAATACGCCCCAGCGCTAGTCTGGTCTCCCTGGTCATGTTTTTTCCTCCCACCGGTTGTGTTTGAACCCCTTATAATTGGCAGAGGCAGCGTGTCAGGATTAGAGGCTGCCAGTTCTAAACCCTAACACCCCCTTTTTCCCCTCAAATGCCCACCCCCAATTCTGGCTACCACAACCTTAAGTCCTCGTAACCTTTGGGATGCCACTTGGATTGTGTGTGTTTGGACCGAAATAGCAACATCATTAAACTCCAATCAGTCTTCATTAATTAAGCTTTAATTTAACATATTACCCTTTGTAAACAATTTCATTTAAATATGAATGCATTCCACTGTCCAGTTATTGTACCCCATTGCACAAACTAAGCCATTTTAACACTGAAAGATTTTTTCAAGCAATACACACATCCCTTTCTAATTTTCAATGTTTATCTTACCAGTTGATTTGATACAGTAAACATTAGAAAATGTTTTGTATTTCTTTATTTATCCCTGCATCCTAACTTATCCCCATGTATGAAAACATACCCGGTATCACATTGTTAGCCTTGTTAAAGGTTTCTTACATGTGTTAATTAAGTCTGTGTATATTTGACTGGTGCCTGCAGGACGCCTGTGGTCAGCTGTCTAACTCTCTCATCTCACTCTACAGTCCTCTTATTCAGAACACCCCTTTCTAAGAAGGCATTCATTGAAACAAGCGAATAATCTTTTAGAGATGCCAGCCTCATCATTGGAGTCTAAAACTAGAATTTTGTATTTAAGTTAAATCATTTGATGTAAAGAAACCTTTAGTACATTTGGACATATAAAGTAGCTGTGGCCTTTTTTTTTTTCTCCCTTTTTTTTGGGACAGAGCTACAGGGCTACCCCTGTCTCACTGGCAGTGGTAAAACTCTTGTGGGTTTAGACAAATGAAGGTTGTTTGGGCCATCAAAGCAGTTAAAGTTGAAATGATGGAGGTGAAGGTCAGTGATGTCAGCAAAGATGTTGACTTTGTCTGACTCAGAGTGCTTTCTGGTTAGTAGAGCCCCTAATTTTTCAGTCTGTCAGCCGATGTTTCCCAGTTTATATGTCTCTCTCTTTCAACTTCTCATGATCTCACTTCATCTCTCTTGGGTCTCTCTCAAAGATCTGAACTGCTGCCCTCCTATCCAGATTAGAGAGCTGACTTTAACCAGAACCGTGTATGTTCATTCATAAATCAAAATATGTCATTGCATTAAACTAAGCATTAAATGATTAGTATATCTTGTGTTTACAGGTTCAATCTTCACTTCATTTTGCATTCTGAAAATTTTAAAGAAGCACTATTGAACTTGGGCAGATTTTCTCTGTGAGGTGCCCCTAACAACGGCTAATTCAGCACCTATCTTACATCCTACCTGTACTCTCCAGTGAGTAGCCTGAAATTCAGTCCAATGTTAACTCTGGTCTTTTCTCTTGCTCTATCTCTTTCTCTTTTTCTTTTCCCCTCCTCCAATAATGTCCTCTTGCTTTTCTTTGATGAATCAGCCACATTCAAATCAGCCAGTGTGTTGATATCCAGTTGCTGGCATGTGAAGTTGTGCGTAAAGCAAAACTCAGCTGTAAATTGAAGCGGCATCCTGCAAAACAAAGTTTGAGCTGTTATTTTTATACTAGAATATGACTATTTCTCTTTACTTTTTAACATAAACTCTAAAAAAGAAATAAATCTATCATATGATAAATATCCCACATGATACAGACATATTGATTCAATCTAAGGTGGATATATTGTTCATTGACAGTATAATTATTATGTTGAGATACTAGATGGAAATGAAGTGCAGACGTTGCTGAGGAATGGAAGTTAGTTGAGGTATAATTATGGTAAGGTGAAATGACGTTGATGCTGAATGAAGTCAAAGGAAGATTAAGTTGACTGCTGGTTTTTTTGCAGTGAGACTTCTGTACGTATGTGACATAGACAAGTTTTGAACAGAGGTGATGATGTGGGTATAATGTTTATTTCCATCTTTGTTAACAGTCTTCAGCAGTGGCCAGCAATGTTTTGAGCTAGCTCTTTTAGGGTTTGTGGTGGAGTTAAGCAAGGAGACATTTAAAGAATATTAGTATCTAGTGAGGAAAACCTTTTTCAGTGCAATTTCACATATATATGTTTGTCTTGTGAAAAGACTTGTGTAAATGCCAACATTCATTAAACACACACATGAACTGATTAAGTAAATTGAAAAGAATTTAAAAAGACAGTGAGAACTTAAAAAAAGTTCCAATACGGAATGAACATGACTCACAGTTTTCTAATCTTAAAATCTGTGATTCATGCAATGTCGAATTTTAAAGGTGTATTTTGCAACTTTGGTCCTGGATCACCACAAGGGGGCAGAGTTTTCCAGTAAAATGTTGTCACTCCTATTTGAGATTCAGTTATATCTTTTTTTAAATTGCCTTTCTCTTTCTCAACGTTGTTGTAGTTGTAATAGAAGACCTCCTGTAGTAATTGATATATTAATAGTAACTGATAGTAACCATAATAGTAACTAATCAGTTTGCATGTCAGGCTATGTTGTATTCCATGTGCCTTAGAGTTTAGAACTTGGGGCCAGAATTGATATAGCCTACTACTTGAGTCGACCATTTTCAAGTTGCAAGTTGGAAAACAAGTAGCATCTTGCTTTTTGTTGGTGTTGACATTTTCAAGTTTCTGGTAAGTAACAGACAAGCTATGGCTGAGCTTGATACTGACAGCTATACTTGGTATGACGTCAGTAAACATACTTTGTTCATTACTGTACCATTTATGATGTAAATTCCTAAATACTTCCAACCATGCCTCTCAATTAATTGGGTGTCATGATTTTCTTTTAAGGACAGCTTTGCCTACAAGTTTAACTTTTACTGTCTGTTTGGTAGTGTGGTAGTTAGCATGGACTCCTCACAGCCGGAAGCTTCCTGGCTTGAGTCACAGCCGGGCCCTTTTTGTGTAGTTTGGATGGTCTTTCCATGCCAACATGGTTTGTCTTTGAGACCTTAAGCATCCTCCTGCAGTCCAAAAAAATGCTTGTTATAATGACTGATGATTCAGAATTTACCACAGGGGTGAGTGTAAGTGGTTGTTTGTTTCATTTGTCTCTGTTAGCCTGGTGACAAATGGACAACCTGTTAAGATCTTCCTCACCTATTGCCCGATGGTAGCTGAATTAGGCCAGTCCACCATTATAAAGCACTTTAAAACAACCTCAGATGAAACAAAGTGCTGTACAAAATAAACACAGCAACACAAGGTAATAAAACAATTAACAGTGAAAATAAATAATAAAATAATTGCTTTATTGTTTTTAAAACATTTTAAAAACAATAAAACTATTTTAAAAAGAATTTTAAAAAAAACTATTTAAAAACAAATGACTCACAGCCATTTATCTCTTACATCATGAACAGTGCAGTAAAAAAAGGCTTTAACTTACATTTTTTACAACTAAATACTTAACCCCCTAAATTCCAGACTTAGCCTTAAAAGTTCTTTGTGAGACCCTCCTGTTGTTCTTGATCCTTATATGTGAAACATACATTCTGACACACAATTCTAACATCACTGCCAAAAAAAGAGCTCCATGGAAAAATGCCACGCTGGTAAGAGGTGAAAAGGGAAAATGTCGAAAAGCTAAACACAGGTGGCGGAAAACAAAGTTGCAGGTTCACTATGAGATCTATAAAGAGAGACTAAGGATTTATAACCTTGAGCTGAGAAATACAAGACAACCATTCTTTTCTGACATCATTGCTAAGAGCTGTAATAATGCTGTTCGTTACTGTTGACAAGCTAACTAATCCTCCTGTGTCAGTAACCCCGGAACTTCTATCCAACCAGGCCTGTAATGACTTTCTTTACTAAGAAAATTCAGAAAATCAGGCAGTCAGTCAGTGCTTCCATGCCAGGGACCGCACATGTGTCATCAATGTGTCCACTCAAAGATATTAACACCATGATGCACTTCTACCCAATCAGTTCAAATAACCTGGATGAGATAATTTCCCATCTTAAAACCACCACTTGCTGTCTTGATACTCTGCCAACAATGTTTTTCAAGACTGTTTCAAGACCCATAGCTATGCTGATGACACACAAATCTACATAACCATTACACCAGGGGTCTATAGTTCGATACAACAACTGATCAGATGCATTGATCAGATTAGAGACTGGATGTGTCAGAACTTTCTTCAGCTAAATGAAGACAAAACTGAAA
>JBBBVU010000013.1:18502947-18529569 GCA_037177055.1 Atherinosoma microstoma
TATTCTATTCTATTCTATTCTATTCTATTCTATTCTATTCTATTCTATTCTATTCTATTCTATTCTATTCTATTCTTAGTTTGTTGTTGTTTGTTTTTTATTTTTTTTATTTTCCCAAAGTAGGATTTTGTGTTGGGATTCAAGCTAACTGCAGTGTCTCAGTCCTCATGTAGTTATGGAGAGTGGGCATGTGACTTGGTTTAAATCTCAAACTCTGCTGTAATCCAAATAGTATCTAAAACCAGGTCTGAGTCTGTGTACTTTCCTGTTTCCCTGACCCCAGGCCGTGCTCTGACTGCGTTGATACAATCAGCTGGTTATCCATTAGCTCTTACCGACTACCCCGTCTTGCCACCTCATCTCACTGCATGTTAAAAGGCCAACTAATTCAGACAATCTCAAATGAAATCGATTGCACAGCCTATGACAACCCAGGCTATAAAAACAAAGAAGGAAGAAAAAAGAATATGCGGGCTTCTCTACTTAATTTTTGTGTAGTTATGTCATTTTAATCTTACAATGTCAAATTTTGGTTTGATAAATGTATTAGAAAGCAGAGTACTAAGCAAAACACTGAAAGTCAGATTAATGGGCTGTTAGTAATACAGAATGCATCAAGGGCTATGCTTTTAGTTACACCTTGCTACAGTCTTTGTACACTAGAAAAGCAATAGTGAAAGAAAAGTTAAAAGGAAAAATCAAATATTGAACTCTTGATGGATTTACAGCTGCCAGTGGTAACGTGTTGATAAAAGCTGTATGTTTCTCTGTATGCATGCTTGACTTCTAATAATAAGTAGAGCCAAAGACAGACAGAAAACACACAGTTTAAACCTGAGTCTTATTATATACATATGTTAACAATCCACCAGTGATCCACAGAGATAAAGTTCTTGAGGTGGTGTCAAAGTCTCACCTGCTTTATAAATCACTGAGTGACCTAGAATAACGTGCAGGTGCAGTCACTGTAGAGGGCCGAATGCTGCTGAGCTGTTGCTCAACTCCTGAATGGAATTTCATCTGCATTTTTCCTCTCCTTGTGCTTTGTCTCCTCATCTTTACCTGTAAAATAAGTTATGCAATGACATAAAAAAAGAAAAAATCCTAGAATTAAATCAAATATGTTACATTTGCATCTCTCCGTTCACTTTCAGATCACTCTGTGGCAGCCAAAACTGGTGGTTGTTTCCCTGGTGATGCTCAGGTTATCCTCGAAGGTGGTACTACCAAACAGATGCGTGACCTTCTCCCTGGCGACCGCGTCTTGGCTTCCTCAACAACAGACGACCATGCTTCGCTTCTCTACAGCCCCGTTCTGTCCTTTCTGGACCACCAGCCCAACGTCACAAAGGTCTTCTACATTATTGGCACAAATGTGGGACTTAACATTACGCTAACAGCTGCTCACCTGATCTTTACCGCGGACTGCGCTGGTGGACTCAACAAGACAGGATGGGGAGAAACATCTCAAGAGACATTATTTGGCTCTGTGTGGGAGGGTAGGCCAAGTCGTGGAGCAGGTCTGAGGACAGTTTTCGCCAGTGAGGTCCGGCCGGGACACTGCGTTTTCACATCGACGGGGGAAACAAAGTCAAACCCAAGACTTTCAGTTGTTACCTTTGTGAAGGAGCAGAGTAGCACTGGGTTATATGCCCCACTTACCCAACATGGGTCTATAGTGGTTAACAGTGTGCTGGCATCTTGCTATGCTGCTGTGGACAGTCACCAATTGTCCCACTGGGTTTTTGCCCCGGTAAGACTCTTTTACAGCATTTTGGGGCCTTTCCAAGTACAGAGTGATGGGCTTCACTGGTACCCTTGGTTTCTACAGAGGTTAGGGAAAATACTGCTGGATGCTGGACACTTCCACCCCTGGGGTATTGACCAATGACACATAGGAGCCATAGAAACATGTTTCAGACCAATAACTTTTTTCAGTTCCTTGTATTTTCAGGGGTACAGACAAACAGAGCACAACTGCCTTTCAGTTATAAAGACAGCCACTGAGGAACCACCAAATATAACTATAAACAGTGTAAATAAATTTTCTACTAACTCTACTTGCCTGTATTTGCTCTACTTCTATAAACCTCTTTCATGTACAAAAGATTGAGAGAGGACAATTTAGAAGACTAAAGAGACTTATTTTTGACATAAAATCTGGCACACTTCTGCAAAAGAATCCCAATTCTGAAATTCTGGGGGGAAAAAACACTGATGTTAACTATATTTTTTACATCTACGTTGATATGTATTGTTATCTATCATAACTAAAGGGATCAAAAACAAGAAATAGGACTCAAAACCAAAGATTTTATGGGGGAAAAAACATGTTATGAGGTGAGACAGTCAGGAAATCATTCATTATTTTTTTATTTATGCTTTAATCTGTCAACAGTTATGCTTACTGAAGAAATTTAAAGATATTTTGTGAGGCTGAAGAGACGGTTTAGGTGACCACAAGAAAGAAGTATTTGAGGAGGAGGAAGAAAGAGAAAAGTAGTGAATAAACATGGTGAGATGTGAAGCTTTTATATGTACATAGGTATTTATACACTAAAGTCATGTTAGACAGCAATGAAAGGTTTACTTTAAGAATAATTACTGCAGCAGATTCACTGTTTCTTTACTCTTCTTTTCAGAGTCTTTACTGTATTTTGATTGGACTTTTTAAGTTCATGTCTATGATGAAGTGCAGATGTACCACTGTAGCTTCACATCATGGAACTGTTGAATGGCAACAAAGGAAGATGGAGACAGTATTTGTGCTGCAGCGTGCAAACATACAGAACATTTCTCACTTACTGATGCAGGGTGGATCCTGATTGTTTAAGTCTACCATCTGGTTTTATACAACTTGATTGTCTTGATATGATTTTCTATGTTTCATTTACACATTTTTAAAAATGTTTTTATCAGGTGTTTTATTTAAAAACTTTAATTTGTTTTTATTGTTTGGGGGTGGGTGGGGTAAGTTTTCAGGTCAGTAGTAAGACTCAGGCTATATTTAACTACTGTATTAAGTATCATCTATGCATCATATTAAATTGCAGTTATTATTGTGATTCTTGAATGGTAAGAGTTTATTTCAGTTGCTCTTCCTTGCAGGGTCTTTTTCTTTTGTGTTTCATCTGCTTCCCAATGCTCAAGACCCAAAGAGGTGCAGTACATCTGACCATTAACATTGACAGTATGGGAAGCAGAATTGGTTTACTGTTATGGTAGAAGACTGAATGGAATTGGATGAATATTGAATATGTATTTCATGTTGTCCAAATTACCCCCCACCCCAGTTCACTCATTAATACAGGGATGTCAAGCCCTAGTCATCAAGGACCAGTCCTGAAAGTTTTAGATGTACCCCAGCTTCAACTCACTTGACTGTAATTAATGAGTCATTGTGCAGACCATGACAACAAACTGTTGGGCCCCTTTTATTTGAATCAGGTGTGTTGGATCAGGTACACATAAAACCTGCAGTATAGTGGCCCTTGAGGACTGCCTTTTGAGATCCCTGCTTTAGTATGATTTATAAAAACTCACTATCTCCAGTTGTCTTGAAACTCTAGGCATTCACATTTGTCTACATGACTGCTCAAAGATTTGTCAAATATGTATATTAAGCTATTGCGGGAGAGACTATTTAAAGTTCTATTTTTAGAAAATGCTGTAAATGTATTATTTTTTTGGAAATAATTTGTATTTGACACATAAAGTTTTTGTTCTTAACCAGAAATTGTTGTGCATTTGTAATAGCGACAAATCCATAAAAAATATATAATATTGATAACTAAGGAATAGTTATATAACAAAGAAATGCCTTTTTATCTTTCTGTCATGATCATGGGCTGAGTGTGGCTTTTCCCAGCTGCCTCTGAAAGCAACCTACCTCAGCTCTGATTGCTGATGTCTCCCACTAGTGCTGCTCCTTATTTAAGCAGCAGTGTCAGTATGTCTCCTTGCCAGATCGTCAGAGTTCTCTGTTCGTTTCCAGCCTTATTAACCTGTGTGCCTTCAGTGTATGACCAGTTTTTCCCTCCCAGGATTCTGTATCTGCCTGCTCCTGTCTAGTTATCCCTGTCTCCCCCTTCTCGTGGTTTTTCCTGGTGTTGGACCGTGGATTGTGACTTTGGATTGGATTTTGGATTCTGGACTTGGCCTGTTTTTCACTGGAAGGATTTAGGAACCCTGGACTTCCTGGATATCCTACCTGTTTACCTCTGTCAGCATTCCATATTCCACCAGTCATCTTCATCTTTCTACTGAGGTGTTCGGCAAGGATCTCATTATATCCTCCGGTACGTTCCATTATACTCAACCATTCCTAAAGAAGTACTACAAGAAACTCACCTCTTCTCTTGCTTCCACAGAAGAAGCCAGCAGCCTGAACCTGACATTTCCATTGAACCTGTCTAAATAAAGCTTTATCTACCTGATCCTGAGGTCTCTGAAATCTTTGTGGCTTCCATCTGCTAAACCGTTACACTTTCATCTAGTCTTACTGTGGAGCTAGCATAAGGGCATTAGACATAAACATGTGAAGTGTTTATCAAGACCAATAATCTGATGGTTACTATAAAAAGTGAGGCATCATTGTAACTGGCACAATGTTAGTACAGCATGGATAGCTGTGGTTACAGGGTGGGCTGCTGCTTGGTTTCAGTACCACGGACAGCAGCACTCGGCAACGTTCCTGTTTTCTATTCTTGATGGCTGTGAGGTTTTTACTTTTTGCAGGGTACAGAGTTCGCCCTGTGGTGCAGCACACCCTGCTGGTTATGTCTGCTTTTGCAAAGAATACAATCTTAAAGTAAACTTGGTGTTTTTATCTTGATCTCAACAACTGTATAATCTGTTCATAAGTGAAAATTGGGGCATTCTTTCAAGTGTATGTTGACACAAATGATCAAGAATAATTATCAGATCTTTATTTATCTGGTTTTTTTTGCCTTCTAGAAGTTCATGCTAAAATCAAAGACTGAAAACGGAAAAGTAGATTTTAAGTAATCTTTATTATTGGTCAATTTGGGTACAGGAAAAACCTTGTCATATCCCGTACATCACCGCAGGAGACTGATCCATAAAGACGGATATAGAACCAGACCCAGGTAAAACACTCCGATTTATACACAAATCTTTGCAACATGTGTGACTAATTGATTTACCGAAATGTATTGGTGTTCTCACATGATGTGAGGCTTTTTAAATACACATGGAAAAAAAATGCATATCCAAAGTGGCTAAAATACTGAAAACCATTAGGAAAATCTGTGCACCTGAGTCTGGTGACTTTAAATTGATCTCTATGAGTCCCGCCTCCTTGTAATTAACTGTTTGGACCACGATACCTAGCAACATTTTGAGGCACAGCAGACGGAAAACCAGCAATTATAATCAAAACTAATTTGAAAAAGACTGGTGGAAAAACAAACAATGTAACTCCCAGCACCAAAAGAAAAAATTAAAAGAAACAAAAAAGTTATTAAAAACAATCTTGTTGCAGCTGCCTCAAAAGTGATCCAAGTATCATTGTCTTAAAATAAGGGTGTTCACACAACAACACATGGAAAGTCAGCATGCACACAGTAACTCACATACAGATATGAATGTCTTCATAGAATATGTATCTGTCATCACAGCTTGGCAAAATTACACTTATACACAACAAATGCACAATAACATCTGGAACCATAATACCAGCCAGTGGAAAAAAGACCCTATATGTTTGAGCTGCGCCTGACCCATCAGAAAAATGTCCAGTGAAGCGGACAACCACATCCCTTGGAAGGTGGTGGCGGTGTCATTCAATAACAATAGCCTTTAGATAAAGATTTCTCCAACAACTCATGAACACCCATACTCACACATACACACATTGTCTTCCACGCTTATTACACATTAATAACGCAATGAGAATAGTGAATCTCTTTTAAGTCAGTGACTGAATGAATGACTGTTTTTTTTTCTAACTATGCAGCTACGTTGAGAGCAGTAAACCTTACAGAAGTACAAAATACTCCATAGCAACCCCAGTTGGCAATTATGTCCACATAGTTATATTAGGCTATATGTAATCATTGCTTGGCAGCATACAAAAATAAAAGAAGTTGCTCTTGTGCATATTCTGAATCATCTGCATTGAAGTTTAGTAGTCTCTATGCAAAGGTAGGGGATTTTTCTCGGCACATTTTCTTTCTTTTTTTTAAATTTCTAAATGAATGAGGCTGGCTCAGTTATATATTGGACTAGTGTTAGGGTGATAACTACTATATTACCAGTAGCAGCTTCTCAGTAATGCTGGCTAGCTTTATAGCAAGCCTGGCTTATGCATATCTTTAATCCTTTGTTAATAAAAAATAATAACATGATTTCACACAATTTCAAACAATTTCAGTCATTAAAAAATTAGGATAATGGCAACCCTTTTTTTTTAACTCTCGCATTTTATGACCACAAATTTCTATGCTTGATTCCTGCTGTCACTTTGATTTAGCTGATGTCTGATAACCAGTTAACTGCATATGCCCTTTATCTGGATTTGTAACAACAGGATTTTACTATTTATGCCACCACAGACTCTAAACTAATACAACAACCAAGGGCCCATTTTTTTAACAAGTCAACAATAAAAGTAGGGTTAAAGGATGGGCTGGATGCATCCTGAAGGCAATGTGTCAGGACTAAAAATACCAATCTAAGAACCTCAGTGCTGAGATATGAACTAGTTGGCTGATCAGCCAATCGGCTCATCACTTTTTTTTAAAATTTCTTTTAAAATATTTACTTCTTTTTTCACTGAGGAGTAAACTGAGGTGAAGTTGGAGGTGAGAGCAAGGACTCTAATCAGTGAGTATTTGTTGTCTTTTGGTCAGCTTAGTATTAGCACTTCTGCCCTCCTCTCTCTTATAAAGCAGATTTTAGGACTTATATGTGTATAAGGTTACTCTGCTACACTTGGCATCATCTTAAGTATTTTACACCATTTTCATTCTCTCAATACCTGGATAACAGATCTCATCTCTTTTAAGAGGAATCATGACAAAGAATAAGCCATTAAATTAACATTTCAGTTGTAGTCATTGCACAGGTGATTATCCATGCATATAATCCTGCTTGACCAGGACTGTCTAATTAATTCCTCAAGTATGGAGAGACCGGGAAAAAATGAGATCTGTAAAATGGCTACATCTGCCATTTATAAATGTTTGCAGAAATCTGTAGAAATGCAAAGATCCACAATGGTAGCAGATCTTTAAAAAATGCATGATTTAATCCAGGGCTGTCACAGCTCTGCTTCTATGGCCAAAGTCCTTGAAAATGTACAGTATTGGGGCAAGAGAGTGAAGGGGGGGTATATAAGCAAGAGGAATACAGAAATAACAAAGGAAGGTGTTCCTCTATTTCACAGCCTCTGGGTGAAATTTTCAGGAAATACTCCTTTAGTGGCATTTTCTTTGTTTTGCTGCCAGTCGACTTCCTTCATTCCCATCAGCCATCCATCGTCCTATAAACACAAACATACAAACAATGACAATTATCGCAGTGTCTTTATGATACCACTGTACATATTTGCTTTTTTGTATGTGTGCTTTTATGTGTTCGCACCTGCTCATCAGGGTTGTCAAAGGTGATCACTAGCACCACATCACTGGCCTTCATCTCGAGCTCATCTGTGTCGTTGGCAGCATAATCGTGCATCACCTGGACCTTTTTTATATTAAAGTTTTCATTAATCATTTCTGCTTACAAGGGATGTATTGCAGTACATGTTTACCACTATTAAGATTTTTTAAAATCTTTTCCTGTTTTACCTTGAACAAGAAGCCAGGGGGCATTTCTGCAGGTTCTGATGATGCTTCTGTTGATTCTTCTACTGATGCTGCTGCTGCTGTTGTGGGTGTCTGCTGGAGTGACAGAACAAATTTTCTTAAAGGATGGAGTCACATCTGATAACAAAATCTCACATGAATAAGTGACTTTATCTTGCACAGAACCAATCTTATTCTAGATAACATTTCATTTGTGAAATATGCTTTACTGTCAATTAGGACTTAACTGTAGAAATAAAATAACATGAGAACATGGGTGGATGATGCAGGTGAGTAAATCTCCTTAAAAAAACACATTGGCTGATGCTCTACAACCCCATCTAGTTACCTAAAGGAATTATTCCATTTCATTTCACATATCAAATATATATTCTTCAAAAGTTAAGCTCTTCATATCTTAGATTTTTCTTCATGTAGCACTTTATGGGTTGCTGCATGTTCATCTTTCACTCACCTCCTCCGTCACTGCTTCTTCTGCTGCGGGTGCAGCATCTGCTGCAGATTCACCCTGAAAACAGCAATGCAGAGGAATAAGGAAGAGAAATTACAGAGCAAGGTATGTTAAAGACTGAAGCATGAAGAGAAGAAAAGCATGAAAGACAGATGATACAGACAGACAACAGACAAAAATGACAAGCTCGAAAGCCTAAACAGTAAAGTTCTGAATAAGACAGGCATGTTGATTTGACAGCAAGATTAAATACTAATGTGCACAGTGATTTCGATAAAGCTTTGCAGGGCATTATACATGGACTTGTGATTAGCTGAAACAGTGATTAACTATGCACATTGAGAAGCAGATGCACTATTCTTTTCTTTCCCTCTTCAGTTTCTTTTCAGCTTGCCCTCTTCACCACAGTTGATGCATCCTTCTGGTCCAGATGCATCCTAAATCTTTCCATGACAAGATTTTCTCATGTTTCCACTTTATACAAACAATCAATTTTTTTTGTTTTTGTGCAGTAACCCATTCTCAATTCTCCTCAAGAGTCGATGCATCCGCTATTTTCGTCCAGATGCATCTCCATTTATTTTGTCCTTGGTTACCTGACCCTCTTCATTATCCAACACAGCAGAAGCTTGGGTGGTGTCCTCCTCAGCCACATCAGCAACATCAGCCACATCAGCCGGAGCCTCATCAGCAGGCCTTTCATCTGTGACAGGCTCCTCTGAAACTGCTTGGTCTCTGTCATCGGCCCAGTCCTCCTGGGCTTCAGGTACGGGGTCGTAATGAGCCGGCTGGTTCTCATCATCTCCCCACTCCTCCTGAGCTGCAGCCACAGGGTCATATTGGATTGGTCGGGTTCCATCATCCCCCCAGCCCTCTGTGGCAGCTGCTATGGGGTCATAGTGGATGGGCTGTGTACCATCATCACCCCAGGCCTCTGAAGCAGCAGCAACAGGATCATAGTGCTGCTTGGTTTCTTCTTCTTCTTCCTGGGCACCACTGTTCTCAGGCTGAAGGGCAAGCGTCAGGTTTGAAGCAGTCAGAAGTAAAAAGAAATATTTAACCCTATGGGTACTGTAAGGGCTTCACATATCATGGATGACTAAATAAGGGCAAAGGGCAAGAAGGCAGGGTATAGGCAGTATAGGGGATAATTAATGGCAGATTGAAAAGTTATCCATTTCAATGGTCAGTAATATCTTGGTATTACCAGGAGAATGAAAAACTTTTGAAGGCCAAAAGGGGGTTGTATGGCTAATGTATGGACACAACAGCAAGCTAAGGGTCATTTGAAATATTTAAAACACTTCCAAAAAAGTTGGCATGCAGTGGAAAATGTGAATAAAAACTCTTTAAAACCACACTGAATAGAATATAGTGCAGAGGATATATACTAAATAAGGAAAGTAGTGCTTTTTTTTAATGCCAATTTTCTACTTGATGTCAGGAAACCATTTTTTCTCATATATAATCAGTTCAATAGACAACAAATCCAAAAGATGATTGAGTAAAAAGGTATCCCAGTCTCTAAGAGATAAGGATGACAACTGTTCACCAGTCTGTGCATGGCCAAGCACTTTGACAATTTAGAAATAATGCTTCAAGAATTTTAAAATTTCATCTTCTATCACTCATAACAATGAATTAAAACATTAGCATAATTCAGGTCCTGTCATGGACTAGTGACCTACCCAGGGTGTACCCTGCTTCTCTCTTAGTAGCTGCTGGTAGCTTTCTGAAAACATAAATGCAGTAAATGTGGATAAAATTAAAATGTAAATACAATTAGAATTAAATCATTTGCAAATTTCATAAAACCATATGGTATTCCTAATGGAAAAACAAAACAACAACAAAAATCAGACCATATTTTGAAAGTAAAATATCTGTCCATATTGTGGAAAATATTAACTCATTTAGAATTTAATGGTGGCAACACATCTAAAGACAGTTGGAACAGGGCCAAGAAAAGGCTGGAAAAGTTTTTTTTTTTTAAAAAGACAACTGGAGGAGCATTTAACAACTGATTGGGTTAATTAATAACATGTCAGTAACACGACTGAGCATGAAAAGAGCCTTTCAGAAAGACAGAGCCTCTCAGATGCAAATATGGGCATAGGTTCATCAATTTAAGACAAACTGCATTTAAAAAAATTGTGGAACAAAAAAAAAAAACATTCCTCAATGTAAAATGGCAAAGCCTTTGAAGATCCCACCATCTACAGTGTATAATATCATCATAAGATTCAGAGAATCAGGAGGAATCTTTGTGCCCACAGGACAAGGCTGAAGGTCAAAACTGTATGCTTGTGATCTTCGGGCCCTCATGAGGCACTACAGTAAAAACATGGATAATGCTCTACTGGAAATCCCTGCATGGTGCTCAGATACACTTCCAGAAATCACTGTTAGTAAAGAGTTCCCAATGCAATCCATAAATGCAGAAGCTCTATCAACTATAAAGAAGCCATATGTGAACATGACCAAGAAATGCTGCAGTCTTCTCTGGGACAAAGCAAATCTAAAATATTCTGAGGCAAAAGTGGAAAAATGTTCCGTGGTCAGAAGGATCAAAATTTTAAATTGTTTTTGGAATCCATGGACGCCATGTCCTGTGGAGTAAAGAAAAAAGGGACCATATCCAGCTTGTTATCACTGGATAGTTCAAAAGCCTTCATCTCTGATGGTGAGGGGTTACATTAGTGACTATGATGTGGGCAGCACACACATCTATGAAGGCACCCTCAGTGCTAAAAAGTACATAAAGGTTTAGAACAACATCTGCTCCCATTTGTATTTGTATTTACTTTGATCTCCATCAGCTGTAACAAGACCAGCTATTCTTCCTGGAGTCAAGTCAACAAGGCAACATCCAGACAACTCTTTCAAGAGTCCAGGTGCTGAACTGGCCTGCCTACAGTCCAGACCTTTCACCATTAGAAAACATTTGGAGCATTATAATATGAAAAATCTGGCAACAAAGGCCCAGGACTGTTGAGCAGCTACAATCCTGAATAGAACATTCTTCTTCTAAAACTACAGCAACTGGTCTCCTCACTTTCCAAATGTTAACAAGAAGTTGTTAAAAGAAGATGGGATGCTACATAATGGTAAATATCACCCTGTTCTACCTTTTTGAGATATGTTGCTGCCACCAAATTTAAATAAGGTAATATTTTCTACAAAATGGTAAAATTTCTCAGTTTTCAACATCTGATGTGTTGTCTGTTTTATTGAGAATAAAATATGGATTATGAGATTTGCTGATTGTTTCATTCTGTTTGTATTTACATTTTACATAGCATCTAAACTTTTGGGGAATTAAGGTTGTATGTGTTGATGGAACCAAATTCAAATTGAGCATCTATTATAATTTGAAATGCTCCCTC
Source organism: Atherinosoma microstoma (assembly GCA_037177055.1). Lineage (NCBI taxonomy): Eukaryota > Metazoa > Chordata > Actinopteri > Atheriniformes > Atherinidae > Atherinosoma > Atherinosoma microstoma. Next base: position 18,514,614 of record JBBBVU010000013.1, read on the forward strand.
TGTACTATTTTCAGCCGTATAAAAGATTTGATTCATTTTCAAATTCTACACAGCTCTCCAACTTTCTTGGAAATGTGGTTGTTTGTCAAAATAGCAAGCAAAGGGTTCAAAATTAGATGTTGAAAAAAAAATCATTAATTGTCAATAGCTGATAAGTAAAGAGGTTAATACCTGACATATTTTATCTGAACATGGATGATTTACTGGGGAGAAGACATCAACTACTCCGGCTAAAATTATCTGCAATATTTAAGGCTGAATTCCAACAGCTCTGCAGTGATGAGTAGGAATGAAGGCATAACAGGATGCCATGGGGGAGCAGCAGATGCCAGCATCATCATAACCATCAGACCCATGAAAATTGATGTGCGGGTATTAACCTTTACAGAGGAGGTTTAGATTAAACCAAAAGACAGATGAAGATAAAAAAGGGTGGCAGTAGAAGGCAGAAACACAAATCTTTCCCATCAGAAGACAGGTGTTGAATCTTCTGAATGTGGGTTAGCAAGCATGGTTTACAATCCCACAGCCATGTTCAGATGAAGAAAGAAGCCTTTGTAAGAGCAGAGGTGTCATTCCTTTCTGAGCCAACACTGCTAGACCTTAGGGTCTGACATACCAGAGCTCCAAGGCTGTTGAGACACATCTGTCTTACAGTGGTAGGGATGAACAAACGGATTAGTTAATGGTCTAAGATACTGGCACAGCTTTGTGAAGTTGCACATAAGCTCTTGTTAGCTTATAACTTATATTTCTTTATAACACTCCACAGTGAACGTGAGCAGTTTTGCTCAACTTTTGTAACAAGAGTTGCCCATGTATGTCACATATGACTATGAAGATCACATGTAAGGGCTACACGTTCTGTCAGTGTAACATGTGAACATGTGTGGATAACAAGGGATACATAAAATGAGAAAGTGAATTCAGTTACAAATGATGTGTCCCATTTCATGGAGATCGATGGTACTTTTCAATCAACATTATGCTGTATATTATTATTGCTACTGTAGAGCACCTTACAGTGAGACAATAGTTATATTACTTCAATAAGTGTAAAATGTCAATTTGGAACTGAATTGACTTGAGCTCATTCCCAAGTTCTATTTGCGTTGTACAACAATATCTTCAGTGTTATGTTATCACATCAAGCACTGCAGACAAAGACAACACACAAACAGATTTGGGACAGACAAGTGAAAGAGATTTATACATGGAAAAGATTGTTTATTAAAAAATAATAATAAATAAAAAAAAAAAAGAAAAGAAAAAGCTATCACAGAAGAAACATAATGAGTGCAGGGTTTGCGTGTGAATGGATCATGTAAATGAAACAATGATGACTTTTAACTATAAATCACAAAATGCTTATACAGATGATAGGAATGATAAAAATGTTTTAATTTTAGAATTATTTTATGATGATTTTAGCGGGATAACGACTTGCTTACCCACGAGTCCCAATTTGCAGGCTGTGGAAAATAAAAGAAGCAATAAAATAAGACAAGCAGAATTCTCTACAAAGTTTTTATTTGATTTAATTATCAATCAGACAATTCCACCGCAGGTCCCATGCTCTAAACCTACAAGCCCATGGCACTGAACCTCCAGCAGAACAAGAGTAGAAGCTGTATATTTGGTCAAATCTGAAACACTGGGAGATGTATGTTGAATGACGTGGAATCTGTTAAATGAGTATTGCATGTGAGTAGCTTGAACAGGCTGAATGCGTGAAAGAAGCAAAAATGTAAATGTCTACAGTACATTTTGCAAACCACCTATGGTCTCAGTATTTGGGAACCAAATGCACCTGATGTTACTTCAAACTTTGTCAAGACCCCTTTGCTTCACATTATAATTATACATAACATCCATAATGCATACTGTCTATGCTTTACATAGGGCCCCCACTATCATGGTACTGTATATGGTGTTTTTTCTTTATCTTATTCTATTTTGTATTTAATATTGTATTTTCCTTTTTTTTCTTATACTTCTGTCATTCTTGTATTTGAGCTGCAGTAACACATACATTTCCCTATTGTGGGATCAATAAAGTCCTGTCTTATCTTATCTTAATTGATTCTGCCTAATGACTTTAACCATTAACCCTAACCCCCTAAAACTATCCAACCAAAACAAAACAGCAATGGTGTTTCATAGAACAAAAAAACTCAAGAGTAGTAGTGGTCTAGTAGTTGATTTCAAACCAGTCCTCCAGGACATAGTCATCTACCCCCCCTCCACCCTCCTTCTGCAGATTTTGTCACATGTTCATCAAGAAAACTCTTTTTCGTGTTGGTGGGGTATTTGATCTTTGCAACAGTGAAAGGATGTGTTAATGTGTCACAGCACCAAAGCTAAATGTCTCCATGTGTCCTCGGGAGACATTCAGAAACCTAAACCTCCTGAGACCCAAGCTTTATTTTTTGGTGCATTTTTATTTTTTTCATTATATTTGAAAAGAGTATGGGCATAATAGCAAATAAAATTAGTCTTGGTACAAGAAGTAGTTTCTGAAAAACAATATGCCTTCATATGTGGACAATGGGTCAATGTTAAAGAATAAGAGTAGAGTCACCATTGTGCAACAAAGTATGAAGCTCCTGTTTATTTCCACAAAAAGACTGTGTAAAATGCAAAAGAACAGCTAAGTTTGTTTTCAGGTTTAGAAAAACCTCACACTGAACACGAGACTTTCATGCACAGCCCTTTACATTACACTGCATTAGAAAAAACCTTCTTCAGACGCTCTGATGTATGTGAGTGTATTTTTACGTTACAAAAGTAAGTACTTTTGTTCTCCTTTATTTGAATATTTAGATGTATCACCCTTTTCTTTTCATTTTTTGCAATTATTGTTGAATCTCTGGTTTGGCACTCTACTAAGGATTTTACAGTTAAAGCACAGCTTCTTCCTTTTTTTTTGTTTGTACAACCTCAGGAAGGTGTTTTGCAAATATTCTTCACACAGTGACATGAGGAATTTTTTTTTTGTTTGTTTGTTTATGGTCCATTTCTTTTTCTTGAGCAACATCGTCACAACATCATCACTGTTACACGAAAATTACCTGAGACGCCATCATGCAGACTTCAAAGAAATACATGACAGTCCTGCTTGGTGTACAACATTAAATGTTGTTTTGATGTTACAATAACCAGTTATTGGGTAAGAATGATCCAACAAAAAACATGATAATTTGAATTGTCCACTTCTTAGTTTGGACATTCATTCAGTAGGAGCTCATCATTCTATCTACCAAGCTAATGCCGCCCATTTTTGAGTTGTACTGGCACACGACATTCGGCCGTGTGATACTCTCATATTATTTGTTTCTCTTGGACCACTGCTGGCGGATGTCTTTAGATTGTTCAGTATGAATAGTTAAAAACATCAAAATTGTTGTCAAACCACTTGTCTATGCCCACCATTACATTGCCTCTTACGAATAATGGTGATGTAACTCTTCCTTGTGGTTTCATGATTTTGCCACTTGGACACTTTTGCAGGGCTTTGGTGATCCAATATAGCCTTATTGAATATAACTAACACCCAATGTTATGTAGAAACTTAGAATTGATACTCATAACTACAAATGTCTGTCCTAAATATTCCACAAAGTTTACTTACTTTCACTCTGCATGTGTGGTAATATACCATAAAGTATGTCCCAGTGTCCTCGTTCACGTACATTACATTTAACTTAGTAAGTTATTACTGTACAGATTTTTTTAAATATGCATACCACGTGGATTTATAGAAATTACCTTCTATGAATAAACACATATTAGTACAGTCATTACTGTTATTTATTCCATTTCTTATTCATTTTCTGAAAAGCGCTATTGAAGCCCTTCAATGATGTGAACGCCCCCTTGACGCTTGACCGATTGGTACATTGTGATAAATGCAACCACTAGGATGAAGCAAAAAGGGTCCACTAAGAACCACAAGTCTAAGTTATGCAGAATGAACCATATGGCGAAGTAAGGTAAAAATGCAATGTCCTCGTATGTGCACACAGGGTCTCAGGTAGGTGTCTGTATTTCATAGATATGAAATTAAATGACTTCCTATTCTTAGTTGTCCAAGCTGTTTTAAAAGTTAGCAGTTCTAAAAATCAATATCTCTCTCAGGAGCCATGCAAGGACTGTCACTATTCACTTTCATTTTCTAAGATGTAAAAATGGAAACTTGCTTTCCGATTGTCTACATTAATGTTAATGTTAAGATTAAAAGGAAGGATTTCAGATGGGGTTTTTTTTTAAAATAATTCTAAAAAGAGACTTAACAACTGGATATGACTTTGATCAACAACAACAATCAAAATAAATAACAATTACACTTAGAGTATTCTGTTGTTCTCTATTGCTCTTCTAAAGCTTTTAAATGTTTAATTTTGATGGAGAATTTTCAAAGTTGTAATTTTATTCTATATAGTTAATTGTATTATGTATATACTGAAAATCTAAAAGTATGCAAAAATGGGAAAAATAAATGTTTGAACAGTTTCTTGGGAAAAGTGAGCAACAATTAGGTTACTCAAGTGTACGCCAAGGTTTGTCCAGACCTGAAGAGAAAAAAATAAGAGCCGAGCGTTGCTATAGTCTACAGTTCATGCCATGAGTGATCTTTGACTATAGTGCTAAAGCAGGAAGAAGTGATCACTAGAAGCAGGTTTCTACAGATCATCATGCCATCATCCACTTCGGATTTGGTAGTAGAAAGAAGCAGTGCAGGCAACACCTCAAACTATGCCAAGCTTACCAAGTGATTTCATGTTTTATTCAGACTTATCAAGTTTATTTCAGCATATTTAATCAAACAACCACACAAGCATATATGTTATATGTCATTGGTGGTAAAAAACTGATTTGACATTTGATCATTTCTTGATATCTTTGAGTGGAGCAACATCAAAGGTTCTTTTGGACTTAAATATAATGAAATTAACTTTGTGCCTGTCTGAATAGGACTTGGATTCTCTTGTGAAGACTGACACATCTTACAGTAAAGGGTCTCTAGGATCTCTGTGTTCATGCTGTGAATCATCCACCTGAGTGACCGTGGAGGCTTTGGTTGCTGCACTGAAAGAGTCCAGGTCCATGTCCAAAAGGCTGCTGACTGCAGGACTGTCAAACTGATAACAACAGGAACAGGAACGTTCATTGGCTAATTGGGTTCAACAGTGGGAGCAGGAATAGAATAGAATAGAAAAGAAAAGAAAAGAAAAGAAAAGAAAAAAAGAAAAGAAAAGAAAAGAAAAGAAAAGAAAAGAAAAGAAAAGAAAAGAATAGAATAGAATAGAATAGAATAGAAAAGAAAAGAAAAGAAAAGAAAAGTAAAGAATAGAATAGAATAGAATAGAATAGAATAGAATAGAATAGAATAGAATAGAATAGAATAGAATAGAATAGAATAGAATACTAAGAACTGGGACAGGCCAGGAGGATTAAAGGTTTGGATCTGAAAAAGAGAAACTTAAAGGGCTGTTCAACATTTCAACAGCAGATGCTCACTAACCTCTGTAGGGGAGGTGACGCTGATATCAGGAGCCGCTGCAGCATCAAACAAGTTGATGATGTTCTCTGTTTTTAACTCCTTAGATGGGGTCACCTTTGGTGGAGGAGGCATGGCTGGTTTTAACTAGGATTCAGAGAAAACATTGTCATGATGTTGTGCTGCAAGCCAGATTAATTCCAATTTCCTGAATTCTACTTGAATGTTTTTAGGTTCAGTTTTGTCTGAAGTTAAAAATGTTATGCATGCGCTTTATGTATCTGTATGAATGTATCTTTTATTGTAGAAGACAAGTATTATAGAGCTCTGTTTAGTTGTAGAAAGTGTTCCCTTTTTGAAAAGCTAAAAAGGATAAAGCTTTCTAAAAAGTAATCAAAAAACTTTTTTTAACAGCAGCATTTTGGGAAAAAAAATAACAAGTAAAAGCAAGAAGAAAAAATATGTAGCACAAGTCTTCGTATTCAAAGCGATAGCTTTAACATGAGACACTGCATCTACCTTGGATGGAGATTTAGGGATTGGTGGTGGTCCTCCTGGTCTGAGAGTGTGGTTAGTTGCCTCTTTTTCACTAAGTGAATGACAGAAAGAAATGGAGGAAAAAGAGCGAAAATAATACAAATTACAGAGAATGTGACAACAAATGTGAGAGCAAAGAACAGAAAAATATTAATGACAGTGTATGAAAGCTAAAACACAATTAGAGAAAAGTTATAGGGCATGCGCAACAAGACTCCAAGCAGAAGTTACTGTAAGAGCTGTCATGCAAGTGAAGTGACTCTTCCTTCCCTCTGTCCATCTCCTCCCATGCAAGCAGGCTTTGTCTATGCCCCCACTAATAACTCATTAGCGAGCAGTGTGAGAGGCATTCACTGTCATTGAGCTGTTTTATGGCTGGCAAAAACACACCCGGAACTGCAGATATGTAAAGAGCTGAGCATACAGCTGCACATCACTGCTGGAACAGGCAATTTCGATGCCTTCAATTGACAATAGGCACTTTTTTTTCTCAAAATCAAGAACTTTACGCTGGATTACAAGGCAGACAAACTAGGAAAACTGTTCTGGGGCTCCACAAACAAGATACAGCAGTGTATGTCTCAGTGGCGGGTTGACACAACCATGAAAATTTGCCATCACAAACAAAGCTTTTCTGTAACCCCACAATGAGTGAGAATAAATAGAAAATTCCAATAGAATCAGAAAAGATATAAAGAGGAAAAACAAACAAACATTGGTTCCTGCAGAGAGTCAGATCCCTCTTACATACTAATGGAGTTGATCCATCTTTTGTACCTGCAGATTACTTAATTTGTTTCATGCATGAAAGCAGAAACCAGTATACTGGAATGCTGTCCTCTTACAGGACACTGCAAGTGTTTACTGCAGTCAGCTGTCCACAACTTGATATAAAGGAGCCCTTAGGCCAGGCAAAAACTTTTTATCCATTCATCATTTAGGCAATAAGCTCTACCATATTTTAGGCTTACATACTGTACTTAAACAGGCACTACGCCGGTTACCACAAGGTTCCCCCAGGGGTCACATCGGAGAACTCAAAGAACATCTGGATTTGATTTAAACAATGAGCTACAAGAGTAGAGCTTATAGGAGGTCATAAAGATACAGGTAATTATGAAATGAATCCAAAATTTTGTCTTCAAACCATTTTCATAATTTTCCCTACTGCTGACCCTCTGACCCTTTACATCTGGTCACATTTCTCTCCGCTGCCCCTTAACCTGAGAGCATGTCACACTAATTTCTCAAGATGTGCAAAGCCAAGGTTTCAGACAGACATTAACACACAAGAGAGGCAGACAGAATGGCTTAAGTTGTGACTGCTGCCAGCTGTGTAGGGTTGATTATTATAGTACATGTGAAGATTATCTCTCTATTGATATGTATAGACTGTGTATGTACAGAACATGGTCCTTCCTGCGGACACAAAAATATGTACAGCTTCTTGTTCCATGGCAGATGTATCTGTTCATGTGCACATCTGCAGCATAGCTTGGACAGGACCTTGAGGACTTTGTCAGACATTTAGGCTACAAGGTAGAATCTCTGGCCATCGTCCAAAATTGTAGCTGCCAGTGCTTCATAGCAACAACTCTGAATGAAAGTTAGAAAGATTCCTCTTTAGTTGCTCCTTCTTGAGTTTATTCTTAGGAAAGGAATATTATACTCAACAGTTTGTAAACCCAAATTTAGATTTTATCATACAGCTTTTTTTTTTGTTTTAAATAAAATTCACTCAAGATATAACATACATGACCGAAGGATGACTGATGCTTAAAAATATTTCAAGGCAAAAAGCAGCCTAATGTGGGATAACACGGTGATCAATTTGACATCTTGTTGCTGTATTATTTTATGAACGTCTTGCCTGGTGCAACATGAAAGACACGCGTTTGCTCAACTCTCTCATAGCTGCAGCTCTGAGCACACAACTCTGATGTGTCTGTGAATTCACTTGCACGACCAATCCTTTGGCTCTCCTGACATCTCTCACGTCTGCATTTTGACTAACATATGACAGCTGGACAGACAAGTCCATTTGGACAGACAGACAAGAGTTGTGTCGCCATGGTTACCACAGTGTCCACCAGTTACCTCCTGTTTGCTCCTGACGATGAGGCGCCGCGATTACCTGCCTTTCTGAAAGGGGAGGTTCAGGAGTAATTCCAAGTTAATGCTTGCTATTGCTGTTGCTTATAACACTTGATATATGAAGTACAATCATCTTTGAGTAGTTTTTCCACATTGAATCAGGAACAGTAAATCATATTTTTGAAAATTGCAAAATTGCGGAACAGAAATGAACAGAAATTATATGCATTGTACCAAACAAAAAACAAAAAAGCATTTGTAGAGCTTTCTACGTGCCTTAGACAATGAAAACAAAAGTATATCACCTTTCTGTAGCTTTTGTTAATTCCCCTTGTGGGCTTTACAGGATTAAACAAAAAAAAATGAATATTTGAAATTAAACAAACCAACAGGGAAATAAATTACTCCATGGAAAATAACATTAGCATATAATTTACTGCTATTTTTCCACTTCTTTGACTGCCCACTGCTTTCATGAAGCATGGTTAAATATGTGTTCTCAAGAGGTTTGAATATTTGCAAACATTTCTGGAAAAATTCATTGTTGCACAACTCTACAAGGAGCGTCAGACATAAAACATGGCAAACATTCATTCTGCATGGTAAGGCAACTAGTAAGCAATTAATGAGGGTTAAATGTTGAAAAGGATTTCCAGGATTTCACAAAAATAGCTTTTCAGGCAGACAGCTGGATTTTTTTTTTTACTATGTTTTCATTTCAGGTGTATATTATTATCAAATGATGATACTGTATCCTCACTTTCAATATGAATTTTTAAAGCAAAAACCTCTGAAATAAATGACTTCTTAATGCATGTGCTCTAGGCTACCCCACAGTTTTGACTACAGAATGAGCGGCTTCAAATGATGCCTTATTGCTCACTAACCTGCTTGTGTCTGTTCCCTCCAGTTTCTCCAAGACGTCATACAAATCCTGATCCAGCTGCAAAGGCAGAGTGTGAGATGTTACATTAACTACAAAAAGCATTTAGCTCTCCTAACACTTTGTGATGTACTTCCACCCATTAAATCAATTCAGTTATACTGTTCTGCCACTTTCAACCCCACAGTCATTACACATAAGTGTTCCTATTCATTTGCATTACCACATCTATATAAAGTCAGACAGCATCTCTAACTCTAAAGCCAAGAAAACTAAGTAGACAATCTGCCTGCAGTCAGTCAAAATATCCCCGCTGGTCTAGTCATTGCCACAGTCTGGCATGACCTGTCATCTGATATACTCTGTAACTAAATCTAGTGCTGTATCTAAATCCAACACTATTGGAGGTCCACAGGAGGTTCTTACCCGGCTCATTTCCTTGTGAAACTTCTCCTCAAAACCAGCCAAACTCTGAAAGGTGCTGACATAAAACCCAACACGACTAGAAAGGGAATAGAGTGCAGAGACAGAGTTCTGAGTATGTAACAGACTCTAATTAATTTTACATTCTCTGAGGGTAAATGTAGCACAGATGTAATGTAATTAAAATGTATTCATCCATGAACAGGAAAATCAGTTCCCACAGACATTCATTCACACATCAAATACACACCTGTTCCAGAGTGAAGGTAACTCCTCCTGCAAGTCAATATTAATCTCCTCAAATACCTTCTGGGCTTTTTCCAATTCTTCTTCAGCCTGAAATAGACACACAGACATGCACACAATGTGTTATTATACTGCATGCCCCTGAGAGTTTTCTTTGTTAATGAACTGAATGCTGGCTGTGTAAAACCTCTGCCATTTCTGATTAGGGCTCATCATAATTTGGCTACAGTTTCTTTTTTGTTCCCATTGTCACTTTGGGTTCAGGAGAAAATCAACAATACTTCAACAGATAATCAACAATGTTGTGACAGAAAGCCTGGAGAGAAGAGGACAAGAGTGATGACATAAATGAAATACTTTCCCAAAAGGTTCAACTTTAATATGTCAGTGACTACCAGAAAGAACATTGCTCATTATTGCATCCTTGTAAGAGGTACCTGGCTCCTAGAAAGGCTGCTCTGGGCAACATTGTGTGCAGACAAGATACCCTGAGCCCAACCTGGAGTGGCTCTCTCTAACAAGGAGGAAGGCTGTAAAAGAGAGAATAAATCTACATGTGAACTGTTGTTAAATTTGCCTCTTTGAATGGCGATTGACATTAATTATTTGATTTGTTTTACCTTGGTAATCTTAATGCCCCCATCCTTTTTCTTGTTCTTGTGTGTTGCAGCATAGTTATGTCTGGCACTGTCAAAGTCGACCAGCTTCCTGTCCCTCTTAGCTATACGAGCCTGAAGAAAAGAGAACATGAGAACATATGCTGTGTTTTACACTGATATGCTCAGCTTTCAAAAACAAGCTCGTCTTTGCTGTCAGCTATCATTCTTTTGTTTATATTCATATTCCATTGAAATGGAAATATAGATGCTGCATTATTATCAAAACTATCAGGATATGCAGTATTATGATAAAAGCCTTGGAGCTAGTGCATTAGCATTTCATGCTACTAATCCTTGGCTGAGGTCATGACCATGCAGCTTACCTTGATATCAGGGAACTGGCCCAGGTAAGTATCCATGGAGATTAGAGCATGATCAACCAACTTCTGGTGGTAATCAGTCCAAAGTACATCACAGTCCTGCAGCATGGATAAACATACACATCTATGCACAATCACATACAATTAGAGAGTACATTACTTTTGAGGGATAAAAGGTTAATTCCACTTCCTCATTTTCTCTCTTTGCTTGCAATAATGTGTCTAGACTAAGATTAATCTGAAACTGTTTTTAACTAAAATAATAGTTACTATTTGTTCTTTTTCATTTGTTTCCAGGTTAATTCATTTATTTTTTCACCCAATTGTCTTCTGCAGAACAAAAACATTTAAATCAAAATATATTTTAATATTAAACTCAAAGTTAACGGAAGTCGTCATGAGCAGATTTGGCCATAAAAACCTTTGTTGACTTCCTAATAATATCTTTTAAAATCCTGTCTCAAAGTGGTGCAGAAAAATTAATCACATCATTCTTTTATTTCTGGGCTGGAATTTTGTCATTTTATTACCAGGATGTATGAACACCTTTGAAAATAATTCCACAGATGGTTTAAAATGTGGCGAGAGTACAAACAAGACCTTTCCCTTGCATGAATTTCCTGTACTACCTTTTCTCCATTGGTTTTATGATAAAATCAAGAATAGAATTTTAAGTCTTTCTTTTAATATAAAGCCTATAATGAAACACCATTATATTTCAAAGACCTTATGATGCCATAATATTCAAACAGTGCACTTTCTTCTCCAAGTGCAGGTTCACTTTTCATTACCAAAGTTTCTAAAAGCAGATGGTAAGCAGAGTCATCAGCTATCAGGCTCATTTACTGTGCAACCAGCTGCCAGTTTAGGTTTGAGAAGCAGCCTATCTTTACAGAAAAACTTTCTTTTTTAAATAAAGATGATAGTGGTGATCCAGGTGACTGAACTCCCTTAGTTATGCTTCCATAAGCCCAGGCTGCTGGAGGACCTCTCATAATGAAGTGAACAGATCTCAGTGTTTCCCCTCTTTAAATTACTATCATGTATCATGTAACATTACTGTATAACTCAATAAACTTTGTATCCTCTCTCTCCCATAGTCTCTCCTTTTCCTCTCCGCTCTGTCTCCCTCTTTTAATGTTTTTGCAGACATCCCATAATTCAGAGACACATCTTTCTCATCAGTGGATCTTGTTAATCATTTAACTCTCATCTCACCTAAAGAGAAGAGGACAGACATTATATCACAGTCTTGTTCTGTCAGAAATTTTCTGTCATTTTTTTCCAACCTACTGTCACCAAGTACTTGCTCAACACCAAAATAGCTCAGTTTCTCTTTTGTACAGTTACTGATGTTAGTTTTTGGCATTACATATTTAAAGCTAAAGAAAAGTAATGTAAATATGTTAGTTGACTGATGTCTAAAACTTGCAGCAAAATATATCACCTGCACTATTAAGTGTGTGACACACACACATCATTCACACTCCCACAAGGGCTCACACAGTTATGTATAGCCCACATTATAGAAGCTACAATGACATACAAGCTTAACACATGCACAACATACACCACACAGCCAATCAACTAATGTTGTTGGGTTTGACCTCTAAATGAAAAGCCAAATATCTTTGACACTCTCACACATGCTGGCCATCTTTGTACTTTAGACACATCAATAAAAAGCATCTCTGACCTCCACAATGGAATCCACATCATTCCTCCCATACCAGTCTGGCTCATACATGTCAGCTAGACATGCCTGCACGTTCTTGGAAGACTCATGCATGGCTAAAGAAAAGCAAAAATGGTGCACATTGTCAAAGGTTTACATTCTTACATCTGACATACTGTGTCTACATCTGCAGTTTGGACGCATGTAAATATTGGCCATCATGAGTGTGTTACCTTTAACTGCCTCCAAGTAAGCTCTTAAGTCCCTCTGGAGTTTGCTGCCTTCAGTCTGGGGATGAAACACTATACATTAGGCTCATCAAAGTGCACACTGACAGTTCAGATTAAATTGTCAGCTACTGTGTATCTTGCATCCTTGGTATTATTCAACAGCTGGCCTTATTGATTTCTTGGCATATCAAATATATGAGGAATATGTCTTTAGACTGTAAGCTCACGTATTGTTTGTTGAAGTTGATAACTCCTTCTTCAAAGGCAACATCTTTGGTCTCGTCTGCTTTTCCCAGTTTCTGTAGAACCTGTCAGTCAAACAAATAATGAGCAACACTGTAGCACTGAACAAAAGATCACTCATGTTGATCTCATCCTACTTATTTAGATCCAAATAGGACTTGTTCACATGAATGCAGACATGAACTCATTGCAAATGCAGCATATGTCAGAAAATTATACATGATATGAAATTATGGGAATCTTAAGGGGATCTTGTTTAATAAAAATATAAATTATCAAATATTGCAGGATGAAAGATCTGACGAATAAACTCAATCTTATGCTCTTTTTCAGTCGCTGTGAAACATATATGTGCAATACTTGATCATATGGCATATTTGTGTGTTTTATACAGTATCTAGGCATGATGCAGACAAACAGCGCCCCCCTCATATCTATTAAGCGCAAAGTGCAGGCGCTTGAACTCGTAGGCCTCCTATATCTACCACTTATTGCAGCAAGGTTGTTTGATACTGTACATTTGCTTAAAGTTCAAGAGAGAGAGCTTTGTCAGAATCTATGTTAAAGGTAACGATTCTGTTTTTTAGGTTTAGTCACAGATAAGCTTTAAAATACCAGAAACATTAGACGCATGCTCAAATATTAGCGGGCCTACCCTATATATTATTGCACTATTGCCGTTTCTGTGATAAAAATGTTTAAAGGGAGAGATTTATCCCAAATGGACATCCACAAACACGGCGTCCCTGCTTTTAATAATGATGGTGTCGTGATGCGACACTGCGCCTCGTCGGAGGATGCTGCACTGCTGCTCCGCGGCGCGTAAAGGCCTTAAGTGCCGTAATTTCCCCATACAATAACATACACTGAATCAGCTCTTACCTTTTCCTGGGCTCTGGTTAGTTTTTTCTGGACGTTGCTGGCCACTTTCCCGGCCGTCAGCCCTTTCCCCAAATTCAGCTCAGCCATCTTGTAGCGTGGATCAGTCTTTAGTTGCGGGAAGGAAGGAAATAAAAGCAATAACGATCGGTTTGACCGCTACGGCGACCGTTGAAGCAAATGCATCAATGTCCAGTGAAGAAATGACGATGATAAATGCAGTGGTGTTATGTTCTAGTGAATCTATAGGAGGATGTGTATGTGGAAAGCTAGGCTGTATTCTCTAATATTGGGCTGCTGTATGTGAGTGTGAGCGTCCCTGGCAGAGGAGGAGGATGCTGAGAGATGATCTTAAAGGCACAGATGCTCCCTCTATAGCACGGCCATACAGGAAAACTGCAATAACATGGCTAGGTTAAATCTTAACTAAATGATTGTTTTGTGAAATTTTAAACGGTATTTTTAGAGTATAATAATAAAATAAAAGATAAAAAAGGTTGCCATTTGTTAATTCCTACTTTGAAATGGCATTAGAACGTCATCATGACGTAAAGTAAACAATAAACCGCAACCTGACAAGAGACTGTTAAGCAATCTTTCCAGCCTGCGTGGGATTGAAAACTCTTCTCAGTCTGCTGTTATTGCATAAGATGTGCAGTATCTGAAGAAGCTCTCCTTCTAAAGTAGGACATGACCGCAGAGAAGCTCAGAAGAAAAGTGGCTTGGGGAAAAAAATACTTGAATTTGAATTGGATAAAAACAGTAAGAAATTTTATAGAGGATGTTTTGACATAAAATGTTTTATTTTTTTTATTTTTTTTTAAATAAGTCTAAAATGCAAATAAGTCAAGATAGTTCAGTTTAAATGAAATGTCAAGAGATAAAGAAAAATAAAACTTATCTGCTTCCTGTAATTACTTTGACTTTATTCATAAATGATGTCCCAGCAGAGGCGCAGACCTAAGAGACATCGCCTTTCCAATAGGATCAAAACCGATACAGGTTCACTTGTATGAACATCAAGGTTTATTTGGTATTTTGGTATTTTGAAGACACCTTAACCTTGCTGTAAAAGCAATGTATTCCCCAGGAGGGGGCGCTATTAGCACACCCCTATCTCTTTATATCCGCATTCATGGCACTTGAAAAAGCTCTTTTAATTTCTTTCAATGTGACAGTTTTTCTTTGTCTTATTTATTATTATTATTATTATTATTATTATTATTATTATTATTATTATTATTATTATTATTATTATTATTATTAT
>JBBBVU010000013.1:18534149-18549548 GCA_037177055.1 Atherinosoma microstoma
TGTATATGTATGTACATTCATTCAATTATATTTGTTTGTTTCCATTATCATATTAATACATGTTTTTATTCTGATGTAGTCAATGGATCTTTGAGGTGATGACATCCCTGCGCACTACACACAAGTGCACGATTATTTGTGCCACTACAGTAAACATCAATAAACATAGCAAAGAGAGAAAAAGAGTTACAACAGAATGCAGTTATTCAGGACAAGTCTACAGAGAGACAGAACTGTGAGCAGCACAGTTAATAGAAACAGTGGGAGATAGAAGGCTAGGCTTTTTTCAGAGGAAATGTGTGTTTGTATGTATGCGTTACTCAACAGTGTGCCCTACAGCCTTTTATTCACACCATCACACACTAAACATACTGTTTGTGTTTTTCTGGTGGAAAAAAATGTGAAGTTCATTCAGTGAAGTTGTCTGGTTGTATGGTGTGTAAACTAACATCTTAATCAATATCTCTGCTGTGTATCAGAGATGGAAAAAATGTCTTTGTGTCAGGGTAAAGCGTAGGACTGCCTGTATTGTTGTCTCGGTTTCTCTGCAGCTAACAGCACATCGGTACGCATTTACAGCTTTACAACTGTTCTGTTTTGGTTCAGTTTCACCAATATTCCAATTTGCAGCACCAGCAGGCAGCTGTTTTAACAAATGAGCTGTTAGAAATTCACACATCTAACAGCAAACAGCAGAGCTGGAACGGACTAAACCAAGCCGAAAAGGAGACTGAATATTGACCTTGTTTGGTGGTTTAAAGCATAACTTTGAATACCAATGTGTCTCTGAGTCTAATGGATGCTTATCAGACTGTTTGTTGGCACAATGAACCCATCAGCTTCATAAGTTGACAATATGTCTGTCATGAGCAGCTCCCTGGCATCTAAGTGCTACTTTATACTTTGCTGGCCTTAAAGTGCAAAACAAATCAACACTAAGTGTCTGAAACCATGAATTGACCACTAAATGCTCTAGTTCACTGACAACTTGTATCTAAAAAGTCCTCTTAGTCATACTGTTCACATTTTGACGTCATCAGACCAAGACAACACTCAACACATGACAAGTTATTGAGACATAGACATTTTTATGTTGTGATATATGCCCATAACTGTTGTTAGCTTTTGATTTAATTGAAATGTTTGAAATGAAGGAATTAGCTACCATTGCATGATCCTAGCCTTCTTAAATGCCTGAAATTCCTGATATTATATGTCAACATTTTTTGCCAAATCCATATAGCCTATTTCATGAAAATGTAATTTTCCCGAAAACTGTTAAAATGGATTTATAGCGTTTTAGAAAAGAACTCTTCATATATATATATATATATATATATATATATATATGACGAAGTGACCTAGCTTTTCCCAACAGAGAACTCAAATGTTGCGGAGGACCCAAAGATTACAGATTTAAAGATTGCTGTGCCCAAGACCACCTGTAGTCCATTGTTGTGTTTATTAAATGTCTTTTTAATATGTTTTGTGCCCACTCATTTTCTTGTGTAAATAGCACTGAGTTGTATTCGATAATTACATTAAGGTGGGTTTTTTTAGTCACGTCAATATGTGGTTTATTAATCATTATCACCAAAATTTGCTGATGCTCTCATGGTGCACAATTTTACAATTGGTTTGTGATTCTCTAGTTTTATGCGGCATAATTGCAGATGCTCACAGATTGGCTATTTTGGAGGCCCCTTTTTTTTCCCTGAGTTTTTTCAGCAGGAATGCCAACTGCCTGGTAATGACATCACTTACTCTCATGCGCTCATAATTACGAGAATCCAAGGTGTCCTTGCGCCTACATAATGGATGATTGTGACCCGAGTGGGATAGAACAATCCAAAAGCTGTTGGTCCTTTAGCGAGAAAGTTTGACAATTAAAAAAGCACCTCTAGCTTGAAGTAGCCTATCATCTCAGCGCCACTCATGCTTTTGTTCAGACTGCAAGTTCAGGTTTAACACCTAGCTAGACTGTAATCGTTTGACAGCCCCAATATGTATCGGCCGGTCAAACAATGTCTGCTTCAGGTGTTAAGGAACCTTGAGCACTGTGGTGTGAAATGGGCTACTGGAATGCAAAACAGGTGGCAATGGGCACCAGATGAAAGCAGCACTGTTGCAATTTTGCTACTTTAGTAACCCTAATGAGTGAAGCTACAAGAGAATGTGGGACATATGGATGCTTCGATAACCCACAGTCTATGCTGACGCATAACAGCTAGTGGCTCAAGTATACGAAAACATAATAATGTGTGACAGCATTAGGTGTTGTCTTGGTCTTATGATGCCAAAATGCAAACAGTATGATGAAGATGACTGTTTAGATACCATTGATACCATATCATTGACTGAAGCAGAATATTTAGTGGTCTGCTCATGATTCAGACACTTCCTTTGTTGTTTTTGCTGTTAGTCACCTTGTTAGAGAACGGCATGCTGTGTAATAAGTACTTAAATGTTGAACAATTAGACATGTGCTTGTAAAAGTTTAGAGAAAGTCAAATTAAGTTCACCAATGAAGATTATGGTGCATTTTAGGTGCATTCTGATATCATACAAAAGCCGAATATCTTTAACCTTCCAGTGTGTAAAAAGGGGAATGGAACAAGCCAAAGCTGGACACCTGTGATCTTTGATTCCTCATATGGCAGTGCATCAAAGAATGATCATTCATCAGTAGCTGATATAATCACATGGGCAAAAATTACTGTGGGAAACCTTGGTTAAGCCTTGCAATGCAGATTTACATTTGGAAATACTTGAAACTGTACCATGCAAAAAGGAAACATTACGTTAAATCTTGTCCAGAGGCAGCTCTGGACTAAAAGATATCTGAGATAGATCATCACACAGTTTGTATTGCCTATTTGCATCGGAAGAAGTGTTTAGCATTAGCAAATAGTAACCACATAGCATCTATAGCCTAAATTAATTTGCAGGAAGGACCTCCATACAATGCATAAAATACAAGTCTGATTAAAATACTACTAATAATTAGCCCAATAAATATAAGTGACAAATCATCCATGGCAACATAATTGGCTTTTCTTAAGAAACTGATTCAGTTTTAAACTAAAATGATCAAAGTCCAAGTCCAGCTTAAGTTCCACAGGTAGTGACTTTCACAAGTTATACCTTGTTGAAATGTATATTGTGATTAGGTTAATCACTGTTCCAGATGTTGTTTTCCAAAGAAATGGGCATCTTATGCAGCAACAAGTCTAGACACCAGATTGTGTAAATGGTATGGAGTTGTACCAATGGACCTGGCAAAGCAGAAAAGCACACTGATATCCTTTCCAGGGATGCCCATTAATCTTTTCACAAAACAATGCAAAACCACACTCTGCACACATTACAAAAGCATAGGCCAGGAAGAAGAGAACACTGATCCTGGACTGGCCAATCCTAAACTGTCCCCAACAGCAAGAACATGTTGAGAATTTTTAAACAAAAACTGTACTGGCTATGATCCTGTAGTGTTTCTCTGTTTTAACATTTCTGCCCTTTCTTGTCTGATTCAGGGTTGTATGAGGACGAAATTAACTTAGCAGAAAAACTTTGTCAGAAAGCAGATTGATGACCTCAAGATGCCTGAGACAGAATTAACATAAATGTCCGTGAAATCCAGTGCATTGAGGAGGCGCAATCAGCTCATTTGGACCATTTGAGAAAAAGACAAACTAATCCATGTGGGATTGGAGGCAGATTTAATGCTGTGGCTTAAAGAATGTCTAGTGAGAGGAGAGATGGAGCCAAGTGGGTGAAAGCAGCAATGAGAGACATGCTGCTGGAAAGAGAGACAGTGAATGATAAAGAACAAGCTGTAATCTGATGAAAGCCTCTTTACTCCCCTGTCACCTCACCTTCAGGCCACGAGCAATGACCAAGGCTTACAAAGCGATCAATGCTGAGGCCACCAACATATGTTACACAAAAACACACACATAGACTCACACAAAAACGGAGCTCTGTTTCATTTACTTCAGAGGACATTACAATAACTTGTATTAATTCACCATACACCATTACTATATCTTAACCTAACCTCAGACCATGTCCTCACCTTAATGCTGAATGATTTACAGATGACATGCACCAAGGCTGTATCTCGCTATATGTCCCCTGGAGAATTATTACTTGACAGATGAGTAAAAGGCACCCTCTTGGGAAATGTTCTGAAACTAAATACGGAAACGAAGAAATAACAGCTTGCGGTAAAGATGTCATTGTGAACACGTTTATTTTTGTTAAAGCCTCTCCCCTTTGCATTAAAGCACTGATTTAGCTCAAGCGGAAAGTCAAGCTACATGTTTCTTTGAAATTACAGACATAGAATTTCCTGCATCAAAGTCCAAACTTCCATCATTGAAAGAACTATATTTCGCTAAATATATGCCGTTACATTGCCTTTAGCAATGTTCCAGACGTCTTTACTCTGTTATGTAATATTTATGTGCTTATGAAGCTTTGGAATTTGTATTTATTTTGAGCAAAATGATATGAAAGAAATCCCTAAAATTCACAAAGAAAGGAGATGAGCACAGAGGAATTTTGAATTTGACTGAAAAGGGTACAAAAGCATTCAGGAGGGAATTTCCTGACTTAGATTTTCCCAAGCTTGTAAAATTGAATTACAGATGCTGAGATGAGTGATTTGGAGAATTAATATAAAATGTGTCAAGGTCTAATGAATATACAATGTACATTAAGTATGCAGTTGCCCTGTGAGCTGCTTCACTCCCCCCTCCCCTTTTCCCCCCTTTGTATGAGCTGCATTTGAATAGAAAGTAGGGCCTCCAAGTAAGCAGTTCAGTCAATCACAGATGCAACAACAAAAGTATTTCCAATAACACAAGCTTCTCTTCTCCTTTATGGTTACTATGCCAACTGTGATGACCAGGGCTGTAGTTCACAGTAGCTGAACAGTCTGTCTGCTGCATCCAGCAGTCATTTTCAGCATCATTTCATTTGTTGACAAATAAATAGGTAACTTGTTCTATGAAACATTTGAAAATATTGCACAATTGTAAATTCTCTCTTCAAGTGGCTGCTTAGATCAAACGTACAGATTAAAAATATGCACTTTGTAATGATTTAGGGATAATTGAGGACAGAAACTGTGAGACTTTAGAATACCTCTTATTATTAGTTCTGGTTTAAAAGTGCTGCTTACTTTTACAAAGCCAAGCATTTTAAGGATGAATGTAAGCATATATATAAAAACATGCTGTGATCACTGTAGGAAATAGTGGTAATGGTACATAACTGCCATCCATTATCTCAGTGGAGAAGCCTCCTCTGGACTACAAAGGTCACAGTGCACACGTACTGTTGTTTACTTATAATGTTGCGCTTATAAAGCTCTCCCATCACAGCTGGGCTCATTATTGAAATAAATCCCAGCATCTTTGTGATCAGCAATAATTTGTCACTTCTCAGTGTTGAGTAGAATATCAGCAATTATGTGAACTCCACGGCATGTTTTGAGCAGATGTCAGACTGGAGCATTATTCCATATTTCTGTCATGGCAGATTATAAATCCCAACTGGATTTGAACTCAGAGTCTTACTCTGGTCATTACATGTGTGCACACATACGCATACACACAATCAAGCACACACAGCAGTGGTCTTCCCTGTGGCAGATGGAGTGGCTGAAAACACAGTCATCCTGTTAGTAATTGTGACATCAGCAACACTGCCACGTGCTTGTGGATGCTTTCTCTCTGCCCTTTGAAAAAAACAAAAAAAAAACAGAAGATGACTGACAGAGCTGTTAGATCATACAATGACTGTCTGATCAGACTCAAGATTTTAAACCTTATTGGGAAACAACTGTAGGGTGTTGGCACTTTAGAGTCTATGGCACACAAAATTTTATAGAGACAGTAATCAGCTACTATGTGCAAATAAGTCCAAAATGCACAGAGGTAACATGTCAACTAACCACATACATTTAATTTTTTGCATTTCTTTCTTCCTAGTAAATAGCAGCTGTTATTCTTCAATAATTTTGAATGTTTATGTTAATTTAAGTTAATTGCTTATACACAAATTTAGCTTGTTGGACATAGAGCAACATAAGAGTATAATTTAAGTAAATCACATTAACATATTTCCTCCAAAAACATTTTCATACAACTATATAATGATCTGATATGTTAGTCAGGCTCTTTCCCCTCCTTTCCCTCCTCCCTGTAGTATCTTGTTAACCTCATCAGATTAACAGGCTTGACATTTCGGTATTAGCCGTAGTGGCATTAGCAAGGTTTGCTGCGGAAACATTTCACTGAAGACTAATCAGGCTAACTCTTCATCCCACATTAGCACACAGAACTAAAACTTACTGAAATCCATTGCCACTGTATTACATCTTCACAGAAATCATCTGACACAAGTGGTATGCTGATACTGCTTGCAGATGCACCCAATAATCTGTTAATCTAATTTACACCAAAGATTGTCAACAGTTAGCCATTAAACCACTGAGACAACAGAGTAATTACCTATTAACGTGTACTTCTGAGGACAGTCAGGACTTCAGTATTTCAGTTTCAAGATACCTGAGGTTTTTTGCTCCCAACACAATACCTGTGGTTTCATTTTTTGACTGCAAGTCTGAGACATTTTTAGAAATGCGACACCATCACTTTTCAGAAAGAGACTGCTCATGCATTTGCGGACATCTTTGGAAAATATACTGTCAACAGTTTTCTTGGATCAGTTTCACCCTTTCAAAGTAGTTCAGGTGACATCTGCTCACAGTGTGGTCTGTTTGTTATCCAGAGTAATGACACCAATGTGTCTAAAATTGAGGCAGAAAACACAGAGACAAATATCTCAAATCCTTGACAAATGAAACCAGAATTACCTGCATTACTAGATAAGTTGAGTTTTCAACTTTAACAAGAGAAGATGGAGGTAGTGAGGAGACTTCCCTTTTAATGGTTTCTTAGAAGCAGACTTTTGATTACATGATGAGGTTTACATTTCAAATCCCTTACAACGGTCTTCTATGAATATTGATGTCAGTATTGAGCCTTCCTGCCTTTCTTGCTATTGCTCTCTTTCTTCCCCTCCCTCTGTCAATTCAAGTCCAATGTCCTACTCGGAAGAGCAGTGTGTCCTCGTTCTGGTGATGCTCTGCTGCCATACACTCAGTGTGGGGCCTCTGAAATATTCATGTTGACACACATACAGAAAGTTTGCCCACATCAGAAGAAGATTAGAAAATATAATTTGTCTCACAGCAGGTCTGTGGAGCCAAAGCTTTACACAGACATGTAAATACTCATGAGCACCCACTCATGTCAGCGTGCATTGCAGTATAAGTAGTGAGCACTTCCTCAGAATTTTTTTGCATTATCTTTGCTGTGCTGTTCTGTTTTTTTTAACTGGTCCTTTTAATTCGGTGTGCAAACACAACCCAAGCTTTTGTTGTCACATTGCTTTTTTAATGTGAACGATTCAAGTCAGTTAGGAGTAGGCTGCATGTATAAATTGCCTTGAAACCAAAGCTAGAGGTCGGAAAAGCAACCACAGTGGCAGAGGTGAAGTTACGCTTCACTGTGAATGGAAAACCCAGTTTGAAAGCCTAAGATACAAGCTGACATATAACAAAAGAAATTCTATAACTCCAATTACAATGCCAACAGTGTTCAGATTTGATCTGTGACCTTACACTGTGTTCTCATTTGGAGGAAAGGGGAAAAGAAGCAGAACTCCAAGACAGAGTGCATCGGCTCGCAGAGACGTTATTATGCTGCCAGAGGTTTTGATAAGTGACCTAACATTATTGGTCGGTTATTATCGGGCATGCAAGCAAGGTTGTGGCAGAGGAAAGCATCACATGAACTGTGATTTGTGTCAGGGGGGCTGTGGTCTGATTCAGTGCTACCCGTTTGTCAGCAGGGTGGAAAAGCGAGGCTGTGAAGCATCATTTAACTGTTGATTTTACTGCAGAGTTCACACACTGCAGCTCTGAAATGGAGCAGAGGGAAAATGATTTTATGGTGGTTCTGTTCTCTGAAAACAGTGTTATTATCTATGTGGCAAAATCAATTATATTTATTGCTTTTTCTGCATAATTTTGTGCTTTTATTGGATATATTTGTTGTTGACTGTCTTGTACTTTCCCCTGTGTATGTGCTGTTAAGTTCAGTGAATTAAACAGGCCAATCAAGGAACAGGCGCTGCAAATTATCTCAAGGTTTGGTGTGTGGTATTTGATTCTGCACAAATACACAAAAAAAAGGTCTGATGTAGCCCTCTGTAGAAACCTCCCAAATATAAAGTATTAAAGCAAATAGGTGCAATTGTGTCGTGTTAATAAGCACATCATATTGAAGTACAGGACTGGGGCACTGTAATAGTAAGATCTACTTGTATAAACCAATTTCTGTGGGGGAAAATGAACCATTTTAGTGCAACTAAAATAACCTGTAGCTGTGTTATTGCTGTTTATTACCAAGAGAAATTGTCAATAAAATATAGCTGTTCTGCTGATGTAAATTAATGCTTATATGTTTATACCTTATGCTGTTGATCCCATCCAAAAAATAGATTTTTTTTTTGTAATGGCTTAACAGTTACAAAATTATGTACTTTAAACTTTAAACTAAGCTTTGGTACAAGTGTAAAAGTGAGGGGATTATGAAAATCTTAAGTCATCTGTATGGCTGCACATTTCAGGCATATTGATGTTGAGATGGTTTTGTCTGAATAATTGTCTAAAAATGACTCTCATCCCCAGAGTGATGCCACTAACAGAGCATTAAGGATAGAGCAGTTTTAGGCCACACTGAAGTCTGGCTAATGCAGATCCTACATTCTAGCCAAGGACACCCTAATGTGTGAGTGAATTCTAAAGAGGCACAAGCTGAATAGGGTCAGAGGTCAGGACTATCTGCAGCCAGGAGTCTCAAAGAAACCATCAGGGATTGGTTTTTAAAATGCACATTCCCATGGAGACGAGCCCCACATCCTATATGCAGGGGTCCTACTACCACTGCTAGTTGTTATAGCAACAGACAAGACGTGACATTGTTGCTTAATATGCTGTTTTTAACTCTTCCTTGTTCCGACCTTCCCTGTGGGCTGTTTTCTTACCATGCCACCTCATCTCTCTGTGCATGTAGCAGGGGCCACATTTGTTGTCAAGTCACCACAGAATACAGCCTAACATCAGCTCAAGGAGACGATCAATGGAAGTTGGGGATGATCACTGTTACATTCATGCAAGCTTTATATACTTAATAAAGTAATAATAAAAAAACAGTTTTTGTAGTGTTTTTAAATGGAACAAACTCAAACAGTAGCATTATTTACCCCCTTTGTTCTGTGGCAGTAGTATGAAGACTTTAAACCTGCTTTTTTTCTCTTGATCCTCAGACTAATTTATGAGTTGGATATTTAAACACTACTGTCTTTTTCCATTATATTTGTTGTCTCTTTAGGACCTTGTTACTGAAATAAGTCTAATGGTGCAAAACATATTATCCTCATGTTGCTTGTTTTGGGTATTCAGAAAATGGGTATCTAGGCAACCCACCACTTTATCTAAGAATTTATGACTATGTGCAGCCAAGAACTCATTTTTTGTCTCCACGGTTAATGGTGAAACAAAAGAAGAAGTATAAAGAAATTCCTTTTGGACATTTAGCAAAGACTAGATCATCTGACGGAACATGTTGTTCTTCCCTTAAATCAATGATCCTTACTTACAGTACAATAGCCTATGTTTTGAGAAGTGCAGGAAATGTATTGACTTGTAATGTATTGACTTATTTTACACAAGAATAAGTCAAAGACTGCTGTAGCAATGCTTTTGAGACAATTTTCTGTATCCTTTATATTCTTTTTGACCCTGATGTAGTGCCTGTCATGAATTCTCACAAGTCTTCCTCCTCAAGTTCCTGTGGTGTAACTAAGCTGCAGCCTCAACAATCTCTTTCACCACTGGAGTGGAAGCAGCTATGAAGAATCCTCCCAGTTGAATTTTTGTTTAGGTTTTTTTTTTCTTTTTCTTTTTGCCCCCCCCCCCCCTGCACAGATTGCGAACTCGCACTATTTTTCTTTTGGTTTGAAGTTGAAGGTGTGGATGCATTCAGGAGTTCCTCGGCTGTTTTTTATTTTTTTATTTTTTTATTTTTTTATTTTATCATGGAACAGTGAATTTGTGAATGATTTCCTTTGAGCAACTGCTCTTAACACAACAAACATCTTAGAGAATAAAGATTTTCCATTTTTACTCATTTATTGGAATTGTGAATCCAAATTGGCTTCTAATATACTGTATGGCATGAAAAAAAGTCTTTGAATGTATTGCCGTTTCCCTTTTTGTACTGTGATTTACTGGCTGACTTTTATCAAAAGTTTTGTCATATTACTTTGCATCAACTTGATAATAAAAATCATTCTGATGTAGCATAAAGAATCCAATTTCGATTTTACTTGGCTCATCCATTGCTACCATCCACATTACACAATTATTTACTGCACTCAAATGAAACTTTTGTCTTTTTTTTCTGTTAAATTTGTGTGTGTGCTTTGTTTGCAATTGAACTTGTAGGGCAGTTATGTAGTTTTAATTCAAAATATTTACGTTTTTGAAAAAATGGAGAGCAGTTTCTTTTGTAAAACTTTCTAAAAATTAAGAGGAGAATTTTTATACTTCAGTAGAGTTTAATTTTTTGCAAAGTTGCACCATGTTATGATGTAAAAAGTCAAATGTTAGTCTGAAGGTACAGGAGATAGTGCTCTTTGGAGATCGCTTGTGTGGATACATACTTTATTCATATGCATATGTGTATGTGTGCTTGTATCTTTCCACACTTTCTATGGTGCATCACCACCCTCATGATTGAATAACAAGGCATTAAATCTCCTGTTTAACACACAAGCCCAGGACAGGCAGACTGGAACAGAGAGTAAGTATGTGGGTATGTCATTTGTGCTCAGACATGACAAGTGCAGTGACCTGAAGGAAAAAAACTGAAAAAGGTAATGGATCCAGAGAAGTAGAACTTGAAATCTCTAACCTTCATAACAGTGATTTCAAACTAGTCTTAAAAAAAAAAAAAAACTTGATATGTTTAGTACTTCTTTCCAGTGTGTGGTATGTTATCATTTGAATAAAAATTGTTAATGGCTAAAATGTTCAAAACTTGTCAATATTTGCTGTATGTTGCCAGGGGCTTTATTAGACAGATAGCTGGAAGTTGGTAGATTCCTTCCATTGTTCCCAGCAGACTCATGACTACAGGAAAATTTAGAGAGAATGGTCAAAGAAAGTGTGGGAATATATTTGCATCAATGACATGGGACATGCACAAACCAAAAAAACTGCAGTGTTGTACAAAATATGCTGCATAACACACTATATTGATGTTTTCGTTTCATGTATCCACCACAGAATTAGTCTATTGACTTTGAATGACTTAATTTGTGTCTCAGCTAGAAATTAAACCACTGGGATTTGTTGCCTGAATGAGTGTGGGTGTTTGCCAGGCAGTATGAGTCTATGATACAAAATCACACTGCACTGCAATTGAAAGGATTTTTCCCATTAATTTAACTCAAAGAAATTAGCTTTTAGAGTTTTCTCTGATTCATTTTTACTTTTGTGACACTTGTTTATCTGTTATGACACTATATAGTAAAAATTTTAAGAACATGTTAAGTTTTTAAACATCAGTCTACACTCTTAACTCCAATATGAGGAAAGCAAAAGTACATCTTTTTAGCATTTTGCTCATCCCTTTATAATCAAGACTGACATATTGCCTACATGACTGTTTTTACACTAATAAGGTCCTGATGGGGCCAGAAAGAAGCTATCCCTCAATTGAAGGCTTGACATGACAAGCTGCTGGGAGTTTGCTAAAAGGCGCACGAATGACTTTCAGACCACAAGAAGGAAAATGTTCTGATCTGATCAAAACAGTGTTGAACAATTTGGCCACTATTCCCAACACAGTGCATGGAAGAAACCAGACACTGAGCACCACATTAATACCATCCCTACAATCAAAAATGCAGATGGCAGCGTGATTGTGGAATTTTGAAAACAAATATATACAATTAAAGAATCCCAGAGAAAAGACTGAGAAACTAGTCTCTACAGAGGAGAAAGAAAGATGTGGCAAAGTATAGAGCAAACCGGACTGACCACCTTTTTTCAGAATGCACAGGATTTTGAGCTTGGGCAAAGATTTACATTTGTAAATAGATAAATCCATAAAGCATGTCACCAGAAAGACTCCAGGGATGGCCTCATGAAATGTTGAAAGAGTGGCCAAACAGAGTTTGGACATGAACCCAAAAGACATGAAAATGAAAGATTCTCAACACAAGGACAGGTGAAAGAAAAGAAATTGTAAAAAAGAAAAAAAGGTGTAGGATATTATTCAAAAGGATTTGAGCTATCTTTGTTGCCAGAGATACTTAAGTATTTAATAGAGACTGGGTGTTTGAGACAAAACACATCATAAAGGTATTTTCTTTACTCACTGTTGAGCGTTTAAAAAAAAAAAATAATAATGTGTTTTTTAAAGTCAAAAGGTCAGAACAAATCTAAAGTTTACTTTTCTCTCCTCTAATGTCTGGCCACATGCAGGAAGAAGATATTTGTCTTTTAACCATAGTTTCATCATGAATCTATCGTTGAACAGACAAAAGTTGGTGAAACAATCCATGACAAATTTCCCTGGAGCATAACCGTTAGATATAGAATCTATCCACTGGGTTCTTATGTCCTCTGAGGCAGGAGGTGATGTAAACATGCAGCTGCTCAGTGCAGCCAACATCTGCACATTTAATTTGTGAATCGTTGAAGCAGGTCGAATGCAAGCAAGAAAATAATGAAGGAGGTCTGAGGTCAAGCAGTGTGTTGACCTAAGCAATTTTAGTGCAGGGTAAGATTGACAAGCAACGTTGTTTTTCTTTCAAATCCGAATGACTCAATAAACAATATACTTTATAACTAGGATAATAGAATAATATACTTTAAAACTCTGGCGAAGCAAATTGCCAGATTTGTGTTTTTTGGGAGTTTTTCAATTGGTAGTGACTTTAGATACCCAAATACTGTATATGCTGTGAAGTATATAGAAGAGTGTTGTTTCCATAATATTATCCCCCTGTAAAATCCTGTGTTTGATCATATTTCGTAATCTTGCCTCTGGAATGATCATTTTTCTTTTGCTGTTTTCTTTTGTTACAATGACCATTTCTACTTGGTAAGACTTTGTAAAATATCAAGGTTTGGCTTAGAATACATCCATTCTATGAGAGCCAAATATTAGAAAAAAAGATTAATGTTTTTTCTTCCCCTTTCACTTCCCCTCCATGTATGGATTAGTATGTCCACACAGCAGTTACATTACCTGCAGGCAATATTTGACTACAGTCACATGTCATCTATTTCAGATATTGAGTGACCTCTATTAAAGTCAGACTGCCCTGCACTTTGATCAGTGATGTTAAAAGGGCAGCATTGACAGAAAAAAGTGGCTCCCCAGGGGTTGAGAATTATGAGATTAAAATGATGTAATCGACTTTAAGATGAGTCTGAAATATAACAAAATAGGGCTTGAAAAGTTCCAAATGCCCTCCGTATAATTCACTTTATCTACCCCTCAGCTATCTTAACACAAAATCTGTGAAACATGCATGACATTTATACATTTATTAGCTGACAGCAGATAAACTACTAAAGCCCAACAGACCACACAAAACATTACAGATGTAATAATGGGTACTTTTATTAGCTTCTCTAAAGTATGTGTTTTATATGTTTATGGAGTTTTTCACAATTGATTTGAATGGTTAGAAAACACACAATATAAATAAATTATCCTTTCTAAAAAGAAAAAATAAATAAAACAAACTACAGTCTTGTTTTCAAGACAGCAAAGATAGCCCTACGATGTAGCTTGTGTTTGTGGTGCAAATTTCTCACGATATGCAAATGTATGCAAATGCTTTCTGTTGATTTTTCCACAGCAACTTTTATGTGTGTGCTGCAGATCCTCTGTAACTGGTCTAACTTCCAAACAGTTGGCAACTATTTGTTGCCATCTCTTTACTGTCCATCCAAGTGAAAGATGGTGTCTGCATTGCCTTCCATCTGCAGCATTATTTGTGAGAGTGGCTGTGCTCAGATGTTTCTTTTTAAAAAATCACAGAGCATGTTTACTGCGCTGTCAGCATTCACAGCTGAGTACTTAAAAAGAGCAATCAATAATCACTCTTTCATTCTTTCTTCTTTTATTCCATTCATTCATCCTGACTCCTGCCCCTCTCTATCACTTCTCTCTATCCTTGAAGGCAGACGTGTCTCCATGGGTGAGGCCCACTGATCCAGGAATCCCTAAACACCCCTCCACCCTTTACCCCAGCCCTCTTCTTTTCTCTTTGACCCTGCCCCCTACATCTTCAATCACCATGACTTCCAGCAGCCCACTCCTGGGTTTGGCTGAGGTGGGACTGAGGTGTGACCAGGAGATTGAGAGGCGATATGAGATTGTGCCCTCAGTGGTCTGCTCCATGTGCTGCCTCTTCGGAATCATCTACTGCTTCTTTGGTGAGAGAAAATTTAATCAAAAGTGAATGTACATTTTACTGTATTTATTATATTTAAGAGTTATGAGAATATTAACTCTGCTTTATGTGAAATGAAGAGGTATGACCTGCAGACTGTTGGTTTAAATCATGAAAAAATAAGTCTGAAAAAAGCCAAACATTAAACTGAGTAGCTTGATAAAATTAAGGCACAGTATCCTTACCCAAGGCCAGTTTTTCATCCCGACTGACTCATAAATTGCAATTAAGAAGTCACTTTTGTTATTTTTCGTGCTAAGTCATTAAATAGCCTGAGAAAGTTTGTCAAAAGCAACAATTATCAAGCTAGATTTGACTCTTAGGGCCACAATGGCTTAACAACAGCTGTAGGAATGTAATTATGAATGAAATGTATAACAAAATAGTTCTTTCTGTCTTTTTCTTTGTGTAATTCAACTTAACTTTACTTACGGCTGCACAGTGTTGTGGTGGTTAACACTGCAGCCTTACAGCAAGAAGGTTGCTGGTTCGAGCCTCGGGAGGGGTTCACATTGGGAGGGGTTGCTGGTTCGAGCAGGAGAGGGGTTGGAAAAAAGTGGCCTTTCTGGGTGGAGTTTGCATGTTGTACCCGTACCTGCATGGGTTCTCTCCGGGTACCCCGGCTTCCTCCCACAGTCCAAAGACACGCATGATAGCTTAATTGGTTACCCTAAAAATTTCCCCTAGGAGTGAATGTGAGCACGAGTGGTTGTTTGTCTCTTTGTGTTGGCCCTGTGATAGACTGGCGACCTGTCCAGGGTGTACCCTGCAAATTGCTGGGATAGG
>JBBBVU010000013.1:18549648-18563626 GCA_037177055.1 Atherinosoma microstoma
CTATGAGTGAATGTGAGCACGATTGGTTGTCTCTTTGTGTTGGCCCTGTGATAGACTGGCGACCTGTCCAGGGTGTACCCTGCAAATTGCTGGGATAGGCTCTATTTTCAATGTTTTAATTTGATAGAAAATGCTAAAAATACATAGTTGGTAAAACAGCCATTGTACCCTATTTTAATGTGAATATTGATGTGTGATATGTTGCAGCTCTGAGCAGACCTGTTGCCTGCAAATAGAGAGGGGATTCAGTGAAGCATGTAGACAGCATTAACATTTAATAAGTCCAGGTAAAGCATAGCTGTCAGCACCTGAATTGGAAGCAGTTTGTCCAAAAACTTTAGTTTACAAAGTTGACAGCAGGCATCAGTATTCCAGTGGCTAGCAGTCTAGAAATAAGATTACTGGCTTCTCAAAAAAAATCTGAACATTACAATTCATAGATATTTACCACCAGAGGCGCAGAAAAAGTCCAGTTTGCCCTCCTATCAAACACACTGTTTGAGCACCAACTAGCAAGGGGATTTCTCTCATATTGATATTTTCTGTAAAGTTATGAACACCAGCTCAGTAAAACTAATCAAATATAGGCATCTAGAACTAAAGAATCAATACGTAAGCATCAAATAATAAGCCACTTCATATGGTAGATTTTTCTCAGAAATCATACAGTCATGTTTGAAAAGTAAAACAACATTTCTGCAAGTTATTAGCCTGAAGATGAGTTCTTCCTGCTAATGAATCCATCTTTCCATTGTCAAGTTGGGTTTTGATCCAAGCTCTTGGGAATAAAAGGATTAACTTTCATTTGGCTGATCGAGAAACAGAAAGTTACGGGAGAAAAGATGAGTGATGTTACTGGAACATGATGTATGAGGCAAAGAGACATTGGAGAGAACAGGAGGGAGGCATGAACTGATTAAGCCAGGATGAACAGATGGGATGGATTGATGGCTGAAAAAAAGTAAGGAAGGCGATGAGGGACAAAAGATGGAGAGGGAGGGATAAGCAGAAAACTGGAGTAGTGGATAAAGGGCTGGGGAAGGGGGAGGAGAGGAAAGGATGAGTCAGAGAAAAATGGACCAGAAATCAAGAGCGATTAAGGAGAAGCACTTTGTTTCTGAGATCATTGATTGATCGATGGAGACCATCAAATCTGGAAATTTGTAACAGCTGATGACTAAACAAATGGCGGTTGACAGTAGATGCAATGGAAACACTCCATATATGCCATGCCAGACTAGGATTCCCTCAGGCATCCTGTCACAGAAGAGCAAACAGCTGTGAAGAATACAGTGGTTTTCACTAGACATCCTGGCTGAAAGATATCGAAGTGGACGCACAGGACTGAATCGAAAGAAAAAAGAAAGCTACAAAAAGCATGTCAATTAAATGAGTTATGGTCACGAGGGAGGAGCATGGACGCCTTGGATAAGAGGAAGAGCATTGTGTGGCTCAGCTGTGCAATGCCTGATTACACAAAGATAACAATCTGATGTCGGGTTCCCTCGAGACAGAGTCCAGTTAGACAGAAAAGACATGAATACTGAAAGAAAAATAAAAGAAGACGCAAACATTAATAAACACAGAAGTACAGGCCAATGAGATTTGAACAGTTGATATGCTTTGCTTTTAATGCTTTGGAGACTTTCTTCTTGTTTTCATTACAATAAAATGAATCAAGACTGAGAGAAAGAACACGAGGGAGCATATGATGGGAAAATAAAAACTAGAGGAAGAGCAGCTGTTCTTTTCATCAAGATTATTGACTAATAAATGTGAGTGACATTTTCTGATGCAATGATTATCATATTTTCAAAACTTTTTAATAAAGGTTTAGAGCCAATTAATTTGTTACCATCACATCCCAATGAGGAAAACATGTCTCTTTCCCATCAAATGTGTGTCTACAGCATCTTTTCAGTTGTTGGCTACGCCTTCTCCCTGTTAGATTTTATTGTGTAATTTCTTGAACTTTTTGCAAAACCACAAAGTCATCTAAAGTTAATCATCAGGCAGAATGGAGAATAGACTACAATGTAATTATAGAGTGAAAATAGATTGTTAAATCAAAGAACTATTACTGCATGCGTCTGTTCTTAATGAAGCTCTGGTTTTAAGAGGCTGATAAATAATCTAATTCTTTCGGGGTTGCAAGAATTGTGGAAACATCCATCCAGCCTTCCCTTGTACAAGTTCTGAAAGCAAATTGACCAAAATCAAGTTCCTGCATTATTTCTAAGTAAATTTATTTTTGCCTTGATATTCTGCAGGCAAATGCAAGGACCAAGAAAATGGAATAAAGTATTTCCTGCTCCACAACAAGAGGTCTTTATAGTGCACTAAGGCATGCAGTGCTTTATTTACAGTAATGAAACCATTAGTTTTTTATTGGTGTTGTGCATTAGTCCTGACACTATATTATTATGGTTGTAGATAACAGTGTTTATAGGTTAAGCTTGACCTCTTTTTTAGGAACATGAATCCCAATGTATTATTCTACATGGCCAAATTGAGTATTTGTTGTTTTTGTTGTTTGTTTTTTTTAAATACAAAAAAAATCAATTATTAGTATCTGCACACATACAAGTACTTAATGTTTGTGTGTTTATGACTTGCTATTATTCCTTATTCAGGCTACATTGACACAAGGGGATGTTTCGTATAATCACTGTTTTGCTGTTTGTTTCTTTCATGTTGACATTATGTCATGTTTGATTTAATTTAGACTTAATTCATGTTTTTGGATGTTAACTCAGGCTTGAGGGACTCACACAGTAGGCTACAGCTGTAGAGTTAGTATGCCTCTGATATCTTGACACTGTCTGCTTCCCCGTCTCTCCTCCAGGCTATCGATGCTTCAAGGCTGTGCTGTTTCTAACAGGGCTAATGTTTGGCTCTGTGGTCATCTTTATGCTGTGCTACAAGGAGAGGGTGATGGACACCCAACTGAGTGTAGAGGCGTCTGTGGGCATCGGCCTTGGCATTGGGACGCTGTGTGGCCTGGTGACCATGTTGGTCCGCAGTGTGGGACTGTTTATGGTTGGCCTGCTGCTGGGACTTCTGGTTGGAGTGGCATCACTTGTGGTAATTTATTCTATTTTTTATAGTTACTTAGTTACTTTATAATTAAATCATACCTGTTACCTATATGTAAGTCTTCACTAATGGACATACACCTGAGATTTATTAACTAAGTATTTAACACAGGAATATAACCTTTGCCCTTAATAAAAATGTTGTTCATGGCTGTGGTTGTTAAAATACTGAATTGGGTTAAAACCCTGGTAGCATCTCTCTTGTTTGTTTTGACCAATCTTACCACAGCTGTGATTTAGAAATATGTCAAAAAAAAATTTGTAGAGCACATGAGGAAAGGAATTTGATTAACAGGACTTTGGTTCAAACTTTTCTAAAACTCATCCATCCATCCATCTTCTCTCGCTTATCCTGGATCTGATCGCAGAGGCAACAGCCTGAGCAGGGAAGCCCAGACTTCCCTCTCTCCAGCCATATTTGCCAGCTCATCCGGGGGATCCTGAGGCGCTCCCAGGCCAGCTGAGAGATGTAATCCCTCCAGCGTGTCCTGGGCCTTCTCCGGGGTTTACTCCTGGTGAAATGTGCCCGAAATACCTCACCAGGGAGGCGTCCAGGAGGCATCCTAACCAGATGCCAGAGCCACCTCATCTGGTTCCTCTCAATGCGGAGGAGCAGCAGCTCTACTCTAAGCTCCTCACAGATGACTGAGCTCTCACCCTATCTCTAAGGGAGAGAATCCGGCCACCCTGTGGAGGAAACTCATTTTGGCCGCTTATATTCGCGATCTCGTTCTTTCGGTCACTACCCAGACCTTGTGAGTCCGCATCACTGCAGACGCCACACCAATCCGCCTATCGATCTCTTGCTCCATCCTTCCCTCACTTATTTGTCTACATTATTTGTTCTTGTTTTGATTTGCTAGATAAGCTCAAACCAAAAGCTAGCCAGCTTTCCGTATAGCATGATAAGCAAACTACCTTACTCAAAACTAGATATTATCATTCAAAGTAACATCATAACTGATGGTATATCCTGTCTCAAAGTTGGCCTTGAGTTTGATTTTAGTACCACAAACACTTTTCGCTAAACAGGAAAATGGGGAAAAAAAGCTTTAAATGCAATGTTAGTGTATATTTACTCTGCTTTTATGACTTTTCATGTCTTTACAAAGTTCTTCAAAAGTACTATCAAAGCAAATTTAGTTCTTCTTTTTGTCTTACTCATAGGTCATGGAGGAGTTTTATCACCCCAAAACAGTGTGGGTTCCTCTGGGTATTCTTCTGGGCTCTGGAACCCTGTTTGCTGTCCTCACTCTTCAGTGGCAGCGATGCTTCGTCACCTTATCTACAGCCACATTTGGCTCTGCCATCATCACTGTCACCGTGGATTATTTTATAGAGCTGTTTGCCTTGGTGCACTACATCTACGAAAGACTCAAGGTGAGGTTAGCTGTGAATGTTTCTGGCTGTCCATGTTTGTGAGGGAGAGATGCCAGTCACCTTGTGGCATGTTTTTTGTTTGCTCACTTGTGCGTTTATTTTTTTTCTTTGTGGGTATTCTTTAAAGGAGAGGCATGGGCATAGTTTCTGACTTTTAGATTTTTCAAAAAACTAATTTAATGAATGATTTGATTTATGGAATTAATAAACATATGCAAGGTTTATCATCAGACAAATACTAAAGCCCATATATCCAATACTGTTATTGTTCAAGATGTTACCTGCAAAGCATACTTTTTCAATATAAACCATATGGATGAAGAAAATCACAAAATGAACTTGAAGGATATTTAACTATTTTTTAATTGGATAGATTTTGGATTGATGTTTACATGAAACAAGTGAAACTGTAATTAGAATCTCTGTACCCATGGTTATGGCAGTCTCCAGGTTTGAGCTAGTGTGTACACTGCTGTATCTATTTCTTTGTTTTGATATCATAGCCACAATAATCTTAATCAACGGTGTTCAGACACCTGGTTTAAGCGTTAAAAGTTCACACTCTGTATAATATTTCAGAAGTTCAAGAGGCAAAACAAAACCCAGTGTAAGATTTTAGCCCTGTTTCTTAGAGAAGAATGAGCAACATGAAAGAGCAACAGCATACAGCAAAATCTAATCATAACCAGGATACTACAGTAGTATTACCCCCAAATGATCTTTTTGGTTGCAGAGAATACTTTGGGTTTACCTTGTACTTTTACCTTGATGGTAAAACTTGAGATATACAGATTGTAATGAAGACTACTGGTGCTGGGAGGGTGGTAAAATATATCTAAACATGTTAAATAGATTTTAACTGTACTCATCTGTAGTGACTTCAGATGCCAAAACATAATCTTACACTCATGTGCTCATACCTCAAAAGCTCACTGTAAGCTGTTTCAGTTGGTTTTAACCTGCAATTTTACTACATCCTACACTATAAACCTAATTTTAAAACTTTAACTGCAATCTTTGCAGGTGGCACAGAAGAAGCCGGTGTGCTGGTTTACATGGGTCATTTTAGGGGTCTGGCCTGTCCTGGCCCTGCTTGGAGTGCTGATCCAATGGAAAGTGACTGCAGAGGGGTTTTCTCACACAGAAGGTGAGTGTGTGCACCACAGACAACATATAAATTATGGTCGTTGCCCATTGCCTGAAGCGGGAATCCAATTCAAAATTGCCTTTAAATCAATACCACCAAAGGCCACAATGTTCTGGTTCCAAAAGAGCACATCGCGATCTGACAAACTCCCTTACATTTTTTCAGCATCTCCTATTAAATTATTGCATGATGTCTGCAAGTCATGGTGTTATCAACTAAATTCACTCCATCTAATATGCTTGCTGGTGGTCATTTTGAAAAATGATAAAATGCTTTAGGCTTGGGCAATTAATCAGGCCGAGAATCACTTTCCAGCTCTACTCTCTTGTCTTGAATATGGCCACTTCTGGCACTATATTAATACCAAACACACAAGGCTTGTTTTGTTTTTGTTTTTTCAAACCAATGACTAGAGAGAAATATATGTCTGAGTTAAATGCCTCTTCCAAATGCAAGAGCAGAAACTAATCGGTCCACCACTTCATTAGCATACTCATACATTTTTGTTGTGTTCCGCCCACATTAATCTCCTATTTCCCAGTATTTTTCTTTCTGTTTTATTGTATTCCTTTGTCACAGAGTATAGACTGCTTGTGTTGAGAATACAGTACCAGTCACACATTTGGATACTTTCCCATTAAATCCAACAGAAAAGTGTCCAAAGGTTTGTCTGGTATTCATTCAGAACTCTTAATTTTTGACTAGTAAAAAAAAACTTTTTTTACTAAAAAATAATACTTTTTTACTACTTAGTTAGTAATGGCCTGTTTAATCTAAACATGGCCAAACTGTATTGCGATAGTTGTGTGAAGACAAAGCACGTTGTAGGTGTTTATGCTTAGGAAATCAAAGCATTTTAATGATCAAAAATTGTGATTACTGTATTATACATTATAACCTATACAGTAAGACAATGCTTAGCAAATAGGTTTTTATTTTATTTTCTTCTGTAAAAAATCAATAAAACTTTATAGTAGAAAAATGTAAAAATGTTCCTTTAGTTTTTCTAATCATAGGGATTCTTCTATACAAGAGGCTGTTGTATAGAAACATGGTTAAATGTAAGGGCAACAACACTGAGAAATCTCAAATGGAAAAGCAGACAGAGGAAGATGAATAGATTTTCTTGTCAAAAACAGGTTTACTCAGTAAAGTCAGCTCAAACAAGAAAATCCCACAGGGAGGAAAGACAAGTAAGGTCTCAGTCAAACAGCATGTTTCATCACAGGTAGCAGATCATGAGCAGATTCACAGAATTCACAACAGAGAGAGGACAAAGTAAATACAGGTTCACATACGCAAGCAGGGATGGCTTGAAATCAATTGCAATAGCCATGTTTTACCTCAGGTTGCATAAATTCTATTGTTTTTTGTCAAATTTGGCAAAGAAAATGCAAATCAATCTATATTTCCATCCACTGCAGTTATGAACAATTAATATTAGAGTTGATTGTGGTAGCCAGAATTATTAAACAAACAGTCTTAAAAGCACCAAACAGTGGAAAACATTAAAGGAAACATACAGTATTTGTTTCATGTATTCATTCAAGGATCACTGCACTCTTCATACCCCTCCACACAGATGGGATGTTTTCATTTTGCTGTTAGTTTCCGTTTCTCCACCTGAGTGGAAGCCACAGTATACCAATTAAAATACCTCATGTGTGTCATGATTAATTCACTGTTCGTAGTCTGTAGCTGTTACCAATACACTTTTATTGATGGACCTACACAAGCTTTTCTAGTAACAGGCTGCAGTAAAGTATGTATGGAGGACAAAAAGGGTCTTTGATATTGCAATACAGCATTTTGATCAGTAATTAATGGTGAAATAAACGTATAGGTTGCTGAAAATAATTTCAAATTTCACAATTAATTCATACAAAAATAAATCAAATTGCAAAGTGTGTTGCAATTACACATTTTAAATAAATGTATTAAAGAGGAATTGCAAATTAGAATATTAATTCATTATTGAATATTACTGTGATTTGTAAATCTATTTTAAAATGCTATCTCTAAAATGAGAAATAGATCATGATAAAGAATATGAGTTTCTCTCAAGGTTCGATGAGGTCGAGTTGTTACTTTGCCAAATCGGTGATGCAAGACAGAGACACAAGTATGGCTGTCTAACCAATGAGAGAGCTGGTTACATTCGAGGTTTAACTTGGTTTTAAGTGCCCCAAAGTGTCACACAAAAGCTAATTGGAGAGATTAAACCATTAAGGGAATTAAATTGCAAAAATAATTTTTAAAAATGCAGGGTGGGGGCGGGGATAATAATTTGGAAAGGGCAATGACCTTTTTAAATGTATGAAATGGAAAGGTATTTATAACCAAATTTATTAATTCAGTTATTTATCTTTTTCCTTTGAGAAATATTATTTCTTAATTAATTACACATCATCAAAATGCTGTATTGCTATTTCAAAGACCCTCTGTCTTTTTTGCAAATTTCTAGGGCTTAAGTGTATTTTGCAAGTGGAGCTCATGTGTCATGAAGTAAACAAAGAAATGTCAAGCATGTTCGCATAACTAAGTAGACAAGACTTTGATCTTTTTCCTATGTGGAGAGCTTTAATAAAATACATCATGAAAACTAATCAGAAAATGTGCTGATGCACATTAATGAGTTTCAGAAATAGAGACAGTTATAGTTTCTGTACCAGTCTGGAGCTGGATGATTGCTATGCAGAAAGGCACCTGGTTTTTAAACTCTGAACCCACCAATACCACTTCATGCCTATTCTTGATTTCAAATATTGTGTCATTTATTTAGAAATCATAACCGCTATGAGAGGAAAGGTGTGTGTTTGTTGTGGATTGAGTTTGTGTGAGGGAGAATTTGAATACCAGCATTTTCACCAGGAGCTGTTATTGACGGAAACTGTCTTAATCTGTTCTAAAATCAACCACAACACAGATGGAAGGCTCACACATACACACACACGTATACACAAGTCCAAACAAAATATGTAAACGTATCACAGAAACACAATTGGCACAAATCTTGAAACCAATACAACTAGGGGACTGAAATATACCAGGACACTCACTTACTCATATATATTTGTACCGATACACACTATGTTTGATCTTGGTCTGCACAGTTACAAAGAAGAAGTCACACATTGCATCAAATAATGGGATTAAACAGCTGGCTGCTATGGCTACCAGGCAGAGGATGTGTGCAAAGAACTAGTGGAAGCTTTTTAGTGCTGTTTTTGAAAATCTAAGATTCCACTTAGTGAAAAAAATAGAGCAGGGTAGATGTATAAAAGAAGGATATCTGGTTGTGAGCAAAGGAATTGCTTAAAATTCAGGATAGTTTAATACTATTTTGATAATATGACAAGTGAGAGCCCTTCATGCAGAGGGAGGGATAAAAAAGATTAATCAAACAATGAGAATGAGCAAAAAACAGAAGAAGAAAGAACAGAAGATCAGAGTTTCATGCATGGACATGTTACTTGTTTTGCATTTTTTACATGATGAGGAAGATGAATGAGGAGAGAAATTAATTTCCTCATGATTCTTGCTGGCTGGTGATAAGAAGAAAATTATTGATTTTATCATTTAAATTAATCTATGAATGAGTTTTGTCATTAGTTGTGGACTGCTTAAAGGGTCCAGAGAAAGAAGGATGGGTAATGGTCTGGAGAGTTGGGGAAAGAGGGAGCAGGTGGATTGGGGGAAGGGCATGCGTGAGGGTAATAAACTGGGGCACAATGGGGAAGCAGGGCACCCAAATGGTGCAGTGGGGAAAATCATCTGTCAGCTGACCAAACAGCATACTGGACAGAGATTTGATGAATGAATTAGATTTTTTTATTTTACTTTTGCCTTCATGTGAAGACAGTGATAGTTAATGGTTGTCTATTTCAATACTTTTGAGGACTCAGACGTAAATCATTCTGTCACCAGAGAACTAAACCCCTCTTTTTTCCCATACACTGACCCTAAAAGATTCAGAGTCCATGTCAGTCCTCACCAAAACAGATGAACCAAAGCACACATACAGAAGCATGTGGCCAGATAGGCCTTAGGTGGGGTTAGCTCAGAAAAAGAAAACGGTGTGTGTGTGTGTGTGTGTGGGGGGGGGTATTATTACATAGTTTCCTTTGCAGATGGTGCCTCGTGTCCACCCGCACAAAGAAACAATAATAGACCTCATAACACATCCACACCCACTCGTTAACAGCATGCTTGTAATGTGAAGACATTTCGAACTCACAAAATGAACAAATCCCTTTCGCTGCAGAAAGTTCTGTTTATCAAATCATTGACTCCAAAGGGATTCAGACACCCCGAAAATAATCTTGTTTTTAATCAATGGAGAGTGAGACAAGATGGATTTCTGACATCCTTTACAGGGGAGAGTGTGAGAATAACAAGAATACACTCTCCCACTCACAATATGTCAGGAGTCTGAGCAGCTCATTGCAAGGACATGAGAGAAAAAATTACCCGTCTGCCAGTTGACTAGATAGAAAGAAGGAAATGCGGAAACAAATACTAGATTCTTTTCTTTTTCTTTTTATAGCCCACATTCACAATAAAATTTCCAGCTTCACCAATAGTAAATAATGTGAAGTTCTTTATTTGAGAATAAATTAAAGTTACCTGATTGATCTTATTTTTCTTGTGTGAGTTATACTGAGTGTGTCCTTGTTCTTTTGGAATAATTGGATACTTTTGTTCCTCAGTTAAAATTGTATTATTTCCCTTTCATTGTGCTGTCACTCCCTCTTGATTATCTATTGTTCTCTTTCTTCCCCTGATTTTCCACACACCATCACCACTCTGTTCTCCCCACATCAAGTGGTTCTGAGCCGACAGCAGCGGAGGGTCCAGCTCATGCGGATCCGACAGAGGGAAGAGAAGCTGAAAAAGGAGAAAGAAATAAAGAAGAAGAAAAAGCGGCAGAACCAGAAGACCGGCCTTAAACAGAAGACTCATACCCATCACCATCACCAACAGTACCACCACCCAGCAGCGTCCCACCCTCATCACCAACCCCAGAGCTCTCACCCACCTAAAATCCCTCCTCCTCCTTCTCAGACGGAACCTGGCTACCACCGCAAGCCCAATCCCAAAAGACGTTATGATGGAGATGTACTGTCTCCGGTAAGATGAGAGATTCTGGACATATGTAGTCTGTACCTTCAAATGGTTAAACAAATTCTGCCTTCCAAGCTGTAAAAGATTTTAAATAATCATCTACTTTAAAGTCCCTGTTTTAACTTAACTAGATTTATATACAGTATTTCCATTCATACATGCATTTTCCATATCCAATTATTCCAGTGCAGGGTTGCTGCTACTAGGCCAAAGGCAGGGTACACCCTGGACAGATTGCCAGTCTATCACAGGGTCAACACACAGAAACAAACAACCATTCATGCTCACACTCACTCCTAGGGAGAATTTAGAAACACTAATTAACCTAACAGGCATGTTTTTGGCCTGTGGGAGGAAGCCAGAGTACCCAGAAAGAACACACAAACTTTACACAGAAAGGCCCCAGGCGAGGTCTGAACAAGAATTCCTCTCACTGTAAGGCAACGATGCTAACCACATCACCACCATGCAGCTCCTCATCTTATCATACTGTTTATATCAGTTATTGCTTAATGCTCAACAGAATTCACCCACAAGGTTTGGGTGGAAGTGGGCCAGGAGGTAGAGTAGGTTGCTCCTTTCACTCACCTTGCCTCCAACATGAGTGAATGTTTGGTGGTTGGAGAGTTTGGGATGGATTGGCAGCCAGGTTTCTGTCAGTCTGTCCTCAGGCAACCGTGGCTACACATGTAGCTTACCACCACTGGTGTGACCTGTGGGGTTAATTCATAATGGATTCAGTGTAAAAGTGTTTTATAAATCGAATCCTTTCTTATCTCATCTAATGCTGTTTAGCGATTCATTAGCATGTATTTGTTGTGGTTGTATCAGCAGAATGAAACAATTCAAGTTTTAAATAAGTAACTTTAAGTGTCATTCTGCCAACAAAGAGACAAACATACAAACAAACTGACTTGGTAACTATTTCTTTAACATTTGTACAGAAAAGTAAGCATTTGTGACCCTCTCTCCTTCTTTCCTTTCATACCAACAATCCTCTGTCTGTCCACAGAGCTACATCAGGAGTTTCAGGGACAGACACACTGACAGACGGGCGTATTCCCACAGTCGAATGAGCCGCTCTCGAATGGCTGAACTGGACTACGACTGTGGTTCTCAAGTGCCCCTCACAGCCCCCAGCGGACCTGCAGTTCGCATCTGAGGCAGTAAATTGCACAAATCAGGACACGAGCACACAATCACAGGCTACTTCAAAGCTCTTAGTCGCCACTAGGGATATCAAACCTAACCTTACAGTGCCAACCTAATCAACTGCCTGTTAACCCAACAGGAGCTCATTATGTCCCAGTGGTTGTATACCCCACACTGTTTGTATCCTGTCTGAACTGCTAAAGCTTGAATTTATTTGGTCAGTTTGTTCCCATTTGTTCTTTTTGGATGTCAGGATAAAGAGCAGAGACTTGTTTTGGAATGAGCAAAGGTGATGAGTATCATAAATCTGACTCCTTAGTTATGGTACTTTTCTTAGCACACTGGAAAAAATGGACCCTTTTATATGTAATTTAGTAACTGTTACAGCCATATGAAGTCATTTCCAGTGGACAAGTAGTGGGAAGGGGAAAAAGATAACAAGAACAAAAAAAAAAATCCACAGGTGTACCACACCATTTCAGATAAAGCAACATAGCATGTCTTTCACAGAACCAGAGTAGCGCAACTTTATATCTTTACCTTGATCCGTAACTCTACTTTGAAGGTAATTAAAGGACGATAAGATTTGCTTCAGGAATTATGCAGCAAGCGCTCTGAGGAAAATGTCAGAAAATGAACATAAGATGCGCAGCAAACACTGGAACTCAAAGGCAGCTCTTCCTCGGCATTTTTCCATTAAAAGGTCACTGTGTGAAGTATTTGTTTATCTACAGTGACAGCCTGCAAATCCAGACGTGACATGGCAGTACGAAGCCCGTCTACACCTAAAAAAGGGGACCATTTTTAGGTGTGAACCAAATTAAACGGTTCAAACCAAAGACTTTTTGTCTTTGTCAATTCTCTCATAAATTAGTGTCATTACTTGCATTGGTGCCATTCTCCAGGGAGAGTGTGTTTACATCTCATCACTTTCCTTATATTATTTATCTCCAACTGTTCCAACTACGGACTACAGCAGCATACATGAAGACTTGTTCCTGTTTTCCTCTCAACATTTGTAAGCTACGTGATACTTGTATTGACATGTCCCTGAGTGCTCATGTACTTCTTCTGCCTGCTCTTCCAAAAACAACTTTACCTGTGTGGGATTTGTCAAAGACAAATTGTTGTTGTCTGATTGTCATCATCCAGGAATTTGAGTGTTCATATGTGTGAATGGACACGTGAGCTCTCTGGCTAATGGATTGTACCAAATATTAGCCAAGGAGGGGGGGATTTCCTTTAATGTATGAGGAGCATGCTGTATTTTTTCCCCCTCTTTTTTTGCCAATATACTGGTATGCTTGAAAAAAATTAACTTCTTAGCTTTGTATGACATGTGAAGAGGAGATTTAAAAAGAGGATTATCTCCTGAAAAAGAGGAGGTGGGAAGATGAAAGCATTTACAAATGGCGCCCTCTGATGTTTACCACTGGATTTGTCTTCTGGACTTTCTTTGTGTATGTTTTATATGCACATGCATTTTATGTGTTTCTGTCTTTAAGATCTAAATGTGCTCCTTGCTTTGATATTGTTGTACTAAACATCCAGGAAAGGAAACCTAAACAAGAGGTATTTTTAACAGAAGAAAAACTGTTTTTTGCCTGAAACTTGCTGATATTCAAATTTTCTATATGAACAATAACATGACAGTGTCCACTTTTAGTTTCCACATAGGTAAAATATGACAATAACAAGTCAGAAATGATACAGCCAATAATGCAAAATATCACATAGTTACCTAAAATGTTACATTTTTACTTCTTTTTTTAAA
The DNA here is from genome assembly GCA_037177055.1 of Atherinosoma microstoma. Lineage (NCBI taxonomy): Eukaryota > Metazoa > Chordata > Actinopteri > Atheriniformes > Atherinidae > Atherinosoma > Atherinosoma microstoma. The sequence continues at coordinate 18,563,321 of JBBBVU010000013.1, forward strand.
AAAGATTTTAGAAGAAAAAACAACAATCCCACTTAACTGAAATACTAACATGGCTAGTTGGTTGTTGTTGTTTTTTACCAGATTGCAGTTTGCAGTTATTTGTGAATGGAGGGCCAGCTATTTACATCAAACTCCATTACCGCATGACAAGATCTGTGTAAATGTGTCCACTGTGTTGTGTCATTGTTGACAAGTGACAACCTCCAATTTCCAGTTTAAAATGTACAGAAAACTCTCTTCTCTTCTCTTCTCTTCTCTTCTCTTCTCTTCTCTTCTCTTCTCTTCTCTTCTCTTCTCTTCTCTTCT
>JBBBVU010000013.1:18563726-18576898 GCA_037177055.1 Atherinosoma microstoma
CTTCTCTTCTCTTCTCTTCTCTTCTCTTCTCTTCTCTTCTCTTCTCTTCTCTTCTCTTCTCTTCTCTTCTCTTCTGTCTACACCATCCAGGTAAAGGGCTTGAAAAGTTGTGTATTATGTTCAGCCACCTGCCATCCTGCTGTATTGTATTACTCTGATAATCTTTTGCAGTTGTGGCTGTACATGTGTTACTTTGCTTCTGCTTATACCTCAGTCCTGTTTCTGTCCCTATTTTGTGTTTCTTTAATGTAGTGCCGTTGTAAAATCATTAGTCATTACTTGAAAACAAAATGTAAAATTCTGAATATTGTCTCCCTTTAGCTTGTAACAATGGAGCAAAGCTAATAATTCGTACTGATTTTTTTTTTCTTATATGTTTTTTTTTCTGTCTATACTGCATAGTCTACTGTATGTTCAGAAGCATTTTGATTGTAGATATTGACCTGTAAATAATATTTTAATGTAAAAATGTTCAGCTACATTTTCATGTTTGTTCCAAAATCATGAAATTCATTTATGTAGTTCATTATTTTCTAATGGAGTAGACCTGTTATGTTGTGATGCTACTGTATGTATTTGATTTGGTTGGATGTGGATGCGCTTCTCATCCTGCTGTTTCAACATTTGATTATGAAAATCATCCAACAAAATGAGCCTTGACTCTGAATCATTCTTTTCTTACATCCCTTTTGAATGTGTGTAAATCAGTTTATTATTATTATTATTATTATTATTATTATTATTATTATTATTATTATTATTATTATTATTATTGAGCATGGATATACATGGACCTAACATATGATAAACATTGTGATCCAATCCAATGGTCTTGTTGTTTTTTCCGGTTTTCATGTTCCTACATGACCATTTATGGGAAAGGTACAATGGAACCGATGACTGAATGATTAAGTATCAAATACTATGAAGCACAAGCACACATACACTGTACATTTTATATATTCTCATCACAAATGAGTAGTGAGAATAATATGTATAATACACTCACTGGCCACTTTATTAGGGCCACCTTTCTAGTACTGGGTTGGACCTCCTTTTGCCTTCACTGTCTTAATTCTTTATGGCAAAGATTCAACAAGGTGTTGAAACATTCCTCAGAGATTTTGCTCCATATTGACATGATGGCATCACACAGTTGCTGCAGATTTGTCAGCTGCACATCCAAGATGAGAATCTCCTGTTACACCACATCCCAAAGGTGCTCTATGGGATTGAGATGTGGTGACTGTGGAGCCAACTGGAGTCCAGTGAACTCATTATCATGTTCAAGAAACCAGATTGAGATGATTTGAGCTTTGTGACATGCTACAGTGTGGTCATAAAGGTATGCACATGGTCAGCAACAATACTCAGGTAGGTTGTAGTATTTAGAGGATGCTCAGTCAGGGGCACAAAGTGTGCCAAGAAAACATCCTTCACACCATTTAACTATCACCAGTCAAGGTGATAGTTAAATGGATTCATGCTTCCAAGTTGCTTAAACCAAATTCTGACTTTACATCTGAAAGTGGAGCTGAAATCAAGACTCATCAGACCAGGCAACATTTTTGCAATCTTCTATCCCGTTTTGGTGTGTCTGTGTGAATTTTAGTCTCAGTTTCCTGTTATTAGCTGGCAGACATGGTCGTCTGCTTCTGCAGCTCATCTGCTTAAAGGTTTATTTTCAGGCGAGTGTTGTGTGTTCAGAGATGGTGTTCTGCATACCTTGGTTGAAAAGTGTGGTTATTTGAGCTGCTGTTGCTTTTCTGTCATTATATCATGATTTTAATTAATTATTGAAGCTTATAACTAATAATATGCACTTTTCTGCAGAGGAAAGTATTCAGTGAATTGCATCTTTATTTCAAACGCTACTTGATTTAAAAAGAAAATAACAACTTGAGTCACAAAGAGGACATGTAATGAAAAAGCTCTGTAACTACAAATCATAAAAGTTGTAAACATAGTATTGACGTGATCAGGCTGTAATCATAATAAGTTTTCCTTAGACAATGTTTCCAGCATTGCTAACAGGGAGCCACATGTAAGAAGAGATCACAGAAGTAAGTTGACTTCATTCAAAGGAGAGGGAACAGAGGAATGTGCTGCCCTTTCCTGATGATCGACTGCATAATGACAGGGATGCTGTTCCCTTTGACACAAGCTGCAAAGAAAATGTAATGAGAACAGTAGGTTTCTGAGCAACATGTCTACTAATTACTGGAATATCAGTCACATTCCCTCTCCCTGTTTCATTTTATTTACTGTGTAATTATCTCTTTAAATCTTCCCCTTGTGTCTTTCTGCCCAGATAACCTTTTCATCATATCTGTCCTCATTTCTCTTGTTTTCTCGCTGTGCCACCCTTTCTATCTTGCTTACTGTTGCATGCTCATTTATTGCCTGTTTCTTTGCTGTCTTCTCCTTCTCACCAGCTCCCATTTTTCATCTCTGCTGACATTTTCACTCCAGCAGCTTCAGAAAAAAACAGCTCACACTGTATGTCTCGTTGCTCTTCGAATCTGCTTTCTGCTGGAAACAAAGCATGACCACTGACAGCTCATTAACAAGCCATTGTTCACTTTTGCCTGCACTAAAATCAACCTGTGTACTTATGATTTCAAATTTTATTCTCTGCTTGGAAGTAAATTACATGTTGACAGAGGAGTGTTATGCTAGGCTGGGAAACTAGTACAATTTGGTTTCATAGTGGGAGTTGAACAAGGCATGCACCCTAATGTATAAAGTAACAGAACTCAATTTAACAGAATTTGACTCATGGGGGAAGTAAAGATAGAAAAATGAACCTCGCTTTTTTTGCGGAGGGGGGGGGGGGGTAAAGAATCTGAATAAATTCTTGTACTCTCAAGTGACATTTGTAATAAAGATTTTATTTGAGGTTGTTCCCAGTGGAACAGCATACAAAGGTTACTCATACACATACAGACACCCAGCACATGCTTAAAGAGCTCATACTCATACAAACATGACTGATTGTCCTTTTTCCTTCAGTGTTTGTGTTTCTTAATCCAACTTTATACATTCCTTATATCAGCAACAGTCCATCTTCATCAATCATTATGCACATTTGCCCAAACAAATCTTGGGATATATTTGCAGAGATATTTAGTGTTCATTTACTGATCATTTCAGAAGTACAGGTCTTGTTAGAGATAAAATGCTGCTCCTGCAAGTCATTTTTCATTTTTGCGAGCAAGATGTAACAAAGTCTGATGCCTTTCTGAAATGGAAAGTAACATGAATAAAAAATAAATTCCTGGAATACCCCTGATTTAAAACCAAGCTAAAGGCATTGTGTCTGCATCCAAACTGTGATGTGTACCGTGGTCTGTGTTCACATACATATAACCATAGAGTTTACATTCTGTATATTGTCGCTAGAAACAGGCTCAGCTTATAAAACCTGGTAGTAGTGGTAGCAAACTTTCTGAGATGTCTGTTCTATTAATTATAGGTATTTCTTGCATGTTGCTGCTTTACATGATGTCTTGCTGGTGCTGTGTGGATTCACTGACAACCTGAGAAGGAAAAAAAGAAGACTGTAAGTTGTTATGAAGGAAATTTAGAATAGAAATAATTGCAGGCAAAGTGTTTGCAGATCATTTGTGAGCCAGTGACTGTAAGTCTGTGCAGATATTACTGGGAGTGAAGTGCTGTGCAGAGACGGTGCTAACTGTGAAGCTACTTCATAGAAGTCGGTGTTGCAGAGTGTGACAGCTTTCACGAAGTGATTGTTCTGAGTTTCCGCAAACTACCAGATCTCGGGAATAATTAAGAGACTTTAAACTAAAGTATACACTAGAAAAGAATTTTTTTGCATGCTGACATATGTACATAAAATACAAGCCAAATTCACCAAAACCAAACTAATACAGATCAATATTCTTTTATAAATCTGGTACTTTGCATCAATCTGGTGATGTGAGCAGACTATTAAAAGGAGCTGAGATAGAGGAACCAGACTTACACACTGGGCACTAGCACCCTGGCTCATGGAATACTTCATCTAGGTAGAGATGCTATGCATAAGAATGATGTTGTCGAAAAAAGCACTGTTAACTTAAATGTTCTTTTCCAGTAAGTATGTTCTGCTTCAAGTATATGTATGTGGAAATCTTTGCATGTAACAGAAATGCCAAAAAATGTCTCTTTGTGTGGATTCATATCTCTGTTTGGATGTAGATCTCAGACCTCTCCATCACGAGTCTCAATGGTCTTGATAAGAACAGTTTTCTTGGAGTGAACCTCTGATGAGCGCTGATGCTGGGACTCAGGACTGGTCTCTGTTAAAAAAATATTCTTTCATCAGCTCAGACAGGTTTTTCCGCAGCTACAACAAATTAATTAAGTCTAAAGAAATCAATATTAGTTCAAAACAGCTCTTTGAAGGCTAAATGACTTAAAATAACTTGAACATGCCTTTCATACAAAGAAGAGGGTTAAAAAAAGCCTTTGAACTGAAGAGGAGATATTTCTAGTATTTTAACTAAAAGACTTTGCTATAAACATTTCTCAACAAATTAATGACATTAAAGTTTAAACCTTTTTTTCATTTTGTATAACATGTTTTCTGGTATTTTAAGAAAATGCAAAGTATGTATTATCCATTTACAGTCAATGGTATTATCGTACTGAATCTACATTCAATATGCATATAATGATTAGCATGCATTCTAGTAGAAAAAGTAGTAAAATAAAAGGAGAACTTGTATTTTGGATTCCCCTTCCTATTATTTTAAGACATACAGTGTACTATGGATATTTGTTCAGGTTTGCCTGTATCGTGATGGATTTGGTCATTTAATCCACCAAAAGATTAGGAATAGTTGTGTGATTATTATTGATGTTAGCCTCTGTAAATCAAGTAACCGTAAAGGTTTCTGACATGTCATACATCCCCACGCAGTGGTTAGAATGTGTCATTGCAGATACACTGTATGTAATTCCCTCAAAATAGCATCTGCCATTTACAGTCACATGCTATAATTAGTCTTTTTGATCCCTCTTATGGATTTATCTGGAACATACAATAAACCTTTCAGTTATTCATGGCTAATAGGAAGAATTCCTCCTACCTCTGTATCCAATGGAGGAATAAGCAGACTGGACAGGCATAGTGGTGGTGATCCTGCAAAGGGAAGATACAAAAGTACACAATTTGATTTCTGTACAATACAAATGACAAAAATAAAGTCAGTTTGAGACTAAAAGTGTCGTTAGTAACATTAAGTGTGAAGGACACATGATGACAAACCTGCTCTCCTCTCCCTCCAGCAGCTTGCGGTAGGTGGCAATTTCAATATCAAGGGCCATCTTCACATTGAGGAGGTCCTGGTACTCTCTCAGGTGACGAGCCATGTCATCCTTTAACACATTTAAAAGTTTGCTCAAAACAAATTTTTTCTCCAAAGACAAAATACAGTGACTATCAGAACTGTTAACTTTCAATTTTTGAATGAAAAGATTATTTGTATTTGTAAAATTCCAAACCCTGCATTAGTGCTGTATCTTAAAACAAACTAAACTTTCATTACCTTCATTTTAGCAATATCTTCCTCCAGTCGTGTAATGGTATCCTGGTAACCAGAGGCCTCACGGCCCATGCGCTCCTCCATATCTCGCATCTGGCGCAGCAGAGATTCATTCTACAAAGAAAAAAAGACAGATGAGTTAAATGCTAATGAGTAAGTAAGTAAAAAGTAAGAAAATTTAACAATACTAACAATAGTATTAACCAGCCAAATATAATGATGCAATGAGGCAGATAAGTAACTAAAATAAAGTGAGAGAACAAAATACTGACAGTGCCCTTAAGTGAGTCGATCTCGCAGGTGTAAGACTGGATCTGGTGCCTGTACTCCATGCTCTCCTGCTTGGCCTGACGCAGGGCATCATTATTCTTGTTTACTGCCTGGTTCAGATCGGACACCTGAGGAGACAATAGATTAAGTATTTAAAAGTGCAAAAGCTAAAGAAGATTTTCTATATACTTCATCAATGTGTTTGCTCTCACTTTACCTTGGACTTGTACCACTCTTCAGCCTCTGAGATGTTCTTTGCAGCAATGGCTTCATACTGCACGCGGATGTCCCTCAGAGCAGCAGTCAGGTCAGGTTTGGACATGTCCATCTGGATCTGCACCTGGGTGTCCTGCATCTGGCTCTGCAGCTCTCGGATCTCCTGCAAGGTGTTCAGAGAAAGAAAACATTTATTTTAAATAAAATAATGCAAATTTCTATGGCTGATCTGTGTTTTCTTTGGATCCCACCTTAATTGTGTTTACTGTTTTATCAAAATGAAGACAGAAAGATCAGAAATGATAAAGAAGTTTGTGTGTTCAAAGACAAATAAACAGCAAGGGAAATATCCGCATTTATAGTCACCTTATGAACTAAACCTGCATTGGAAATTGACATTTAAAACTGCGAAAATATTACATGGAAAAGTAAATGTTTCTTCAACTGCATTTACATTAAGTCGAAATATTGAACATCATGAACTTCAATTTTCCCAGGTGTTCATTGATAAAAGAAGATGATCAAAATGCTATCATCAGTTTGGAGAGAGAATTTTTTTTAGATTATGGAGCTTTGGTTGCACTCAGCTGTTGTATGGTCTACTCTCAAAAGACTAAAATAGCTTTGCATCTGTTCAGACACACATGCACACACTTTTCCTCTGTCACACAACAGCTGACATGTTCTTTTCAACCAATTGGCAGTTCAGCATTTCTGAGAGGTCAAAGTTGAAACAAAGAAGAGAAAAAGACAACTCTGGACCTCAGCTGTGTGTACATGTCTGAGCTAAAAGCTCTCTCAGTCCTTTGATGACTGCAGGAGAGGCTAAATGCACAGCTTATTAAATTTTTGTTCAGAGTGTGAGAATTCATTAAAAGGTACAACATCAGTGGGTGTGTTCAAGTGTAAAATATTTGCTCTCTTGAAGAGCTGCATGCCTGCAGAGTCCCAGATCTCATATTACAGCTTGGCAGAGGATATAGAGGTGTTATATGATGCATTACAAACCATCTGAGAGACACAATGAGAAGTACAGAAGATGTGGCGGTTTCATTTAAAAGATAACAAACCTCTTCATGGATCTTCTTGAGGAAGGCAATCTCCTCTTGCAAGCTTTCAATGCGTCTCTCCAGGTCCAGCCTGGCCAGAGTAGCATTGTCAACATCCTGGATACAAACCCAAAAAAAGCAGAGATTGATGACCACATGCAAAGCTAAGAAAAAAGAAAAGCCGTAAGAACAGATGTATAAGAAGTAGAATAACCAAAGGGGATTGAGACTGAATCAAAGTTTCTCTGTTTACGAGAAGCTTTGAGGAAAAAAGTGTTTTTTTTTTGTTTTTTTTTAATGAAAATTGAAGACATACGGCTCTGAAAGCAGACAGGTTGTTCTCAGCCTCTTCCTTCTGGTGAATCTCTTCTTGCAGCCTGTGAGAATGATGACAACATACAAAGAGGAAAAGAGCAAAATAAATAGAAACAAACTGTCTTCTATTTCATTTCAATTTCAGTATCCACAGACTAACTATGATGCAGCTGCTGTCACACCATCAGAGTCAGAAGGGCAACAGCAAGAAAGGATCACACCCCTGTCCTTGGCTGGTGCTCTTTCCAGATTTAGCATTTCACTATGCACTTTGAGCAAGTGGAAAACATAGGGGCACCTAAGCTATTTATTCATATTGCATATAGAGACCTCGGCAGACAGCTGAGGTGCCAAAGCCACTTTGATGGTCATTTTTGAAGATTTGAATTGTGTTAGTTCATGAAGAGGTTCAATGAAAATGTCTGCGTGTGCTTGTGCGTGTGCATTACGTGTGTTAGCAGGCGGGATGTTTCTGTGTGTATTTTGATCTCAGTGGATGCAGCGAGTGCTTTGGTACGGTTCACTCACAGCTTCAGGCAGTTGCTAGAAGACGGCTGATAAACAAAATAAAGAGATTGTGAATGCACACTTAGTGTGTGTGTGTGTTTGTGAATGTGAGACTGCTTGTGGGTTGTGTGTGTGTGTGTTTGAGTGGGGTTTTTTGATAAACACTTAAATATAAGTGGAGTTGCATTCTCTTGCAGTGACATTATTCTAAATTTATAGAGCTGACCTAGTAGCTACAAATAGACAGTGATACGCCCACATTAAGTCTTTTTTTCACTGCCTTTCTCACGCATGCATGTCATACACAAATATACACATCACACACACACACACGCACGCACGCAAGCAATGTGTGGTAGACTGTCTTTTGAGATTTAGATTTTTTTTCCCCGCATTTTTTAAAAATCTTAGTCTCTCAGTAAACTCACCCACAGGCAGTCTGTATGAACACATCTGTTAACTTCCATCTGTCTGCTCCTCTTCCCGTCTGATGACAGAAACTTTATCCGTTTGTCTAAACTTTACTCCTGTGAGCCTGCAAATCTGTCTCTCTTCATTTTTCTTCTGCTACAGTATGTCTCTTGTGGACAAATTATAAACACCTTTTGTAAGAACCAAGTGGAGTGTAAAACGCACTGAAGTACACCTGTTCTCAAATCCCTCCATTGTTACTTTGCTGTTTCCCTTTTCTCCCTAAGAGCAGAGCAGAAATCAATGAGCTATCCAATATTTTTTTACAACTTTCGTGCTTTCCATACCATCTCATATTTCTCTATTATCTTAACCATTTAATGTAATGTCACTCTCTCATTTTCTTTCTTTTTTGTTGTTGTTGACAAGTCGATCTGGGTTTGGACCCTTTAGTGACAAAAAAGCTTTAAGATCACATGATACAAAGGAGTAACAGCATTAGTTATTTTAGTTCTCTAAATATTTATAAATACATCCACACATGCATATGTAAAATAATTTAGAGTTCTACTTGTCAAGGCTTATAAATTGTTTTTATTTAAAGGGTCACTACCATAAAAGCGTTGTCCAACACCCTACTGATTGTAGAGGAGACAGAGTGCTTGTCTTTCTAAAACCATGATGCATTCAAACCAAAGTTTTCCTGTCCCATCTTGTCTTATCTTCATCCGACCTTACCTGAGCTTAATTTTCTGCAGATCATCAGCCAGGTTGTCTCTCTCCACTTCCACCCTGGCACGTTGGTTGGACAAGGCCTCGATCTGCCTCCTCAGCTCCCTCATTTCCTCCTCAAACATCTCAGCCACGCGCCCATGCCCCTCACGGCCCCTCAGCTTCTCAATCTCCACAGTCAGGGCTGCGTTTTGCTGCTCCAGGAAGCGCACCTTCTCAATGTAGCTGGCGAAGCGGTCGTTGAGGTGCTGCAGCTCGGCCTTCTCATTGGTCCTTGTGTTGAGGAAATCTTGGTTCATTGCATCTGCGAGGTTAAAGTCGAGCTTCTCGCCGGAATAGGTGCGCATTGCTGTAGAAGAGCCAAAGCCTGCACCCATCCCGCCGGAGGAGGCCCTGAAGCTGGAGTAGGATGGAGCACCGGTGTTCTTGGTCTCGTAGACTCTGGCTGACATGTGGCTGGAAGTGGAGCTTCGACCTCCTCCTGAAGAGGAGAATAGGGATGACATTGGTGTAGAACCAACACCAGAGCCGAAGGTACGGCGGTATGAAGAGGCACTCTGTGCTGAAGAGGAGTAGGTCTTGCTCATGGCTGGTTTACTGCTTGGCTGGTTTGTGGCTTTGAAGGAACCGTTTGAGGTGCTGAGACCCAACTGTGCCACTGGGCAACTGAGAGAGAAACTAAGTGAAGAAATGCCAGGCTCTGAGAGCAACTATTTGTAGACCCATGGCGCCCACTCCTGCCCCCCAACCCCTCCTCTCAGTCCGCCTTCTGTCTCCATTCGCCCCATCCCCCTATTCCCATCACTCCACTCCTGCATAGCAATCATTTTCCTTTACTTATCTTTCCCACAGCCCTTTAAACCAGACTGGAATATTTGAAAATAATTTTGTTCTTTTCTATTGTTAGATGAAGGACTGTAAGGATAAAAGGGAGCATTCAGTGTTTAAGCATAATTGTCTATATAAGCATAATTGTAGTGATTATTGCACCATTAATCCAATATTTGGATGACTTTTAGAGACAAGACTTTTTCTTTTGGGGATTGTTATGGGTTTCTTATGATACTCTGTTGTAAAATATGTGAACTAAATGTAATTTTTATTTAACCTAACTAATTATATTTGATTTTATTCAAGAATTGAATGTGACCTGCTGTTCTATGTTTTTAGGTAGTATTGCCTGTATTTGACAACCAGTTTATTGCAGTTTTTTTATATGCTATCCATATGGTTGGAGGATTTTCCTCTATATATCACTTTACCCATTTCAGCCAATCATTTTAGCTCTAGGCTCTCTTCTCTCCACATACCTCTCCCCACTTGTCTTGCCTGCTGCCTGCCCTTGATTCAGCTGTCGGACGGGTCTGGTTTCAGCTGCTGGTAAAGATCTGTATGCTCATGAGTGTGTGTGCGTTCCTGGATACATAAATGCATGAGTGAGCAGGAAATTAGTCAGTAACTTCATTCGTGGTCTTAAACTTTAATGTAGTAAGTTGATGCAGAAAACAATACACAAAGTATAGTGCAGTGCAACAGGTGACTCAAGTTTTTCAAGGAGATGAACTCTGTGAAGGACAAAATGCATAGTATGTCCTTTTTTTCTCTTTTCTAATTTGAATGATTTTTTTTGTGGAATGGGCTTAAAAGTGATTAAATCAATCTAAAACTGGAATGAAAAATAAAACTGGTTAAAGCAAATTGACTAGGAGTCCATTATTTGTCTCAGCTCTTAAAGCAATGTGAACACTGCAATATACATTTATTGTGAAACCAGTCTTTAAATTTCAAGTTGCCCTATAGACAGAGATTAAGGAGAGGCTCCTTTAAAAGGTTAGTTTTCCATAGATTTATATTCATGACCTTTGCTAACTTAATAAATGATCACTTTTGCTATTTTTGTTAAAGTAATTTGGCAGGTTTGAGCATTTGGGGCTTTGGGTTTGACAGTTTTAGCTGAGATGCCGGCTGTTCAGTGGTGGGGGAAGTTAGTTGACAGACTGTAACCCATCTGTAATGAAACCATAAGTTGAGGCCACGCCAAACCAGACTTAATTAGAAAGTTTAATAGGTTTTATTGATACCTATTACCAGTAATGAAACTGATTCATAAGATCACACACCTTTTTTCTATTGAGATTAACAGCCTTAGCTAGATCAAAGGATGACATATGTCAGTTTTAAGACTTCAAAAGACAGCAAATTGATCCCATCCAGACAAGAATGTGTTGTACAACACATATGTGTGGTTAATGTCTACACTGCCAGTAGTTATAGGGTTACATATCTATTCTTGGTTACATAAGAAGCAGCACAATTTGATTGATAAGAGCTACTGCCAGGAAGGTCACACACCTCACTTTGTCTTTAAAGCTCTTCAGTACAACTCATGTGTGGGTGGTCAAAGGCAGTGCTTAAGCATTTTACAATACTGGATACATATTAAAAGTTTGTGTGAGACTGGGTGTGTTTGCATTTTGAAATCAAGTTGTCAGAAAATAATGTCCTTAAATGATGACATACAAGCATCGGCTCACATCATCACCACACTGCAAATACATTCTTACATTTTCACATGGTTGAGGACTGATGAGCATGACTCAAATGTTTTGATCCATATCGGCTGCCTAATTTCATCACCTTGGTAATGTTTATGAACTTGAATATGAAGATTTCAGCTGATTGAAATAATTGGAGTTTTTTTAGAAATGGTTGGAATCAAGCAAGCAATGATGAAGAAAGTCTCCGGGGAGTTAATATGCAAAGTATTCAGTAATATAGATATAGAAGCATGTATGCTGAGAAGTGGTCTGCAATACAAAGTGCCTGTTGTAAGGAGACTTGCGAGGCTACTCCCTCCTGCTTTGTGTGGGATCTTCAGCTGGTTATAAAAATGATGATGACCTTTCAGAACCACCCACCAAATAATGACCATGTTCTCAATGAAAACAGCCATTACTGAAAATGTGACAATCGAGGCATTTATTCTATTTGAAATCTCCAGCCTCTAAGATTTCAGGCGGTTATATGAAAAAAAAAAAAGGAAGCATGGTGTTAATGAATATGTGTGGGTGTCCATAGGTGTAGCCTACATGTTGGAGAGGTCATTGTGTGTGGTCACGCACAGACATGCAGTGTGCATGTCAGCTGCCGGGGGTGTCAGCTCTATTTTTGGATTTCCCGTCTGAACTCAACTGTTTGGCCTCATTCAAAAGAGAACACTGGACTGAAGATAGATAGAAGATAGAGGGAAAGAAGTAAGTGTCTGCTTTTAGTGACATGCCTCAGGATAAATATATCTGCTTGTCAAACATTAAAAGAAAATAAGATTAGCTTTGGTTCATGACACATGTCAACATGGTCATTTTTATGTTTGCGAGTCACCGTTAAAAACACAATCCCCTGTCAAAGTGTTTTTTTATGTTTTCAAAAACTAACTAAAACATTTACATTCCTAGTTAGAAAATCACATGTTCTAACTGATCAAAAAAAAAGAAGTTCTCTCAAGATTCTCCCAACATCCCCTCCATTTATATCCATGGCCGACTCTGCGTTAACGGTCCTGAAGAAACCATGTCTTTCTTTTGTTTTTTATACAGATGTTTATAAATGCAATTTTCAAACTTTATGCTATATTTCCCAAACTATATTTTACCCATGCTAATGGAATTTTGGGGATTCCAGTGAGTAATTAATTAGAAAATAAAGTAAACCCTGCCGACTCAGGCAATCACCAAACAATCAAGAGGTCTAAAGAAAGGTTTTTAAAGAACTGTCTCAAAAAAAATCACAAGTCATGTTTATCCATGAAATTTGATTGAACATCTATACTCCAGAAATGATCGATTGTAGACATTTTCATCATTTCTTTGGATGAATTATTTTAAACAAAACCAAAAAACTTGCTCAACTAATGACTTCTCCATCATTTTCTGTTGTATTTTATTTTGTTCAGTGCTAATCAACATTTTAGCTTGCCAATATGCAAATTTACCAGTTACACATTAACATATTGGTTAGCATGTTGATGTCAGTAAAAGGGCAGAGTAATCCTTCGTGACTCCGGAAATCCAGAACTGGAAAGGCTCTCTTTATTTGTTTCATTGCCAGTAAAGTCTGGGAA
>JBBBVU010000013.1:18616135-18626968 GCA_037177055.1 Atherinosoma microstoma
TCCACCATGAAAGCACAGTCAGAGTGCTCCAAGGTGGTGTGGGTGGTGAGGATGGAGTTGTAAGGCTCCACTACTGCAGTGGAAACTTGAGGTGCTGGGTAGATGGCAAACTCAAGCTTAGACTTTTTCCCATAATCGACAGAGAGTCTCTCCATTAGCAGGGAGGTGAAACCAGAGCCTGTGCCTCCGCCAAAGGAGTGGAAGATGAGAAAACCCTGCAGGCCAGTGCACTGATCAGCCTGAAAAGTCAAATGTTTACAAATGTAAAAGCAGAGAAATAATTTACCCAAACCAAAGCAAGTTTCACATACTAGCTAAATAACATGTACCCTCAGTTCTTTCATTCTCACCAGTTTACGTGTCCTGTCAAGCACAAGATCTATGATCTCTTTGCCGATGGTGTAGTGTCCACGGGCATAGTTGTTGGCAGCATCCTCCTTTCCTGTGATCAATTGCTCAGGATGGAAGAGCTGACGGTAAGTTCCTGTCCGCACCTCATCTGGATGACAAAACAATGATAAATATTTACTGGGTGAGTAATCCTAATGTCAAAATACTCTAAACAGCCTCGTATTGAAATGTTTCAGGAATAGAACACAGATTCTTCTAAACGAGTTATCTGTGAGAGATCTCTGCTTGCTACTTTAAAAAAACAAAAGAAAAGCCAATGACAGTCTAATACACAAATATCAGTAAAATATTGTCAAGTATATTTCTGGCACTGACCGATGACAGTAGGTTCCAGGTCAACAAAGATGGCTCTGGGAACATGCTTCCCTGCCCCTGTCTCACTGAAGAAGGTGTTGAATGAGTCATCTGCTCCTCCAGTTGTCTTGTCAGAGGGCATCTGTCCATCTGGCTGGATCCCATGCTCTAGACAGTACAGCTCCCAACATGCATTACCAATCTGAGCCCCAGCTTGGCCCACATGAATAGAGATACATTCACGCTGCAGAGAGTTAACAATGCTGTTAAGTTACTTTTTCACATTTCTACCACTTATATTTTCATTTAACCACTTCTGTACTGATGCAAAACAAGCTAATTCCTTTGACCTGATGTTCTATATCATGCAGTGTAATGAAATTTCTATTCAAACCTGAACAAATATCGCTTATCTCAGAAGTGTTGTTGAATACAACAACAAACACTTCCGATAGTATAACACTAAACCAGGACATCTTACCATTGTTTGTCTCTCTTCTCCAATGTCCAGGTATCAGAAAGAAGATGTAGTGGTAGAAACAGCTGTGCTACTCTGCTTTTATATACAGCACCTTCAGCTGATCATGTGCTGGGATTTAATCTCAGCTGTAATCAGAGAAGCTACTGATGAGACTGGGATAAGATCATCGCTTTACAAACATACACACAAAGCAAAAGGAGGTCACCACCCTTGTCATTGTGCACTGTGTTTGAGAGGTTTTGTACAGGTGTGTTTGCACCTCATATTTCAGAGAGCAGAGGCACAACCCTGGATGAGGGAAGGCTACCTAAAGTAGTCAAACTTTCCAAGTTTAGATGAATCAAATTAGCTTGCAGCTCTTATAAGAGTTCAATTGCTGATTTTCTTTTCTTTCTTTACAATATGATCCACTCATTTTAAAAACAGGAATAAAAGTGTTTGGTTCTGTTGGGCAATCTGGACAAAATTTAACTATTAAATGTGTAAAATTGATTATTAAATCATTTGCTGAATCCATCTATGGTTTACTTTTTGTTATAAAGCACACATTTATCAAATATAAAATTGTGAATTTCAAGGTTTGTGAAGATACTGAAAATATAAGAAGTGGCTTTATTTTTTAGAAGCAATGTTAAAAGTAATCTGTTTCTATCTGAAACTTGCTCCTCTTTCCTTATTTGTTCTTCCGTCCCCTTTGAAAGAGAAACGTAATCCATGTGAATTGCCTCATGAGGCGTCAGCTGACTATGTGGTGAAAACAGTAACTGCCTGCCATTGTGGTTCTACTGTATGTAAAATAATAGGCAGGCACAGAAAATTAAGATGACATGGCCTATTCAGGCTTCTAAGTCCATAATTCTATTTGAATGCAACAATTTGTATATTTGACATGTTCACAGTTATGTTTCACATCACTTTCTGCTGGGTAGCATTAAAATCATTAAATTCTGTTTCAGTTGGCAGCCAAAACCTAAACTGTTGATAAAATGCCATGGCTCTATTGCAGAGTGTATAGCTCTGTCATAATTAAAACAAGTCAAACAACTTTCAAGAGCCAGAGGCATACAACATAATACTGGGATTCAAAGTCATGTGGGAATGTTGACTCAGTAAAATCCTTTGTGACTAAACACTGCAGTGGTCTGTGGCTGGTTTATTCACAAATGACATGATAAATCCCCTCTTTGTTTACACTATCTTTATTTCTATGAGCATTTAGAATCATATTATATAGGAAAAAAGTACAGGATGTCAATGCAAAGTGGAACTTATTGTAAGTTAATGTGTAACAAAGTCTTGGATGAGTTCTGTTCTGTTGGTCATGAATTTGTGGAAACAGCCATAAAGTCTGGAGTGCTCCTTTCTTCACTGTGGGGCCACTGTCTCCCAAAGCATTATATTATAAACAGTATGCAAAGCTGCCTCATTTAAATAAAATACATGTAATAAAAAAAAAGCTTTGTAGACACAATGGGGATTATTTTTTAATGAAAGCTGTATTGTGTCACTATTTTCAAAACAATACCTCATAAGGCGAGGCAAAGTTAGCTCTTATTTCCCCCCAACTAATCTTTTGCTCAGTTTCATGTTCTACAAGTTGAAATAACTCTGGGAAAGCTCACACTTAAATCTTTTCACTTTTGTGTGTTTCCTTCAGAGGTGTAGCCATAATCATAAAGCTGTGACCCACTTCCATTGTGTGAGACTATAGTCCCTTTCCTACTGCAGCACAATTCATTCTTTTCATTAATGGCTCACAATAATGCTCATGCCTTAACAGAAAGAAATATGGAGATCAAGAACATCATAAAAAATAAAAAACATCATCTGATGAACAAAAAAAGTATAGATAAAGAGGTCAAGTGACATCTGAGATTATGTAATAAAGCTGCTGTCTAAATTCAGCAATATATTTGCAAATTGAGTAAACAACATGTGAAACATACAAGAGACATTTTGTCAACTGTTCTGATTTACCGGTACTTGAATTTCTGATTTGATTGCTCAGAAAATGTAGTATGATCTTTATACAAGTTTCAATTATAGACAATCACAAACTGACAAAACAAATAACTCGCACCAGTTTAATGTTGCATCTCTTTATTAAATCCAATCACAGTGCATCCTGGAAAAAGATGAACTCTTGAATTTAATAACTTGCAGAACCTCAGTAAGCAGCAACAATGTTCATGAAACATGAGATGTTTCATGGTTTCCCTGCCTATGTACACCTAGGTACACATTCGTACATGTGGGATTCATTGCTTAAACAGGCAGAGTTCAGAATCACATGGCTATTCCAAAACATGAATATTCTATTTACCAATCTGTTGTTGATTTTTCTTCCCTTTGGGTTGTTGTCTTGCTGCATCGCCAAAGTCCTGTTAAAGTTCAGGTCATGGACGGCAAAGTCTTGAAACAGTTTTAAATACACTGGTCCCTTGATGATTACAAGTGGTTTTGAGCTAGAAAAGCAAACCATGATGATTCTTCTACCACTGCATTAGTGTCCTTTGTGGTGTGTCATAATAACCAACTAGCTCAAAGCCATGACTAAGAGACAGGAGGCAACACAAAAAGTTAAAGCGAAGAAAACCTCATTAATTCATTTTTAACATAACTAAAAAAAAGTTTCAAAGTTCAAACAAAAATGCTTTAAACTGTGCCAGTTAAGCAGTTTGCATGTTTAAATGGGTGAAAACATAGTGAATGAAGTGTTATCTGGTAGAAAAGTAATGACGTCAGACTCCCTCTTCTGCATTCTCATATTCTTCTTTAGCTTCTTCTCTCACCTCTTTTGTCTTTGTATGTAGTGATATTAAGAGGTAATTTTTTTCTTAACTGGTCCTTAGAAATTCATCTGTCGAGTATTTCTTTAAATGATATATGTTTCCATCAGTTTTTTTTATGATAGCAGAATAATTCATAAGACTGCAGCTGTGTAAACGGTGCTTTTGAATGCATCACCTCAACTGTGACAACTGGCTCAAAGTAACTTTTGAAGCAGTCGTTCACTTCTTTTTTTTTCTCTTTGAACAATCATTCAGTGTTCACAACAAAGACATGAATGGCCAAGTCTTTGTTAAGACTGTAGGTTATTGTCTGCAGATGGAGACAATTTGCAATTAACCCTTTCATGCATACCTTTGGGTATACCTTTATGCATGGGTGAGGATTGTATATTTGAAAATAAGCTACATCGGTAAGTTATTCAGTTCACAACCACTTTGAAGAATAAAGGAATATGTTGAAAAATATCATGTGTAAAAGTATACATACATTGTAATTACCAAGTTTGCCTCTGTGATAAACAGGAAAACAAAATGATACAGCTAAATCTTTATAGAATATGTATATTATACAAATGAGGTAGAATATTGATTTATAACTATTTTCATGGTATAGATAAAAAAAAACTAATGAAATAAATAAGTCAAATAAGATTAAGAATAGAGAAAAGCATCACTAAACATGTCTGTAGAAGTAAAGTACAATAAGATATGTGGAGAAAAAAAATGCGGGACTTTAAAAAAAAATAATTCATGCATCAGAGGGTTAAAAAGTAAAGAAATCCAAGTAAAGCCAAAAGGCTCACAGTTTACTTTTACAGGAATAGGATAGTGGCATGAGCCACGGTAATGGTTAGGACAGGAGAAAAGATCGATGTTGACCATTTTAACATCTGCCACAAAGCTTTGGTTTCAGCACACATGGTGAAGCAACTACGACCTCTAGCGTTTAGAATGAAAAAGTGCCAGCACATGTGACGAAAGTCTAAGAAAGTCTGGTTGGGAATAGTCTGCCCCACCCCATGAGGGAAACTTAGCATGTCTGACTGTGACTTTACTCAGCCCTCCCTCTGAAGACACTCATCTGGTCCTCAGTCGAATAGTTCTTTGAAAATACTAGAATCCAGTTCTTCTTTGCCTTCTCCTTCTTACCCAGTTTGACACCAGACTTTGAGACTAATCCATCAAGTCATCATGAATGTATCATTATTATTATTTTTTATCTTATTCTTCTTTATTTTGTTTAAAAAAATAAAAAAAATTTTTTTGGGGGGGCATATTTTTTTGCAACATTTTAATTATTATTAATTGTCTCTGTTAATAAAGTTTTCAACAAACATATAATAATAGTAATAATAATAATAATAATAATAATAATAATAATAATAATAATAATAATAATAATAATAATAATAATAATAATAATAATTTTATTATTATGCAACAGATGCTTTCAAGGGTCAGACTAAAACCTATTAGTCTTTATCATTTCTTCATAAGTGCTGTGGATTTAAGCTGATTCTGTTACATTATGTCTTTAAAGTCCAAACATCCTGGAATAACGACACGCTTAGTGCCCCTCTCTGAATTGTCAGGTCCATTTTATGATTAGAATGACACCAGCGTGGCAAGCGTGCTCCACATACGCGTTTACGTTGGGTGCAGGTGGGCGTGGTTATGAGTAGACTTCAACGTCGCAGCTCCTCGCCCACCTGGCAGTACTTTTACTCACCAGGACCTCGTTGACGGCCGCAGTGAGAGCCTTCAGAAACCCTACAACCTCCCGCGAAAAAAAAAAGTCTTTTAGACCTCATTCTACTCAGACTCCACAATGGTAAGTGAGACTCTGTTGACTGACTTCAGTAAAATGTTCTCTTCAAAGTTCAGTTTGCTTGGTGCGTCAGTGAGGTTTTAAACATGTCAGGTTAATAGTGTGATGCAGCAGTCTTAAACCTCCCCCTCCCTGTGTGGCCTCCTGCAGCAGGACCACGGTGTCCGAAATAGCTCCTTGGCTCAGTGACTGTCAGTAAAGCTGAGCTAGCTGCAGTCTGGTAGAGCAGGTGCTGATGATTAGTCTACATTGTCAGCACATGGAGGGAGAAAAGCTGTTACTAAAACCGATAGAAAACGTGCATATGCACGAAATCAACGTTTTACTAATAAAGGGGACAATTATTTGTTATTCTCAAATGACATTTAAAAAAAAGTACCTGCTTTCTTGTTTAGTCAAGAGGCTTGTGGTATCAAGCCATTATACACAAGTCAGTGAAGGAAAAAGGTGTGTCTCATGATGCATGTATCAACAACTCAGTGCAGATTGAAACAAGGGAAAGAATTCTGTGTAGTAGGAAATAGCCTTTCCTCCAAATTTAATGAAGTTGTGCGTATTTATTAAATTAAGGTTTCTTTAACTTCAGAAACAATTTGAAAGTTGTTACAGTTGAGGGCAAACTAGCCTATTACATTAAAATTGGACTCTTCCTTGCCTGTTTGAAGCCTCTGCAATTACAACTTTACTAGTAAAGTTGCAATAAACCAGTTGGTCTTTTACTTCATAGCTTGGAAATTCAGCATTCTCTCTCTCTTTCACACATACACACACATACATGACCTTTATGTTTGCACAATGCACAGGGTAGTGTAAACACAGCTTGTTGGCATCAGTTGTGCTTATATAAAACAAATGATATCAATCTTTCTTGAGTAAACTACTAGCTGCAGTATACCTGCCCTGATCAAATAGACCAGATGCATGACATTTAGTCCCTGTATTGTTCTTGTCTGCATTTTTCAGTTAAAATGCTCGATGTACAATAAAGATTACCCTGCAGACTAAATATATATAACAAATGTTCATGGTGACCAAACATGGATAAAAAGATCCTAAACCTGTGCTGTAACTTGTCTTGGGTCACATAAGTGCAGGTAAACTGTGATAGGCAAGTGCAAAAATCCAGAGATTTGTTAAGGGAGAATTATAATAAAAGAAAGACTTGCACAGGAATCTGTGCACATTACATCTGATTATAGCCAGCAGTCTGTGTAGTTTCTTGTATGTATTAGTATATCAAGTTATGTACTTCCTGAAGCAGTAGGATATCATACTGTCAAACTTTCACCTTAACTTTCCATCTTCAGCATTCAGCTTTGTCACAAAGTTGACAGGTAGACTCTCTTATTGCAGTTTTACAACAACCTTAATGGGAGTGAAGGCTTATAATATCAAGCCAATCAGAATGCAACATTTTACCAAGAATATGACCAATACCAAAACTCACACATTCAGCCTTCATTGTGTATTTTCTCATCAAATAATACTATATTTTGCAGTTAACAATTCTGATAATTTGACCAAAGACACAATATCATCAAAATATGGATTTGGACAAGTCTTTTAACCCCCAAAAAATAATGAGGTGCAGACCAGCATGAAATGAATGTGAAATGTGCATCATAACTCTTTGTCAATATGTCATCTTAATGAACTGTTTTGATATTTTCAAAAAACATGAATGTTGATCTGGCCGACTTGTAGGTGTCTTAACATTTTGATCTTATCTAAGAATCATAAACAAAGACTTGATGCAGCAGACCGAGCGCAATTAATTGCAATGCAAAACACTTTACAACCCATGCAGTTGCTTATATCAAAGTTCCCAGTAAATGATCTATCATCACCTTGTCCTGGTTATGCCCATTATAGCACATATTGTGACAATGGGGTATTAAGGGCTATCAGCTCCCATGCCTGCTGACCTGAAAAAGCTTTTAACAGATTGATTGCTCTCTGTCTCTACCCCTTTTTATCCTTCTTTGGAGCCTGCCTCTTGCATAGTCCTGACTATTTTAAGGTTTTAGTCATGAACAAAACAGGATTCTCAAGTTGGTTTGGCTCCATCGTGCCTGTTGTACACAGACACACCCTGATGGGTTTAACTATGAAAAAGTTGACAGTTTAGGAGAGCTTTGTTATTTTAATCTACTCATGAAGTACTCAGTCATACCTTTTTGTCATACATTGGTTGGCTTTTTTTTTCTTTTACCAGATGCAATTTTGACAAACACTTAAACAAATGAGTTTGGTAATTTCACCAGGCAGCAGGAACTAAAGGAGTGACAGTGTTTACAGCAACATTCAGTCCTTGCAGCTAAGTGTCAGGTTAGCATGAGGAAACTAAAATAGCTCCCCTAACCTGGAAACTCGGGGAGGTCGGGGTGGGTCATCTTTGGAATAAAGAAAAAAAAAGGGACAATTGTCCTTCTGCTTGTACAATAACTTTGGGAAAATATTGAAACAGTGGTTGGAATATTATATATATATCGAAGCATATTTGATAAAGAGAAAAAAATGGTTTAGTGATATTTCAACAGACCTGAAATAGTGATAGAGCTTAACTTTCTGGACAGTTACCACCCATTGACTCCCAACCGTCGCCCACTATCTGATCACGAAAAGGAGAAACTAGTGGAGCATGAGTAAAAATAGCAGGCTGACATGAACGAAGGTGGAACTGCAGTGTGCCATATGTTACAAGTTGTCACAGTTGTATACACGGGGGCTAAATGACAAGTGGGACGGTTTAGCTGCTCTTTTTTTAATTATTGACACAAACCCTGATGTTTAAATCTATATCCAAATTTTTCCAGTGTAAAGTTTACTTTTCTTACTTTTGGCTTGGTCAACTTGATTGATTGACATTACTGCCTGAGGCATTGGCAAGTGATGAATGTATTAATGCTGTTCCTGCATTTAAACTGCAAGGGACTTTATAAGCAGAAATAAGGCAAAAGGCACTTAAGTTAAAGAGACATTATATCTACAGTTTAAATTTTTTCCACTAATTCATAGCAAAAAACCCAAAAAAAATTCTAAAGGTTTAAGAGTTGTCTTTTGTATTGGTTTAGGGATATCACAGAAACATTTGTTCTTGAATTCTATTTAAACTCTTTCTTCTACAATATTCAAGTGCAACAAGAGCTTGACATTGGTTGTAAATGTGTATTTTGGTTTTATATTCTGTAAACTCCTTCACAATTTTAAGGTTCTGGCTTTGGTCTCCTTACTTTGACTACACTTCACTCCTCCGATCTGAACTGGTCCACTAGCTCCTAATAAGTGCTAAACCTTTGTTTATCTCATCCAGGAATCATCATATTGTTCTTATAAATTGTGTTTATATACTTTCTTCTTACGAAAGTGAAAAGAGTTAGCCACAATTGTACAATTGCATTGAACAAAACACAACACCGTGTTTTGTTTATGTATGATTGTGGTTGTTCTGTCACTGAGCAAATGTCCATTTTTCAAACTAGGTCATCTTCAATGCTTAAATAGCAAATGCTCATTTGTTCTCTGAGCTCAACCTCCATTTCAGCTAATGAAAGGCTCACGAGCTCATGACCGCTCATAGCAGTCACATGAAATCTGGTGACAGCTGCTGCAAGTATGCTCAGCTTTTCCTTTTTTTCATTTCTCTTTGCTTCCACCTAGTGGCAGAATTGATAAACTACTCTTTTTAGATTATGGTGGTTTAGTTTAGCATATAATAAAATTATAGCCCTTCTTATTTATTTTTTTTAATGTTATAATTTTGATTCATACTCTGCATTTTGCACTGTCTTTATCTTATTAATAACCCCTCCCCTACTCGTCTTCTTTTCTGTTGCAGCGTGAATGCATCTCTGTTCATGTGGGCCAGGCTGGTGTCCAAATGGGGAACACCTGCTGGGAGCTTTACTGTTTGGAGCATGGCATCCAGCCGGATGGTCAGATGCCAAGCCACAAGCCTATAGGCGGCCACGATGACTCCTTCACCACCTTCTTCAGCGAGACTGGAGCTGGGAAATATGTCCCAAGAGCAATCTTTGTTGACCTAGAGCCCACTGTCATTGGTCAGTAGTGTAAGCTGTGGAGCTCATGTGTTTTAAGATCATTATGCTATCATTTGTGATACAGATATGTTTTAATTTGATTCTATTCTATCCAGCCATGAGTCCTTTGTGGCATTTTATAATTTGAAGTGAAATGTGGCAGTGCACTGGACAAAAAGCTCTTAATCTAACAAGAGAATTAGTATTTATAACTGTCGCTGTGTTAATTTCTCAGATGAAGTGAGAACAGGGATATACCGTCAGCTCTTTCACCCTGAACAGCTGATCTCAGGAAAGGAGGATGCTGCAAATAACTATGCCCGAGGACACTACACCATCGGCAAAGAGATAATTGACTCTGTCCTAGACAGAATCCGCAAACTGGTAAGGCACTTAAAGGGTAATCACAATGTTTTTAATAAGGCCAGCTTTTTCTTAGACCTGTGCTAAAATCACATCTGTGCATATTTTTACCCCAATTATTGTCTTGCCATGCTGTGGCTGTAGACTGGCATGATCAACTCTCATCTTCTGACCACATATATGCCATTTTAATGCAGATCAGTGACTAAAGGTAGACAAATCAATAGGGTTCTTTCCTGGTCACATGGCAAGGACTGTAATGTTTAGGGTTAACTGACTCATGAACAAACTTTAGATACTGATTACATTCCTTGATGGTACAGCCAATGTTGTCTTAAACTATTTTCTGTGCAAGCATTTGTAACTTTACCTGTCTTATCAACAGGCTGATCAGTGCACTGGTCTCCAAGGATTCTTGGTCTTCCACTCCTTTGGGGGAGGTACTGGTTCTGGTTTCACCTCCCTGCTAATGGAGAGACTTTCTGTTGACTTTGGCAAAAAGTCTAAGCTTGAGTTTGCCATCTACCCAGCACCTCAGGTTTCCACAGCAGTAGTGGAGCCTTACAACTCCATCCTCACCACCCACACCACCTTGGAGCACTCTGACTGTGCTTTCATGGTGGA
>JBBBVU010000013.1:18653456-18671412 GCA_037177055.1 Atherinosoma microstoma
CTATCTATCTATCTATCTATCTATCTATCTATCTATCTATCTATCTATCTATCTATCTATCTATCTATCTATCATATCTTCTTTTACTATTGGTGATATATTAAGGCCACCCAAACTTTTAACTCTTTAACTCTTTCTTCTTTGATATCTTACATTAAAAAAGAAAATGGTAACTCGTCCCTGTATCTTTCCTTTGCTCTTGAACTCTTTAATTTTTCATTGAATGCATCAGACCCCCTCATTAGAGATATGTACACATGACCCTTATTTAACACTAAAGTACAGTAAACAGTTTGTACTTGTGCTTGAGCCTGGTCTTGTGCTTTGGCAGGTTTTTGGGAGTTGGTCATGCACTGGTGGAGCTTGTAAGCATTGAGCCTACGTTGGATATGGTTGTCCAGAGAATCCTCAGAATTGGCTACCAGTCCATGAAAACAGCAACAATTACTTTGGGCACAGTTGATGGTAAGACTACAAAAAAAACTACAGAAAAAATATTTCCAGTGATGTTAAGGGTGAGGAAGTAATCCATTAGTCATGTTCTCTTGTTTTCATTTTCAACTGTTGTAAAAATCTCATCCTTACTTCTATCTTCTCACAAATATAGATAGAAGCATGTACTTTAAAAGTTAAATTAACTATAAAAAAACATTGAACCTAAAGGAAAGAACCCACAGGGCACAATTCAGTCAGTAACAGGAACATGACTTAGCTTTTTCATCACATTCTTGGACAGTCCCTATTATTATCTTTTCATGAAGTATACACTGTATGCTGTGTAACAAAGAGGGGAGTCACACCCTTTCTCGAGGGAATGAATCAAAGAAGGATTAAAGGAGTTGCATGCTGACAAGTGTACACACAAACACACAAAGAAAAACTGGTACACGTCTTTAGGGGGGAAAAAAGAAAAAAAGTGAGTCAAATGTGTGAGGTAACAAAGAACAGTGTCCAAAGGTCAATTCATTTAAAAAAAAAAAGAGAATATACTTATATAATTTAATCTTAGACAATAAGAATTTTTCTCTGAATTTACCTGTCTTTCTGTCTTTGTTGTGTATTTGTTGTTTATATGATGTTTTCAGAAATGATGAGCAATGTTCTGAGTGATGCTGGTGATCTCCAACTGACTTATCACATGCTGATGAACAACCAGTCTGAAACACAAGTTTGGATCAACAAGGTCTTGGAGAGTGTGATGGAAATGATCATGGAGGTATGCTAATTGTGTTTCAGGTCCCTATAGGTCTTGGCCCTTTAATATTAATTTGATAACCTCTAATCTTATTGTATTATATTCTGGTCTTATTTGCTGAATCACCCATGTTACTGTTCAGAATGTGGGAAGATATGGAATCCAAATATGGGCAACCTCACAACAAAGGAAATTTACAGTATACTTTATGGCTGCTTTTACTTTCAGTTTTATTTACACAGAAGTCCCTTAAGTTTTTTTTCTAAAATTTGTTTTAAATATGAATGACTGTTTATGATCAGTGGCAGTGAAAGCTACAGTACTAGTATGGCTGCACTTAACATTATGACTTGAGAGGAAATTATCATAAATGAGATGTAATTTTATCTCGATACAATATATAGGGAAATTTAATGATTATAATAATAATAAATTGTATTTATAGAGCGCTTTTCAGTAAAAGTCAAAGCTGCTTTACAGAATAAAACAACAATTTAAAAGTAATCAACAAAAAAACAGCAACATAAAAGTTAAGTAAAACACACAATACAGATAAAGTAATAAAGTAATAAAAGCAGAACGAAACAGGTGGGTTTTTTAATGTGTTTTGAAAATAACAGGGTCTGTAGTGTCACGGATGAATTGTGGGAGGGAGTTCCAGAGGATGGGGGCAACAACAGAGAAAGCCCTGTCCCCCCAGGTTCGGTGCTTGGTCCTATGGGTTGATCAGGAGGTTGTCATTGGAAGACCGGAGGTTACAAGCCCACTTAGTTTTGGGCTCGATGCTGTGACCTCTTAAGCCTTCACAATACAACAACAATGCAATATCACACAGTAAACATAATGACAAGAAGTAATTCATCTTGTCTCACTAATGATTTGCAGATTTCTGTCAGGTGGATGAAGTGTAGAATAATTTCAGTTGTAAATATGGGGCTAAAGATAGGAAACGCTCACCCATTGATACATTTTTTTTCACCATCTGTTTCACTAGACTCTGGAATCAAAGCCTCTCACATGTGAAGAACTTCTGGAGCCCTTTGAGTGGCTCTTATCTGCCAAGAGCGTAAAGTTTGAGGTGTGGAGATCAATGATCTGCCAAAACAACTCTGCTCTAGAGCAAGCTTTGATGACGGACTGGATGCATGTGGCTCAAGAGGTAAAAAAGAAGAAAAGAATGTCTGCATTTGTGAAAAAAATGCATCAGTGATTTTATCTATTTTATCTATTACCACCTGTAAGGTGTTTCATTTGATTATATTTTTTATTGGATACTTAATATTTGATAACAATATTTCAGCATACCTTGCAATTCTATAAACATAACTCAACTGTCAGCTTATATTAAATCTTGTTTCCTTCCTACTGATATTTTATACTTCTCAGGTGCAGGAAGTGTACAACACCATCATGGGCCAAGCAGACATCAATGTAACACTTCCCATGATTCTGTCTGAGTGGCACCAGTTGTATGATAAAAGTCTGCAGTTTGGAGGCTTTTTGGACAGACTGGTTGCAGAACTGGGTGGAGCATACTGGATGAACTGGATGCCTGACAACAGCACGCATGACGTTACTGGAACTCTTCAACAAAGGTGTTGACAACGTGTTGATAGTTTGCTTGAAGGGTTTCATTCCACAGTGCAACATTCCTCTTGAATGAAATAAATACATTGCACAAGTATCTAGGATATTATTAATCAATTTGAGTGTTTGGTCATTTGGATCCTGGAACTAAGTTTCCTAACAATGAAACTAAGTTACATTTACACTAGAATTTAGAGGGATAGAATAAGTGAAATGAAGTGTTTTCTTATATGCATTAGAGAGCAGTTGCATTGCCTCTTTTTAAGTTTTAGGTTATTGCTTCAGTGCCTCATCAGGGTCGTGCTTCTCCTTTTTCTGCAGTGTTTTCATGTTCCTGGCAAAGCTTGGAGGGGAGATTGAGAAGAGCAAGCTTTGGCCTGAGGTGAAAAGCTACTTCCATATGATTTACTGGATTTTGAACTACAGGCCTGGTGGTGCAACTCAGCCAGCAAACTGTGAGTGTAGCTTCTCTTCTCCTCTCTGCTCAGTAAAAATGAATTGTTGTCATAACAAGGTTCACTTATTACCTTATTTAGCGCCTAAGTTTCACTTGGTTTTACTTTGTCCTTTAGGTTCTGTTGACAGTCAGTCCTTAGCTGTTCATTGCGATACAGGCTTGAAGTGGCCACAGTTTGTTGAAGCGGTGGCACACGCTCTGATGTCATCGAGTGAAGATGTCCTGATAAAGTAAGTGGCAAAGATTTTTAATCTTCATTTAATTTGGAAATAATCATTTCTCTGCTTTGGCACTGAATTACCATTACTGACCACCATTTTTATTGTCAAGAGTTAGATCTGCAGGAAGATGGGCTTATTGTTAAGACAGAGATATGGAAAACAGTTTTTTTTCCCAGTGGGCAAAAGGAACAGTCAAACCAACACAATTTCATCGTAATATATGTGAAAGTACACCACTTTGGGCACACTTTTCATGTGCGCCCAAAGTGGTGCCTTCTCATGTGTCATGTGTATGTATTTTATATTTTTTGCTTGTCTTTTTATGCCATTAAATATGACTCACCAAATGGTTAGACATACAGGGTTGGGTGTAGTTTAAATATGTGACCTTTTTTTATTTATCTTTCTGTTCTCTTGTTTATGTGATTCATTGTTTTATCTGTATTGCCTGGTTTAATGATTCATTATGTTTTCTTCTTGGAACTACAGATGGAAATGAGCACTTTTTGCCATAATTTGGCAAACTTACACCATGTATTTTGTACTGATGTTAATTAACTTGCATTATCCCAATTAAACAAACGGTTAAAAAAACATCAATAGAAGGATTCATAATTATTAAAAAAAGACATGACTTGGCACGTTATAAGTATTCTGTTTCATCCTACCAGGCTGCTGGGTTTTTCCCTCCACAGAACAGGCGATGCAATAACAAGACTGCAAAATGCATTTTAATGACGTGCAACTTGATTTGGCTTCACAAGACCATTTTTCTGCCAAAGCCATGGCCCAATCTAAAGAAAGTTATTTGGATTCGCTTTGAAAATCAGATTGATTTTTCTTTTTCTCAGACTCCCCCTCCATATAAAGTTTTATGAAATTCAGCTCAGCAGTTTTAGCTAATAACCTTCAAAGGCCAGAAATATAATTAAAACATGATCATCATCATTCATTTAGTGATGCTGAACACTGGTAATGCTTACTGTTTAGCAGACAGATAGCAGACAATAGCACAACATTCTCATCTTTCTGTGTTGTTGTTACTGTTAAACATGCAGTGCTCATATATGTTTTAAGTGTAATTTTTTTTCTCCCACTCTTATTATTTCTCTCCAGTTACCTCAAAGGAGCTGTGAATCTGTTGCAGCATGTGTATGGAAACATGTATACACATCTAGTAGCCTCATATTTAAAAGAAGAAATCAAAGGTGGAGATGCCCTCTCTGCCTCCCTAACAAACCTGATGCTTAACCTGGATGACTTTGTTAAGACAATCTCCGTTCTCCCCAACCAAAACATCTCAGACCCTGCTGTCATGGTTCCACTCATCAATAATCTGCTGAAGTCCACAGGTCTGACACCACTCATGCCTCTGCTCTTCAGTGAGGGTCCCATCAGTGCCTCCATGGTGCTTGGTGTAGCCTCAAAGATTGGCAGGCTCAACCAGCACATCTTCACCTTCAATGAGACAGACCCAACAATGGCTGAATTGGAACAGCTGGTAATGAAGTTCCTATCCTTGGAGGGTAACCTCACCCTGTCTGTCCCCCACATCATGGGATACAATCTGCTAACTTATTCCAGCTCCTTCTATCCTGACGAAGTGGCTCGTCTCAAAGAAGCCATTCGGCCTTTCACCAACCAGACTTCAGCCGGCCTTGCAGAAACTATCCTCAGTGGAATGGAGCTTTTGAAGACAATGATGGATTCCCCAAATGGTGACCCAACTAACATCATTCTTGGGTACATACACCAGCTTCAAGAGTTTATGATTTCCCTTTACAGACTGCGAAAGATCGGACACATTCAGTTACCAAATGGACAGCTGAACGCAGCTCAAGTCACTGACCTCCACATGATTTCCAAGGACTTTTTCAACCTCCTCACTCCAGAAGGTCTTCAGAACCTGACTCAGGCTGGACCAGATGCTGCCCAGGAAATTGTTTTCCACAAGTTTCTTGCATTCCTACCAGCTGCTCTCCAAAAGAACGCTTCTGCTGTTTTCCAGGATTTCAAAGCACTGCAGTATCAGATATCCAGATGTGCAGATGGTCAAAACTGTTTAGCTGGAATCTCAGAAATCTTCATGTTCCTGGATCAGATATCAGACATGATGCTCTCAGCCGATGGAAATGTCACTATTAGAATAGCTCCGCCCGATTCTGCTCCTTGGGGACAGGAACATGAAGAAATTGCATCCCTGTTCTTCTCACTCCTCCTGGCACCAAATGATGCTGCCAATGTGAAAACATTCAAGCAGGCCCTTCACTTCATCAAACTGGTCCTGTCTACACCAAATATCACTGTGTCCAGTGTCCAGAGTGCCCTGAGACAGTCAAACCTGACCATTCAGGAGCTGAATGACATCACTGCACTTGCCGGAGCTGCCAACATAAATGAGCTGATTGTTAATGTGATGAAGATTGTGAATGTTCAGCAGTGTTTTGAACCTCAGAACGACCTGAAGACGACAACCCACTGTGTTATGGGACTGGTCAACGGAGTCAGCGGCTTTCTGACAAACCTACCTGTTCTCCGTGAAGAGACAACCATCCTCTCTCTCATACCACTAATTGTCAACAAAACCATCAGCGACATTGTCCAAGTTAACTTCAGTTCTGACCCGAACATGGCTGTCGTGCACACCTTGAACGCCACCCTGGCCAATATCAAGATGAGCCTCCAGCTGAGCCAGCTGAACACTCCCGAGATCATGAATGAAATCCAAGTGGTGGAAGGTCTAATACATCTGGTTGCCAACATGGAACCAATTAACGGCCTTAATACCACATTGATGCAGGACCCCTTACATGCTCAGAAAGTATATCTGGAGCTTGTGCAGTGGTACTTGAAAAGGCTGGAAAACATCACCAGGAACAGTTCAATGTCAGAGCTCCTTCAACCATTTTTCCACTTCATGCACATGCAAGTGACATTACAGCTGGCTGACACCGATTTCTCTATGTTTGTTAGTAACAAGGTTGAGTACCTGGTGAACAACCTCCAGTATCCACTCGATGGTGCAGGGGTGACTAAAATTGGCCTGGCAACAACTGACATCACTCAACATCTGTTGGACTCCTTGACGTTCAGGCTTGAGCTTCAGAATAATGATGAAGGTGGCCAGCTGTTCAACTCAACACTTCTGCACTACACTGAGCTCCAAATCAAACTCTACCTCAACATCATAGAGAAATGGATGAAACAGCCCAACATCCCAATGCTCTTTACAAGTATGTTCCAATGGGGAAACTCCTCCATGTCTGCATCCACCCCTGTGACAGACATCCACCAGTTAATGAAAACAATAGCTCCTTTTCTCAGTTCTGATCAGCTGGCTTACCTCTCCATGATAAGCAACTTCACCCAGTCTTTGAGCAAAGTTCTAATGGTGGCAGAGCAAAGTGGCGGCCTACAGAGCGAACACTTCGTAGCTGCCATCTCAGAAGCAGTACAAAATGCAATGCAGATCCTGAGCACAGTCATGGACCCCCTACCGCCTCCTCTACAGGAGGATATCTTGGAAATGTTGCAAGGCTCACTACATCTCATTATCGATCCAAACATGAGTTTCGCCTCATCACGTAACATCTCTCTACACATCCTAAAGAGGGCTGAGAGAGTCATCCAACAAGTAATGCCAGAGATGTACCAAGAATACCTGCTTGCCGTTGTCAAAGGGATCGCTACATATTTCGAGAACACGATAAAAGGCGGTGGACCAGATAAGTGGAATCAAATGTGAGTGATGCTGCTATTTTTACTTATTTTTCAAAGGATCAAATTGTGATAATGTATTTTGCATTTTGCAGTTTGAGACAGAATTTAAATTAGCAACACAAAACTTTCAGTATGAAAAAGGTGCTTCTTGAATCATAATGCAGTTTGAGAAGCATTATTAAATGATATTAAAGGGTAAATGAGTGGAAACCCTTAAGTGAATGCAGTTCTATTGTATGAGTAATGCCATTCATTGAGTGATATTTAATTTTAATTTAAAATGGACTGCAATGGAGAAAGACTGAATGCCAAAAGGGGATAATGCTTTATATCATGTTGTGATCCACTACACAAAAGGGGCTAAAACAATCTGTTAAACTGCTTGTTCAGTTATGAATAATCATTGTAAATAAACAACTGTGTTGGGAAAAGAAGAAGCACATTGTTGATCTTGGAGTTGTTATGGACAATTGGAACAAAACAGAGATGAATTACATACTGTTGTGTTGTCTGCATGGCTGATAAGACATGATGACCTTTGAGTGAGACGTGCAGATCTGAAATATTGCTTTGTTTTGTTTCTTAAGAATTTTCGATGAGATGAAGGTTGTCCAGAGCTTTCTGCCACCAAACAGCATGGCCCACGCCTACGTGTCTGTCCTCATTAACATCACTCACTTCATCTTGGAGTCAGGCCAAGGCAAGTCAGCTTCTCGTTACCTCTGCAGGTGGCAAACATGTTGAATTCTGATGAAATATGATAAAGGAGACATTGACTTTTCTTCTGATTTCAGGGAACACTAGCCTTTGGTCAACCTTTGCAGGAGCATCACTTGAAACTTTGCCAGAAATAATTGGCCAGGTAAAGTTTATGCGCAATTGGACACCTTTATGTAAACCTGAAAAGATTATTTTTGGTTTGTTACGTGTCTTGGGTCAGGATATTGTGGAAATTTTCACGTGAACAGTGGACCATATAAATGGTATGCAATGTAAATGGAATATCCATTAAAGTATTAAATTAATAAGTAAGGGGGAAGACATTAAAATACATTATAATTCATTATTCATTATATCATTCATGTGCACAGACAGAGAAATAAAACACAACATGTATTATGCCATTATTCATTCACCCTTGCATTTATAGATCAAATAGCAAATAAAACACAGCCTTGGATTTGAGGTTTTTCCATTTAATCACATGAAGTCAGTAATTAACTTACCCGAATTGTTCATCTTTTATTGGCAGATTGGCAAACTCACGAGCATGCTTTGGCAACTTGTTACGGGAGGCACAGGCTCACGTGTTCCTTCTCTGGAGGTTTTGAGTCATCTTGTTCCCATAGTGGAGCAGGTGATGACTGGGAAGGCAGACCAAGACACATGGGACAAGTAAGTTCAAATAACAAGGATGATGAGAACAACCCAAAGAGTCATTACTTAATGCTATTAGACAGTTTGTTCAAAGTAAGTAGCGTGTCTTAATGAATAGTTTACAGCAGTATTGTGGTCCATGATAAAATCTGCTTCTCAGTTCTGTGATTGCATCAAACCAAATACAATGTGTTTCGTCACAGACTTGAGCAGATGTTGGGAGCCCTGTTGTCAGCCCTTGAAGAGACAGAGCTATGGAACAGCACCATATCTGTTATGCCTCTGTTTGAAAAGGCAATAGCAAGTGTGGTGAAGAACATGCAAGCAGAGAATGGTGAGGACACTGCTGAGCTACAAAAATACTGTCTCATTATGGAAACACTTGTCAAGGATAGAGACGAATCTGAATTGAAGAGCTTTACATTTTTAGTAAATTCATCCAGGAAGTTTAATTCATTTCAGCGTTTGGTTTTTGCATAATCTTGCTGGCAGACAAGACAGAACAAAGCAGACAGACATAAACAAAGTGCAAAGATAGCGAACAATACGTCAGGCAAGACGAGATGAATGTTGCAATTGTTCTGCTGTGTCGGGTGTACTTTGTTGAATAGTACATAGAACAGTTTTTCAGACCCATCTTATTCAACGCAAACTACACATAATACTTAAAAGTGAAAGGGCAAAACCAGGCTTTGTTTTTTCTTGCATTTCAACGCATTTCTTCCAGGTGATTCTCACTCAGAGAAGTTTTCAAGTTCAACTGGTATGATTGGGAGCATCAATTCACAGCCATTTTGTTTTTTTTAGGTTTTTCCAGAGATGAGAGGTTCAGATCCAAATTCCACTTTGGTCATACATAGCCATTCTTATGTCAAACTATTAACTGTTAACATGCTTCTATCCAGGTCAAAAAACCTGGATTGCTTTACAAAACATTTTATTGTGACACAAATTAATTTATTTTATTTATTAAAAAAAGGAATCCATAATATATGCCTGTGATGTAACAAAATGTGGAAAACTTAAAAGAATCTGAAAACTTTATGAGTCCACTAGTTTGAACTTTTTCATACAAGTACTTAATGTTGATTTGTCCTTTTGTCTGCTTCTTTTTAGGGATGATAATGAGCCTTCAAACGCCCATGGTGACCCTGATGAGGGACATTGTACTGTCTGTCAACACCAGTCATTTTAACTTGTCTGAGCTCTCAGAGGAAATGCAGCATGCTATTGAACACACAGTTAAAGCAGCTCAGGAGGTTTGTTGACATTCTTTCCACGACTGCATTTGTGCACACTTTATCATTACGTATGTGTCTCTCTTCACAGGCATTTACTGCCACTGTGCATGTTTGTGTGTGTGAGTGTATTTGAGACAGAGTGAGATAAAGAACAATGCTGCCGTGTCCTTCTGAAAGTTGCCATGCATTATTGCATTTAACAAAAGCTGTGTCTATTAATGTCCACACATCTAATTATCAGCTGTTTCCAAACAGATAATAGATGAAGAACTGTGTTTTTCTTTCTGCTTTAATCTGTATGTTCAATCAGCCCTCAGAGGCATTTCCACATATATTTACCTTTTTTGCAAATTTGTAGACAGATAACATTTTCATACCAGGACACAAATAGCATATGGGTATGGCTTGACTCTTTGAGCTACATTTTCTGGATGTGCAGTAGCTTGCAGGCTGTGATTTGTCTATGAAATTATTCATGCCTCACGTCATGTCAAAATGTACTGCCGTTGGTAAAAAAAAAAAGAGTTAGTTGTGGGAAGTTGTTTGGGTGATCATGATAAACTCGTCTGAGCTGGCCAGAAGATTGTACGGCTTATGTTGGTGTCTTTTATTGTTCTTTTCCCTTTTTTATGTTTCATTTTCTCACTTAGATGATATTCAAAACATGATAGCTTATTAAGTATGGCTTTACTATTACATCGATATATTTTAATGCAGTTGTTGTTGTTTTTTTGTTTTTTTTCTTACTTAAATGATTTGTTATAAGTTACATTGTATGACAAATGTCATAATTTGGGTATGTGAAGCCAAAAAAGACTTGCCACTGGCTAAGTAAGCTTAACATAACAGAGAAAAAGAGCTAGCCTGGCTTTACATACTGTAAACACACTGAAAACATGTAAACATACTAAGGTCACCTCAGAGCTAATGTCTCTACGGTGATTATTTACCATATACTAGAGTGTGAACTTTCTTGGTGTAATTGCCAAAATATTAAATATTACTGTTGATTGACATGTAATTATCAGTTAATTTACCTCATTCTCCTATAATCTATGCAATTTGCTGTTAAAGTTATTACCAGTATTCTCATTTATCCCACTCTATCATATAATCTTAAAAAGCCAGCCCAGTTACTGTTTCTACCATGATGGAATAACTGATATTGTCTTATCTAGCAGAATACTTTAAAAATGCTTCTTTTGGTTTGTGTACTGAGTGCACCTTGTTGATACCTTCCATAGATTTCTGATATGACAAAAGCTTCTTGATAAAACAGTGTGTTGTATACACGCTGCATGTGGGTGTGTAACTTGATACCTGTGTGAGACTTATGGCCTTTTCCTTGTTTCTTTGTAAACTGCCAAAAGAAAGCTATTAGGATGTCTCCCATGTGTCCTCACCTTTTGTGTCCCACTGTTCTATTTTCATCTCTGCATTTCTACTACAAGTAACTGTACAGGTTGTTTCAATGCATACAGTTTGATACATGATATGATGTTTGTCTCTTTGTTTCCCTCTAGGAAAATGGTACATTGGACTGCAGCGAAGCACTGAAAGCATGGCAGCCTGTTTCACAGGCAGCAGGGTTAAACCATGCAACATTGTCTATGTGGTGCGACATCAGCCTGCAGCCTGTTCTTGAGGCCTTTGCTGAAGCCCAGACTGTCTACTCCCAGCTGAGCATGAGTGTGAGTACACGGTAGAATAAATAGGAAACTGCAAACAAACACATTTGTAAGGATACCATTTCTGTTTCGGCAACATGTGTGCTAAAAGAAAAAAAGAAAAGAAAAAAATCGAATCTTGTCTTGAATATTATACAAACAGTAGTTTCACCACTAGGTGGCAGTGTTGACACTTAGAGAAAACTGGCATTTGCTAACAGACAATTTCTCCTGCATGTCTGTACAGCACATGGGTGTGGGACCTATGAGTGCGAGTGCTGCAGCTGACAGGATTGTAGGAACAGTGCAGTCTCTCTACCAAGTCAACATCAACCGCACACTTGTGATACAGCAGCTCATCGTCACTTTCTCCAGTCAGCTGTCTGGTCTGGCAGGCCAGTCTTTAAGCCCTGAGGCACAGACTTACTGGTACAAGCAGCTGCAGGACATGCAGTTGCAAAACAGGTCAGCTACAATTGGATTATGTCATTGCTAACACAGTGTGTTCTTTACTCTGGTTATGATTCATATGCTCTAAAGGAAATCACAAAGAAACGTGTTTGTATCGAATCTGGCATCCTTAATCCATCTAATTAAGTGAATATTGACAAGATATCACATCAAATTAATTCGTTGGATTTTTCAAAAACCCTCACAGAAGACAAATGCTTTTTATGGCAACAATGAATTACAATGAAAGGGGAACTGCAGCAAAAAATCTCACAAACCCACCATACACAGACCTTGTTCTTACACAGGCCCTAGATCAGAAAGAACATCAAAATTCGAGGACAGTGCAATGCAATCAAATCAAGATGAGCTCCTTGTCTTCCCCGAAACAAAACCCGCTGAAAATTAAACTGAGATGACAGCATTTCATTTGACTGTGGAACTATTCTATATATTTACATCTAATTCTCTTCAGAGTTAATAACGTTTCCACGCAGACCCATAGACACTGCAGCACCTAAAGCATACATGAACTCACCATGACCTTATCACTCCATTTGTTGTTACCCCATTAACCAAACGCACCAGTCAAACCAATTTGATTCATACATAATTACACAAGGAATTGGAGTGTTCACATTTGCATTCAGATTGATTAATTTAATGCAAGTCTGCCTGAAAACAGGCAAGTTTGAACCGATGGCAGCTCAACTGTGATTCAGCTCGCCGAGACATCCTCTTAAAATTGATTTCCCTTTTTATACCAGCTGCAATAATGAGCTGGGCATGGTGATAAGGATCACATTCTGCATATCGCAAGGAATCAATCAGGTCTTACTACATGAGGTATAGATCAGTGATCACAGTGGAAAGACTCCTCAGTCTATTACCGAGGATAAAATGGTGTGAGCTGGCATGAAGGGTAGTGATGAGGAAATATTCTTTCTTTCTAAATCTGAGGAATTATAAGTCTAAGGGGTCATTGCATTGAGGAAATGGATAAAAAATAATGGCTGCAAAGCTTTTAAGGCATACGAGAAAAGCAATCTTTACTCCCTTTATAAGTGCTTTAGGTCACACAGGAATCTCACAGGTTTTAATTCATATTGATAATGTATATATTTTCACATGGGACTATTTTCAAAGAAGGTATCTTAACATGCACTGACTTTCTCTTTTCTGCAGTTTGTCTTCCATTAAGCAGCTCTCAGATGAGCTGCTTGGTGGGGCTCCTTTCCTGCAGCCTTACATCGAAGCAGCAGTAAAAGCAGTGAGCCACATCCTGGACAACTACCACCTCGTTCAAAACAGCAGCTCATCCCAAAATCTCTTTAGAGAAGCGACAATGATCTTCCTAACTTCTGCAAACATCACCTCGAATGACATTTTCTCCATGATGTGGGAAAATGGGGCTGGACTTAACAGAACAGTTTTTGCTGACATGATGAGGGAAGTGGTCAAACTGATGATCAACATGAAGTTATTTGGGGATCCACCCATGGTTTATCAAGCCATGGAGCAATTTCTGGCATCCAACGACACAAATGTGATGGTGGAGAATTTGGTTGAGATGTCTGTTTGGCTGACCTCAACGCAAGCATCTGGATTGGACCTGCTGAGTCAGACTCTACTCAGAATGTATGACATCATCAGGCCTCTGTTGTCTGTCCTGAAAAGGATGAATTTGATCATGCCAGCAGGTGCAGAACTGTATGAAGACCTTGCTGGAAACATCATTGCAATGTTTAGACAGATGGTAAGCACCGGTGGTCTTTTGCCCCACATGCCCACGCAACTTGGTATGTCGCACTCAGAAATGGCTGCTAGTCACCACATGGGGAGGACCAGGCAAAGACGCGATCTCTCGTTGATGATGACAAGAGACCCCATGGATGATTTCATAGACTTGTTCTATATCGACTACCCAACCATGTTTAGAGCCCTCTCCGTCCCTCCAACCACAACAGAAATGATGGAGACGGTCCACGTGCTCTTTGCCAATCCAGACCTGAGTGTTGTGCTTAAGGGAGCTACAAGTGGCATGCCTTGGGGCTTGAATGCCTCTCGGGAGGCAACCATTGACGCTGCCCTTGGGATGTTCTCTTTCTTCACCCACCCTGACCTGCTTCAGATGTAAGTCTCAATCTAAAAAATTAGGCTTTTTGAATCAGCAGGGAAAAAAATGTTGCCTTTGTGATCATGCATCTTTCATAGGATCTAAATTTGCCTTGGCATTGAGAAACTGGTTGTTTGCCTTATAGTACACTATTATTTTGGCCACTTTATTTTTCCACAGGCCACCAATGGATCTCCTGATGAATACTGCTGATATGCTTCCTGATGGCTTTCCATTCTCCTCTGAGATTAAAAATATCACCAGAGCGCTAGCCAGCGAATCTCAAGGTAATATAAAAAGGGAATTTTATTTTTTTCCATCATAGTGCTGTATAGTTTTTCTTTTCATTTTGTGCATAAAAAGATATGCAGTGTGTATAAACCCAAAGTCCATACCAAAGCAAGCTATTTTCTCTCACTTAGCATACTTTTCATAAACTGCCTGAAGCATATCATTTCCCATCCAAGATTTTCTTCCTTTACTTAATGACCTCAACATGATAGATGTTTGGTTAATGCAGCCCATTGGCTAATTTAAAGCCTCAACCAAGAAATTAATTGGGTAACCATAGGTACAATAGGGGACACAAAATTTGCTTAGTTACGAGGGAACGCCTCAGGAACAAATCAGGTACTAATGAGTAGTTAACTGGTACTTACTGGTGAACACACAGTCCAGCCTCATAGGGGACTACTGGTTAGTTATTAGGAATACAAAAGAGAAATTCTCCATGGGAGTTCAGCATTAGCTTTGAATCAGTCTGAAGGATGAAGAGATGAGCCATTTCATATTCTTGTACTGCTGTGTCATCTTAACTTTATGTGACCCTCACTTACTGAGAACCAAATCATTGTCTGGCTATAATTTTTTACTTTGTTTACCTTCATGTAAAATGTAACATCATATTAAGTAATTACTAAGAGATGAATTGTTACTTAATCAGTACCTGACCATTACCTACTGTGTGTGTGTGTGTGTGTGTGTGTGTGTGTGTGTGTGTGTGTGTGTGTGTGTGTGTGTTTGTGTTTGCATTGTTTTCTAACTTTTTAGTGCAGTTTCTAAAATAAAATAAAATAAGATAAAAACAGATAGTTAGATAGCTAGATAACTATATACACAATGTCAAAAGTAACATGAAATAAATATATATTATAGAAATGGTATCCAAATGTTAGATATCTTTTATTTGTAAGAGATCAAATAGTTATTTCTCAATATTGGATAAAAACAAAAAAACGGTAGGTAATGTTCTGATTAAGTAATAATTTGTTACTCAGTAAGTACTTGGTATGATGTTACACTTTACATGAAGATAAACAAAGTAATGAATAATAGCCAGACAATAATTTAGTACTCAGTAAGTGATGGCCGAGTAAAGTTAAGATCACAGCAGTACAAGAATATGAAATTGCTAATGTCTTACATCCTTCCTGGTTTTTACAAAAGAGAGTATCTAACGAAATTGGTAATAACTAGGAAAAAGGTTTTTGACAATTATGAGATGTTTACTCATTGGTTCAAAGTTAATCCAGAACTCCAATGGGGAATTTCGCTTTTGTTTTCCTGATAACTAACCAGTAGTCCCCTAATGAGGCTGGGATGTGTGTTCACCAGTAAGTACTGGTTAACTACCCATTAGTTTCAGATTTTTTCCTCTTTAGATTCCCTGATACCTAACCAGTAGTCCTTTGGCTCAATCAACTGACCGTTCAGTGCAGACTGGGGTATAAAGGAAGATTCTAAAAAAGACAGTGGCTAAATTGGGAAATTTTGAACAGAAGCTAATCAGAGTTTATTGTAATTGCAAGTCAACATAATCCAGGCTCTTTACCAGCTCAGATATTTTGTCTCTTTGGCTCAGTTTGGAAGGTTATAGGCTTTTTTTTTCCTAATAAGAAATGTGCACTCATAAGTCAAATGAAAGCTCCACTCAACTACTTTCTGCCTTGTCTAATTGTTGCTATACTGTGGAGCTCTCACTGATGTTGCAGCTTGTATTTGCATACCTGCTGTGACAGTATGAATGCATAAGTACAGCCTGCCATTAAGCAGTCACACAGCTTGGAGCAGAGCCACGTTGCAATTTATAGCTATTGCTAGTCCAAAGGAAGACCATAAAACCTTTTGTTAATGCTGCGGTGACTGTATACATGATTATAGTGTTGCAAATATTCATTCTGGAGATATGAGGGATCAGACTTCACACCAGTTTAGCTTGGGCTCCCAAAGAGCCCAAGGCCATATGGCCCTTCTCCAGCAGAAAGCCACTCAGCACCTTTTTAAATCTCATTAGCAAAGTAGAATTCAATCACTTATCCTGTCCGCCCTCGCTAAACGTCTCCCCTTGCACTCACACAAGTGGACATCTCTGACCTCCTTTTAATTTGCGTCTGTGCTTGCGTGATAATGTTTTTACTGCATAGAATCACTTTGTAAGCAGCTTCACTTCTCTGCAACCCCACTCATATTCCCCACACACAAACACTAACACACACAGCAAACCGTTGTAATTGCGAAGGCCTCAAGGTGTTGAGCAGCCAGAGATTAAACATTACCATTGTCTAATTTTGGACTAATTAAATATTCTGTCATCACATTTTACAGCCTGAGGTGGTGCCTTTCTTAGTGCTTGTCAAATGTGTTTTAATGCATGACAGCATCTAATGCGGCAGGCCCTTCTGGCCCCATCAGACCCACACAGGGCTTCACTTTAAGCACATCATTTGCTGCTCGATGCTTGATGATGCGGCCCCATAATGGTGCAAGTAGTAATAAAGCCCAGTGGGATGTCATGTTATTCTGTCACCTTGCAGACCCAACTCTTTTAAATTCTACACTCAAATACAGTTGCATCTTTCTTACCCCTCTGCCTCCCTGCTTCTCCCACCCATCACAGAGAATCTGATGCTCATGCAGCAGACCATCCAAACGATTGCTGAGCTTCTTCAGATCAGCCCCATGGACCCACAGTTCACAGAGCTGCTACGCCACCTGAGATCTCAGGTCTGTTCATTGATCTTGACACTTTTACTTGCAGGGTTATTTTATTTGAAAAAGAAAAATTGGTGATTAAAAAAAGACTAAAAGCAACAGCCTATGCAATCACATAAGAAAAATGATACCAGGTAGTCATTTCTACATAAAGCAACTGAGATGGAGATAATCTGTGTGACTTAACTGGATTATTGCTCTCTCCAAATATGACTTTATTTGGTTTAAGGTGCTGTTTACATGTCAGTTTAAATTTGAATATTGCTGTGCATGTAAATATATTCAATGTGTCTTGCACACATTTGATCATTAAACAAAGTCAGAAAATCCATCGTGTTGCTTTCATGAATGATCTGTGTGTTGCAGGCTTGTACCTTGGAGAACACAGAGTCTGTGCATGTGATGTTAGGGATCCTTTCCCTTGAACCTGGGCAGGTCTGTCACACTTTTCTGCCCAGCCTGCAAATCTTGGCAGAGAGTCTGCTTCTGAACGCAACCTCTATATCTGAAGTCATCTTCCAGGCTGTGATTGGAGACCCCAGGAGCTACGATCTCCAGTTAAACTGGTAAGCAATTCTTTTTACCTGTCAACTGACTTTACAGAGCTTCATGATGTGCAAAGAAAGCTGCTCTCACCATTGTCTAGATTTTCACTGATTACACTGGATCTTTTTGGTAACACAACTGGCCAAGTAGCATTACAGTAGTTGCTCAGGTAACTGCAATTTACATAACTCAACTTTTAGTAACTTCATGTTTGTGTGTTTGCAATGACAGGACCTCTGTGTTAAGTCAAGGTTTGGGCTTTAACATCAGCAGCTTGAGCTCTCTCAACCACAACTTCACCTCCCCAGGTGAGTTTATCTATCTATCTATCTATCTATCTATCTATCTATCTATCTATCTATCTATCTATCTATCTATCTATCTATCT